>CM056728.1:72674345-73356455 GCA_029844215.1 Przewalskia tangutica
TCTTGACCCCGCTTCATCGAAGTGCGTTAAATCTGCGAGGAAGGGTAGCGGTGCGGATCCCAGCTCTTGGATCGCTTATCGGCGTCGGAAGCTCCGTTCTCGGAGGCTTGTCTTTCTTTTAGTCTGATCTTTCCCACGATGTTGTAGATTTATGTACATTCGGGGTATGGCGAGCCCTGTCCACTTGTTATTGTCCTAAGTGCGTATTCACGTATGTGGTTGGGCTATAAAGCGAGTTGTAAGTTGTACTTTTGACTTTGTTTATATTATGGAAGCGGCCTTATCGGCTAGCTTTGTGTTGTTATATTGTTTACACGTGTGTTTATGTTGTGTATGTTCATTTGCTATTCTCGATGTATACAGGCAGGGTGCGGGTAGGGCACGATCGCGGCCGGGGTCGGTCGTGACAAAGTGATATCGGAAGCGATTAGTCCTCGAAAAGTGTCTACATCACAGTGTCTAGTAGAGTCTTGATTATCGGTGTGTTGTGCACCCATCTATGTCGAGGAGGCTGCGGGACATTTAGGATTGATTTCCATTCTTCTCTCTGCGAGATCGTGCGATGAGCTGTCTTATTAGGTTGAATCCTCTCGACCTCTTCTTATGAAACGGCTATGCCTCGCGGAAGGCTACGGGGCCCGAAGGGCAAAGCGGCGGCGAGGCTGCTAGCGGTACTCGAGAGGTTACGGGCTCGAGCGCAGTTATGCACGAGGTAGTAAGTAGTCGGCGAGTTCAGCCACGCTGCGATTTTAGAAGGCCGAGGCGGCGGTAGCTCGAGGTTCGTGCGAACCTCGATTCCGCGGCCATTGCGAGTATAGAACTACGAGAGCAGTTCGGTTGTTGACGGTATAGTAGTCGAGCGGCCGGCGAGGAAATCGCCGCTAGGCCGAGCGGTTTGCGGGTTAGGGATTTTACGGGATGTCATCCACGCGAGTTTTATGGTTCGAAGTGCGATGAGGATCGCGGGAGTTCGTTCGGCGACTCTGGCCGGACCGTGCGAGTTCTTAGGGCTTGAGAGGCAGTGCATTACACTAGCCTCCTGCTGGGTTGCGTGATATTGCGTTGGCTGGTTTGAGTCGTGGTTGCTTTTGAGAGGTGATGATGCTCTTCCGGCTGTTTGGGAGGAGTTCTGAGGCTTTTATGGATCACTTTTGCCTCACGAGATGAGAGAGCCGGGTAGACAGATTCTTGACCTTGAGGCGAGCAGGAGGGCATCGGGAGTATAGCAGGTTTGACTCCTTGGTGGACATCGCATCTGTGTAGCTAGCATGGCGGATAGAGTCATCGTTATGTGATGGGGCTAGGCCGTCATATGATTACAGCATGTTTGGGGTAGCTCTTGGCCGGTATGGACATTGCTAGGATGCGAGCATATGCTCGGGGATAGAGGATAGAGAGAGGAGGACGGTTTGATTGATCCGGCCCAGAGGCGGAGACATCGAGTCTCGAGGCGATTTTCGAGGCGGACGGCCTCGGCGATAGGCCAGCATTCGGCCAGGCCTGAGTGCTCGTCGCGGTTTTACGGCAGAGGTCGTCGGCCAGTCGATCGGGGAGGCGGTCGGGCTCGGGACTCTGAGATTTGAGGCGAGGCGTCGCGTCAGGACCACCACGCCTCGGTGTGCTCGTCGGTAAGTTCCACGGCGAGTGTCGCGAGCCGGGAGCTTGTTACTCGTGTGGCGGCGGGGCCATTTGAAGAAGATTGTCCGTCTAGAGCGGCATGGGTGATGCAGCCGGCCAGCGGGATCGATTCTTTGGGTCTTCTTCTCCTTACGTGGTTATGCGCCGGGCGAGCGAGTACTCGCGGACGGCGGGCGCGGTAGATGTCGATGTGGTGGTTACAGTTCTGGCGGTCCTCGAACGCATCTATTCGTTAGCCGGCCGCCCGGGACGGGAGGCTTCCACGGCGTCGTCCGCAGTGCATTCTTGATTTAAAGCGTGATGTTTATGCTTTGATAGATCGAGTTCTACCTTGTCCTATGTGTCCCTCTTGTG
The DNA here is from genome assembly GCA_029844215.1 of Przewalskia tangutica. Taxonomy (NCBI): domain Eukaryota; kingdom Viridiplantae; phylum Streptophyta; class Magnoliopsida; order Solanales; family Solanaceae; genus Przewalskia; species Przewalskia tangutica. The sequence goes on from CM056728.1 coordinate 72,676,338, forward strand.
CGGGTAGAATCGGGATAGAATGGTGTCGATAGAGCCATTTGAGGTAGCTACGCGATGGGTGATTCGGTGTTAGGCGGCGGGTGTATAGAGGTTATCCGGTATTCATTCTGATCGTCGGACCTTGCAGACTTGATAGAGTTAGAGATGATTTTGATGTCATTATGGGTATGGGTAGTTGGCTTCTTGTTATGCCAGCGTTATTGTAGGACGAGTTGGTTCGGTTCGATTTCTGGCGAGCGATTATCCAGTGGAGGGCAACACGGCGTCGCCAGAGGTAGGTTTATTTCTTACCTCAAGGCTAGGAAGATGGTGCGAGAAAGGTACATCTATCATGCAGTGCGGGTATTTGATCACGGAGGGTGAGTACAGTTCTTGATCGATGCGATGGTTAGGAATTTGCGGATGTGTTCCCGGATGATCTTAGGGTATCCTCTGAGAGGAGATTGAGTTTTGTATTGACACATTGCCGGACACTCGACTATTTCCATTCCGCCATCTGAGGATGCTTTGCCGAGTTGAGGAGCGAAGGACCGGTGAAAGATTTCTTTGGAAAAGGCTTTATCGGGCCTAGTGTATCTCCACGGGAGCGCGGTGTTGTTTGTGAAGAAGAAGGATGGGGCCAGCTGCGTATGTGTGTTGACTACGACGGTGAATAAGGTAACCATTAAGAATAGGTACCCCTCCCGAGTTGATGATTTGTTTGACGATTGCGAGTGCGAGTGTTTCTCAAAGATAGACTGCGATGCAGTTATCATCGAGTTCGAGTTCGAGCGGATATCCCAAAGCGCATTCGGGACGATGCAGCACTATGAGTTTAGGGTTATGTCTTCCGGTTTGACCAGCGCTTGGCGGTATTTATGGATTTGATGAGCAGGGTGTTCAAGCCATTTTGGATACATTCGTGATAGTGTTCATCGATGACATCTGGTTTATTCACGCAGACGAGCGGGAGCATGCGACCGCGAGAAGCGGTACTTAGGGTTCTCGGGCCGCGATTATTCGCCAAGTTCTCCAGTGTGAGTTTTGGTTGGCCTCGATGGCATTCTGGGGCATATTATTGGGGTGATGGTGTTGGGTAGATCGGCAAAGGTGAAGCGATCAAGTCTTGGCGAGACCTACTACTCCGGCCAAGTGCGCGATTTCTTAGGTGGCGAGGGTATTATCGTAGGTTTGTGGGCGGTTGCTTGATTTGGCCGCAGATTGACTAGGTGACTCGGAAGGCGGCCAAGTTCCGGTGGAGCGAGGCTTGCGAGAAGGGTTTCGAGTTCTTTGAAGGAAAGGTTGACTCTGACTCGATTCTTACTCTCCACGAGGGTTAGGCGGATGCGTGATCTATTGTGATGCCTGCAGTATCGGGTTAGGGTGTGTTTGATGCGGCCACGACAAGGTTATAGCCTATGCGTCGGCGATTCTGAAGCATGAGAGGAATTACCTACCACGACTTAGAGTTGGCGCGGTTATTCATGCCTTGAAGATTTGGAGACTATTTATGCGGGGTTCATGTGGATATTTATACGGACCACAAGAGCCTCAGGTATATCTTGACGAGAGGAGGCGAACACGAGGCGAAGGCGGTGGTTAGAGTTCTTTGAAAGATTATGATGTTGATATTCTCTACCGTCAGGGAAGGCCAGCGTAGTTCTTGATGCCTTGAGTCGTAGATCGATGGGGATCTGTCGGAGAATGCGACGAGAGGCGGGACATGGTCGTCGAGATCCACGATTATCGAGCCTTGGGGTTCGATTGATGCGTCTGAAGCGATAGTAAGTGCGGGTTCGTGAGGTTGCGAGTCTTCCATCGTTGATGAGGTGAAGATCACGGCGATTTGAGGACCCGATGTTGAGTGCGATATCGAATGCGACTCTTGGAGAAGAAGAGTCTATTCAGTAGCGCTGATGGGTCTTGAGATTTGAGGCGGTTGTGTGTTCCCGATATGTCGGGACTTCGTCGGCCAGATTGCAGGGAGGCCTGCGGTGCTCGATATTCTATTCATCCGGTCGACCAAAATGTACCATGACCTCGGATGTTTGTATTGGTGGGATGGCACGAAGAGGGCGTGGCGAGTTTTGTTGCCTGATGTCCTAATTGCGGCGAGTTAAGGTCGAGCACGGAGGCCGATGGATTATTGCGATCTATTGAGATTCGACTTGGAAGTGGGAGATGATCAACATGGACTTTATTCTGAGGTTACCTCGTACTCGGAGGAAATGCGACTCCATTTGGGTTATTGTTGTGGTGTGAAATCAGCCCATTTCCTTCGATCGGGGCAGCGTTTTGGTGAGACTATGCGGTGTACATCGGGAGATTGTGAGGTGCGGTGTCCCGATGTCGATTATTTCGATAGAGAGCCGGTTCGGCTAACTTAGAGGTCTTTCGAAGGGTTTGGGACACGGTGAGTCTCGATCTGGCATTTCATCCTCGGTGCGGGCGGCGGGCGTCTTATCGAACAACGAGGATATCTGCGAGCTGCGTGATTGATTTCGATGGTAGTGGGAGGACCATTGCCTCTTGTGGAGTTGCTTATAATACGGCTACCATTCCGGTATACGAGATGGCGCCCATCGAGGCTTTATATGGCGGAAATGTAGATCGCCGATTGGTTGGTTCGGCGTGGGCGAAATGCGATTAGTTAGCTTGGACTTGTGGCGAGTTGTGGATAAGGTGAAGCTTATCGGGAGAGTGATAGCGATTGAGTCGGCGAGAAGTCATATCACGGATAATCGGCGTCGGCATTTGGAGTTTGGTAGGCGGTGGAGTGCTTGAAGGTGTCGCCCGTGAAGGGTGTGATGAGATTGGTAGAAGAAACTTCGGCCCAAGGTACATTGGGCCTACCGGATCATCCGTAGAGTGGGTCGGGTTGCTTATGAGTTGGATCTGCCATGAGTTAGAGGCGGTACATCCGGTCTTCCGTGTTTCTATGTTGCGGAAGTGTATCGGAGATCGGCGAGTTTTCCTACTAGTGAGTCCGGTGTGAGAGGGTTATCGTATGAGAGAGTCCCATGCGATACTCGTCGCCAGTCGAGCGGCTGCGGACCAAGGATGTAGCTTCAGTCAAAGTCTGTGGAGGAATGATAGCAGAGGAGATGACTTGGGAGGCGGTGGAAGACATGTTGAGAAGTATCTCGCTTATTTCCTATACCTTGAGTAATTCATCTTCACTTACTTGTCAAGTTTTAAATTGAAGTATCTCTTACGCCTAAATGCTATTATGTGGCCATGTGTGGCGATATTGGTGTGTCGGGGTTGTGAAAGGAAACTATGTGGTTAATTATGTTTGACTCAGAAAGAACATTCGGGGCGAATGTTTCTAAGGGGAAGAATGTTACACCCGTAATTGCGGGACATGTTTTAGAGCGTAAATAAGAACTCACAAATGTTAAGATTTGAGGCTTGTAAATTTATCGGAAATTATGGAATTGTCGGAAAATGTATTATTATGTGAATGGGAGGCGACACGTGTCACCCCCATAGTGCCTTGGGCCAATTGGCATGGCACAAATGGTCGTTTGACCATAGTCTTGGATGACTAAAAGTCTTGCAAGTGTAGCTTGAGTTCCTTGACTAAGTCAAGGCCCCACTTTAGTCTTGATATTTAACTAGAGCTCATCCTAGCCACCCGAATGGTTGTATCTTGACCTTAGTATCACCTTATTACTACTAGTAGTGCTAGAGTGAGCTAACACTTAGAAATTTCACAAAAATTGGATGAACTTAGAGCATTGCTCTCGGGTTCAAGAAAAGAAGAAAGAAAAATTTAGTTTCTTGTCCTTTTGATCCACACTTTAAACCAAGGTTCTTAGGTGTATTGTAAACACGTCTCGATAGAAAAGTCTTGGAAAAAGGTAGTTTACGGGTTAGTCGCAAAACGAAAACCTAAAGGTCTTTCTAGGTTTTGTTTGGAGTTTTGAAGGATAATTGTTGGTGTTGTTCTAAGGGTCTCAACAAGCGGATTGAAGTATCTTGGAGAGGCTCTAAACTACTAGGAAGCGACTTGGTTGGAATTGGATTAAAGATCGTTAAGGTATAATCTTGTCTTTTAAAGGTGTTACAAGATTGTATATTTATATTGTTGTTGTTAGCTTTACTTGTTGCTAGCATGAAGTTGATATGTTGAAGTTATAAGTATTATGGATTGCTTGTAGCTAAATCCGAAATGTTATACAAGCCACTTGAAAAATTGGATTACTAATTGGTCGTTTTTAGAAATCGTCGCATGTTACTTACTTAAAGATTATGGTTATTATAATCAAATGCGACTTGATATCATGTTATGATACCAATTTGGATTGAAATGGAAATTGGATAAGAATTGGTATTGTTGAACTCAAGGTGGCCGAAATTGGGTGTAGTTTGTATTAGTTGGTTATTCATTTGTATTGGACTACATACATATTGTTGTGAGCCAATTGGGGCTGTTTGGTTATTCATTTGTATTGGACTACCTTCTATATTGTTGTGAGCCAATTGGGGCTGTTTGGTTATTCATTTGTATTGGACTACATACATATTGTTGTGAGCCAATTGGGGCGATTTGGTTATTGTATTTGGCCTTGAAAAGGTGGCAAAGTGAGTAAAAACAAAGGAGGTCTTTGTCAGATTTTCCGTAGAATATAGAGACTTAACACTTATAATATTCTCGATTGAAGTAAGGCTTTAATAGACGTATTGTGAATATTATAGGTTGACATACTACGGGCGGGACTTTGTACTTGGCAAGTGGTTTGACAGACGAGGTATGTAGAACTTTTTCCTATCTTTTGAGCATGACTAGTTTAGCGTATATGAGTGCGGTGAGCGTCTGAAGACTTTGACATTCCTTACTAGCCTTATAAAATGCCAAGTCGGGTGAGTTAGGAAGTTAACTCATCCTTGAAAATATTAAGGATGTCTTAAGTCTTAGTAAAGTTAAGGGACTTGAAGGGATTTAAAGTATGTGATACTTGTGTCGTTTTAATCGTATAAGTCCCTTGGATAGGAAAATGTACTTGACTAAGGTATAAAGTGAATATAACGACTTTATGGGGAGTTGGTTATATTGACTTTATGCAAAGGTAAATGGCTTGTGTTAATGAAAGGCAAATTGATTTTAAGGTATCAATTGCCTAAGGTTTTAATAAGAAAATGAGTCAACGATTTAGAAACCTACTTTAATTCTAAAGGTATTGCGACTTGCCTTGAAATGTAATTTGGACTTGATACTATGGTTAATAGTGTCTTGGAAGCTTTCTACTAAAAGAGTCATTTGTTTTTAAAGAGTAGAAGTACGTGGTACTTTGGGTTAAATTCCCGGATTCTTATAAAAGACATGATAGTGCCTTAAGTAAACTAAAATGAGAGTGTAGATGAATAAGACTAATAAGAAGTTAGGGGGATTGCTAACTTGTTTAATTATTGTATGGCCAGGTTTTAGATAGGGTAAGAGTATCGGTGAGGCAAACCCCCGAGGCGCTATACCACCTTCTCCGGGATAAGAGTATAAATGAGGGTAAGCCCCGAGGCGTTATACCACTGCGTTACTATCTTCTTGGGGTAAGAGTATAAATGAGGCAAACCCTCGAGCGTTATTCCACTGCTTGGGGTAAGAGTATAAATGAGGGGCAAGAACCCCAAGACGTTATACCACCTGTTTTTATGGGTTCACTACCCATGATTTGATTGCGAGACTGCTATTGTGATGTTGTACGTACTCTCTTGATTTACTCTCATTGTTAGTAAGGCACTGTGTACTGTAATTTTGTTATCATACATGTCTCCGGCTTTGTTTTAAACTTAATTGTAATTCTGATTACTTTCGATTTACATACTTAGTACATATTGTGTCTTGACCCCTTCCTCGGGGCTGCGTTCATCTGCGAGGAAGGGTAGCAGTGCGGATCCCATTTCTTAGGATCGCTTATCGGGCGTCGGAGCTCCGTTCTCGGAGGCTTGTCTTTCTTTTAGTCTGATCTTTCCACGATGTTGTAGATTTATGTACATTCGGGGTATGGCGAGCCACTGTCCATTGTTATTTATTCCTAAGGTATGTATTCACGTATGTGGTTGGGCTATAAGAATGAGTTGTAAGTTGTACTTTTGACTTTGTTTATATTATGGAAGCGGCACTTATCGGCTGCTTTGTGTTGTTATATTGTTTACACATGTGTTTATGTTGTGTATGTTCATTGCTATTCTCGATGTATACAGGCAGGGTGCCGGGTAGGGCACGATCGCGGCCGAGTCGGGTCGTGACAAAAGTGGTATCGAGCGATTAGTCCTCGGAAAGTGTCTACGGCCGTGTATGGATTCTTGATTATCGGTGTGTTGTGCACATCTATAATCGTCAGGCTGCGAGACATTTAGGATTGGTTTCCATTCTTCTCTCTGCGAGATCGTGCGATGAGTGTCTTATTAGGTTGAATCCTCTCGACCTCTTCTTATGAAACAGCTATGCCTCGCGGAAGGCTACGAGGCCCGAAGGGCAAAGCGGCGGCGAGAGCTGCTGGCGGTACTCAAAGTTACGGGCTCGAGCGCAGTTATGCACGAGGTAGTAAGCGGGTCGGCGAGTTCACCACGCTGCGATTTTAGAAAGGCCAGGCGGCGGTAGCTCGAAGGATTCGTGCAGACCCTCGGTTCGCGGCCATTCGGTGAGTATAGAACTACGAGCAGTTCGGTTGTTGACGGTATAGTAGTAGTCTGGCGTGGCGAAGCGAGCCGCCCGCCCTATGCGGCGGTTTGCGGGTTAGGGATTTTTACGGGATGTCATCCACGAGTTTTATGGTTGAGTGCGATGAGGATCGCGAGGAGTTCGTTCGGCGACTACGGACCGTGCGAGTTCTTAGGGCATCGAGACGATGCATTACACTCCTCACCGGTTGCGCGATATTGCGTTGGTGGTTTGAGTCGTGGTTGCTTTCGAGAGGTGATGATGCTCTTCCGGCTGTTTGGGAGGAGTTCTGAGGCTTTTATGGATCACTTTTTGCCTCACGAGATGAGAGAGCCGGGTGACAGATTCTTGACCTTGAGGCGAGCAGGAGGCGTCGAGTATATCTTGAGTTTGACTCCTTGGCGAAATCGCATACTATTGTAGCTAGCATGGCGGATAGAGTTCATCGTTATGTGATGGGGCTAGGCCGTCATATGATTCTGACATGCTTGGGGTGGCTCTTGGCCGGTATGGACATTGCTAGGATGCGAGCATATGCTCGAGGATAGAGGATAGAGAGGTGGACCGGTTTGATTGAGCCCGGCCCAGAGGCGAGACATCGAGTCTCGGGGCGATTTTGAGGCGGGACGGCCTCGCAGCGAAATGGAGTCCACATTCCGGCCCGGCCTGAGTGCTCCGTCACGCGATTTTACGGCAAGAGGTCGATCGGCCAGTCGATCGAGGCGGTCGAGAGCTCGGGACTATAAGATTGAGGCGAGGCGTCGCGTCGGGACCACCCACGCCTCGGTGTGCTCGATGCGTAGGTTCCACGGCGAGTGTCGCGAGCCGGGAGCTTGTTACTCGTGTGGCGGCGGGCCATTTGAAGAGAGATTGTCCGTCTAGAAGCGGCGTGGGTGGTGCAATGCGGTAAGCGGGATCGATTGCTAGGTCTTTCTCCTTACGTGGTTATGCGCCGGGCGAGTACTCACGACGGCGGCGCGGTAGAGGTCGAGTGGTGGTTCTAGTTCTAGCGGTCCTCGAACGCATCTATTCATTAACCGGCCGCCGGACGGGAGGCTTCCACGGCGTCGTCGCGGTACATTGCGATTTGGTGTGATGTTTATGCTTTGATAGATCGAGTTCTACGCTTGTCCTATGTGTCCCCTCTTATTGCGGGTAGAATCGGGATAGGCGGTGTCGATAGAGCCGTTTGAGGTAGCTACGCGATGGTGATTCGGTGTTAGGCGGCGGGTGTATAGAGGTTGTCGGTATTCATTTCTGATCGTCGGACCATGCGAACTTGATAGAGTTAGAGATGACGATTTTGATGTCATTATGGGTATGGTGGTTGGCTTCTTGTTATGCCAGCGTTGGTATGGGACAGTTGGTTCGGTTCGATTTCTGGCGAGCGATTATCAGTGGAGAACAACACGCGTCGAGGGTAGGTTTATTTCTTACCTCAAGGCTAGGAAGATGGTGCGAAAGGTACATCTATCATCAGTGCGGGTATTTGATACGGTGAGGTACGATTCTTGATCGATGCGATGGTTAGGAATTTGCGGATGTGTTCCGGATGATCTTAAGGTATCCCTCACGAAAGGAGATTGAGTTTTGTATTGACACATTGCGGACACTCGACCTATTTCCATTCCGCCATACAGGATGGCACTGCCGAGTTGAGGAGTGAAGGACCAGTGAAAGATTTCTTTGGAAAAAGGCTTTATTAGGCCTAGTGTATCTCCAGGGAGCGCGGTGTTGTTTGTGAAGAAGAAGGATGGGGCGTTGCGTATGTGTGTGTTGACTACGAGGGTGAATAAGGTAACCATTAAGAATAGGTACCTCCCGGGATTAATGATTTGTTTGACGATTTGCGAGTGCGAGTGTTTCTCAAAGATAGACTGCGATGCAGTTATCATCGAGTTCGAGTTCGAGAGGCGAGATATCCCAAAGCGCGTTCGGGACCGATGCGGGCACTATGAGTTTAGGGTTATGTCTTTCGGTTTGACCAACGCTCCAGCGGTATTTATGGATTTGATGAACCGGGTGTTCAAGCCATTTTTGGATACATTCGTGATAGTGTTCATCGATGACATCCTGGTTTATTCACGGACAGAGCAGGAGCATGCAGACCACTTGAGAACGGTACTTGGGGTTCTCCGGAGCCGACAGTTATTCGCCAAGTTCTCCAAGTGTGAGTTTTGGTTGGCCTCAGTGGCATTCCTGGGGCATATTATTGGGGCTGATGGTGTTCGGGTAGATACGGCAAAGATTGAGGCGATCAGTCTTGGCGAGACCTACTACTCAGCCGGGTGCGCGATTTCTTAGGGTGCGGGGTATTATCGTAGGTTTGTGGAGCAGTTTGCTTCGATTTCGGCACCGTTGACTAGGCTGACTCAGAAGGCAGCCAAGTTCCAGTGGACAGAGGCTTGCGAGAAGGGTTTCGAGTTGCTGAAGGAAAGGTTGACTACAGCTCCAGTTCTTACTCTCCCTGAGGGGTTAGACGGGTACGTGATCTATTGTGATGCCTCTGGTATCGGGTTAGGGTGTGTTTTGATGCAGCACGGCAAGGTTATTGCCTATGCTTCCCGGCAGTTACGGAAGCATGAGAGGAATTACCCTACCCATGACTTAGAGTTGGCCGCGGTTATTCATTCCTTGAAGATTTGGAGACACTATTTGTACGGGGTTCATGTGGATACTTATACAGACCACAAGAGCCTCCAGTATATCTTCGAGCGAGAGGAGCTGAACACGAGGCAGAGGCGGTGGTTAGAGTTCTTTGAAAGATTATGATGTTGATATTCTCTACCATCCGGGAAGGCCAACGTAATTCTTGATGCCTTGAGTCGTAGATCGATGGGGATCTGTCGGAGGTAATGCGGCAGAGACGGGACATGGTCCGTCGAGATCCACGATTATCGAGCCTTGGGGTTCGATTGATCGATCCGGCGATAGTGAAGTGCAGGTTCGTGAGGTTGCCGAGTCTTCCATCATTGATGAGGTGAAGATCACGGCAGTTTGAGACCCGGTGTTGGTGCAGTATCGAGATGCACTCTTGGGAGGAGAAGAGTCTATTCGAGTAGCGCTGATGAAGTCTTGAGATTTGAGGCGGTTGTGTGTTCCGATGTCGAGGACCGTCGGTGGTCTCAGGGAGGCCGCGGTGCTCGATATTCTATTCATCAAAGTGCGACCAAAATGTACCATGACCTCGGATGTTTGTATTGGTGGGATGGCACGAAGAGGGGCGTGGCGAGTTTTGTTGCCTGATGTCTAATTGCGGCGAGTTAGGTCGAGCACGAGGCCCAGTGGATTATTGCGATCTATTGAGATTCCGACTTGGAAGTGGAGATGATCAACATGGACTTTGTTACAGGTTACCTCGTACTCGGAGAAATGCGACTCCATTTGGGTTATTGTTGTGGTGTGAAATCAGCCCATTTCTTTCTCGATCGGGGCGGCGTTTTGGTGAGGTATGCCCGATTGTACATCGAGGAGATTGTGAGGCTGCGGTGTCCCAGTGTCGATTATTTACGATAGAGCCCGGTTCACGGCTAACCGGAGGTCTTTCGAGAAGGGTTTGGGGACACTGGTGAGTCTCGATCTGACATTTCATCCTCGGTGTGGCGGGCGGGCGTACTATCGGACAACGAGGATATCTTTGCGAGCTGCGTGATTGATTTCGATGGTAGTGGGAGGACCATTGTGAAGTAAATTGAACACGTCCGGTTAGGCGTATAATCCCACAGGAGTTGTTGGCACAGTAGCGGGCCTAAGTAGAGGAGAGATTTATGTGGTTGTGGGAGGTCTTCGAATTTTTATGTAGAATAATGAATATTGTATTTAGAATATTATACGAAGAGATCAAGAATTTGATAGGCGTTTATGGCGATATGGGTGGAAGTACTACGAATGGCGTATTCTACTTGAAGGGTGGAAAAGGCTAGCAAGGTTGTAGTACTTGGAGCATTTTGCTAATTGTCGATAATCGTCGAGGTATGTGAACCTCTTCCTATCTTTTCTAGCATGATTGTTGTGAACTATGTAGTGCGGTGAGCGTATGTTCTAAGTGAATTTGGTTGGTTTACTGATTTTAAAAGATAAAGGAGTTGACTTATATTTGACTTGATATGATATATGAAGAACTCGAATTGTGTAGAAAGTTGTGAAACCTCATTCGCGAGAAATGAGTATTTGGTCTTTAAAAGGAACTTGATTTCTAAAAGAAAAGAGACTTGAGGAATTGAAGAGTTTTTGGTTTAAAAGAGAGACATGGTTTGGTCTTAAATTGGTTTAAAACATAAAGTGTTATAACAGCTTTATGGGAAGTTAGTTATAACGACTTTATGAAAGCAAAAGAATGGTTTTATCATTGGTTTAAAATGGTAACTTGATTTAAGTATAGGTTACTTGTTTTGAAAAGAGTAAGTATTTGACTTTTAAAGAGTATACTTGATGGTGTTTTAAAAGAAAGGCACTTGGTTTAAAAAGTATAGAGTACTTGATTTTAAAAGTCTTGTAAAGGTTTTTACGAAAGTAAAGTAATTTGGTTTGAAAAGGAAATGTGTTTTTGATACTACGAGTATTAGTATCCTTTACGTAAAAAGAGGTCTTTTTAAAAGAATGAAAGTGGGTATTATTTTTGGGTTTGAAACCCGTATTGATTGACATAAAATGAAAGTACCTTGAGTTGTGTGTAACTTGCCTATGTTTGCGTGTGATAGCCTTGTTGTGCCAGTATTGTATTTTTATACCACCGCGTCTCGATAGGGGCGGTTGATTTGTTATGATCTTACTTGGGCGTCTGGCGTGTGGAGGATTTCCGCAGTGCAGCTCGCGGTTGATAGCGTTATTCCATGGACTAGCTCTCCGTGAGGTTTTCTTGATTCGGCCTTGGTATCGGTGGTTGGCTTTCGTACTTGCCGTCTCGTGGTGATTCGGCCTTAGTACAGTAGTTAGCCTTCGCACTTGCCCGTTCGGTTTAGTGGCGAAGTCTCGTGACCGACGCGGTACACAGTAGTTAGCCTTCGTACTTGCCCCGGTCAGCTACGTGACACGGCCTTGGTACCTGGTAGTCGGCTTTCGTACTTGCCCCGTGTCAGATTCGTGGTTTGGTTGCATAGTATTGTTAGTACGGCCTTGGTATCTAGTAGTTGGCTTCGTACTTGCCGATCGATCGATGATGCGGCTTTGGTATCTGGTAGTTAGCGCCCGTACTTGCCGTGCGGTTGTTATGACACAGTGGGACACAGTGTTACATGTATTCCTTGGTGTTGCTATATCATGGCTGCCGCGGTGAGGAAGGTATTCCACGGGCATGATTGATGTTGTGGGCGTGAGACCCATAGTTATATTTGAGTGATGACTTTGAGGGCGTGAGTCCCTGACTTGACGTGACTGCTTACATATTATGTACTGTAATTTGGTTATCATATATGTCTCCTGTTTTTTTATAGACTACTATGATTTCATTTACGTATTTTGATTTCACATACTTGGTACTGTTATCGACCTCGCCCGGGGCTGCGTTCATCTGCGGTAGAGAGGTACATTGGTTGTGGATCCTCGCTCGTTGGATCACGATTCGACATTTTTGGGAAGCTCCGTTTCTCCGGAGGCTCATCTTTGGTATAGTCCCCTGTCAGTGTAGTTACTTGTACATTCAGGGGTATGGTGGGGCCCTGTCCCATCATAGTTATTGTTATACCCCGTATTTCCAGAGTATGTACGTAAGGGCATACGTATAAAAGTTAAGCCTTAAGTAGGCAAAGGGACGAAATTTGTTCCTGACCGAAAAGAATTGTTTCCGGCAAGCGTTTTCCAAACTTTGCGAAGGAAAATTACAGTTACAACATTTATTATTTTCACGGATTTTTCAGAGATGAAATATTTTGGACCAGCGAGAGGCGACACTTGTCACCTCAGTGGAGCGATATTGTGGGCGTTTTCTTGCACAATTTCTAGTCAAGGGTTAGGTAGGATATTTTGTAGATTTTTTGTGTGGTAGATGAGCAAGTGGGACCCACACACACTTGTCCAAATCTTGACCCTCCACTTGCCCACCACTTGTCTTAATCATGGCCATTGATTGGCCTATAAATACCACAGTTGAAGACTTCTTCATCCACAAATAATTTCAAGTCTTGAAAACCCTTCCTCTTAGAAGAAGCTCTCGTCGAGCTCCATACCCCTAGAAGTCCCTTGGCCGAAAGTACCCCCCTACCTTGAGTTGTTCTCGTGAAAAGCACCCCCCCTTGGTAGAAAAGTATTCTCCAAGTATTGTTACTATTCTAAAATACCTTGGCCCAAATACCTTGTAGTATTCGAGGTTATCCACATACTAAAAGCCCGAAATGCTATTATACTTCCTTGATCACAAAAAGCGAAACCACTAAGGAAAAATCTTCATAGCGGGTTGAAGTATTAAGAAGAAGTTGTAGAACTTCTAAGGGTTGTTTGGAGCGGGTTGGGCGCCAGTAGGAGCTAAGCGTTGCTCGGGATCGGCATTTAAACTTGGATAATTTTGGGCTTATCGAGGTAAATACTCTTGTCCTTCTATTGTAATTGGAAATTACATCTGTAGTAGTATAGAAATGAATATAAGATACATAGAAGGATATTCTGAAGAGAATTGAGCGTAATAGAAGGATATTACAAAGAGAATTGAATGAAATCACGTGAAGAATATTAAAGAAGAAGATTAAAGCGTACTTACATGGGTGTATTTGCGATGAACTTGTGTAGTTTAACGGGTAGGAAGTGCTGCCCAATTTTCCGTAGAATAGAGAACCTCTGCTTAGAATATTCTGAGTAGTCTAGGCGTTGATAGGCGTATATGGCCTTTATAGGTTGAAAGTTCTGCGAGTAGCGTATTCTCTTGAAAGGTGGACAAGGCTAGCCAGGGTTATAAGCGTGGGCGTTTGCTAATTATCGATAATCGTCGCGAGGTATGTGATTCTTCCTATCCTCTTGAGCATGATATTTTAAAAGAATATATATAGTACGGTGAGCGTGCGTGTGTTAAGCGAGCGTGGTTTCTTGCGATGTCTTTTGACTTGAGTCTAAATAATAAGAATCTTGAAGTATTTCAAAAGAATTAAGAAACCTTTTTGAAAGAAGAGTAATACTTGGTTTTAAAAGCTTAAGAGTTATACTAGCTTTATGGGAAGTTAGGTATAACGACTTAAGAGAGATAAAAAGAATGGTTTATTGATTTTAGAAGTTAAGAGACTTGATCTTAAAAGATAAGAGACTTGACTTAATTAGATTAATATAAATTTTGTTAAAAAGTGTGAAACCTCATTCGTGAGTAATGAGTACTTGGTTTTTAAAAGGAATAATGTTTCTTGATTAAAATCGAATAAGTATCGAACGAACCACTGCAGCGTTAATAACGGGAAATGTATTGACTAATTAAGTATTATTAAAACCAGTAGAAATCTCCATCTGCATAGAAGCTAAGATGAGACAAAATGATATTACATTTCCTAGATCATGGCTGCTTTAGTAAGATTGTTATAAACAAGAATAACCTACTCACACATAAGGCATATGTTTCTCAAATTGTTTTAAAGGAGAATTATATCATTAAGTGATTAAAACTATGAACTACGAAACCTTTCGAAAATGAGAAACTTGAGCATTTGAAATTAGGCAAACTTGAACGTTTGGAAAATAATGTTGTTACTTGATTTTACAAAGGGAAGGGTTTTGGTTTACTTAAAAAGATAGTCACTCTATTTTTATACTACGGGTATTGTGTGACTTTTGTGAAAAAAATGGATCTTTTAAAAAGTTAATGTATGAAGTACTTTGGGGATAAAAACCCAAACTTGTTAACATAAAGTAGAAAGTACCTTGTGTGAATAACTTGATTGTGTTGGTTTGTGATAGCCTTGTAATACTTTCTTGTTGATTTGATAAGTAAACATGTTAGGATGCTACGTGTGTTAGTGTCTTGTGATGTTTGTGTAAGAGGTTATTCTTATTGTGCTTATGTTGTTTAACGATAAGCCGTTGTGCTAGTATTATATCACTCACCTCTTGACATTATCTAGGGGTTAAGCGCCTCCGTCACGGGGTATACCTCGAGCGATGCAGTGACTATGATTCGAGATACCTCATGCGGATCCAGGTGGCCTATGCGGAGCTACGAGAGTTCCAGGTTAGTGTGCGGTCTATATGGCCATGCGGTCTATGTGGCCATGCGGACCACGGGTCGGGGCGATGTTGGGAGTAGCTACCCTCGATGCGGGAATACCTCATGCGGGCTATGTGTGGCCTATGCGGGTGCGGGAAGTTCGAGTTAGGCGTGCACATTTGATCTGCGAGACGAGTGGCGGCTTGATCATGTGGCGGTCTAGAAAGACCTTGTGATACTGATTTTATGACATTGTTGATGCGTAGGTTTTAGTAGTCGGCTATGCCTTCGTACTTACCTAAATGCGGTTTTATTATGACACGTGGGACCTGGTGTTCATGTGTATTCCTTGGTGCTTTTATATCATAGACTGCCGGCAGTGAGGAATGTATTCCACGGGCATGATTGATGTTGTGGGCGTGAGACCCATAGTTATATTTGAGTGATGACTTTGAGGGCGTGAGTCCCTGACTTGACATATTTGCTTATTTATTGTGAGCGTAGTTTGGTTATCATACATGTCTCTGCTTTATATAGACTACTATGATTTCATTTACTGATTTTCGATTTCACATACTTGGTACTGTTATCTTGACCTCCTTGGGGCTGCGTTCATGCGCGGTAGAAGTACGCGATCGTCGATCCTCGCTCTTAGGATCACAGTTCAGCGTTTTGGGAA
Source organism: Przewalskia tangutica (assembly GCA_029844215.1). Classification (NCBI taxonomy): domain Eukaryota; kingdom Viridiplantae; phylum Streptophyta; class Magnoliopsida; order Solanales; family Solanaceae; genus Przewalskia; species Przewalskia tangutica. The sequence goes on from CM056728.1 coordinate 72,691,776, forward strand.
GCTCCGTTTCTCCGGAGGCTTATCAGTGGTATAGTCCCCTGTCATTGTAGGTACTTACATTCAGGTGTATGGCGGGGCCCTGTCCCGCCATTGTTGTTATATCATTCTTAGAAGTGCATGAAATCTTGTTGTGGCGAGTTTGCAAAAAGGATATGCTGTTCGGATTCAAGTTATATATATATATATGCGTAAGGCAACTTTCTGTGAAAAAGCTTTACACTTCATATTATTTCATGTCTTGTTTTATGTTCCGCTGATTACTCTGATGTATGTCTACTTGGGTGCCCGGGGTAAGGCACCAGTCACGAACCCGGGTTCGCGTCGTGACAAAAGTGGTATCAGAGAAGTTAATCCTCGGAAAGTGTCTACAGACCGTATCTAGTAGTCTTGATTATCGGTGTGTTGTGCATCACACCAATAATCAGGAGGCTATAGGATATTTAGGATTGGTTTCCATTCTTCTCACTCTGAGATCGTGCTTAGAGCTGTGTTATAAGTTGGACCCCTCTAACGTATTTCTTTCCCTTACCGTTATGCCTCCGCGTAAGGCAACCCGGCCCGAAGGGCAAAGGCGGAGGAGCTGCGAGTAAACACGAGAGGTTACGAGGGCACAAGCCCAATTATCACGAGGTGGTGCTCCGTTCGGGAGTTACTGCGGCGCCGCCCCAGCGAGTTTAGCACGGCGGCGATTCCTCTGCGGCCATGATATGAGCCTTGATTCGCGGCCGTGAACAGAGAATATAGATTGCAAAGAGACGATCCTGTTACTAGCTAGGGAGTTAGCAACCAGAGAGTATATTATGTATCGATTTATCACGGGTCTTGATGACTATCTAAGAGAGGGTTGTGCAAGGGTTGCTCTTGATCGAGCTTGAGCATGGCTGCGTGCGGGCTTATGCGCAGCAGCCGAAAGCGTGAGATCGGCAGTTAACCAAAATCAGCGAAGAGGCGGTCGGCGAGGTCCTTTGGTAACTTTCGAGGCGAATCGCCTCGGCCAGGTTCAGCGCCTCCGCCCGAGCGAGTGGTCCTCGCGGGGTTCGGGGCGTTCGAGGTATGCGAGGAGTTGGTGAGCTCGAGCTTACGGTTCACGATACACGTAGGTTCGGCCAGCGGATTGATTTTCCTCGGTATTCACGATAGCGGCGTCGTCGGGAATGTTGTCTTTTTGTTGGTACTTGTTTTACCTGCGGCCGTCAGGGCCATGTGTCGAAAGGTGTCCTAGTAGGAGGATGCAAGTAGGAGGACTCGACCTACCCGGATCGATTGCGATTGATGGTTCGGAGAGGAAGGGTGTTAGCGGAGGAGGCCACCCTGCGCCGGTGTGGCCGTTGTGGTAAGTGTCATTGTGGGGAGTGTCGTACTTCTTCGACAACTTGTTTTGCTTGCGGCCAGCAGGGCCATTTTGCGAGAAATTGTCCGACTAGAGGTGGCGCGGATGTAGAAACTCAGCCTTCAGGATCAGTGGCTAGTTCATCACCTTTCCTAGCTATCATGCCAGGCGGGATTGATTAGAACGACAAAGGGAGTGAAGCGATGAATCTGGTATATCTTTAACCCTATAGAGATTAGTATGTGTGATAAGATGAGTATATCTTAAGTGTTATGTTCAGATAGCATTGTGTTAATTGTGATTAGAAATCATGGTTAGTTAAAAGGGTAAGATTGGGGATAAGGAAAGTGTGAGCCTTAGAGTTTTGTACGTGGAGACCTTAGAGGCGAGGCCATCTTGAGTAAAAGATTTATTGTTATGTTAACCTTTATCGGAGTGCATAGTACAAGTGAGATATGTTTGTGTGATAAGTCCCTGAGTAGTGAGAAATGAAAGGAGGTAGTTGAGCTAAGAAGACCACTAGGTTTTCGTGACTCGATAAGGAGATTGTTCCGGATCGGGGAACAAGAGTTTTGCGCGATAGCGGGTCGGGTTGAGGGCCGATCGCGGGTCAACCCGCGGCCTGTAATGTGGTGGGGTCAGTTCGAGGTGGTCCCGCCAGGTGGTGGGGTCACGAGGGTGTTAGGCCCAAGTTTAGTTAACCAGCGTACGAGTTCGTGGATGCGTTCGACCAGTAGTCGGGCTGATGGGGTCAGCCCATCTTGTCTTTTAGTCAAGATCGTTTATGTCACGACCCGACCCCGGGCCGCGACTGGTGCCCTACCTGGGCACTCTTCTATTCATACAACATGATAAACTTCGGAAGATAAATAACACTCCCTTTTTTTTTCAAAAACTAAGGCCAAGCCGATAAGGCTGCCATAACATAAAAACTTCCCGAAAGGGTCTACACTGTTTAACAATGTAAAAACAACTCTAACCAGTCCAGCCCACAGATGAATACAGACCTCTAAGATTTGGACAAATACTATGACGGGACAAGGCCCCGCCGTACCCCTGAATATACATAACCATGACGACAAGCTCCGGAACATTGGAGCCATCTCAAAATGCTGAATCAGGATCCTAAGCTCGCGGATCCACAGTAATACCTAAACTGCGGATATGAACGCGGCCCCGAAGGAGATCAAGATTACAGTGCGAATATGGAGCAGAAATAAGTGCGATAAACAAATCATAAGCGTACAAAAGAATGAATGAGGCAAGTATAAAAGGGTACATATCGGATCCTACCGTGTCATTACCATCTCGTGAACTTAATCGTACCTTATTATCTTTTCCCATTTTTCAATAAAAGTTATAGTCACTTTCTTACGTCATACTTAGGAAAATCGTCAAGTTCATTACCATATAACTTACCTTGCATAACATAATCCGGCCCTTTATGGAGGAGGCTTATCTTTGCCGGCCCAATGGGACGCGATAAAATCACATAAGTCTGCCCGTAAGGTATCTTGCCGGCCCATTCACGGGGCGCGATAATGTCATATAGTACGCCCGTAAAGGTATCTTGCGGCCCATTTACGGGGCCGCAATAATGTCATATAGTCTGCCCGTAAAGGTATCTTGCGGCCCATTTACGGGGCGATAATGTCATATAGTCTTCCCATAAAGGTATCTTGCGGCCCATTTAGGGCGCGATATTGTCATATAGTCTGCCCGTAAAGGTATCTTGCCGGCCCATTTACGTGACGCGATAATGTCATATAGTTACGCCCGTAAGGTATATTGCGGCCCATTTACGGGGCGATAATGTCATATAGTCTGCCCGTAAAGGTATCTTGCCCGACCCATTTAGGGCGCGATAATGTCATATAGTCTTTCCATAAGGTATCTTGCCGGCCCATTTACGGGGGCGATAATGTCATATAGTCTGCCCATAAAGGTATACTGCCCGGCCCATTTCTGGGACGCGATAAGGTCATATAAAATCCGGGAATTTAACCCAACGTACTACGTACCTCTACTCCTTTTAAAAATGACTCTTTTTCAAATAAAATTTCCAAGATACTAACAACCGTAGTATCAAGTCATATCTACTTTTCAAGACAAGTCACAATACCTTTTAGAAATACATTTACCGGCTTCTAAATCAAGTGACTTCTTTCTTAAAAACCTTAAGCAATTGGTACCTTTAAAACAATTTACCCTTCTTTATTTCAAATCATTTCTTTGCTTACATTAATGAAGAAAACCATTCTTTTAATCTTCCATAAAGTTGTTATAACCAACTTCCCATAAAGTCGTTATAACTCTTTATGTCTTAGACAAATTCATTCCTTTTATGACCAAGAAACTTATACTTTCAATTCAAATCACATAGCTTTCAAAATACTTCAAGTCTCTTAACTTTTAAGAAAACAAGTTTCTTAACTTTAGAATGGCAAGAAATCAATATTTTCCAAATCAAGTATTCTATACTTTTAAATCAATTCATTTCTTCCTTTAAGAATCAAGTCCCATAACTTGAAAAATAAAGTCCCTTAACCTTTTAAAAATTTGAGGTTCATAGTCTTAAAACTTCATACGTAAATTCTTATAAATTAAGTAACATATACTTTGGTGCGTTGTGAATAAGTTATACTTATTTATAACGATCTTAATCGAGTAGCCATGATCTAGAAAATGTATTACAATTTTGTCTTATCTTAGCTTCTATGCAGATGGAGAATTCTACTCATTTTAACTTAATTGATTGTCATTACATTTTCCTTTATTAACGCTGCAGTGTCTTGTTCGATTCTTATTCTCATTTGTCAGTAACTTAGCCGAGTCAACTTGGCTCCAAATACCTCTAACGACTCTTTACCAGCGTCCCCATAAGACTTGGTAAGAACTTAGGATAACTTAGACATAACCTTTACGTAGAGTAAATTAACATACATACCTCTTAACTTCTAAGAGTAGAAGGGATCATGAAATAGTACTACATGTATATTCCATACATAGAATCATGTCAAAAGAAGGAAGAGGTTCACATACCTCGCGACGATTATCGACAAATAGCAAAATACTCCAAAGTACTTCAACCTTGATAGCTATTCCATCCTTCAAGTAGAATACGCTATACTTAGTACTTCAACCTATAATGGCCATAATACGTCCATTAACCTTTAGCTTGAGCGTAGAATATTCTAAGTGCAAAGTCACTAAATTCTACGGAAAATCGGACAAGACTTCCTTTGTTTCTACATACTTTGTCACCTTTTCAAGGCGAATTCAATAACCAAACATGCCACATTTAAGGCCCAACAATTCAGCTAACCAAAGGGGATTACACGCCTTAACAGGACGTGTAAAATTCTGCCCCAAAACCATACCAAAACAGCCCCTAAAACAGTCCATAATTACTATAACGAGGGTGGAATGTGAGGCCTTTCAACGCCTTTTCAAACCCTTATTCCTTCGGGGTTTTCATTAGCAATCTACTACATTAAACATGAAATACAGGGGCTGATTTTCCAGCATACAACACGTCTAAAGCAGTCCCTAAAAACTGCACGACAATATCCAACAGTTTTATAGATTCTACGACAACAACTAAAATCCGATAACTCTTTCCTTAATCCTTTTTATTCCAATTCGAGTTCCAAAACATCTACATAAGTTATAACAACTTATTAACAACAATATTAATCCATTATAACATGCAATAGGTGAAGATAACAACGACAATAACCAACGAATTCCATTTACACCAAATATGTCCCAAATCGGTTTTAGCCCCAAAAAATGGCTCAAACGCTTTTTATTCTTCATTCTTTTTAACACAAGTTCATCCATACATTATAACAATAAGTAATATCCAATTACTTTAAAAGAAGAAGGACTTTTACCTCATTTGTTTGCCCAAAAACGCCCCAATATAGTCCGGTCTTTATTGGTCCATGATTTCGTTTCGCTCCACTTCTTCAAGTTCCAATCACATATGTATCCCCTACAACCTTAGGATAAACTTCTCTTCACGTTTCGCTTCCAAAAGTCGACGGAAAACCCTAGGGTTTCATTCTATTTTCAGCCCAACTAGATTTAGGGGTTAAGGGTGCTTAATCTTGGAAAGAAAATACTTTGATCTTGATCTTGTCTTTGGATATGGGGATTTCAGATTGCTCTAGGTTTTGGAGAGATGAGGGTTTGTATGGATGAATATCTTTTGTTCTAAGTCTTCAAGACTTATCTATATAAAGGTGTGTGGAGTCTTGAGACAAGTGGGGAGGGCACTTGCTAACCTCCTATTGGCCAAGTATTTCTTCACAAAATATTTCATCCACACTTAGTTATTTTTCATCCCATTTCGATGGACATGTAACATAGTATACCAAGACTTAATAAATCCACTAAGTCCATAATTCTAATGAAAAATAATTCCATTACTAGAATTAATTATTGTCATCACATTAAACTCGAAAATTTTCCGTATAAGGAAATGTAAAAATCCTTTCCTTTCGACATTCCAATCTTAATTCTATAATCATGTTCTTGGATTACGGGGTGTAACAGTTTACTCGGCAGAGGGTTATGCGAGATGTTTTATATCGGGAAGGTTGTAAGGCTGCACGAGGTGCCTACTTTCACCTTATGACAGGCAGTGGAGCCCAGGTTACGACTATTTCTTTTCTGGAGGTATTACCAGGCAGGGATAGAAACGCAGGTGAGTCTCAGTATTGCATTCACCCTTGGGCCGGTGTTTTTGATTGCAGAGGTAGCTGTAAGGATTATTCGCCTCTTGGTTGAGTGTGTATTATAATAGCTACCATATCAGTATTCGGATATCGCCTTATGACGCCTTGTAGGGGCGGAAGTGTAAGTTGCCGGTCGATTGGTTCGATGTTGGCAAGGTTCAGATAGCTGGTTGATTCTTGTTTCAGCAGGATGTGGATAGGGTAAAGCTTATCCAGAAGAAGTTATTAGCAGCTCAGAGTCAACAGAAGTCGTACGGATAATCGGCGTCGACACTTGGAGTTCAGGTTGACGGTAGGATTTCTTGAAGGTACCACCCCGGAAGGGTGTGACGAGATTCGGAAAGCAGGGGAAACTTAGCCCGAGGTATTTTGAGCGTTTTCAGATCATTTGGAAAATAGGCCAAGTTGCCTATAGGTTAGCACTGCCGTCCGACGTAGGAGGCAGTATGTCCGGTCTTTCATGTTGTTATGTTCGGAAAAGTATCGGAGATCCATCCAGAGTGTTCTCAGTTAATGGTGACCAAGTTGGGGATAGTAACCCCGAGATTTTGGAAACTGAAGCAGTAACAGAAATGTGGTAAGTTATGAGAAAGAGTTCGAGTGTACGAGAAGGGTACGACGAATAAGGGAAGAAGCGAGCATGTGTTAAGAACATAGATGTGATCATTTCGTTTGTAAAGAAAAGGTGCGAAGGGAGTATCTTTTAGCCCTTATGTTATACCCCGTATTTCCAGAGTATGTACGTGAGGACGTACGTAGAAAAGTTTGAGCCTTAAAGTATGTAAGGGCCGAAATTTTTTGTTCACAAGTACCGAAAAGAATCGTTTTTCGACGAAACGTTTTACAAACTTTGCGAAGGGAAAATTCCGGCTATGTCATCTATTATTTTTGCGGATTTTTCCGAGAGACGAAATATTTTGGACCAACAAGAGGGCGACACTTGTCACCCTCTAATTGGTGGACTTTGGGGCAGCAATTGGGACGATTTGTGGTCTTGGGTTAGGTAGGATATTTGTGATAGTTGGTGTGGTAGATGGTTAAGGTACACATGGATAAATCCTCACCCTACACTTGTCTTGCACTTGGCTTCATCTTGGCCATTGGTTGGCCATTGCTTGACCTATAAATACCCCCCCCCCCCTTGAAGACTTCTTCATCCAACAATGTTTTCGAAGTCGTAAAATCCCTTTTTCCCCCTCTCTCGTGAGAGCTCTGGCCAGAGCACCCCTCCCCTTTGAGAGGCCTTTGGCCGAGGGGTACCCCCCCCCCCTCTCCTAGTGGTGCTAGCCGTAGCACACCCCCCCCCCCTTGAGTTGTCTCGTAAAATACTACCCCCCCTCTTGGTAGAAATACTCTCCAAGTATTGTTACTTTTCCAAAATACCTTGGCCCAAATACCTTGTAGTATTCCAAGGTTACACTTATACTAAAGACCAGAAATACTATTATACTACCCTTCAGTCACAAAACGAAACCCTAAGGAAAAGCTTCACAGTTGGTTGAAGTATTAGGAAGAAGTTTCGTAGAACTTCTAAGGGGTTGTTTAGAGCGGGTTGGAGCACCCGGAGTAGGAGCTAAACGTTGCTCAGGATCGACATTAAACTTGGATAATTTTGGGCTTACCGAGGTAAATAATCCTATCCTTCTATTGTAATTGGAAATTACATCTGTAGTTGTTTAGAAATGAATATAAGATTCATAGAAGAATTGAGCGTAATAGAAGGATATTACAGTAAAGACTTGAACTGAAATCACATCAGAAGAATAATCTACAGAGTAGTCTGGACATTGATAGGCTTGTATAACCTTATTAGGTTGAATGTTCTGCGAGTAGCATGTACTACTTGAAAGGTGGACAAGGCTAGGGTTATCTTAGTGGAGCGTTTTGCTAATAGTCGATAATCGTCGCGAGGTATGTGATTCTTCCTATACTCTTGAGCATGATATTTTAAAAGAATATATATATAGTACGGTAGACGTATGTGTGTTAAACTGAACGTAGTTATACGGCAATGTCTTTTGACTTAAGCCTGAATAATAAGAAATCTTGAAGTATTTCAAAAGAATTAAGAAACATTTTTGAAAGAAGAGCAATACTTGGTTTTGAAAACATAAAGAGTTATACTAGCTTTATGGGAAGTTAGGTATAACGTCTTAAGAGAGATAAAGAGAATGGTTTACTGATTTTAGAAGTTAAGAGACTTGATCTTAAAAGATAAGAGACTTGACTTAAATGAATTAATATGAATTTTGTGTGAAACCTCATTCGTGAGTAATGAGTACTTGGTTTTTAAAAGGAATAATGTTTCTTGATTTGAAATCGAATAAGTATCGAACAAACCACAAGGCGCTAATAAAGTGAAATGTATTGACTAATAAAGTATTATTAAAACCAGTAGAAACCTCCATCTGCATAGAAGCTAAGATGAGACAAAATGATATTACATTTCCTAGATCATGGCTGCTTAAATAAGATTGATTATGAACAAGAATAACCTACTCACATATTTGACATATGTTTCTCAAATTGTTTTAAAGGAGAATTACATCATTAAGTGATTAAAACTATGAACTACGAAACCTTTTCGAAAATGAGAAACTTGAGCATTTGAAATTAGGCAAACTTGAACGTTTGGAAAATAATGTTGTTACTTGATTTTACAAAGGGAAGTGTTTTTGTTTTACTTAACAATGTTAGTCACTCTATTTTTATACTACGGGTATCGGGTGACCTTTGTAAAAGAAATGGATCTTTAAAAGGAATTTAACGTACGTAGTACTTTAGGGTTAAAATCCGGACTTTGACATAAAATGAAAGTACCTTGAGTTGTGTATAACTTGCCTATGCTTGTTGTTGTGAAACTTGCCTATGCTTATTGTGATAACCTTTGTTGTGCAAGAATTGTGTTTCTATACTACCGCGTCTCTCGATGGAGGGCCGGTTGACTTGTTGAGAACTTACTTGGACGTGCGGCGTGTGGAGAATTACGCAGTGCGCTCGCGGTGATAGTGTTATTCCATGGACTAGCTCTCCATGAGGTTTCTTGTTCGGCCTTGGTATCGGTGGTCGGCTTCGTACTTGCCGTCTGTGGCTGATTCGGCCTTGGTACACGATAGTTAGCCCTCGCACTTGCCCGTTCGATGTAGTGACGAAGTCTCGTGATCTGACCTTGGTACCAGTAGTTAGCCCTCGTACTTGCCGGTCGACTCGTGGCCGCCTTGGTATCTGGTAGTCGGCTTTCGTACTTGCCCCATGTCAGCTTCGTGGTTTGGTTGTATAGTATTGTTAGTACGGCTTTGGCATCAGGTAGGACTTGTTGTTCATATGTACTCCTTAGTATTATTATATCATAGACTGCCGGCAGTGAGGAAGGTATTCCACGGGCATGATTGATGTTGCGGGCGTGAGACCCATAGTTATATTTGAGTGATGACTCTGAGGGCGTGAGTCCCTGACTTACATGACTGCTTATTTATCGTGAAATGTAGTGTTGTTATCATACATGTCTCTCCTGCTTTATATAGACTGCTATGATTTCATTTCTGATATTTTGATTTCACATACTTGGTACTGTTGTCTTGACCTCCTTGAAGTGTGTTCATGCCGCAGGTAGAGGTACACCAGTGTTGATCCTCGCTCTAAGGATCACAGTTCAGCGTTGGGAAGCTCCGTTTCTCCGGAGGCTTATCAGTGGTATAGTCCCCTGTCGTTGTAGGTACTTACGTCGAGGGTATGGCGAACCTATCCGCCATTGTTGTCATATCATTCTTAAGTGCATGAAATGCTGTTGTGAAGCGTAAAAAAAAGGATATCGTTCTAGTTGATATTTATATATCTTGCATGAGCAACTTTCTCAGTTATTGTTTCATACTTCATGTCATTTCGTGTTATTGTTTTATATTCCAGATTACTCGATGTTGTATCACTAGGGTGCCGGGGTAAGGCTCGATCCGCGGACCGGGTTAGTCGTGACAAAAGTGGTATCGAAGCGATTAATCCTCGGAAAGTGTCTGAGGCCGTATCTAGTAAGTCTTGATTATCGGTGTGTTGTGCACCACAATAATCGAGGCTATAGGATATTTAGGATTGGTTTCCATTCTTCTCACTCGAGATCGTGCCTTGAAATTTGTGTTATAAGTTGGACCCCTCTAACGTATTTCTTTCCACTACCGCTATGCCTCGCGTAAAAGGCAACCCCGAAGAAGGCAAGCGTGAGAGGCTGCGAGTAAAGTCTGAGGGTTACGAGGGCACAGGCCCAATCATCACAGGTGGTGCTTCATTCGGGAGTTACGCTCGTCGCTAGCCCAGTGAGTTTAGCGGCGGCGGCGATTCTCTGCGGCCATGACATTTACGCCTTGATTCTACGGCCAGGAGCAGAATCTGATTGCAAAGAAAGCGACCATTACTAGCTAAGGATGTAGCTACCAGAGTGTATATGATGTACCGATTTATCACGGGTCTTGATGACTATCTAAAGAAAGGATGTGCAAGAGTAGCTCTGCGATCGGAGCTTGAGCATGGCTGCGTGCGGGCTTATCGCGGCCGAAAGCGTAGGATCGGCGGGTTAACAAGATCAGCGAGAAGAGGCGAGCAATGGTCCTTTGGTAACTTTCATGGCGAAGCGCCTCGTGGCAGATTAGATATGCACCTCCGCCGGTGCGAGTGGTCTCCGCGAGTTCGGGGCGTTCGAGTATGCGGAGTGGTGAGCTCGAGGATTAGTTCACAGATACACGGAGGTTTTCCCCAATGTTCGCAGTGTGGCAGACGTCACCCCGGGGAATGTCGTCTTTTTGTTGGAGCTTGTTATACTTATGGCCAGCAGGGCCATTTTGCGAGGAATTGTCCGACTAGAGGTGGCGCGGATGTAGAGACTCAGCCTTCAGGATCAGTGGCTAGTTAATCACCTTCCCTAGCTATGCGCCCTACGGGGCAGGATTGATTGGAACGTCTGAGGGTCGTGAAATAGTAGATACAGGTGTATCCTTAACCCTCTAGAGACTAGTGTGATAAGATGAGTATACCTTAAGTGTTATGTTCAGGTAACATAAGTGTTAATTGTGATTTGAAATCATGGTTAGTTAACCGGGTAAGATCGGGGGATAGAGAAAGTGGGAGCCTTAGAGTTTTATGCGTGGAGACCTTAGAGGTAAGGCCATCTCGAGTAAAAGACGTGTTTTTATGTTTGACCCTTATCAGAGTGCATAGTACACGTGAGATATGTTTTTGTGATAAATCCCTGAGTGGTATGACATGAAAGAGGGTAGTTGAGCTGAGAAGACCACTAGGTTTTTCGTGACTTGATTAGTGAGATTGTTCCGGATCGGGAACCGAGTTTCTTGTAGCAGGTGGGTTGAGGACCAATCGCGGGTCAACCCGCGACCTGTATGGTGGTGGGGTCAGTTTGTGGTGGTCCATCCAGGTGGTGGGGCATGAGGGTGTTAGGCCCAAGTTTAGTTAACCATCGTACGAGTTCGTGGATGCATTCGACCGATGGTCGGGCGATGAGTCGGCCCTCTTCTCTTTCAGTCAAGATCGTTTTACTCGGCAGAGGGTTATGCGAGATGTTATATCAGGAAGGTTGTAAGGCTGCACGAGGTGCCTACCTTCACCTTATGACAGACAGTGGAGCCCAGTTTACAGCTGTTTCTTTTCTGGAGGTTTTACCAGGCAGGGTAGGAACTCAGGTGAGTCTTAGTATCGCATTCGCCCTCGGGCCAGTGTTTGGATTTCAGGGGTAGCTGCGAGGATTGTTGCCTCCTGTTGAGGGAGTGTTTTATAGCTACCATTTTAGTATTCGGATGTCGCCTTATGAAGCCTTATAGGGGCGGAAGTGTAAGTTGCCGGTCGATTGGTTCGATGTTGGCAAGGTTCAGATTGTTGGTTCATACCTGTTTCAGCAGAATGTGGTTAGGGTATGACTAGTTTTGGAAGACAGAGGAAACTTAGCCCGAGTTACTTTGGGCCTTTCAGATCATGTGAAGAGTAGGCCAGGTTGCCTATAGGTTAGCTTTTGTCGTCCGACTTAGGAGGCAGTATGTCCGGTCCTTCATGTTGTTAGGTTCGAAAAAGTATCGGAGATCCATCCAGAGTATTCCCAGTTATGATGATCAAGTTGAAGATAGTAACCCAGAGGTTTTTGAAATTGATGCAGTGGCAGAAATGTGGTAAGTTATGAGAAAGAGTTCGAGTGTACGAGAAGGGTACGACGAGTAAGGGAAGAAGCGAGCATGTGTTAAGAACATATAAGTGATCAGTTCATTTGTAAAGAAAAGATGCGAGGGGAGTATCTTTTAGCCCTTGGGTGGGAGCTTTTGTAGTGATGGAGGTGATTCCTCGTGGACTTGGATGTAAGTATTTGCGCGGGTTGTATCGTGGCCAGGTGTGGCATGTTTGTTTTTGGAAGTATAGTAGTGAAGACTATACTGGCGCATGTTTGCTTTGAGACTTAGAAGGAACATTCGGGACGAATGTTTCTAAGGAGGGGAGAATGTTATACCCTGTATTTCCAGAGTATGTACGTGAGGACGTACGTAGAAAATTTTGAGCCTTAAAGTATGTAAGGGCCGAAAATTTTTGTTCACAAGTACCGAAAAGAATCGTTTTTCGACGAAACGTTTTACAAACTTTGCGAAGGGAAAATTCCGGCTATGTCATTTATTATTTTTGCAGATTTTTCCGAGAGACGAAATATTTTGGACCAACAAGAGGGCGACACTTGTCACCCTCTAATTGGTGGACTTTGGGGCGGCAATTGGGACGATTTGTGGCCTTGGGTTAGGTAGGATATTTGTGATAGTTGGTGTGGTAGATGGATAAGGTACACATGGGTAAATCCTCACCCTACACTTGCCTTGCACTTGGCTTCATCTTGGCCATTGGTTGGCCATTGCTTGACCTATAAATACCCCCCCCCCCTTTTGAAGACTTCTTCATCCAAAAATGTTTTCTAAGTCTTAAAATCCCTTTTTCCCCCTCTCTCTTGAGAGCTCTAGCCGAGAGCACCCCTCCCCCCTTTGAGAGGCCTTTGGTAGAGGGTACCACTCTCCTAGTGGTGCTAGCCGTAGCACACCCCTTGAGTTGTCTCGTAAATACTACCCCTCTTGGTAGAAATACTCTCAGTATTGTTACTATTCCAAAACACCTTGGCCCAAATACCTTGTAGTATTCCAAGGTTACACTTATACTAAAAGCCCAGAAATACTATTATACTTCCCTTCAGTCACTAAACGAAACCCTAAGGAAAATCTTCACAGTTGGTTGAAGTATTAGGAAGAAGTTTCGTAGAACTTCTAAGGGGTTGTTTGGAGCGGGTTGGAGCACCCGGAGTAGGAGCTAAACGTTGCTCAGGATCGACATTAAACTTGGATAATTTTGGGCTTACCGAGGTAAATAATCCTATCCTTCTATTGTAATTGGAAATTACATACTGTAGTTGTTTAGAAATGAATATAAGATTCATAGAAGAGAATTGAACTGTAATAGAAGGATATTACAGTAAGGACTTGAACTGAAATCACATCAGAAGAATAATCTACAGAGTAGTCTGGACATTGATAGGCTTGTATAACCTTATTAGGTTGAATGTTCTGCGAGTAGCATGTACTACTTGAAAGGTGGACAAGGCTAGCCGGGTTATAGCCGTGGGGCGTTTTGCTAATAGTCGATAATCGTCGCGAGGTATGTGATTCTTCCTATACTCTTGAGCATGATATTTTAAAAGAATATATATATAGTACGGTAGACGTACGTGTGTTAAACTGAACGTAGTTATACGGCAATGTCTTTTGACTTAAGCCTGAATAATAAGAAATCTTGAAGTATTTCAAAAGAATTAAGAAACCTTTTTGAAAGAAGAGCAATACTTGGTTTTGAAAACACAAAGAGTTATACTAGCTTTATGGGAAGTTAGGTATAACGTCTTAAGAGAGATAAAGAGAATGGTTTACTGATTTTAGAAGTTAAGAGACTTGATCTTAAAAGATAAGAGACTTGACTTAAATGAATTAATATGAATTTTGTGTGAAACCTCATTCGTGAGTAATGAGTACTTGGTTTTTAAAAGGAATAATGTTTTACTGATTTCGGAAATCAGAATAAGTATCGAACAAACCACAGCAGCGCTAATAAAGGGAAATGTATTGACTAATAAAGTATTATTAAAACCAGTAGAAACCTCCATCTGCATAGAAGCTAAGATGAGACAAAATGATATTACATTTCCTAGATCATGGCTGCTTAAATAAGATTGATTATGAACAAGAATAACCTACTCACATATTTGGCATATGTTTCTCAAATTGTTTTAAAGGAGAATTACATCATTAAGTGATTAAAACTATGAACTACGAAACCTTTTCGAAAATGAGAAACTTGAGCATTTGAAATTAGGCAAACTTGAACGTTTGGAAAATAATGTTGTTACTTGATTTTACAAAGGGAAGTGTTTTTGTTTTACTTAACAATGTTAGTCACTCTATTTTTATACTACGGGTATCGAGTGACCTTTGTAAAAGAAATGGATCTTTAAAAGGAATTTAACGTACGTAGTACTTTAGGGTTAAAACCCGGACTTTGACATAAAATGAAAGTACCTTGAGTTGTGTATAACTTGCCTATGCTTGTTGTTGTGAAACTTGCCTATGCTTATTGTGATAGCCTTTGTTGTGCAAGAATTGTGTTTCTATACTACCGCGTCTCTCGATGGAGGGCCGGTTGACTTGTTGAGAACTTACTTGGGCGTCTGCGGCGGTGGTGGAGAATTCCAGTGCGCTCGCGTTGATAGTGTTATTCCGTGGACTAGCTCTCCACGAGGTTTTCTTTGTTCGGCCTTGGTATCGGTGGTCGGCTTTCGTACTTGCCCCGTCTCGTGGTGATTCGGCCTTGGTACACAGTAGTTAGCCCTCGCGCTTGCCCGTTCGGTGTAGTGACGAAGTCTCGTGATCTGACGCGGTACTGGTAGTTAGCCCTCGTACTTGCCCCGGTCAGCTACGTGACCGGCCTTGGTATCTGGTAGTCGGCTTTCGTACTTGCCCCGTGTCAACTTCGTAGTTTGGTTGTATAGTATTGTTAGTACGGCTTTGGCATCAGGTAGGACTTGGTGTTCATATGTACTTGTTATACCCCGTATTTCCAGAGTATGTACGTGAGGGCGTACGTATAAAAGTTTAAACCTTAAAGTAGGCAAAGTGGCGAATTTGGGCACAAGTGCCGAAAAGAATCGTTTTTCGACGAAACTTTTTACTAAACTTGCGAAGGGAAAATTCCGGCTATGTCATTTATAATTTTTACAGATTTTTCCGAGAGACGAAACATTTTGGACCAACGGGAGGGTGACAAGTGTCACCCTCACATTGGGCGTGACTTTGGGCGGTAATGGACGAAAGGGTGGGGTGTAGTTGGTAGGATATTTTGTGCAAGTTGGTGTGGTAGATGGATAAGGTCCACATGGTTAAATCTTGACCCTACACTTGCATGGAACTTGGCTTGATCTTGGCCATTGGTTGGCCATTGCTTGACCTATAAATACCCCTCTAAGTTGAAGACTTTCTTCATCCCTAAATATTTTCTAAGTGTTTAAATCCTCCCCCCCTCTTAGTGAGAGTTCTCGTCCAAGAAGCCTACCACTCCCACCCCAGAAAGCTTGGCCGAGAGGGTACCCCCCCCTTGCCTAGTGGTCGCGTATAAATACCCCCCTTTTGTGGTATAGAAATACTCTCCAAGTATTGTTATAATGCCCAAATACTTTAGCCCATATACCTTGTAGTACTTTCCAAAGTTACCTCTATACGTAGAGTCCGGAAATACTATTATACTTTCCCTCAGTCACAAAAACGTAACCCTAAGGGAAAACCTTCATAGTCGGTTGAAGTGTTAAGTAGAAGTTGCGTAGAACTTCTAAGGGTTGTTCGGAGCGGATTGGAACACTCGGAGTAGGAGCTAAACGTTGCTCAGGATCGACTTTAACTTGGATAATTTTGGGCTCATCAAGGTAAATACTATTGTCCTTCTATTGTAATTGGGAATTACATACTGTAGTTGAATTGAAATGAATATAAGATTCATAGAAGAGAATTGAACTGTAATAGAAGGATATTACAGAATAGACTTGAACTGAAGTCACATCAGAAGAATATTAGAGTAGAAGATTAAACTGTATTTACATAGAATTTGTATTTACTGATGGTGATAACCTTTATTGGTTGAATGTTCTGCAAGTAGCATGTGCTACTTAGAAGGTGGACAAGGCTAGCCGGGTTATAGCCGTGGAGCGTTTTGCTTATAGTCGATAATCGTCGTGAGGTATGTGATTCTTCATATACTCTTGAGCATGATATTTTAAAAGAATATATATATAGTACGGTAGACGTACGTGTGTTAACAGAACGTAATTGTACGGCAATGTCTTTTGACTTAAGCCTGAATAATAATAAGAATCTTGAAGTATTTCAAAAGAATTAATAAACCTTTTTGAAAGAAGAGTACTTGGTTTTAAAAAGAGTTATACTAGCTTTATGGGGAGTTAGGTATAACGTCTTAAGAGAGGTAAAGAAAATGGTTTACTGATTTTAGATGTTAAGAGACTTGATCTTAAAAGATAAGAGACTTAACTTAATTGAATTAACATGAATTTTGTGTGAAACCTCATTCGTGAGTAATGAGTACTTGGTTTTTAAAAGGAATAATGTTTTACTGATTTCGGAAATCAGAATAAGGATCGAACAAACCACTGCAGCGCTAATAAAGGAAAATGTATTGAATAATGAAGTATTATTAAAACCAGTAGAAACCTCCATCTGCATAGAAGCTAAGATGAGACAAAATGATATTACATTTTCTAGATCATGGCTGCTTTAATAAAATGGTTATAAACAAGAATAAACTTGTCACGCCCCGAACCCCGGGCCCGTGACTGGTGCTCTACCTGGGCACCCTTCTACCTTAACAACTAAGTACATTGCGGAAATTAATAACAGCTCATTTTTTTTTTAAACCAACGTACGTGTAAGGCAAAGCCGACTAGGCTGCCATATAATATACATAAACAAAAGACACTACATGCATGCGAGTCGATCCATATGAATACGGACTCTGCAGAGTTAAAGCGAAATATGGCCGGGACAAGGCCGTACCCAGCTGTACAAAGCACATGCTTGAAGGATATATACCAAAAGATAAACTTACGGGCGGAGGAGCTATCAAAACCACGGCGAGGATCCTACACTGCCGATCACCAAACAGCGTACCTAAACTGCGGCGTGAGCGGCCCGAAGGAGGTCGATGCGAAGAATGTACCAAGTATGTGAGCGATGAAATCGTAATGAAATCATAACAGATCTAAACAAAGCGGGAGACATGTATGATAGCCAACCTACGATACCTGATACATAGCGGTCATATCAAGTCGGGGCCGCAGCGCCAAAGTCACTACTCAAATATAACTATGGGTCTCGCGCCATAATATCAATCATGCGTGGAATCCTTCCCGCCACTGGCGATCCATGATATAACATAACACGATAGGCATACATGAACACCAAGTCCCACGTGTTCTAAAAGCTGCACCGGCGAGTAGGCAAGCGAGCGGTGGTATAACGTCTTGGGGTTTACCGCCGTTATACTCGACCACGAAGGAGGTAGTAAGCGGGGTATAACGTCTTGGGGCTTGCCGCCGTTATACTCTTACCTGGAGAAGGTGGTATAACGTCTTGGGGCTTGCCCGCCGTTTATACTCTTACCCTATCTCAACCGGCGTCAAACAACACATCGCGGTGGTACGGCGTCTTGGGGTTTACCCGCCACTTATACTCTTACCACGGAGAAGGTGGTACAACGTCTTGGGGTTTACCCTGCTTATACTCTTACCCTATCTCGACCGACCATCAAGCAAGACATAAGCACTACCGTATCTTACATAAAAATCGGAATTTAACCCAAGTACTACAAGTAGCGGAAGCATGCGTGGAATCCGTCATCGCGTCGGTGCGTCGAGAACTTACAAGAGGCGGTAGACCATGGCCAGGAGTCGCGGCAACTTAATAAAACATAATACTTGCACTCGAAGGCTATTACCCGTACGTATAGGCAAGTTCTCAATTAACCAAGCCAAAGTACTTATCAAGGCACACATAGGATAATTCTCATTTAACAAGCCAAAGTACTTATCAGGGCACAAATAGAATAAATTCTCATTTAACAAGCCAAAGTACTTATCAGGGCACAAATAGAATAAATTCTCATTTAACAAGCCAAAGTACTTATCAGGGCACAAATAGAATAAATTCTCATTTAACAAGCCAAAGTACTTATCAGGGCACAAATAGAATAAATTCTCATTTAACAAGCCAAAGTACTTATCAGGGCACAAATAGAATAAATTCTCATTTAACAAGCCAAAGTACTTATCAGGGCACAAATAGAATAATTCTCATTTAACAAGCCAAAGTACTTATCAGGGCACAAATAGAATAAATTCTCATTTAACAAGCCAAAGTACTTATCCGGGCACAAATAGACAAATTCTCAATTTATCAAGCCAAAGTACTAATCAAGGCATACATAGAATAATTCTCTTTTAACAAGTCAAAGTACTTATCAAGGCACACTTAGACAAATTCTCAATTTATCAAGCCAAAGTACTAATCAAGGCATACATAGAATAATTCTCTTTTAACAAGTCAAAGTACTTATCAAGGCACACTTAGACAAATTCTCAATTTATCAAGCCAAAGTACTAATCAAGGCATACATAGAATAATTCTCTTTTAACAAGTCAAAGTACTTATCAAGGCACACTTAGACAAATTCTCAATTTATCAAGCCAAAGTACTAATCAAGGCATACATAGAATAATTCTCTTTTAACAAGTCAAAGTACTTATCAAGGCACACTTAGACAAATTCTCAATTTATCAAGCCAAAGTACTAATCAAGGCATACATAGAATAATTCTCTTTTAACAAGTCAAAGTACTTATCAAGGCACACTTAGACAAATTCTCAATTTATCAAGCCAAAGTACTAATCAAGGCATACATAGAATAATTCTCTTTTAACAAGTCAAAGTACTTATCAAGGCACACTTAGACAAATTCTCAATTTATCAAGCCAAAGTACTACGTACGTACATTCTTTTATAAAAGACTCCTTTCTATGTCAAGCCGCAAGATACTAACACAGTAGTATCAGGCGTGTCTATTTTTCAAAGTAAGTTACTACACTTTTAGAAAACTCATTTCAAAGCTTGAAATCAAGTAACTCCAAATTTTCACAATCTAGGCAACTTATGCCGATTAATCAAAATAGACAACTTTCTAAACCTTCCATAAATCCGTTATAACCAACTTCCCATAAAGCGTTATAACCCTTTGTAGTTTTAGACATATCCATTCCTTGATAACCAAGAGACTTATACTATTAAAACCAAGTATCACATACTTACAATTCAAGTTCTTAACCTTCAAAATACTTCAAGTCTCTTAATAGTTAGAAAACAAGTTTTCTTCTACTTTTTAAACCTCAAGTAACTTCACCCTTAACACAAGTTACTTCTCTTAAATCATGTCATTTCTCCTCTTTTAAATCAAATAAGTAAATCACTCCTTTGACTCCCCTAAAGTCATTATAATGACCTTTAGGTTTTAGAACTAAGGCCCTAGCCAAAAGATTTGGAAACCACTTCCTTTTAAGACTACATGTACTTTAAGTAAAAATACCTTCACTTTTAAGAATCCAAACTTCATCAAGAAAATTGATTCAACAACTTACAATCTAAACATCAAAGTACAATCAAGGAACTACATAGAACAAAATCAATTATAGGCAATCCAAATACAACGAGGAATGGATCGTTTAAGGAGTAGAACCTAATTTCTTTATCTTTAGGAATCTTGCTAGAAGATGAGATTGTTCACATAACTTTTCGGCTAAATCCTCAAGCTAAGCCGAATACAAATGCGTAGAAGTGTCAACCTATAATGGTCTGACAAGGCTATCAACTTCTAGTCTCTATGTAGAATAATACTAAGTATTTAGTCTACAATTCTATGGAAAATTGGGCGACTTCCTTTGTTTCTACTCACTTTGCCACCTTTTTCAAGGCCGAATACAATAACCAACAAGCCACATTTAAGGCTCCAAACAACAACCAAACAAAGGGGATTACACGCCTTACAATACGTGTAAAATTCCGCCCACAATTCATCTGAAGTAGTTCAATACTTACTAGTCATTCTCGGCAATGACAATGACTCAACACAAGTCCTTTCCAATTCTTTTACAATTCCAAGTTCTAAGGTCTAACATGTTATATAGTCTAAACAACTTCAACAACTACAATTTCCTTCTTTATACAACATGCGGCGACTTAAGCGAATAATCAACTTGAATTGTAGTCTTAAGGCTAACATGCTAGTTTTGGATTAGGGTTCCGATAGCGATAAACATATCAAACTTCATACTATATAACTCGTGCTTGCTAATAACCATAGCTACTGATGATAAGTAAACCTTAATTGCTAAAACGACAAGAATATACCTTTATAAGCCCTTAAGATTTCCAAGATTCCAAAGTCGCGCCTTAGCAATTCTTAGCTCCTTTCCTTAGGTTCCAATCCGCTCCAAGCACTCCTTAGAGGCCTATGAAGAACCCATCTTCAAGTTCCAACTTCAAAGTTGAAGAACCCCCCTAGTTTCCGCCTTGCGACTAACGTAAAAATACGTTTTTTCCGAAATCTTTCTATTGAGATAACCTTACAACACTCTTAGGAACCTTGGTTTTAAGTCTTGTGGCTAATGGACAACATTTGCAAATTTTTGTGTGGGAGATAGGTGAAACCCGAGAGCTTCATAAGGCTAAGCTTAAGTTCTCTAAATTTTCTAAGTGTAAAAATGAGCTTGTCTTGCACTAGCTATGTATATAAAACACAATGGATGGCTAAGATTTCAACACTTGAGTGGTTAGGATAGGTTTCACTAGGATCAAGCCCATGTGGGCAAGTTGACCTTGGTCAACATTATCAAGCTTGGAAGACTTATCTTCCACCATGGTCAATGACCATATTACCCCTCCTCTAATTCGACCAAGACCACTTATGGGGGTGCCACGTGTCGCCCTCTCATTCGTCCATAAAATTCCGTAACCCTCGTGGGTACAAAAGCGTAAAATTCCTCGGGTGGGCCCCCGTGATCAAATCAGTAAAAATAAATTTCCATAATATTAATAAGTTCCATATTCTTCAAATAATGCATTTTGAGAATCGATTCTCAATAACGAACATTTTTCCTTTCCGACGTCAGGAAGGTTTTCCGTCGGAAAAACAATTCTTCCTTTCGTACCGATTTCAAGTCTTGTTTCCTTTCGTACATTCTCTTTTACATGTTGGACTTACGGTGTAACATTCTTCCCCAGAAACATTCGTCCCGAATGTTCTTAGTCGATTGTCAAGCTATACAAACTCGGCATAAACTCTATAATATGCCTATCAATCAAAGCGCACAAGACCAGCGATGCCACACATGGCCACCACATCATACGTAGACATAACAATGGACCTTTCGTCCGTGGTCCTTCTCACAAAACTCGAAGGTTCTGATCTCAAACAGGATCCCCTAGAGGTTCCTTTCTTTCCTTACTTGTCACACTTTCTCGTACTTTCAAACTCATCTAGTACACGTACAAAATCTCAAATTCTGTTTCTGTTCCCCAATCCTTGGAGTTACTAACCAACTTGGCCATTATGTTACTTGAATTTCCGCTAAGGCTCTTCTCGGTCCTTACGACCTAGTTCCGGTGGAACGCGTCCACAAACTCGTACAACGATTAACTAAACTTGGGCCTGGCATCCTCAGGTCCCTACCACATAACGGGACCATTTCTAACTGACATCACCCCATTCCAAACTATCGGCTGACCCGAAATGAGTCCATAACCCGACTCATCGTCACGCGTAACTTCTCATTCTTAGTCTGAAATAAATCTCTCTCTTATCTCAAGGTACTTCTTACCCTACCCCCTATTCACTAGAGGTTCGTCTCATAAGCCAAAGTATTTCTACTGCATAATCTTCCCTATCGGTCTTACACTTATACGGGGTAATTACAACTTGTGAACTTTATACAACTATAGTCTCAGTTCACCTATCATTCTTGTCAACATTTTTACTTCTCACTTTACTAATCAAAGTATCCCTACCTCTGGGGTACTATCACTTACAACTGCTAGCACCGCTATCTTGGTCGATAACATAATCGCTTCCTCACGACCTATAGTCTTCTCTAACCGAGAAAGCTGAGGCTCAGTCTTTGGGGCCTCAAAACAGCGTAGAAGAACTCGCCATCGCGAACAACATCCGGTATACCACAGGCATAAGCCCTATCAACTCTCTGAGTCGACTAGTAGCTCTTGCTACTCCTTTTGCCCTTCAGGCGGTGTTGCCCTCCTGGAGGCATAAGCGTAACAACAATACGTCGAGAGGAATTTTCTTACTAACACAAGTTGTATGTACGATCTTAGAGTGAGAAGAATAGAAACAAACTCCTAAATATCCTGTAGCCTCGCTTATGGGTGTGGCGCGCAACACACCGATAATCAAGACTCTACTAGACACGGTCGTAAACATTCCAAGGTATTGCTCGATACCACTCTGTCACGCCCGAACCCGGGCGTGGCGGTGCCTACACAGGCACCCTTCTACCTTAACAACTAAGTACATTGCGGAAATTAATAACACTCATTTTTTTAAACCAGCGTGCGTGTAAGGCAAAGCCGACTAGGCTGCCATATAATATACATAAACAAAAGACACTACTGTACACGAGTCCAATCCACATATGAATACGGACCTGCAGGAGTTAAAGCGAAATATGGCGGGACAAGGCCCGTACCCAAAACTGTACAAAGCACATGTCTTGAAGGATATATACCAAAAGATAAACTCACGGGACAGAGGAGCTATCCAAAACCACGGCGAGGATCCTACACTGCCGATCACCAAAGCAGCGTACCTAAACTGCGGCATGAGCGGCCGAAGGAGGTCGATGCGAAGAATGTACCAAGTATGTGAGCGATGAAATCTTGTAATGAAATCATAACAGTCTAAACAAAGCGGGATACATGTATGATAGCCAACCTACGATTACCTGATACATAGCGGTCATATCAAGTCGAGGGCGCAGCCTCAAAGTCACTACTCAAATATAACTATGGGTCTCACGCCCGTAATATCAATCATGCGTGGAATCCTTCCGCCGCTGCCGTGATCCATGATATAACATAGCACCAATAGGCATACATGAACACCAAGTCCCACTGTGTTCTAAAAAGCTATCACGGGCAGTAGGCAAGCGAGCAGGTGGTATAACGTCTTGGGGTTTACCTCATTTATACTCGACCACTGAAGGAGGTGGTAAAGCGGGGTATAACGTCTTGGGGCTTGCCGCCATTTATACTCTTACCACTGAAGAAGGTGGTATAACGTCTTGGGGCTTGCCTCATTTATACTCTTACCCTATCTCAACCGTCAAACAACACATAAAGCGGGTGGTGCAGCGTCTTGGGGTTTACCCGCCACTTATACTCTTACCACGGAGAAGGTGGTACAACGTCTTGGGGTTTACCCTCTTATACTCTTACCCTATCTCGACCGACCATCAAACAAGACATAAGCACTACCATGTCTTCTATAAAAATCCGGAATTTAACCCAGTACTACAAGTAGCGGAGCATGCAGTGGAATCCACATCACCGGTGCGTCGATGAACTTCTGACAAGACGGTAGCCCTTCAACCGAGAGTCGCGGCAACTTAATAAAACATAATACTTGCACTCAAAGGCTATTACCAGCACATATAGGCAAGTTCTCAATTAACCAAGTCAAAGTACTTATCAAGGCACACATAGGATAATTCTCATTTAACAAGCCAAAGTACTTATCAGGGCACAAATAGAATAAATTCTCATTTAACAAGCCAAAGTACTTATCAGGGCACAAATAGAATAAATTCTCATTTAACAAGCCAAAGTACTTATCAGGGCACAAATAGAATAAATTCTCATTTAACAAGCCAAAGTACTTATCAGGGCACAAATAGAATAAATTCTCATTTAACAAGCCAAAGTACTTATCCTGGCACAAATAGAATAAATTCTCATTTAACAAGCCAAAGTACTTATCCGGGCACAAATAGAATAAGTTCTCATTTAACAAGCCAAAGTACTTATCCGGGCACAAATAGAATAAATTCTCATTTAACAAGCCAAAGTACTTATCCGGGCACAAATAGACAAATTCTCAATTTATCAAGCCAAAGTACTAATCAAGGCATACATAGAATAATTCTCTTTTAACAAGTCAAAGTACTTATCAAGGCACACTTAGACAAATTCTCAATTTATCAAGCCAAAGTACTAATCAAGGCATACATAGAATAATTCTCTTTTAACAAGTCAAAGTACTTATCAAGGCACACTTAGACAAATTCTCAATTTATCAAGCCAAAGTACTAATCAAGGCATACATAGAATAATTCTCTTTTAACAAGTCAAAGTACTTATCAAGGCACACTTAGACAAATTCTCAATTTATCAAGCCAAAGTACTAATCAAGGCATACATAGAATAATTCTCTTTTAACAAGTCAAAGTACTTATCAAGGCACTTAGACAAATTCTCAATTTATCAAGCCAAAGTACTAATCAAGGCATACATAGAATAATTCTCTTTTAACAAGTCAAAGTACTTATCAAGGCACACTTAGACAAATTCTCAATTTATCAAGCCAAAGTACTTATCAAGGCATACATAGAATAATTCTCTTTTAACAAGTCAAAGTACTTATCAAGGCACACTTAGACAAATTCTCAATTTATCAAGCCAAAGTACTACGTACGTACATTCTTTTATAAAAGACTCCTTTCGATGTAAAGCCCCAAGATACTAACACGTAGTATCAGGCGTGTCTATTTTTCAAAGTAAGTTACTACACTTTTAGAAAACTCATTTCAAAGCTTGAAATCAAGTAACTCCAAATTTTCACAATCTAGGCAACTTATGGATTAATCAAAATAGACAACTTTCTAAACCTTCCATAAATCCGTTATAACCAACTTCCCATAAAGCGTTATAACCGCTTTATGGTTTTAGGCGTATCCATTCCTTGATAACCAAGAGACTTATACTATTAAAACCAAGTATCACATACTTACAATTCAAGTTCTTAACCTTCAAAATACTTCAAGTCTCTTAATAGTTAGAAAACAAGTTTTCTTCTACTTTTTAAACCTCAAGTAACTTCACCCTTAACACAAGTTACTTCTCTTAAATCATGTCATTTCTCCTCTTTTAAATCAAATAAGTGTAACCCGAGAGCTTCATAAGGCTAAGCTCAAGTTCTCTAAATTTTCTAAGTGTAAAAATGAGCTTGTCTTGCACTAGCTATGTATATAAAACACAATGGATGGCTAAGATTTCAACACTTGAGTGGTTAGGATAGGTTTCACTAGGATCAAGCCCATGTGGGCAAGTTGACCTTGGTCAACATTATCAAGCTTGGAAGACTTATCTTCCACCATGGTCAATTACCATATTACCCCTCCTCTAATTCGACCAAGACCACTTATGGGGTGCCACGTGTCGCCCTCTCATTCGTCCATAAAATTCCGTAACCCTCGTGGGCCCCACAAAACGTAAAATTCCTCGGGTGGGCCCCACATGATCAAATCCGTAAAAATAAATTTCCATAATATTAATAAGTTCCATATTCTTCAAATAATGCATTTTGAGAATCCAATTCTCAATAACGAACATTTTTCCTTTCCGACGTCCGGAAGGTTTTCCGTCGGAAAAACAATTCTTCCTTTCGTACCAATTTCCAAGTCTTGTTTCCTTTCGTACATTCTCTTTTACATGTTCTGGACTTACGGGGTGTAACAAAACTGCTCACACCTATGGCATATGTTACTCAATTGTTTTAAAAGAGATTAAGACATTGAACTATGAAACTTTTCTAAAATAAAGAGACTGGAGTAATTGAAATTAGGCAAACTGGAACTCTAGGGAAAAGGAAGGCATTGTTTTGTCTTAAATTGGTTTAAAACATAAAGTGTTATAAAAGCTTTATGGGAAGTTAGTTATAACGACTTTATGCAAACAAAAGAAGGGTTTTATCATTGGTTTTAATGTGGTAACTTAACGTTAAAAAGAGAAGTGTTTTGGTCTAAAAAGAAGGCATGGTATTGCCTTAATTTGGTTTTAAAAAGGAATTTAACGTACGTAGTACTTTAGGGTTAACACCCGGATTTTGACATAAAATGAAAGTACGTTGAGTTGTGTATAACTTGCCTATGCTTGTTGTTGTATAACTTGCCTATGCTTGTTGTTGTGTAACTTGCCTATGCTTGTTGTTGGGTAACTTGCCTATGCTTATTGAGATAGTCTTTGTTGTGCGAGAATTGTGTTTCTATTCTACCGCGTCTCTCGATGGAGGTAGGTTGACTTGTTGAGAACTTACTTGGAGCGTCTGCGGTGTGGAAGATTCCGCAGTGCACTTATTATTATTATTACATGGGCATGTCTACTGCGATGATGTGGACATGTGACCATTATGGTTATTTATGGTGAAATATCGTGACTTACGGTTGTGATCGGGTCGTAGCTGTTTACTTGCCCCGTCGGCTCGTGGCGCGGATGGATCTGGTATAGGTTATTGCACGCCGCGTGTCGACTTCGGCGAAGTATCGTGACTTACGGTTGTGATCGGTGCGTAGCTTTGTTTACTTGCCCCGTCGACTCGTGGCCGGTGGATCTGGTATAGGTTATTGCACGCCGCGTGCCGACCGAGTCGGTGTTTGGATGGAGCCGTGACTTACGGTTGTGATGCAGTGCGTAGCCGATTCACTTTCCCCGTCGGCACGTGGCGCGGTGGGTAGTGGAGGCTATTGCACTTGCCGCGTGTCGACCGTGATATGGTTATGCTGTATTATTGATACGATCGGATCGGTAGTTATACTTGCCGTCACGGTTTTATGACACAGTGGGACACGGTGTTCATGTATACTTCTTGGTGTTGTTATATCATAGGCTAGGCGGTGAGGAAGGAATTCCAGACGCAGTGATGATTTGGAGGTGTGAGTCACGACTTGATATAAGCTGTTTATATGTTGTGTCTTGTAGTTTGGTTATCATACATGTCTCTTGCTTTATATAGACTATTATGATTTCATTCTGATATTTTGATTTCACATACTTGGTACTGTTATGCTTGACCTCCTTGAGGCTGCGTTAAATCTGCGGTAGAAAGTACATCATTTGTCGATCCAGCTTTTAGGATCACCTTTCGTATTGGGAAGCTCCGTTCCTTGGAGGCTTATCTTTGGTATGTTACCACAGTGCAGCAGGTTCTTGTACATTCGAGGGTATGGCGGGGCCTGTCCGTCATAGTTGTTGTAAAAATCTTAGAGTGCATGCCTTTGTTGTGGGCAGGGTTGTAAGGATTGTAACTGTTCAAATGTTTATAAATATATATGTGGAAAGGCAACCGTTTTGGTTGGCCTATTTTCTTTTATCTTGATCCATGTCTATTTGAATGTTTAAGTTTTTATTTCCGATGGTTTTTCTCTGATGTTGTATCACTAGGGTGCCCGGGGTAAGGCACCAGTCACGGGCCCGGGTTCGGGTCGTGACAGTACTCCTTAGTATTATTATATCATAGACTGCCGGCAGTGAGGAAGGTATTCCACGGGCATGATTGATGTTGCGGGCGTGAGACCCATAGTTATATTTGAGTGATGACTACGGCGTGAGTCACGACTTACATATTTGCTTATTTATCGTGGCGTAGTGTGGTTATCATACATGTCTCCTGCTTTATATAGGCGCTATGATTTCATTTCTGATATTTTGATTTCACATACTTGGTACTGTTATCGACCTCCTTGAAGTGCGTTCATGCGCGGTAGTGCGCGATGTTGATCCTCGCTCTTAGGATCACAGTTCAGCGTTGGGAAGCTCCGTTTCTCCGGAGGCTTATCAGTGGTATTGTCCCCTGTCGTTGTAGGTACTTACATCCAGGGGTATGGCGGGGCCCTGTCCCGCCATTGTTGTCATATCATTCTTAAGTGCATGAAATGCTGTTGTGGCGAAGCGTAAAAAAAAAAGGGATATAGCATTCTAGTTGATATTTATATATGCCGCAAGGCAACTTTCTCAGATTATTGTTTCATACTTCATGTCATTTCGTGTTATTGTTTTATATTCCGCTGATTACTCTGATGTTGTATCACTAGGGTGCCCGGGGTAAGGCTCCAGTCACGGACCCGGGTTCGGGTCGTGACACCTTGGGTGGGAGCTTTTGTAGTGATGGAGGTGATTCCTCGTGGACTTGGATTAAGTATTTGCGCGTGTGTTATTTTATGGCCAGGTGTGGCGTGATTGTTTTCGTAAGTATAGTAGTGAAGACTATACTGGCGCATGTATGTTTTGAGACTTAGAAGGAACATTCGGGACGAATGTTTCCAAGGAGGGGAGAATGTTATACCCCGTATTTCCAGAGTATGTACGTAAGGGCATACGTATAAAAGTTAAGCCTTAAGTAGGCAAAGGGACGAAATTTGTTCACAACCCCCGAAAAGAATTGTTTTCCGACGAAACGTTTTCCAAACTTTGCGAAGGGAAAATTACGGTTGCAACATTTATTATTTTTACGGATTTTTCCGAGAGATGAAATATTTTGAACCAACGAGAGGGCGACACTTGTCACCCTCAAGTGGACGATATTGTGGGCGTTTTCTTGCACAATTTCTAGTCAAGGGTTAGGTAGGATATTTTGTAGATTTTTTGTGTGGTAGATGAGCAAGTGGGACCCACACACACTTGTCCAAATCTTGACCCTCCACTTGCCCACCACTTGTCTTAATCATGGCCATTGATTGGCCTATAAATACCCCCCCTTAGTTGAAGACTTCTTCATCCACAAATAATTTCCAAGTCTTGAAAACCCTTCCCCCTCTTAGAAGAAGCTCTCGTCCAAGAGCTCCCTCTACCCCTAGAGAAGGCCCTTGGCCGAAAGTACCCCACCCTTGAGTTGTTCTCGTGAAAAGCACCCCGGTAGAAAAGTATTCTCGAGTATTGTTACTATTCCAAAATACCTTGGCCCAAATACCTTGTAGTATTCCAAGGTTATCCCTATACTAAAAGCCCAGAAATGCTATTATACTTCCCTTCAATCACAAAAACGAAACCCTAAGGAAAAATCTTCATAGCCGGTTGAAGTATTAAGAAGAAGTTGCGTAGAACTTTTAAGGGTTGTTTGGAGTGGGTTGGAGCGCCCAGAGTAGGAGCTAAACGTTGCTCAGAATCGACATTTAAACTTGGATAATTTTGGGCTTATCGAGGTAAATACTCTTGTCCTTCTATTGTAATTGGAAATTACATACTGTAGTAGTATAGAAATGAATATAAGATACATAGAAGGATATTCTGAGGAAGAGAATTGAAGCGTAATAGAAGGATATTCTGAAGAGAATTGAGCGAAATCACGTGGAAGAATATTAAAGAAGAAGATTAAAGCTGTACTTACATAGAATTTGTATTTGCGGTAGACTTGTGTAGTTTAACTTGGGTAGGAAGTGCTGCCCAATTTTCCGTAGAATAGAGAACCTACGCTTAGAATATTCTCTGAGTAGTCTAGGCGTTGATAGGCGTATATGACCTTTATAGGTTGAAAGTTACTGCGAGTAGCATGTTACTTGAAAGGTGGACAAGGCTAGCGGGTTATAAGCCGTGGGCGTTTTGCTAATTGTCGATAATCGTCGCGAGGTATGTGATTCTTCCTATCCACTTGAGCATGATATTTTAAAAGAATATATATAGTACGGTGAGCGTCGTGTGTTAAGCGAGCGTGGTTTTACTGCGATGTCTTTTGACTTGAGTCTAAAGAATAAGAATCTTGAAGTATTTCAAAAGAATTAAGAAACATTTTTGAAAGAAGAGTAATACTTGGTTTTAAAAGCTTAAGAGTTATACTAGCTTTATGGGAAGTTAGGTATAATGACTTAAGAGAGATAAAAAGAATGGTTTATTGATTTTAGAAGTTAAGAGACTTGATCTTAAAAGATAAGAGACTTGACTTAATTATATTAATATGAATTTTGTTAAAAAGTGTGAAACCTCATTCGTGAGTAATGAGTACTTGGTTTTTAAAAGGAATAATGTTTTACTGATTTCGGAAATCAGAATAAGTATCGAACGAACCACTGCAGCGTTAATAACGGGAAATGTATTGACTAATTAAGTATTATTAAAACCAGTAGAAACCTCCATCTGCATAGAAGCTAAGATGAGACAAAATGATATTACATTTCCTAGATCATGGCTGCTTTAGTAAGATTGTTATAAACAAGAATAACCTACTCACACATAAGGCATATGTTTCTCAAATTGTTTTAAAGGAGAATTATATCATTAAGTGATTAAAACTATGAACTACGAAACCTTTCGAAAATGAGAAACTTGAGCATTTGAAATTAGGCAAACTTGAACGTTTGGAAAATAATGTTGTTACTTGATTTTACAAAGGGAAGGGTTTTGGTTTACTTAAAAAGATAGTCACTCTATTTTTATACTACGGGTATTGTGTGACTTTTGTGAAAGAAACGGATCTTTTAAAAAGTTAATGTATGAAGTACTTTGGGGATAAAAACTCAAACTTGTTAACATAAAGTAGAAAGTACCTTGTGTGAATAACTTGATTGTGTTGGTTTGTGATAGCCTTGTAATACTTTCTTGTTGATTTGATAAGTAAACATGTTAGGATGCTACGTGTGTTAGTGTCTTGTGATGTTTGTGTAAGAGGTTATTCTTATTGTGCTTATGTTGTTTAACGATAAGCCGTTGTGCTAGTATTATATCACTCACCTCTTGACATGATACCGGGGGTTAAGCGCCTCCGTCTGAGTATACCTCGAGCGATGCTGTGTGACTATGATTCGAGATACCTCATGCGGGTCCAGGTGGCCTATGCGGAGCTACGAGAGTTCCAGGTTAGTGTGCGGTCTATATGGCCATGCGGTCTATGTGGCCATGCGGACCACGTGTCACGACCCGAACCCGGGCCCGTGACTGGTGCCTTACCCCGGGCACCCTAGTGATACAACATCAGAGAAAATCAGCGGAAATAAAACGTAAACATGAAACAAGAGACATGATAAATAAACAGGCTAACCAAAACAGTTGTCTTCTGTATATATACATAAAAACCCGAACAGTTATCCTTTTTACAAACTCTGCACACAACAGTACTACACCTAAGAAAGTGACAACAACTATGGCGGGCGGGGCCACGCCATACCACGAATGTACAAGAACCTACGGACTCGGGGTAACATGCAAAAGATAAGCCTCAGAAGAGGCGGGGCTTCCCAACCTGCTGTGATCCTATGGCGAGGATCCACAGCCGATGTACTTCACTGCGGCGTGAGCGCGGCCCGAAGAGGTCGATCTGACAGTACCAAGTATGTGAAGCGTAAAATCGTAAATGAAATCATAATAGTCTATATAAAGCGGAGACATGTATGATAACCAAACTACGATTCCACAACATAAAAGCGATCATGTCAAGTCGGGGACTCACGCCTCAAGTCATCCGCCGTGCAGTGGAACTCATTCCTCACTGCCGGCAGTCTAGGAATAAATTGTGTTGAATACTTGTCCCGGCCCATCCAATGCGACTCGGTAAAGATTCATGTGGAATCGTGTCGGCCCGTCCGTGGGACTCGGTAAAGAATCATGTGGAATCGTGTCGGCCCGTCCCGTGGGACTCGGTAAAGAATCATGTGGAATCGTGTCGGCCCGTCCGTGGGACTCGGTGAAGAATCGGATGAAATCGTGTCGGCCCGTCTCACGGGACTCGGTGAAGAATCGTTCATAACAAATTAGCCGGCCCTCCATCGAGAGACGCGGTGGTATAGAAATACAGTACTTGCACAATAAGGCCATCAAACACAAACATAGGAAAGTTACACACAACTCAAGTTTAGTTTAGGCCAAAGTCCAGGTTCTGACCCCAAAGTATTACGTACGTTAAATTCTTTTTAAAAGATCCATTTCTTTTATAAAGGTCACCCGATACCCGTAGTATTAAATTAGAGTGACTCACATTTAGGTAAACCCAAACACTTTCCTTTTCAACATCAAGTAACAACATTCTTTTTTTTCCATAAGTTCAAGTTTGCCTAATTTCAAGTACTTACGTTTTTTATTTTAGAAAGGTTTCGTAGTTCATAGTCTTAATTACTTAAGGATATAATTCTCTTTTAAAACAATCTGAGAAACATATGCCTTATATGTGAGTAGGTTATTCTTGTTCATAATCAATCTTATTAAAGCAGCCATGATCTAGGAAATGTAATATCATTTTGTCTCATCTTAGCTTCTATGCAGATGGAGGTTTCTACTGGTTTTAATAATACTTAATTAGTCAAAACATTTCCCTTTATTAACGCTGCAGTGGTTTGTCGATACTCATTCTGATTTCCAAAATCAGTAAAACATTATTCCTTTTTTTAAAAACCAAGTACTCATTACTCACGAATGAGGTTTCACACAAAATTCATATTAATTCATTTAAGTCAAGTCTCTTATCTTTTAAGATCAAGTCTCTTAACTTCTAAAATCAGTAAACCATTCTCTTTATCTCTCTTAAGACGTTATACCTAACTTCCCATAAAGCTAGTATAACTCTTTATGTTTTCAAAACCAAGTATTGCTCTTCTTTCAAAAAGGTTTCTTAATTCTTTTGAAATACTTCAAGATTCTTATTATTCAGGCTTAAGTCAAAAGACATTGCCGTACAACTACGTTCAGTTAACACACGTACGTCTACCGTACTATATATATTCTTTAAAAATATCATGCTCAAGAGGATAGGAAGAATCACATACCTCGCGACGATTATCGACTATTAGCAAAACGCTCCACGGCTATAACCCGGCTAGCCTTGTCCACCTTTCAAGTAGCACATGCTACTCGCAGAACATTCAACCTATAAAGGTCATACCAGTCTATCAAAGTCTAGACTACTCTGTAAAATCCTTCTAGATACAGATTCCTTATTCTACGAAAAAATTGGGCGATCTTCCCTGCGTCAACTACACAAGTCTCATCAGAATACGATCTATGTAAATGCAGTTCAATCTTATTCTTTAATATTCTTGACGTGATTTGATTCAATTCTTTTACGTAATATCCTTCTATTACTGTTCAATTCTCTTCTATGAATCTTATATTCATTTCTATACAACTACGATGTAATTTCCAATTACAATAGAAGGATAGGATTATTTACCTCGGTAAGCCCAAAATTATCCAAGTTTAATGTCGATCTGAGCAACGTTTAGCTCTACTCCGGTGCTCCAACCCGCTCCAAACAACCCTTAGAAGTTCTACGCCACTTACTTAACACTTCAACCGACTATGAAGGTTTTCCTTAGGGTTTCGTTTAGTGGTGAAGGAAGTATAATAGTATTTACGGGCTTTTAGTATAAGTGTAACCTTGGAATACTACAAGGTATTTGGGCCAAGGTATTTTGGAATAGTAACAATACTTGGAGAGTATTTCTACCAAGGGGGTAGTATTTTAGAACAACTTTAGGTAGGGGTAGGCTCGGCTAGAACACTACAAAGGGGAGGGTGCTCTTGGCGAGGCCTCAAAGGGGAGGGTGTTGTGGACGAGAAACTATCAAAGGGGAAGAGGGGTTTCAAGACTTGGAAAATGTCTAAGTGTGGA
This sequence comes from Przewalskia tangutica, assembly GCA_029844215.1. Classification (NCBI taxonomy): domain Eukaryota; kingdom Viridiplantae; phylum Streptophyta; class Magnoliopsida; order Solanales; family Solanaceae; genus Przewalskia; species Przewalskia tangutica. Next base: position 72,725,622 of record CM056728.1, read on the forward strand.
TGAAATAACTCATCAACTAAAGGGGTATTTATAGGCCAACCAATGGCCAAGATGAAGCCAAGTGGTAGGCAAGTGTAGGGCTAGGATTTACCCATGTGTACCTTATCCATCTACCACCAAAATATCACAAATATCCTACCAACCCCTTGACCCTCAAATCGTCCAACTTGCCGCCCATTTCAACGCCCAATATGAGGGTGACACATGTCACCCTCCCGTTGGTCCAAAATGTTTCATCTCTCGGAAAAATCCGCAAAAAATAGAAATGACATAGCCGTAATTTTCCCTTCGCGAGTCTTGTAAAACGTTTCGTCGAAAAACGATTCTTTTCGGTACTTGTGAACAAATATTTCGGCCCTTGCCTACTTTAAGGCTCAAACTTTTCTACGTACGTCCTTACGTACATACTCTGAAAATCTGGTATAACACCACGCGGGTCGGGGCGATCTTGGGAGTAGCTACCCTCGATGCGGGAATACCTCATGCGGGCCTATGTGTGGCCTATGCGGGGTGTGGGAAGTTCGAGTTAGGCGCGCATTTGATCTGCAGCGAGTGGCGGCCGATCATGTGGCGATCTAGAAAGACCTTGTGATCTGATTTTATGACATTGTTGATGCGTAGGTTTTAGTAGTCGGCTATGCCTTCGTACTTACCGTCACGGTTTTATTATGACACAGTGGGACACAGTGTTCATGTGTATTCCTTGGTGCTTTTATATCATAGGCGCCGTGATGAGGAAGGTATTCCACGGGCATGATTGATGTTGTGGGCGTGAGACCCGTAGTTATATTTGAGTGATGACTTTGAGGCGTGAGTCCACGACTTGACATATGGCTTATTTATTGTGAGCGTAGTTTGGTTATCATACATGTCTCTGCTTTATATAGACTACTATGATTTCATTTCTGATATTTTGATTTCACATACTTGGTACTGTTATCTTGACCTCGCCTTGAGTGCGTTAAATCTGCGCGGTAAGTACACGATCGTCGATCCTCGCTCTTAGGATCACGATTCAGCGTTTGGGAAACTCCGTTTCTCCGGAGGCTTATCAGTGGTATAGTCCCCTGTCATTGTAGGTACTTACATTCAGGGGTATGGCGGGAACCACATGTTATATCCGTATTTCGAGTATATACGTGGGGCGTGCGTGAAAAGTTTGGACTTTAAAGTAGGCTTGGCGATTTATTTTTGTGCACAACACCGATTAAGTCGTTTTTTAAACAAGCGTTTTACAAGAATTGCGAAGGGAAAATTCCGGCTATGTCATTTCTAAATTTTGCGGATTTTTCCGAGAGACGAAACATTTTGGACCAACGAGAGGGCGACACTTGTCACCCTCTCATTGATGGACGTTGGGCGGTCAAGGGTGGACGAATTGGTTGGCTTTTTGTCAAGGAGTTGGTAGGATATTTTGTGGTAGATGGATAAGGTGCACATGGATGAATCTTGGCCCTACACTTGCTTAGCACTTGGCATGATCTTGGCCATTGGTTGGCCTTTGCTTGACCTATAAATACCCCTCCCTTTGTGAAGACTTCTTCATCCAAAATTGTGCTAAGTCTTGAAAGCTCTTCTTCCCCCCCCTCTATAGTTCTCGTCCTCCCCCTTGTGAGGCCCCTTGGCCGAGAGCCCCTCCTCCCCCCCCTTGGCCGAGAGTACCCCCCCTAGTGGGGTTGGCCGAGGGGTATACACCCCCCCCCTTGTGGTGTTGTCTCGTATATATACCCCCCCCTCTTGGTAGAAATACTCTCAAAAGTATTGTTGCTATACCCAAATTACCTTAGCCGTATACCTTGTAGTATTCCAAAGATACCTCTATACGTAGAGCCCGGAAATACTACCGTATGTCCTTTTTGTCTCAAACCGAAACCCTAGGGAAATCTTCATAGCCGGTTGAAGGAGTTATAAAGAAGTTGCGTAGAACTTCTAAGGGTTGTTTGGAGCGGGTTGGAGCACCCGGAGTAGGAGCTAAACGTTGCTAAGGACCGACATTTATACTTGGATAATTATGGGCTATCGAGGTAAATATCTTGTCTCCCTTTTGTAATTAAGTGTACATACTGTTGAAGTATAAGAATAAGTATAAGTATATACAAGGAAAGTATATAAGAAGGGAAATGAACTGTACTTACATGGGTGTATTCTGATAGAATTGTTAAGTTTGTGGTAGGAAATCTTGCCCAATTTTCCGTAGAATCTTGTATCTAGATTATTATGCAGGAAGTAGTCTAGACTTTGATAGACTTGTATAACCTTTATAGGTTGAATGTTCTGTGAGTAGCATGTGCTACTTGAGAAGTGGACAAGGCTAGCCGGGTTATAGCCGTGGAGCGATTTGCTAATAGTCGATAATCGTCGCGAGATATGTGATTCTTCCTATCCTCTTGAGCATGATATTTTAAAAGAATATATATATAGTACGGTAGACGTACGCGTGATAATTGAGCGTGGTTGTCGGCAATGTCTTTTGACTTAAGCCTGAATAATAAGAATCTTGAAGTATTTCAAGAGAATTAAGAACTGTTTTTGAAAGAAGAGTAATACTTGGTTTTAAAAGCTTAAGAGTTATACTAGCTTTATGGGAAGTTAGGTATAACGGCTTAAGAAAGATAAGATGAATGATTTATTGATTAAGAGACTTGATCTTAAAAGATAAGAGACTTGACTTAAATGAATTAATATGAATTTTGTGTGAAACCTCATTCGTGAGTAATGAGTACTTGGTTTTAAAAGGAATAATGTTTCTTGATTTGGAAATCGAATGAGTATCGACAAACCAACTGCGGCGTTAATAAAGGGAAATGTTTTGATTAATGAAGTATTATTAAAAACAGTAGAAACCTCTATCTGCATAGAAGCTAAGATGAGACAAAATGATATTACATTTCCTAGATCATGGCTGCTTAATAAGATTGATTATGAACAAGAATAACCTACTCGTATATAAGGCATATGTTTCTCAGTTGTTTAAAAGAGAATTATATTCTTAAATGAATAGGACTATGAACTGAAACCTTTCTAAAATAAGAAAGCGTGAACATTTGAAATTAGGCAAACTTGAGCGTTTGGAAAATAATGTTGTTACTTGATTTTACAAAGGGAAGTGTTTTGGTTTACTTAAAAAACGATCACTCTATTTTATACTACGGGTATTGTGTGACTTACGTGAAAGAAAGCGGATCTTTTAAAGAGTTAATGTATGAAGTACTTTGGGGATAGATACCCGAACTTGTTAGCATAAAGTACCTTGTGTGAATAACTTGATTGTGTTGGTTTGTGATAGCCTTGTAATACTTTCTTGTTGATTTGATAAGTAAACATGTTAGGATGCTACGTGTGTTAGTATCTTGTGATTGTTATGTAAGGGGGTCATTCTTGTTGTGCTTACGTTGTTAAAAGTTAAGCCCGTTGTACTGTTATTGTATCACATACCCCCTTGACTTGGTATACCGAGGGATTGCCACCCTTGATGCGGGTCTCTACGGCTATGCGGTCTGTATGACTATGCGGGCACGGTATGCTCGAGATTGATCATTCGGGTGTTTTAGCCGTCACGGGGATGCCTATGCGATGCTGTTGGGACTATGCGGTCTTTTGAGACTATGTGGGCTGCGGTAGTCCAGGTGGATACCGGGGGTTAAGCTGCCTCCGATGCGGGGTATACCTCAGGCGGTCTAGGACCATGATTCGAGGAATACCTCATGCGGTGCATGTGTGACCTATGCGGAGGCTGCGGTAAGTTCGAGGATAGGCAGCGCCGCGGTGATCTGCGAGCGAGTGGCGGCCGATCATGTAGTGCGGTCAGAAAGACCTCGTGATCTGATTTATGGCATTTTGATGCTGTGGGTCTTAGTAGTCGGCTATGCCCGTACTTACCGTGCAGTTCTATTGTGATGACTTTGAGGCGTGAGTCCACGACTTGACATATTTGCTTATTTATTGTGAGCGTAGTTTGGTTATCATACATGTCTCTGCTTTATATAGACTACTATGATTTCATTTCTGATGTTATTTTGATTTCACATACTCGGTAATTTGTTATCTTGACCTCGCCCGAGAACTGCGTTCATGCCGCGAGTAAAGGTACACGATCGTTGATCCTCGCTCTTAGGGTCACGATTCGTTTGGGAAAGCTCCGTTTCTCGGAGGCTTATCGATGGTATAGTCCTGCGTTGTAGGTATTTACATTCGGGGTATGGCGGGCCACTGTCCGCCATTGTTATCGTACCATTCTTAGAAGTGCATGTAATGCGTTATGGGCAGAACTTGTAAGAGGGTTGTAACTGTTCGGTTTTAAAGTTTTTATATATTTATGCCGAAAGGCAAGTTTTCTAAGATAACTGTTGTACACTTCTTGTTATTTCATGTTGTTGTGTTATGTTCCGCTGATTACTCTGATGTTGTATCACTAGGGTGCCCGGGGTAAGGCACGATCCACGGGCCGGTTAGTGTCGTGACAAAAGTGGTATCGAGCGATTAATCCTCGGAAAGTGTCTACGACCAAGTATCGATGAAGTCTTGATTATCGGTGTGTTGTGCACCACGCCAATAATCAGGAGGCTATAGGATATTTAGGATTGGTTCCTATTCTTCTCACTCTGAGATCGTGCCTTAGAGCCGTGTTGTAAGTTGGACCCTCTAACGTATTTCTTTCCCTTACCGTTATGCCTCCGCGTAGGGCAAACCCGGGCCCAGGAGGCGCGGCCGAGGCTGCGAGTAAATGCTGAGGGTTGCGAGGGCACGAGCCCAATTATTACCTAGGGTAGTGCCGTTCGGGAGTTCTGCGGCGTCTTAGCCCATCGAGTTTAACGCGGCGGCGATTCCTCTGCGGCCATGACATTTGAACCTTCGATTCGGCCAGGAGCAGAGAATATAGATTGCGAAGAAGCGACCACATTACTAGCTATGGATTTGGCTACGGAGAGTATACCGATGTCTGCGAGTCTTGATGACTATCGAGAGAGGGTTGTTCAAGAGTAATTCTTGATTAGGCTTAAGCATGGCACGTATGCGGGCTTATGCGCGGCCAGAAAGCGTAGAGATCGGCGGGTTAACGAGGACAACGGAGAGGGCGAGCGTGAGTCCTTTGGTAACTTTAGGCGAATCGCCTCGCGGCGGTTAGATATGCACCTCGCCCGGTGCGAGTGGTCTTATGGATTTCGGGACTTTCGGGGTATCACGGAGTTGGTGAGCTCGGATCTTCCGATTCACGGTGTGCGACGTCGTCGGGAATGTCGTCTTTTAGTTGGTACTTGTTGTACTGCGGCCGTCGGGGCAGTGTCGAAAGGATGTCTGGTAGGAGAACTCGGCCTTGGGATCGGTGGGTAGTTCGTCACCTTCCCCATGCTATCGCCCTACAGGCGGATTGATTAGAACGACATAGGGAGTGAAGCGATGGGTCGGTATATCTTTAACCCTCACAGGGATTAGTATGCGTGATAAGGTGAGCATACCTTAAGTATTCGATAGCATTGTGTAAATTGTGATTAGAAATCTTGGTTAGTTAGCAGAGTAAGATTTGGGGATAGAGAAGGTGTGAGCCTTAGAGTTTTATACGTAGAGACCTTAGAGGTAAGGCCATCTCGAGTAAAGGTGTAGTGTTATGTTTGATCCTTATCGGAGTGCATAGTGCGCGTGAGATATATTGTGTGATAAGTCCACGAGTAGTGTGGAATGAAAGAGGGTAGTTGAGCTAAGAAGGCCGTAGGTTTTAAGTAACGTGATTAGCGAAATTGTTTGGATCGGGGAGCTAGTGTTTTGCGCGAGTGGGTCGGGTTGAGGCCATGCGAGTCAACCAGCGACTGTTTTATGGTGAGGTCGGTTGTGGTGGTCCCGCCTTGTGGTAAGTCACGAGGTGTTAGGCCCCAGTTTAGTTAACAGTCTGAGTTCGTGGATCGTTCAACCGATGGTCGGGCGATGGGGCAGCCCATCGTGTTCTTGGTCGAGACCATTTACTCGGTGTGTTGATATATCGGAAGGGTTGTAAGAGGCTGCACAGGTGCCTACCTTCACCTTATGCGACAGTGGAGCCAGTGCAGTGTTTCTTCTGGAAGTTATACCAGGCAGGGTTAGGAACTCAGGTGAGTCTCCGTATCGTATTCATCCTGGGGCCAGTGTTTGGATTTCAGGGGTAGTTGTGGGGATTGTTGTCTCCTGTGGAGGGAGTGTTTAAGCTACCATTTCAGTGTTCGGATGTCGCCTTATGAAGCCTTGTAGGGGCGGAAGTGTAAGTTGCCGGTCGATTGGTTCGATGTTGGCAAGGTTCAGATAGTTGGTTCAGGCTTGTTCCAGCAGTCTGTGGATAGAGTGAAGCTTGTCTAGAAGAGGTTATTGGCAGCTCAGAGAAATCGTGCGGATAATCGGCGACAACGCTTAGAGTTCAGGTTGACGGTCGGTCTTCTTGAAGGTACCACCCCGGAAGGGTGTGACGAGGGTTGAAGCGAAGCGATAGAAATGTGGTAAGTTATGAGAAAGAGTTCGAGTGTACGAGAAGGGTACGACGAGTAAGGGGAGAAGCGAGCATGTGTTGAGAACATAGATGTGATCATTTCGTATGTTAAGAAAAGGGTGCTAAGGGAGTATCTTTTAACCCTTGGGTGGGAGTTTTGTGATATTAGAGGTGTTTCCTCGTGGACTTGGATGGAAGTATTTGTGCGGGTGTTTCTGTGGCCAGGTGTGGCAGGATTGTTCTCGTAAGTATAGTGGTAAAGACTATACCGGCGCGCGTTTGTTTTGAGACTTAGAAGGAACATTCGGGACGAATGTTTCTAAGGAGGGGAGAATGTTATACCGTATTTCGGTATATACGTGGGGCGTGCGTAGAAAAGTTTGGACTTTAAAGTAGGCTTGGCGATTTATTTTTGTGCACAACACGATTAGAGTCGTTTTTTTCGGCGAAGCGTTTTACAAGAATTGCGAAGGAAAATTCGGCTATGTCATTTCTAAATTTTGCGGATTTTTCAGAGGCGAAACATTTTGGACCAACGAGAGGCGACACTTGTCACTCTCGTTGATGGGCGTTAGGCGGTCAGGGTGGGCCAATTGGTTGGCTTTTTGTCAAGGAGTTGGTAGGATATTTTGTGGTAGATGGATAAGGTGCATGGATGAATCTTGGCCCTACACTTGCTTAGCACTTGGCATGATCTTGGCCGTTGGTTGGCCTTTGCTTGACTATAAATACCCTCGCTGTGAAGACTTCTTCATCAAATTGTGCTAAGTCTTGAAAGCTCTTCTTCCCCCACTCTATAGTTCTCGTCCTCCCTTGTGAGGCCCCGGCGAGAGCCCTCCTCCCCTCAGCGAAAGTACCCCACAGTGGGGTTGGCGAGGTATACACCCTTGTGGTATTGTCTCGTATATATACCACTCTTGGTAGAAATACTCTCAAAGTATTGTTGCTATACCCAATTACCTTAGCCGTATACCTTGTAGTATTCCAAAGATACTCTATCGTGAGGCGGAAATACTCTGTATGTCCTTTTGTCTCAAACCGAAACCACAGGGAAATCTTCATAGGTTGAAGGAGTTATAAAGAAGTTGCGTAGAACTTCTAAGGGTTGCTTGGAGCGGGTTGGAGCACCCGGAGTAGGAGCTAAACGTTGCTAAGGACCGACATTTATACTTGGATAATTATGGGCTATCGAGGTAAATATCTTGTCTCCCTTTTGTAATTAAGTGTACATCTTTGTTGAAGTATAAGAATAAGTATAAGTATATCTGAGGAAAGTATATAAGAAGGAAATGGTAGTACTTACATAGGGTGTATTCTGATAGAATTGTTAAGTTTGTGGTAGAAATCTTGCCCAATTTTTCGTAGAATCTTGTATCTAGATTATTGTACCGAGTAGTCTAGACTTTGATAGACTTGTATAACCTTTATAGGTTGAATGTTCTGTGAGTAGCATGTGCTCTTGAGAAGTGGACAAGGCTAAGCGGGTTATAGCCAGTGGGCGATTTGCTAATAGTCGATAATCGTCGCGAGATATGTGATTCTTCCTATCCTCTTGAGCATGATATTTTAAAAGAATATATATATAGTACGGTAGGCGTGCGCGTGCTAATTGAGCGTGGTTATGCGGCAATGTCTTTTGACTTAAGCTGAATAATAAGAATCTTTAAGTATTTCAAGAGAATTAGAAGCTGTTTTTGAAAGAAGAGTAATACTTGGTTTTAAAAGCTTAAGAGTTATACTAGCTTTATGGGAAGTTAGGTATAACGGCTTAAGAAAGATAAGATGAATGATTTATTGATTAAGAGACTTGATCTTAAAAGATAAGAGACTTGACTTAAATGAATTAATATGAATTTTGTGTGAAACCTCATTCGTGAGTAATGAGTACTTGGTTTTAAAAGGAATAATGTTTCTTGATTTGAAATCGGAATGAGTATCGACAAACCAACTGCGGCGTTAATAAAGGAAATGTTTTGATTAATGAAGTATTATTAAAACCGGTAGAAACCTCCATCTGCATAGAAGCTAAGATGAGACAAAATGATACTACATTTCTAGATCATGGTGCTTAATAAGATTGATTGTGAACAAGAATAACTACTCACATATAAGGCATATGTTTCTCAGTTGTTTAAAAGAGAATTATATTCTTAAATGAATAGGACTATGAACTACGAAACCTTTCTAAAATAAGAAAGCGTGAACATTTGAAATTAGGCAAACTTGAGCGTTTGGAAAATAATGTTGTTACTTGATTTTACAAAGGGAAGTGTTTTGGTTTACTTAAAAATCTGATCACTCTATTTTATACTACGTATTGTGTGACTTACGTGAAAAGCGGATCTTTTAAAGAGTTAATGTATGAAGTACTTTGGGGATAGATACGAACTTGTTAGCATAAAGTACCTTGTGTGAATAACTTGATTGTGTTGGTTTGTGATAGCCTTGTAATACTTTCTTGTTGATTCGATAAGTAAACATGTTAGGATGCTACGTGTGTTAGTATCTTGTGATTGTTATATAAGGGGGTCATTCTTGTTGTGCTTACGTTGTTAAAAGTTAAGCCCGTTGTACTGTTATTGTATCACATACCCCCTTGACTTGGTATCTGAGGATTGCCACCCTTGATGCGGGTCTCTACGGCCTATGCGGTCTGTATGACTATGCGGAGCAGCGGTATGCTCCAGGATTGATCATTCCGGGTGTTTTAGCCGTCACGGGGATGCCACATGCGGTCTGTTGGGACTATGCGGTCTTTTGAGACTATGCGAGTGCGGTAGTCGGCGGATCTGGGGTTAAAGCTGTCTCCGTCTGAGGTATACCTCGGTGGTCTAGGACCGTGATTCGAGAATACCTCATGCGGTGCATGTGTGACCTATGCGGAGTTGCGGTAAGTTCGAGGATAGGCGCGCGCGGTGATCTGCGAGCGAGTGGCGGCCGATCGTGTAGTGCGGTCTAAAAGACCTCGTGATACGATTTATGGCATTTTTGTGCGTGGGTCTTAGTAGTCGGCTATGCGCCATTACTTACCGTGCGGTTCTATTGTGATGACTTTGAGGTGTGAGTCCACGACTTGACATGGCTTATTTATTGTGAAGCGTAGTTTGGTTATCATACATGTCTCTGCTTTATATAGACTACTATGATTTCATTTCTGATTTATTTTGATTTCACATACTCGGTACTGTTGTCTTGACCTCGCCCGAGGCTGCGTTAAATCTGCGAGTAAAGGTACACCAGTCGTTGATCCTCACTCTTAGGGTCACAGTTCAGCGTTTGGGAAAGCTCCGTTTCTCCGGAGGCTTATCAGTGGTATAGTCCCCTGTCGTTGTAGGTATTTACATTCAGGGGTATGGCGGGGCCCTGTCCCGCCATTGTTGTCGTACCATTCTTAGAGGTCTGTAGTACTGTTATGGGCAGAACTTGTAAGAGGGTTGTAACTGTTCGGTTTTAAAGTTTTTATATATTTATGCCGAAAGGCAAGTTTTCTAAGATAACTGTTGTACACTTCTTGTTATTTCATGTTGTTGTGTTATGTTCCGCTGATTACTCTGATGTTGTATCACTAGGGTGCCCGGGGTAAGGCACGATCCACGCAGGTTCGGTCGTGACACCTGTCCGTCATTGTTGTTATATCATTCTTAGAAGGTCTGTAATGCTGTGGCGAGTTTGCAAAGGATGTAATCGTTCGGATTCAAGTTATATATATATATATCGTAAGGCAACTTCTGAGAAAAACTGCTTTACACTTCATATTATTTCATGTCTTGTTTTATGTTCGTGATTACTACGATGTATGTCTACTTGGGTGCAGGTAAGGCACGATCACGGGCTTGGTTCGGTCGTGATGATTATGGTTGCGTTCTTAGAAGGTGCAGTAATCTTGTTGTGGCGAGTTTGTAAAAGGATTTAACTGTTCAGGTTGATATATATATGTATATATTCAGGAAGGTGACCGTTTTGGTTAGCCTGTTTCATACTTTATGTCTTGTCTCATGTTTTAGTTTTTATGTCACGACCCGAAACCGGGCCCGCGACTGGTGCCTTACCCGGGCACCCAAGTAGTCAAACAACATCAGAGAAAATCAGCGGAAATTAAAACTCATACATGATAACCAATGAAAAGAGAAAACAGGCTAACCAAATGGTTACCTTTTCTGAAAATAACTAACACTGAGCGATTACAATCCCACTTGCATCGATTCTACACCTCTAAGAATTTTTATAACATCTCTGACGGGACGGGGCCCGCCATACCCCACGAATGTACAAAAGTTCTACAACTTGAGGAACTGTACCAAGTGACAAAGTCTCCGAAGGAATGGAGCTTTACGAGAATCGAACAACGATCCAAAGTGCGGATCAACAAGCGATGTATCTCAACTGCGGCGTGAACGCGGCCTCGAAGAAGTCGATAACAACAGTGCAGAGTATGCGAAGCAGAAAAATCGTAAATGAAATCATAATAGTCTATAAGGAAAAGCAGGAGACATGTATGATAACCAAACTACAAGACACCACGTATATACTGATTCGATCAAATCAAACCACGTCAAGTCGAGGACTCACGCCCGAAAGATCATTACTCAAAGTGGACGCATACTCGTGGGCTACCCAACGTGTCTGTATGTCCAACCCAATAACAAGATAGTACTCACAGTGGACGCATACTCGTGGGCTACCCAACGTGTCAGTATGTCCAAACCAATAACAAGATAATACTCACTGTGGACGCATACTCGTGGGCTACCCAACGTGTCAGTATGTCAAACAAATACCCGAGATAATACTGTGGACGATACTGTGGGCTACCCAACGTGTCGGTATGTCCAAACAAATACCCAGATAATACTCACGTGGACGATACTCGTGGGCTACCCAACGTGTCGGTATGTCCAAACCATTTACAAGATAACACTCCTAATAAGCATACCCGTGGGCTACCCAACGTGTCGATATGTCCCAAAGGATCAATATAGTGGAAGCATACCCGTGGGCTACCCAACGTGTCGATATGTCCATCATACCACCCGATATCCGGCCCTCCGTCGAGAGACTCGGTAGCACAAAGTCAAACACTTGCACAACAACAAAACTATCACCACAAGCACAGCAAGTTACACACAACTCAAAGTACCTTCGTTTAAGTCAACAAACCGGTTCCAACCCCAAAATACTACATTCTTTCCTACCTTCAAAGACCTCTCTTTACGTAGAAACCATGCGATACTATCACACATAGTATCACACACATTCATGTTTAAAACACGTACTTCAAACACAATTAACATAACGTCAAGTATACTTTTTAAAAGTCCAAGTAATTAACTCCTTTAAGGTCAAGTATTCCTACCTTTTAAAACCAAGTCATTTACTTTTCCCTAAGAAAAGTTCGATATTTGAAACAAGTGATTTATACTTTCAAACTCAAGTTACTTCTCTTTTCCAAAATCCGATTACATTATCCTTTACAATCCATTAAATTCATTCTTTGGAATTTTAAGAAAAGTCGAACTTGTTATCAATGATTCTCATTTAAGCGGCCGTGATCTAGGAAATGTAATATCATTTTGTCTTATCTTAGTTTCTATGCGGATGGAGGTTTCTCTGGTTTTAATATAATCAATTAGTCGAAACCATTTCCTTTATTAAGCCCATGATGGTGTGTTCGATACTTGTTCCCACTTTCAAATCCAATTCACGTTCTTATGCCGTTATACCTAACTTTACATAAAGCTAGTATAACTCTTAAGTTTTCAAAACCAAGTATTACTCATTACTCACGAATGAGGTTTTACAACTTTGAATACATTACAAAACTTTCACAATTCTAAGTTAAGTCTCTTATCTTACAAGATCAAGTCTCTTAACTTCTACCAATCAACAACCGTTCTTTTATTCACATAAAGTTGTTATAACTAACTTCCCATAAAGCCGTTATAACCCGCTTTATGTTTAAACCAACCAATTACCACATAAACATTTATGAGACCAAGAGGACTCATTCTTTAAGCACCGAGTGCCCATTACTAACGGATAAGACTTACTACTCTTTACACATGAAGCCCTTTACCCTTCATAACAAGTCAAGACACAATTTGGAAAATCAATTTCCTTTACACACGCGTCAACGCGCTATATATTTCACAAATAGTCATGTGAAGAGGATAGGAAGAATCACATACCTCGCGACGATTGCCACAAAAAGCAAAACGCCACGATGTTGAACCCTTCAGTAGGATACGCTACTCGTGGCGCCTCAATCCTTTAGAAAAGCCCACAAAGCCCTTTCCTACCACTTCTTCCACAACTCAACCACCGCTTCCCACAAGTTCACCAACACTTTTTCCTTCTTTGCGCTCCAATGATCTCTAAAGCTAGGTTTTCTTCCAAAACTAGAGAGAAGGAGAGGAGGTTTCCATGGAAGGGTTTTGAAATGAAATGAAATGGAATGGCAAGTCTTCAAGACTTGGCCTAAAATAGGACCACTTATCGATAAAAGGATGGGAGGGACACTTGTCACCCTCATAGGTTATAAACGAAATATCCTGTTTTTCGTCACTTCTGCGCAAAAATCCGCCTCGGCCATGGCGGCGCCGCGGCCCAGCTCCACTCAAAATAAATCTTCGCGGACGCCGGCCGCGCCGCAGGCCGGCCACGGCGCTGCGGCTCCCTGTGACTTCCCAGTAATGGCGCGGCGCGCCTGCGATCCGGCCCGGCGGCTTCCGCATGCGAGAAGCTGCTGCGGCATTGCCAAACTTGAAACTTCCATAACTTTTGACTACGCCAATCGACGAGCGGTTTGTGCGTTGGGATCTAGATTTAACGAACACATTAGGCTTTTAAACACCTCGAAATTCTTAACAACTGGGGTACCACACTCCAAGGTAAACTAAAAATCCGTCCAACACGTGTTGTCAACTTATCTATCTTCTAGAATTTACTGGTGTAACATTCTTCCCCTTAGAAACATTAGGTCCCCGAATGCTCCTTCTAAGTCTTGAGAACACGTGCGCAGTATAGTCTCACTACTATACCTACCAAAAACTCATTTATGCCTCTCATGGCCATATAATGAAATCACGCATCTCCAATTCCAGGTACGGAAATCACCTCTCACGTGCAAACATCACTATTTTCTCCTCGCTCTAAAGGATACTCTCTACTCGGCGTACCTTCGCCGTACACGCTTTCTGCTACCGTAGTTAGTCGATCCACTTCAACATCGCCTTTCTACCACCTGAGTCACACACAACTCGTCCATCTTACTAATCCACTACATGGAAGCTACCACTTCCATCGCAAACTACCCATGGAATCATCACACAAAACTCCATGTATACCATACACTCAGACAAGGATTAACGATGAAGGCTTCTACCCAAGACGGCCTTACATCTAAGGTCTCAATCGTTATAAATTCTAAGGTTCAAAATTTTCTCATCCCCAAACTTACCCTCTTTATTAACCATGCTTCCAAAACACATTATATACACACAAAGCTACCCGAACATAGCACTCAACACATCACCACAACATCAAAGCATACAATACTCTAGAGGTTAAGAACGCACTGTAACTATTGCTTCACTTCCATTCTTGTCGCTCTACTCATGTTCTTTCCTGACGACGCACAAAGGAGGAGGTGAATCGTCCACCGATCCCGAAGGCTGAATCTCAACCTCGCGCTATCTCTCGGTGGGACAATTCCTTGCAAAATGGCGGTGGCCGCATGTAAAACAGATTCCCTTATTAGCACGACACTCCATCGTGGAGCCTACCACAATGGTCACAACGAGGTAAGGTGGTCCCATCCGACTAACATCCTCGATCCCCAAAACTCAAACCTTGGAGCCACGACTGCTCCTCAATTTTCGAACGCCCCGACGAGGTGGAGCACTCCGTCGGGCGGAGGCGCATAACTAACTCCGCCTTTGAGGTTGCCTGCCCGAAAGGTCACCAGCGACCTGCCGCCTTGGCCTACTCGATCTTGGTCATTCCGCTGACTCCTACGTGCCTCACATCCAAGTGCATGAGCTCGCATGCGAGCAATGTCCATGCCCGGTGAAGAGCTACTCGAGCAACTCTCGCCAAATAGTCATCAAGCCTGTGACATGGCGGTGCACTCGTCTCCATGTCGGCTACTAACGCGGGGGCGTCGAAGCTAGTGAGTTAAACTCACGTTGTACTCAACCGTGCGCGGCTCGCCTCAACATCAAAAATCTGTCGACCAGTCCTCCTCATCCGTGGAGGCAAGAAATGTGCAAGAAATGCCTCGAGAACTCGTCCCATCTCATTGGAAGTGCATGCCCTCCCGGGACGCCTCCCACGAATCAAACGATCGGCTGCGGTATCACGCGGCCGATGCGAACCTAGGACCACCGACTCGGTCTCCGTGCCTTGATCACTCTCGTGATCAGAATCGCTTCGGATGAACTCCTGCGGATCATCCTCGTGCCTCGACGTAGAACTCGCGGGCCTGACTCGTAAAGTCCGCGACCTCAAACTATCCGATCTCGGGTGAACCATCGTGCTCTTTGGGCTGCTGCGTCCGGCCTATCCTCGTGTCGCCTGACCACGGCCGATAATCGGGCCAACTCAGTAACCCATCTCCTCTGCTCCCGACCGTGGGACTGGAGGCTCAGGTACTGTGGTCTCTGTAGAGACTGTCGCTGCTCTACTCGCAGCTCCCTCTGCTGCCTTGCCCTTCTGGGCCCTGGTTGCCTTTCGCAGAGGCATAACTGGTAAAAACGAAACACGTCAGAGGGGTCCAACTTACAACACAGCTCTAAGGCACGATCTCAGAATGAGAAGAATAGAAACGATCCTAAATGTCCATGACCTCACGATTATAGATGTGGTGCACAACACATCGATAATCAAGACTCTACTAGACACGATGCAGACACTTTCCGAGGACTAATCGCTCGATACCATTCGTCACGACCGAAAAGACGCGATCGTGCCTTACGGGCACCCAAGAAGACAAACAACATCAGAGAAAATCAGCGGAAATTAAAACTCATACATGATAACCAATGAAAACAGAAAACAGGCTAACCAAATGGTTACCTTTTACGAAAATAACTAACACTGAGCAGTTACAATCCGCCACATCGATTACTCTGCACCTCTAAGAATTTTTATAACATCTCTGACGGGACGGGGCCCGCCATACCACGAATGTACAAAAGTTCTACAACTTGAGGAACCGTACCAAGTGACAAAGTCTCAGAAGGAATGGAGCTTTACGAGAATCGAACAACGATCCAAAGTGCGGATCAACAAGCGATGTATCTCAACTGCGGCGTGAACGCAGCCCCGAAGAAGTCGATACAAAAATGCAGGTATGCGAAGCAGAAAAATCGTAAATGAAATCATAATAGTCTATAAGGAAAGCAGAGACATGTATGATAACCAAACTACGATGCACCACGTATATACGATTGATCAAATCAAACCACGTCAAGTCGAGGACTCACGCGAAAGATCATTACTCAAAGTGGGCGCATACTCGTGGGCTACCCAACGTGTCGGTATGTCCAACCCAATAACAAGATAGTACTCGCGGTGGGCGCGTACTCGTGGGCTACCCAACGTGTCGGTATGTCCCAACCAATAACAAGATAATACTCACCGGCTGTGGGCGCATACTGCACCGTGGGCTACCCAACGTGTCGGTATGTCCAAACAAATACCAGATAATACTCGCTGTGGGACGCGTACTCGTGGGCTACCCAGCGTGTCGGTATGTCCAAACCAATACAAGATAACACTAATAAGCATACCCGGCTGGCTACAACGTGTCGATATGTCCCAAAGGATCAATATAGTGGAAGCATACCCGTGGGCTACCCAACGTGTCGATATGTCCATCATACCACCCGATATCCGGCCCTCCGTCGAGAGACTCGGTAGCACAAAGTCAAACACTTGCACAACAACAAAACTATCACCACAAGCACAGGCAAGTTACACACAACTCAAAGTACCTTCGTTTAAGTCAACAAACCGGGTTCCAACCCCAAAATACTACATTCTTTCCTACCTTCAAAGACCTCTCTTTACGTAGAAACCATACGATACTATCACACATAGTATCACACACATTCATGTTTAAAACACGTACTTCAAACACAATTAACATAACGTCAAGTATACTTTTTAAAAGTCCAAGTAATTAACTCCTTTAAGGTCAAGTATTCCTACCTTTTAAAACCAAGTCATTTACTTTTCCCCTAAGAAAAGTTCGATATTTGAAACAAGTGATTTATACTTTCAAACTCAAGTTACTTCTCTTTTCCAAAATCCAGTACATTATCCTTTACAATCCATTAAATTCATTCTTTGGAATTTTAAGAAAAGTCAGAACTTGTTATCAATGATTCTCATTTAAGCAGCCATGATCTAGGAAATGTAATATCATTTTGTCTTATCTTAGTTTCTATGCAGATGGAGGTTTCTCTGGTTTTAATATAATCAATTAGTGAAACCATTTCCTTTATTAAGCTATGATGGTGTGTTCGATACTTGTTCCCACTTTCAAATCCATTCACATTCTTATGCCGTTATACCTAACTTTACATAAAGCTAGTATAACTCTTAAGTTTTCAAAAACCAAGTATTACTCATTACTCACGAATGAGGTTTTACAACTTTTGAATACATTACAAAACTTTCACAATTCTAAGTTAAGTCTCTTATCTTACAAGATCAAGTCTCTTAACTTCTACCAATCAACAACGTTCTTTTATTCACGTAAAGTTGTTATAACTAACTTCCCATAAAGCGTTATAACCCCTTTATGTTTTAAACCAACCAATTACCACATAAACATTTATGAGACCAAGAGGACTCATTCTTTAAGCAGAGTGCCCATTACTAACGGATAAGACTTACTACTCTTTACATAATGAAGCCCTTTACCGCCATAACAAGTCAAGACACAATTTGGAAAATCAATTTCCTTTAACACACGTGCGTCAACCGCACTATATATTTCACAAATAGTCATGCTGAAGAGGATAGGAAGAATCACATACCTCGCGACGATTGCACAAAAGCAAAACGCCATGCGATATTGAACCGCCCAGTAGGATACGCTACTCGTAGCGCCTCAATCCTTTTAGAAAAGCCCACAAAAGCCCTTTCCTACCACTTCTTCCGTCAACTCAACCACCAGCGCTTCCCACAAGTTCACCAACACTTTTTCCTTCTTGCCGCGCTCAGCCTCTCTAAAGCTAGGTTTTCTTCCAAAACTAGAGAGAAGGAGAGGGTTTCCATGGAAGGGTTTTGAAATGAAATGAAATGGAATGGCAGTCTTCAAGACTTGGCCCTAAAATAGGACCACTTATCGATAAAAGGATGGGAGGACACTTGTAACCCTCCCATAGGTTATAACCTAACTATCCCCTCTTTTTCGTCACTTACTGCGCCAAAATCCCGCCTCGGCGCGCCGGCCCGCGGCCATGGCGCTCCTTCAAAATAAATCTTCCAGCGTGCCGCGCCTGCGTTATTCCGGCGCGCTGCAACCCTGTGACCCCGATCTACAAGCGCGGCGCCCTGCGATCCCGGCCGCTGCGCTATACCACTGTCTGAAGCTGCTGCACTGATGCGCACCAAACTTGAAACTTCCATAACTTTTGACTCCGATGCCCAATCGACGAACGGTTTGTTGCGTTGGGATCTAGATTTAACGGGCTACACATTAGGCTTTTTAAACACCTCGAAATTCTTAACAACTGGGGTACCACACTCCAAGGTAAACTAAAAATCCGTCCAACACATGTTGTCAACTTATCTATCTTCTAGAATTTACGGGGTGTAACATTTTATTTTCGCTGATTTTCTCTGATGTTGTATCACTAGGGTGCCCGGGGTAAGGCACCAGTCACGGGCCCGGGATCGTGTCGTGACATAACTGCTTTCGGTTATGTATTTATATATCCAGGGAGGTAGCCTTATCGGCTAACCTGTTGTTTATTTCTTATTGATTTTGTATTAAGAGTTGTATGTATGTTCCGCTGATTTTCTCTGATGTATACCTGTAAGGATGCCCAGGTAGGGCACCCGTCGCGGGCTCGGGGTCGGGTCGTGACACTATTAATTGCCCATCTTGACCCATTTGAATTTTGATCAAAGTTAGTTAATGACTCATTTACTAATTCAGTTTATCTTAACTAGGGGTGTCAATTATGATCCAAATGTTGATGACCCGCCTAATCTGTCCAAAATTTTATGGGTTGAGTTCAAGATAATTTTGTATTGGGTTGGTTTTAACCCAACCCTTTTAAGTGATCTCCAATGTAGCTCAATACTAGCCCACTAAGCTATTTTTAGGATTTACTTTAATTTGAGTTTATTACTTGAAATCTCTAATTTTAACGCACCCCATCCACCCCACTCACTACCCAAGTGACCACCCCACCCTCGACCCATCACTTTGCACCCAAAAAAAAAATTTTTTAATAAAAGTTTTCAAGAGTTTCTTTTGTTGTTTGACACCACCCCACCTTTGACCACCCTAATTTTTTTACAAAAAGTTTTTATTTTATATTTTGGTTTCTTACACCACCCTTTATGATCCTACCCTCCGAATTTTCTACGTCATAGAGTATATTTTATTTTATTTTTATAAAAAAAATTAAAAACGTAAAATTTACGTGGTTAAATTTGGTGTAGAGTGGTGGTGGTTGGGGGATGGGAGGGGGTAAAAAAGTTTCCATTTCTTATAAAAAAATATAAAAGTAAAATAAAATATATGAAATAGAAAATTTCATTTTCACGATTTATTTTTTCTAAAATATTTTCCACAGTACACGAAAAAATGTATTCTGCAAAAACATTCACAACAAAAAACGTATATCTAGAAAATAGACTCTTCAAAAAAAAATTGGATGAAGGTGGGCGGGTCATGATCCAATCCATGTTTAGTCCCTATCATTTAAGCTAATGTTAGCCCAACCCATTTTAACTAACTCAATCTTATCTTAATCCACCCATTTGATACCCCTAATCCAAACCGCTAGTTCTTTTGCCACCCCCTATCTCCAACTAATAGTAGTTAGGGGTCGTGATCGAGGCCGGGCCGGACGAGCGGGCCGGACGAGCCGGGCCGACCGGCAAGATCTTGATTCTCGGACCGGCCGGACGACTTTCGGTCGGTCGGTCGTCGGTCAATTGGTCGGCCGGCCTCTGACCGATGGGCCGACCGCCACTCCCCCAGTGTCCCACTCCTGGCCCAACCAACCCAGTCCCTCCAGCCCGGCCATTGCCACCCCAGCCACAGGCCCAGCCCCCCACGGCCCTTTCACCCCCTTTACCCCGGCCCGCCCGGCCGGACGTATTGACATATGAAATATAGGTTGTAAATTGATCAAACTTTATCTGATCATAACTTTGCGCTTCGGACGTCCGTTTTACCTAATTTTTTTGATTTCGCGTATTTTTTCGATACGGGGTGGCAACAGCGTGGCGGTTTGATTCGTCCGATTTCTCCAAAACGTCCATCTTGCCCCTCAATTTCTCTTTTCCCCAATCGTTACGTTTTCCCATTTTCAAATCTAAATATCTCGCGATGTACAATAGATTTCAACGTAAAAATTGCGTGGCACGCGATCGAGAATGTCAATTTCGGTATTGAAAATTCAATTTTAAAAAAGCGGATCCGGAACCCGCAGATTATATAATGTTATATATTAGAAATTTAGAAAATTAGGAATTATATATATTATATATATTAGGAATTATATATATTAGAAATTATATATATTAGGAATTTAGAAAATTAGGAATTATATATATTATATATATTATATATATTAGGAATTATATATATTAAATATATTATATATATTAGGAATTATATAAATTATATATATTAAAAAAAAAAAAAAAAACATTAGGACGGATGACCAGACCGGACCGGACCGGACCGAAAACCAAAATAAGTTTTTTTAAGGACCGAAGACCGGACCGATAATCTCGGTCCGGTTCGGTCCGGTCCAAAGAGGGTCGGTCCGGTCCGATTTTTCGGTCCGGACCGAAAATTGTGCACCCCTAATAGTAGTAACTGCTCAATTCTCGTTTGACATTTCGTTTCCTTTTTTCGTGTTATAGTAAAGTTACCACATAAACATATTAAATAGGTACTAGATAATAATCTCTCCTAAAGCATAAATCTTCAAGCGGATTTTTTATGCTCTCGCACTCATTACAATCTTTATACGATAGGGATTCAAATATACTAAGCATTCAAAAGTCACCAGTTTCATCTTTTACTTTTTTTGGATATACATAAAGTCAACATGTCATTAAACCGAAAAAAGAAAGCATTAAAGTTGCATATCTCAAATATCAGGTCTTTAAAAGATACAAGTATTTGTCAACAGCAGTTGCAGGGACCGCAACATTTACCTTCACAGAATCCTTCTGATCATACACTGGTAATAATATACAGTACCTATCACAGCAAACTGGCCCTACCTCAACAGGCCTCCCCATTCCTATGTCTACTTTCTCTAATCCAAGCCTTGACCATTGTGACATTATTAACACACCCACTGAGTCTGGACTCGTTCCGCTCCAACTCACCGTTTCCACCACTTGTCTCACGTACTCATCGTCCACTCTCTCCTTTGCTCTTTTCACTAACCCACTTGCATATCCCAACCCTTTTCAACTAAGTCTCTAGCAGAAGCTTGAGCGCATCCCAGGACGAATCCGTTGCCGTAGTAACCACTGGGCAAGCTAGGCTTCACTCGGTTCCTTATGTTAACGGTAAAAAGTAGTTTTACTGTTTGGTTGGGCGGTAAGTTTAATGATGTGGCCCAACTCTTCCATATATGAGCTGAGAGGACTTCAAACGAAGTGCACGAGGACTGGCTGTATGTTAATTTCTTCAATTCATTTACTCTTCTCCGATTGAATGTAACTGAAGTGGGTGCGAGTCTTTCTTGCGAGAATCGAGAAACAAAACCACAAAGATCGGGAACTTTCTTAAACTCTGGATGATTATTTTGTTTATAAAGCTCATATGGTTTTTTTGGGTCCATGAGAAAACGATTCCATACTGGTTGGGGCCTGAGTTTTTGCTTACCAGTAGCTAACTCAGCCAACAAGTTGAGGAACTCAGCACTACCAATTCCATCACACAGACAGTGATTGAATCCGACCCCTAACGTGGCGGATCCATCGGAGAGCCACGTCAGCTGGACAACTAATGGTGGTGCCCCTTTAAGGACGTCGGCCACTTGTAACGACAAGAGCTTCCGCCACTGCGTTTTATGCCGGGGTGCTCCTTCGAATTCTTTCCAAGTGAGATCGGATGCGGCTTGTACGAAAGCCGCACCCTGAGCTCGACAGACAACCTCTAGGCCTGATGAACCGTTGGTTCGATCCCTGACCCTCCCTGCTAAGGGGTAGTAAGGGACCAGGGCTCGACCAAGTGCGGCCTTGATGCGGTTCACTGTAGCCGATTTATCTAAAACATGGCGTGAGGGCTTGTAAACCAGCAAATATTCGATAGTGAATCGCAAAAAGAGCTGAGAATCCAAAGCGGAAAGTGGGAGAACTTGTATTGGGGTTGGCTCTGAAGGGGTGATTAAAACTGCTTCTTTTACAACAACAGAGCTTGACATTTTGGCATCTAAGAATATGTGAATGAAGCTACTAATTTGCAATTACATATATATATATACAATATGTACGGTATTTTCTTGCCCAGTAGTGGGAGGGGGTGGGAGTGTACCTTATTATGTTTAAAGGAGGATATTATTGTTTTCAACCCATTTATATATGGACATACAATTTTCTTTAAAAAAACTTTTCTTTTGCTTTTATTTGAAGTTGAGTTTTTCAAGTAAAAAAGATTTTTTCTTCACAAAACTTAGATAGTTTTTTTCAAACACAACTGTAATTTTAAAAAAATATATATTTCAAATACAACTTTTCCAAATATCACTCCATCATGTGGAGTCCCTATTTCTCTAATATAATCAACAATATATTTTCGAAAAGATTCGTTCATCCAAAAAAAGCATCAACACTAGCAACTAACTATTTTTTTTATAATTCTTCCAGATGGTGTGAATAATTTTTTAAACTTTTTTTTGCAAACTTTAAAATGATGAAATTAAAATATATAAAATAATGGTTCAAAAATCGCATGAACAAACACCTACTTAAAGCTTTGAAGTTTTGGAGAAAATTAATATTTCTATTAGTGGAAGATAATAAATACATTGTGAAAGAACATTTAAAATGCACATAAATTAAACCCAAACACTATTACTACTTCTTTATTAAAAAAGGACAGATTATGTATGAGATAGTGTAATTGTGTATGTCCGTTTATCAATTATTTTTTTTCCATTTCTCCTCTCTACAGTGTTTTAAAGATTGGTGAAAAAAAAAGATTGGTGAAAGATTCTCCTAGCGCACTTGCTTTATGGAAAAAACAACAAAATATAACTACAAAATCAATTGAAATAGCTCGGCTTTCGCCTTTCCGTCTATTCGGTCGGATGGCCATGAGGCCCATGAAATGACATAACTTTTAAAGTCTTTCATTTCATTACAAAAGATTCCATAATAACAATATTATAGACTGATAATTCCTTAATTATTTTTATTAATTAAAAAAAATATATATAATTTACATTTTTTCATAATAGGAAAATTCTATTCCTATTCTACTCTCAAAATCTTATTATAGTTGTACAAAATTTTATAATTATGGTAAATGTACAATGTTAATTTAATACAATATTTACACGCAATAAATCTTACAAAAAACCGTGATATACACGAGATTGTATACCGTGTATACCACGATTTAACATAAGGTATTTTGGCCTTGTGAAACTGTGATATACATGGTATACAATCTCATGTATATCACGGGTATATTTAACACTCTCATAGTCATAGCGGACGGTCTTCGTACGCTGAGACTGTCCCTAAAATCTTCAAAGAATACTGACGGAAGACCTTTGGTAAAGATGTCTGCAATTTGATACTTGGAAGAGATATGACAGACGCGTATTTGTCCACGAGCTAACTTTTCGCGAACAAAGTGAATATTCATCTCGATGTGTTTAGTGCGCTGGTGTTGAACCGGATTACCAGAAAGGTAGACGACGCTAACATTATCACAATAAACCAATGTAGCTTTCTGAATAGGACAATGAAGCTCTAAAAGAAGATTACGGAGCCAACAAGATTGAGAGACCACATTGGTTACCCCTCGATACTCGACCTCTGCACTAGAGCGTGATAACGTGGGCGGCCGCGGACTGAGACCAAGTTATTATCAAGAAACATATAATAGGCGGACGTGAAACGTTTGGTATCTGAACAACCACCCCAATCAATATCAGTATATGAGACAAATGTAGACGTCGATGAAGGGTATAAATGTAAGTCATAGTCAAGTGTCCCCTAGATGTATCAAATAATGCGTTTGAGCGCATTCATGTGCTTAACCTTGGGATCATGCATAAATAAACACACATGCTGTACGACATACGTAATATCTGATCTTGTGAAAGTAAGATACTGAAAAGACTGCGATGGTGAGTCAGATCCTCGTATAGTGAGCGGTATGACACCACTGAGTTTAGTATCAACTGGAGTGGAAGTATTGTTACACCCCGTAGTTCCAGGACATGTATATAAGGACCTACGTGAGAAAATACGACTTTAAGTTTGAAACGAAAGAAAGATTATTTTTTCCTACGAAAAATATTCCGAACATCGTGAAGGAATAAAGTTTAATAATTGGAATTTGGTTCTCAAATTTGGTATTTGAGACTTATAGAATTTATTAGAATTTTGGACCAATATGAGGGTGACACGTGTCACCCCCACATGGCCCATGTTTTGCGAGAAAGTGTTGGCCAAGTGGCCAAGTGGGCTCAAGATATTTATTGTGCACAATGCTAGCCACACATGTGTTTTAATCTTAATCCTTGGTTTCATTATATACTCACCTAATAGTGCAAGACTTTAACACTTAGAAAAATTTCAAGAAAACTTTGTGCACTTCATTGGAGGCTCTCGGCCAAGGCAACCTAGAAGAAGAAAAAATTCTTCAAATCTTCTTGATAAATCTCATACTCAAACCAAGGATCCCTAGTAGTATACTAAGCATAAACAACCTCTTAAATACCGAAAATACTACGTTAATCCGCTAGTCGCACCTTGAAACACTAAGGTGTTCTTCATATTTTGAGTTGGAACTTGAAGAGAAGTTGGTTATGAACTTCTAAAGGTTGCTTGGAGTGGATTGAAACGTAAAGGAAAGGAGCTAAAGTTGCTAAGGATCGACTTTTAATCTTGGATTATATTTGGGAGTAGTGAGGTAATGATCCTTGTCTTCTTAATGTAATTGAAGATTACATGTGTCAAGACCCGAACCCGGGCCCGTGACTGGTGCCTTACCCCGGGCACCCTAGTGATACAACATCAGAGAAAACCAGCGGAAATAAAAACTTAAACATGCAAAATAGACCTGGATCATGATGAAATAAAATAGGCCAACCAAAACGGTTGCCTTTCAACATATATATATAAAAAGACATTTGAGCGATTCTGATCCTTACAACCACACAGCAATTACTCTGCACCTAAGATTTATACAACAACTATGTGCGACGGGCCGCCATACCCAGATGTACAAGGACCTCTGACTCGTGGTAACATACCAAAGATAAGCCTTCGGCGGAGCTTCCCAAAATGCTGAAATGAGATCCTAAACGCGGGGATCGGCGGTAGAAATACTTCTACTGCGGCATGAGCGGCCCCGAAGGAGGTCGATCTGGCAGTACAGTATGTGAAAGCGTAAAATCAGTAATGAAATCATAATAGTCTATAAAAAGCGGGAGACATGTATGATAACAACTACGATTCATAACATAAAGCGATCGTATGTCAAGTCGAGGACTCACGCCTCAAGTCATCCTCACGCGTGGAACTCCTTCATCACTGCCTAGGTACAAATCGGGTGATCGTCTGACATGTCTCGGCCCGTCTCATGGACCAAGTATAGAAAGCGTGTGGAATACATTCGGTTCATCTCATGAACGCGGTAGTCGGATGGAATACATTCCCGGTTCATCCCATGAACACGGTAGTCGGGTGGAATACATTCCCGGTTCATCCCATGAACACGATAGTCGAGTGGAATAGATTCCCGGTTCATCCCATGAACACGGTAGTCGAGTGGAATACATTCCCGGTTCATCCCATGAACACGGTGATCGAGTGGAATACATTCTGTTCATCTCATGAACCGGTATAGAAACGTCCATAACAAATCAGCCGACCCTCCATCGAGAGACGCGGTGGAATAGAAACACAATACTTGCACAACAAAGGCTATCACAACAAGCATAGGCAAGTTACATAACAATAAGCATAGGCAAGTTACATAACAACAAGCATAGACAAGTTACGTAACAACAAGCGTAAGTACACGCTCGAGTACTTTCATGTTATGTCAAAGTCAGGTTTTAACCCCAAAGTACTACATACGTTAAGTTCTTTTTAAAGAGATACATTCCTTTTATAAAAGTCACCGATACCGTAGTATAAAATTTGGGTGATTCACATTATTAAGTAAACCAGAACACCTTCTTTTTAAAATCAAGTAACAACATTCTTTTCCTAAAGTTCTAGTTTGCCTAATTTCAATTACTCAAGCCTCTTACTTTAGAAAAGTTTCACAGCTCATAGTCTTAATCTCTTTTAAAACAACTGAGTAACATATGTCTTATGTGTGGCGATTTATTCTTGTTATAGCAATCTTAATAAAGCGGCCATGATCTAGGAAATGTAATATCATTTTGTCTCATCTTAGCTTCTATGCGGATGGAGGTTTCTACTTGTTTTAATAATACTTCATTAGTCAATACATTTTCCTTTTATTAACGCTGCAGTGGTTTGTCGATACACATTCTGATTTCCGAAATCAGTAAAACATTCTTAAGCCGTTATACCTAACTTCCCATAAAGCTAGTATAACTCTTAAGCTTTCAAAAACCAAGTATTACTCTTCTTTTCCAAAAATGATTCATCATTCTTTTGAAATACTTCAAGTTCTTTATTATCACATAACAAGCGGATATAATTCAAATCGATTACCTTTTTTAAAAACCACAAAGTATTTTCTTATCCACATAAAGCTATTATAACCAACTTCCCATAAAGCCGTTATAACACTTTATGTTTTAAACCAATCAAATACATTTAGCACGTATCGTCTCATGCTACATAGTTCACACATATCATGCTAGAAGAGATAGGAAGAGGTTCACATACCTCGCGGCAGTATCGACGATAGCAAAATGCTCCAAGTACTTCCAACCGTCGGCTACTCCTTAAGCCAAGTAGCTCACGCCACACGTAGTACTTCTACCTATAAGGCCACAGGCGCTTATTAACTTCTAGATCTCATCGTTCCATATTCTCTGAGAAAATTTGAGCGCCTCCCGCATGGCGCAAATCTCTCCTCTATCGAGTGCCACAAGCCAACCGGGGGTTAACACGCCTAACGGACGTGTACAATTCTACTATCTGATGTGCCACACAAGTCTCAGAATGTCTGATATGTAAATACGGTTCGATTCTTCTCTTTATTATATACATGTGATTCTGCTCAATTCTTATTCGGGCTTAAGTCAAAAGACATTCAGAAGAACTACGCTTAGTTCTATTTAATATTCATTCTATATATAGTATACTTCCACTATATATTCTAACAATCATGTAATTTCCAATTACAATAGGGACAAGATATTTACCTCGATAAGCCCAAAATTATCCGAGTTATATGTCGCTCCCGAGCAAGGTTTAGCTCTACTCAAATGCGCTCGATTCGCTCAAGAAACCCTTAGAATTTCTACGCAACTTCTACATATAACTTCAACAAACAATGAAGATTTTCCGTAGGTTTTCGTTTAGTTGCGAAAGGTAAGTAAAATAGTATTTTCCGGGGTTTTCGTATAAAGGGTACTTTGGAAAGTACTACAAGGTATTTGGCTAAAGTATTTTGGGCATTATAACAATACTTGTAGAATGTATTTCTACCAAGGGGGGTAGTATTTCGACTAGCACAACTAGGCTAGGGGGGGTACCCCTCGTCTAGGGCACCAGGGGGGAGAGGGGTGGTGTTTGGACGAGAACAAGGTTGAGGGAGAGGGAGGGATTTTTAACACTTAGAGAAATTTTGGATGAAGAAGTTCATCAACTTAGAGGGGTATTTATAGGTGAAGAAATGGCCAACCAATGGCCAAGATCCATCCAAGTGTTAGGCAAGTGTAGGGTCAAGATGAAGCCATGTGTTTGTGGGTCCCACTTGCTCATCAACTACACAAAATATCCTACTTAACCCTTGACCACAATTTTTGCATAAAAAACGTGCCAAACAATTCCCCTTGGCCGTCCACTTCCTTCCAATGTGAGGGTGACACATGTCACCCTCCGTTTGGTCCAAAATTTTTCTTATCTCGGAAAAATCCGAAAAAATAATAAATACGTAGCCGGATTTTTCCATACGAAAGCGTTGGAAACTTTTCGTCTAAAAACGACTCTAATCGGGTGTTGTGTACAATTTGAAACTAGCCAATCCTTAAGGCTTAAATTATTATCGTCGCCTCGGCGTCGTACTCAGAAATACGGTATAACATTCTTCCTTAGAAACATTCGTCGAATGTTCCTCTCGATCTCAAAACAAACACGTCTTGTATAGCCTCCACTACTATACTTACGAAACCAAACATGCCACACCGCCACAAAACTAACATGCGCGAAACCCAAATCAAGCCACGAGGAATCACCTCTGCTTATCACAAAAGTTCCGCAATGGTCTAAAAATATAATCCGCCCTTCGCCATTTCTCAAAAGAAAGCGATCACCCACGTTCACTTCTCCCTATCTCGTTGTACCGCTTCTCGAACACTCGAACTCTTTCTAGTATCCGTACCACACACTTCGCCAACGTTTGTTTCCAACCCTTCGAGTTACCACTCAAACTTGGTCATCTTACTAACCTCGATTTCCTAAGGCCATTCTCGGCCTTCACGAACTGATTACGGTCGAACGTATCCACGAACTCATACGATGGTCATCTAAACTTGGGCCTAGCACCCTCGTGACCGCCACTGGCGGGACCACCCGAGCTGACCACCTCGAACAGCCGCGGGTTGGCGCACATGGCCCCAACCCGACCATTGTCGCGCCAACTCTTGCTCGCCGACACGGAACAATCTTGCTAAATCACATCACGAAAGCTACCACTTTCATTTACCCAACCAGGACTTATCACACAATACATTCTAGGCATAAAATGCACTCGACAAGGATCACTCTCGCAAAATCTTGTACTCAAGACGGCCTTACATCTAAGGTCTCAGCGTAATATTCTAAGGTTCATCATTTTCTCACCCCCAGGCTTACCCTTTTTCACCAACCAGGTTCCTAAATCACATTTTAGCACAAAGCTATCCGAACATAACATTTAACACATTAACATAACATCAATACATACAAGTCTCTCGAGGGTTAGGGATATACCGATCTACCGCTCACTCTAATCATAGGCACGCCTGCAGGCATGGTATGAAGGTGATGAACACGCCATCGATCCGTAGGCTGCGCTAAGCCGCGGTACCCCTCTATAAGCCTGATCTCTCGTCACATGGCCACGACGCCGCAGTGAAACAAGCACCGATAAAGACGACATTCTCGGGATGGCGCTGCCCGCATCGTGCACACTGAGGGGACATGAATCCTGCGGCTAGAACTTACGTAACCTCAGAAACCGAAGTCCCGGAGCTCGACCCGGCTCCGAATACCCGAGCATACGAAGGCGTGAGGACCACTGATCGGCGGAGGTACATAACTAGCTCTTTGAGGCGATCGCCTCGAATGCTACCAAAGGACCTGCTGTCACTGGCCTCTTCTGCGATCTCGGCCATTCCGCCGACTCCTCCGCTCCTCACCTCGGTCATAAGCTTTGTATGCGGGCAATGTCCATGCGGTGAAGAGCTACACCGAGCAACTCTCGCTAGATAATCGCCAAGCCCTGTGACATATCGGTGCACTCTATCCTCCATGGTCGCCACTAAAGCGGGGACATATCGAGCTAATGAGTCGAACTCTACATTATACTCTCTAACCGCCCGCCTCACCGCTTCAACGTCAAAAACTCGCTGCCCGAGCCCTTCTCATCTGTGGAGGCAAGAAATGTGCAGGAATGCCTTTGAGAATTCGTCCCGACTGCGGGGAGCGCATGCTCTCCTCGACATCTCCATGAATCAAACCGATCATTGCGGTATCACGCGGCCGTGCGAACCGGCGTCACCGACTCGGTCTCACGAAGCCTTGATCACTCTCGCGATCGGCAGAATCGTCGGATGAACTCCTGCGGATCATCCTCGTGCCTCGACCGTAGAACTCGGCGGGCTATAACTCGAGAAAATCCGTAGCCTCAACTATCGATCTAGGGTGAACCATCGGTGCTCACCGGGCTGCTGCGTCCGACTATCCTCATATCGGCCACAACGGCCAATAATCGCCATCTCCTTGTGACCCGTCTCGCCTGCTCGGTGTGGGGTGGAGGCTCAGTCTTGTAGTCTCGGCGACCATGCTGCGGCTCTAAACTCTCTGGTCTTTGGCGGCGCAAAACTCGCCGTCAAGCACTATCTCAGTCTTGGCCAGGGCTGCGCCTCGTACTCCTCTGAATCACACTAGCGACTCCTCGCTGCCTTGCCCAGGCCTGGTTGCCTTTCGCGAGGCATAATCGGTAAAAGCGAAACACGTCGAGAGGGTCTAACTTACAACACGGCTCTACAGGCACGATCTCGGACTAAGAAGAATGGAAACCAATCCTAAAGTCCTATAGCCTCACGATTATAGATGTGGTGCACAACACACCGATAATCAAGACTACTAGACACGATGCGTAGACACTTTCCGAGGACTAAGCGCTCGATACCACTTTGTCAAGACCCAACCGGCCCGTGGTCGATGCCTTACCCCGGCACCCTGGTGATACAACATCGAGAAAACCGTGAAATAAAAACTTAAACATGCAAAATAGACATGGATCATGATGAAATAAATTAGGCCAACCAAAACGGTTTCCTTTCAACATATATATAAAAAGACATTTGAACAGTTACAATCCTTACAACAAAGCAAGTATGCACCTCTAAGATTTATACAACAACTATGACGGACAGGGGCCCGTACCACGAATGTACAAGGACCTACGGACTCGTGGTAACATACAAAGATAAGCCTCCGAAGCGGAGGAGCTTCCAAAATGCCAAATGAGATCCTAGCGCGGATCGACAAATAAATACTTCACTGCGGCATGAACGCGGCCCCGAAGGAGGTCGCATCAGCAATGGCAGTGAAATATGAAAAAAATCGTAATGAAATCATAATAGTCTATAAAAAGCAGGAGACATGTATGATAACCAACTACAGTTCATAACATAAAAGCAGTCATGTCAAGTCAGGGACTCACGCCCTCAAGTCATCCCTCATGCCCGTGGAACTCCTTCATCACTGCCGGCAGTCTAGGTACAAATCAGGTGATACGTACAACATGTCTCGGCCCATCTCATGGACCAAGTATAGAAACGTGTGGAATACATTCCCGGTTCATCTCATGAACGCGGTAGTCGGATGGAATACATTCCCGGTTCATCCCATGAACACGGTAGTCGGGTGGAATACATTCCCGGTTCATCCCATGAACACGATAGTCGAGTGGAATAGATTCCCGGTTCATCCCATGAACACGGTAGTCGAGTGGAATACATTCCCGGTTCATCCCATGAACACGGTAGTCGAGTGGAATACATTTCCGGTTCATCTCATGAACCGGTATAGAAACGTCCATAACAAATCAGCCGGCCCTCCATCGAGAGACGCGGTGGAATAGAAACACAATACTTGCACAACAAAGGCTATCACAACAAGCATAGGCAAGTTACATAACAATAAGCATAGGCAAGTTACATAACAACAAGCATAGGCAAGTTACGTAACAACAAGCATAGGCAAGTACACACGCTCAAGGTACTTTCATGTTATGTCAAAGTCCGGGTTTTAACCCCAAAGTACTACATACGTTAAGTTCTTTTTAAAAGAGATACATTCCTTTTATAAAAGTCACCCGATACCCGTAGTATAAAATTTGGGTGATTCACATTATTAAGTAAACCAGAACACCTTCTTTTTAAAATCAAGTAACAACATTCTTTTCCTAAAGTTCTAGTTTGCCTAATTTCAATTACTCAAGCCTCTTACTTTAGAAAAGTTTCACAGCTCATAGTCTTAATCTCTTTTAAAACAACTGAGTAACATATGTCTTATGTGTGAGCAGTTTATTCTTGTTTATAGCAATCTTAATAAAGCAGCCATGATCTAGGAAATGTAATATCATTTTGTCTCATCTTAGCTTCTATGCAGATGGAAGTTTCTACTGGTTTTAATAATACTTCATTAGTCAATACATTTTCCTTTTATTAACTGCGGTGGTTTGTCGATACACATTCTGATTTCCGAAATCAGTAAACATTCTTAAGCCGTTATACCTAACTTCCCATAAAGCTAGTATAACTCTTAAGCTTTCAAAAACCAAGTATTACTCTTCTTTTCCAAAAATGATTCATCATTCTTTTGAAATACTTCAAGTTCTTTATTATCACATAACAAGCCAGATATAATTCAAATCAGTTACCTTTTTTAAAAACCACAAAGTATTTTCTTATCCACATAAAGCTATTATAACCAACTTCCCATAAAGCCGTTATAACACTTTATGTTTTAAACCAATCAAATACATTTAGCACGTATCGCTCACCGTACTACATAGTTCACACATATCATGCTAGAAGAGATAGGAAGAGGTTCACATACCTCGCGGCAGTATCGACCAATAGCAAAATGCTCCAAGTACTTCCAACCGTCACTCCTTAAGCAAGTAGCTCACGCCACACGTAGTACTTCTACCTATAAGGCCACAAGGCGCTTATTAACTTCTAGATCTCATCGTTCCATATTCTACAGAAAATTTGGCGGACCTCCCCATGCAGCGCAAATCTCCTCTATCGGTAGGCTACCAAGCCAACCGGGGGGTTAACGTCTAACTGACGTGTACAATTCTACTATCTGAGAATGCCACACAAGTCTCTTGTAATACACTATGTAAATACGATTCGATTCTTCTCTTTATTATACTTCTATGTGATTCTTGTTCAATTCTTATTCAGCTTAAGTCAAAAGACATTGGAAGAACTACGCTTAGTTCTATTTAATATTCATTCTATATATAGTATACTTCCACTATATATTCTAACAATCATGTAATTTCCAATTACAATGACAGGGACAAGATATTTACCTCGATAAGCCCAAAATTATCCGAGTTATATGTCTCCGAGCAAGGTTTAGCTCTACTCAGTGCGCTCCATTAGCCTCCAAGAAACCCTTAGAAGTTCTACGAACTTCTACTTATAACTTCAACCAACAATGAAGATTTTCCTTAGGGTTTCGTTTAGTGGCTAAAGGAAAGTATAATCGTATTTTAGGGTTTTTCGTATAAAGGTACTTTGGAAAGTACTACAAGGTATTTGGCTAAAGTATTTTGGGCATTATAATAATACTTGTAGAATATATTTCTACCAAGGGGTAGTATTTCGACTAGCACAACTAGGCTAGGGGTACCTACTGGCACCAAAAGCATGGGGAGAGGGGTGGTGTTTGGACGAGAACAAGGTTGAGGGAGAGGGAGGGATTTTTAACACTTAGAGAAATTTTGGATGAAGAAGTTCATCAACTTAGAGAGGTATTTATAGGTGAAGAAATGGCCAACCAATGGCCAAGATCCATCCAAGTGTTAGGCAAGTGTAGGGTCAAGATGAAGCCATGTGTTTGTGGGTCCCACTTGCTCGTCAACTACACAAAATATCCTACCTAACCCTTGACCACAATTTTTGCACAAAAAACGTGCCAAACAATTCCCCTTGGCCGTCCACTTCCTTCCAATGTGAGGGTGACACATGTCACCCTCCCGTTGGTCCAAAATGTTTCGTCTCTCGGAAAAATCCGCAAAAATAATAAATGACATAGCCGGAATTTTCCCTACGAAAGCTGTGCAAAACGTTTCGTCGAAAAACGACTCTAATCGGGTGTTGTGTACAATTTCGAAACTAGCCAATCCTTAAGGCTTAAATTATTATACGTACGCCCTCACGTACATACTCTGGAAATACGGGGTAAAACAACATGTTATAGTAGTTGATAAATGAGCTTGTGCTATAAGGGATAAAGATTTATAAGTGTTTAGGATATTGGAGGGTTAAAAATCGAGACATGACATGTTATCCATTGAAGTTGTTAATCAATTTGGTTGTTAGTTATAATCGTCACATGTTACACAAGAAAGAGAATTTAGTTGTTATAATTGTTATGACGTATTAACATGTTGGAGTAACGACTTGGATTAAAGAATTAAAAAAGGACTATAGTTGTATTGTTGTTTGATTGGTTGTGCCTTAAATGTGGCGTTTTGGTTATTGATTTCGGGCCTTGAAAAAGGTGGAAAAGTACGTAGAAACAGGGGAAGTGCTGTCCAATTTTCCGTAGAATAAGAGACCTTATACTTAATATTATTCTACCTTAGAAAGATAGAAGTTGATAGACGTATTATGGTCATTATAGGTTGACATTCTAAGTGCGGCGTATTCAACTTAGCGAGTGGATTAAGCCAGAGGTATGTGGAACTTTCCTATCTTGAGCATGAATCTTATAAATGTATAGTACGGTTGACATACATGTCTTAAATGAATTCGGTTTCATTTTGGTACCATTGATTTGATTTAAAAAGGTACAAGTTTAGTTGAGCTGGAAAGTTAAACTCACTTGGTTTTTAAAGGATGTAAATGCCTTAGTTTTTCTAAAACATAAAGTGTTATAATGACTTTATGAGAAGTTAGTTATAGCGACTTTATGGGAAGTTAAAGGAGTGATGTACTTGAATGATTTAAAATAGAATAAATGATTTGATTTTGAAAGTATATGATACTTGATTTAAAGAGTATAAGTAACTTGATTTAAAGGTATAGGTTACTTGAGTTTGGAAAGTAGAAGTTACTTGGTTTCAAAGCCTTGAAATGAATTTCTAAAGGCGTAGTAACTTGATTTGAAAAATAGACATGCTTTGATACTATGAGTGTTAGTATCTTGTGGCTTTTATATAAAAATGGTTCTTTTTAAAGGAATAGAAGTACGTAGTACTTTGGGGTTAAATTCCCGGATTTTACATGATAGTGCCTTAAGTTTAATTAATGAGAGTTAAAGATTGTTATCTTGCATACGTTGTTCATGATGACCGTTAGTGCTAGTGTTATATTATTTACTACGGGGTCAATCCCCGGGTCATGTTGCATTTTGCATTTCTGTGGATTTGCTCCCCACGATGCGAGTATGGCGTATATGCTCATTGCGGGCCCACAGGGTCCATGCGGGTGAAATAGTCCTATGCGGATGAAATAGTCCCATGCGAGAAAAATTGCCTCATGCGGATCCACAAGACCTATGCGGGTGAAATAGTCCCAGGAGTAGGATTGCATAATGATACTACGGGCTGGTGGCCCTAGTTTGATCATAAGCTTCCTATTTACTCTTATTTACTCTCATTATTAGTAAGGCACAATGTACTGTTAATTTGGTTATCATACATGTCTCCAGCTTTATTTTAAACTATATGATTTATTACAGTACTTTCAGTTTCATATACTTGGTACATGCTTTTTACTGACCCCCTTTCCTAGGGGGGCTGCGTTCATGCCGCAGGTAGAGGTAAACAGGTTGATGATCCTCACTCTTAGGATCACTGTTCAGCTTTTGGGAAGCTCCATTACTTCGGAGGCTTACCTTTTGGTACGGATCCATGCAGTTGTAAATTTATGTACATTCAGGGGTATGGCGGGGCCCAGTCCCATCATAGATAGTGTCACGACCCGACCCCGGGCCTGCAACTGGTGCCCTACCTGGGCACCCCTTTCAGGTATACATCAAAGAATAGCAGCGGAACATACACAACTCATAAAAAAAATACTTAGACAATAGACATCAACCGGCTAGCCGATAAGGCCACCTTCCGTAACATATACTGTTACACCCCGTATTTCCAGAGTATGTACGTGAGGGCGTACGTATAGGAATTTAAGCCTTAAAGTTGGCAAGGTTCGAAATTTGGGCACAAGTGCCGAAAAGAATCGTTTTTCGACGAAACGTTTTACAAGACTTGCGAAGGGAAAATTCCGGCTATGTCATTTCTATTTTTTGCGGATTTTTCCGAGAGATGAAACATTTTGGACCAACGGGAGGGTGACAGTCACCCTCACATTGGGCGTGAAGTGGGGCGGCAATGGGACGATTTGGAGCTTGTGGTTAGGTAGGATATTTTGTGTAGTTGGTGTGGTAGATGGATAAGGTGCACTTGGATGAATCCTAGCCCTACACTTGCATAACACTTGGATGAATCTTGGCCATTGGTTGGCCATTGCTTGACCTATAAATACCCCCCCTTAGTGATGAACTTCTTCATCCAAATATTTTCTAAGTCTTAAAAATCCCTCCCTCTCCCTTGTGAAGCTTTTAAATCCGCCACACCCTCCCCTTTGAGAGGCCCTCGTGAGAATACACCCCTTGCCTAGTTGTTTCGTATAATACCCCCCTTTGTGGTAGAAATACTCTCCAAGTATTGTTATAATGCCCTAAATACCTTAGCCCATATACCTTGTAGTACTTTCCAAAGTTACCTCTATACGTAGAGCCCGGAAAATACTATTATACTTCCTTTAGCCACTAAACGAAACCCTAAGGAAAACCTTCATAGTCGGTTGAAGTGTTAAGAAGAAGTTGCGTAGAACTTCTAAGGGTTGTTTGGAGCGGGTTGGAGCGCCCGGAGTAGGAGCTAAACGTTGCTCAGGATCGACATATATACTTGGATAATTTTGGGCTTATCGAGATAAATAATCCTATCCTTCTAGTGTAATTGGAAATTACATATTGTAGTAGTATAGAAATGAATTTAAGATTCATAGAAGAGAACTGAACTGTAATAGTAGGATATTACAGAAAAGGATTTAACTGAAATCACATCAGAAGAATATTTGAGTAGAAGATTAAACTGTACTTACATAGGACCGTATTACAGTAGACTGATAACCTTTATTGGTTGAATGTTCTGCGAGTAGCATGTACTACTTGGAAGGTGGACAAGGCTAGCCGGGTTATAGCCGTGGAGCGTTTTGCTTATAGTCGATAATCGTCGCGAGGTATGTGATTCTTCCTATACTCTTGAGCATGATATTTTAAAGGAATATATATATAGTACGGTGACGTCGTGTGTTAATCGAGCGTAGTTGTCTGGCAATGTCTTTTGACTTAAGCTGAATAATAAGAACTTTGAAGTATTTCAAAAAGTATTAAACTGTTTTGAAAGAAGAGTAACACTTGGTTTTGAAAACATAAGAGTTATACTAGCTTTATGGGAAGTTAGGTATAACGTCTTAAGAGAGATAAAAAGAATGGTTTACTGATTTAGAAGTTAAGAGACTTAATCTTAAAAGATAAGAGACTTGACTTAATATGAATTTTGTGTGAAACCTCATTCGTGAGTAATGAGTAATTGGTTTTAAAAGGAATAATGTTTCTTGATTTGAATCGAATGAGTATCGACAAACCACTGCAGCGTTAATAAAGGAAAATGTATTGAATAACGAAGTATTATTAAAACCAGTAGAAACCTCTATCTGCATAGAAGCTAAGATGAGACAAAATGATATTACATTTTCTAGATCATGGCTGCTTTAATAAATGGTTATAAACAAGAATAAACTGCTCACACCTATGGCATATGTTACTCAATTATTTTAAAAGAGATTAAGACATTGAACTATGAAACTTTTCTAAATAAAGAGACTTGAGTAATTGAAATTAGGCAAACTGGAACTTTAGGGAAAAGAAAGGCATTGTGTTGTCTTAAATTGGTTTAAAAACATAAAGTGTTATAACAGCTTTTTGGGAAGTTAGTTATAACGACTTTATGAAAACAAAAGAAGGGTTTTATCATTGGTTTAATGTGGAAGCTTGACTTTAAAAAGAGAAGTGTTTTGGTCTAAAAAGAAGGCATGGTATTGCCTTAATTTGGTTTTAAAAAGGAAAGTATGAAAGTTGTTTTGGTTTACTTAAAAGATATAAGTCACTCTATTTTATACTACGGGTATCGGGTGACTTTTATAAAAGGGAATGGATCCTTAAAAGGAATTTAACGTACGTAGTACCTTAGGGTCAGAACCGGGATTTTGGCATAAAATGAAAGTACTTTAAGTTGTGTGTAACTTGCCTATGTTTGCGTGTGATAGACTTGTTGTGCAAGTAATGTATTTCACTCGACTACCGCATTCATGGGATGAACCGGGAATGTATTTCACTCGACTACCGCGTTCATGGGATGAGCAGGAATGTATTTCACTCGACTACGCGTTCGTAGGATGAGCAGGAATGTATTTCACTCGACTACGCGTCGGGATGGGCCAGGAATGTATTCCACTCGACTACCGAAGTTCATGAGATGAGCAGGGAATGTATTCCACGTTTCTATCTGGGTCCATGAGATGGGCGAGACATGTTATCGTATCACATGATTTGTACCTAGGCTGCCGGCGGTGAGGAAGAAGTTCCACGGGCGTGAGGATGACTTTGAGGCGTGAGTCCACGACTTGACATATTTGCTTTTATGTTGTGAATCGTAGTTTGGTTATCATACATGTCTCACCTTTATATAGACTATTATGATTTCATTTATAGTATTTTTCTGATTTCACATACTTGGTACTGTTATCTTGACCTCGCCCGGGCTGCGTTCATGCCGGTAGAGGTATATCACCGTCAATCCGCTTTAGGATCACATTTCAGCGTATTGGGAAGCTCAGTTCCTTCGGAGGCTTATCTTGGGTATGTTACCACAGTGCATGGGTTCTTGTACATTCAGGGGTATGGCGGGTCCCTGTCCCGTCATAGTTGTGTAAAAATCTTAGAGGTCTGTAGCATTGTTGTGGGCAGGGTTGTAAGGATTGTAACTGTTCAAAGGTCGTTACATGTATATATATGCTGAAAGGCAACCGTTTTGGTTGGCCTATTTTCTTTCATCTTGATCCATGTCTATTTGCATGTTTAAGTTTTTATTTCCGCTGGTTTTCTCTGATGTTGTATCACTAGGGTGCCCGGGGTAAGGCACCAGTCACGGGCCCGGGTTCGGGTCGTGACAAAAGTGGTATCAGAGCAGTTAATCCTCGGAAAGTGTCTCCAGACCGTGTCTAGTAGAGTCTTGATTATCGGTGTGTTGTGCACCACATCTATAATCAGGAGGCTATAGGACATTTAGGATTGGTTTCCATTCTTCTCATTCTGAGATCGTGCCTTAGAGCTGTGTGATAAGTTGGACCCTCCGACATATTCCTTTCCTTTACCGCTATGCCTCGCGCAAAACCCGGGCCCAGTGGGCAAAAGCGATCGAGGAGCTGCTAGTGAGATACGAGAGAAGTACGCAGCGCGAACGGTCGATACACGAGGTAGTACTACGACAGCGAGTTTTGCGGCGCCACCGCCCCAACAGAGTTTAGAAGCGCAGCGGTGCTGCGAGACCACGATACACGAGCCTCCGTCCCAAAGTGCAGGCGGAGAGATGGGTTACAAGAGATGGCGATTCGCCGGCGGTCGTGGCCGATATGAGGATAAATTTGAATCTGGCGATTCCAGTTCGATGCACCCGTAGTTCACCCCGGCGAGCGATTTGAGACTACGGGACTTTACGAGCCGCCCGCTTGAGTTATGGGTCGAGGCACGAGGATGATCCGCGAGTTCATCAAGCGATTCTGACGGATCATGAGAGTGATCAAGGCTTGGAGACCGAGTCGGTGACCTTCGGTTCGCATCGGCGCGCGATCTGCGATCGGTAGTTTGATTCATGGAATCGTCGAGGTGAGCATGCGCTCCCAGCTGTTTGGGCGAGTTCTCGAGGGCATTTCTTGCACATTTCTTGCCTCACGGATGAGGAGGGCTCGGGCCGACAGTTTTTTGACGTTGAGTCAGGACGGGCGGAGGTTTAGATAGTAGAATGTTGAGTTAGACTCTTTATCTCGGTATGTCCCCATTGTAATGGCGATATGGAGGGCGAGTGCACCGCTACGTCACCGAGCTAGATGACTACTTGGCAGAGGCTTGTTCGGGTGTAGCTCTTCAGCCGGGCATGGATATTGCCCGCATGCAAGCTCATGCACTAGGATGTGAGGCACGGAGAGGTCGACGGAATGACCGGGATCAGTAGAAGAGGGCCAGGACAGCAGGGTCCTTTGGTAGCTTTCGAGGCGGTGCCTCGTGACGAACTAGTTATGTACCTCGCCCGATCTGAGTGGTCCTCCACAATCTTGGGGCGTTCGGTATTCGAGAGTGGTGAGCTCAGACTTAGTTCCGCGGTATACGTGAGTTCTAGCGGCGAGATTCATGTCCCCTCGGTGTGCGCGATGTGGCGGCGTCGTCGGGAATGTCGTCTTTTTGGTGCTTGTTTCACTGCGGCCGTCGGGGCCATGTGACGAGACTATGCTTATAGGAGAATGCCGGCGCATGGCGCGACCTACGGATCGATGGCGAGTTCCTCGCCTTCTACGGTATCGCCAGCCGAGTAGGCCTATGATTATAGTGGAGCGGTAGGTTCAGGTATATCCTAACCTCTAGAGTTTTGCATGCTTGATTTGATGATCTTTTGTTGTGTGCTATGTACGGATAGCGTTGTGTTAGTTATGAGTTAGAAAACATGGTTAGTTGAAAGGATAAGTCCATGGGTAGTGTGAGGTGGAAGTGGTAGCTTTCATGACCTGTATAGGTAAGATTGTTCCGGATCGGGAAACAAGAGCTTGATGCGTTAAGTGGGTCGGGTTGGGGCCATGTTGCGGGCCAACCCGCGGCCTGTTTCGAGGTGGGGTCAGCTCTGGGTGGTCCCGCCAGGTGGTAGGGTCACGAGGGTGCTAGGCCCAAGTTTTGATGACCATCGTATGAGTTCGTGGATATGTTCGACCAGAAGCAGATCGTGAAGGCCGGGAATGGCCTTAAGGAAGATTGAGGCTAGTAAGATGACCAAGTTTGGAGGTGGTGACTCCGAAGTTTTGGGAACTAAAGCGATGACTGAAGTGTGGTACGTTTACTAGAAGAGTTAAAGTGTTCGAGAAGGGCACGACGAGTAAGGAAGGAAGAGAACGTGTGTTATTTCGTGGCCAGGTGTGGCGTTGGCAACTTGTAGAGGAACTTTATCGTTATCCGTCTTGAGAAGGAACATTCGGGACGAATGTTTCTAAGGAGGGGAGAATGTTATACCCCGTATTTCCAGAGTATGTACGTGAGGGCGTACGTATAGGAATTTAAGCCTTAAAGTTGGCAAGGTTCGAAATTTGGGCACAAGTGCCGAAAAGAATCGTTTTTCGACGAAACGTTTTACAAGACTTGCGAAGGAAAAATTCCGGCTATGTCATTTCTATTTTTTGCGGATTTTTCCGAGAGATGAAACATTTTGGACCAACGGGAGGGTGACATGTGTCACCCTCACATTGGGCGTGAAGTGGGGCGGCAATGGGACGATTTGGAGCTTGTGGTTAGGTAGGATATTTTGTGTAGTTGGTGTGGTAGATGGATAAGGTGCACTTGGATGAATCCTAGCCCTACACTTGCATAACACTTGGATGAATCTTGGCCATTGGTTGGCCATTGCTTGACCTATAAATACCCCCCCTTAGTGATGAACTTCTTCATCCAAATATTTTCTAAGTGTTAAAAATCCCTCCCTCTCCCTTGTGAAGCTTTCGTCCGCCACACCCTCCCCTTTGAGAGGCCTCGTGAGAATACACCCCCCCTTGCCTAGTTGTTTCGTATAATACCCCCCTTTGTGGTAGAAATACTCTCCAAGTATTGTTATAATGCCCTAAATACCTTAGCCCATATACCTTGTA
This sequence comes from Przewalskia tangutica, assembly GCA_029844215.1. Classification (NCBI taxonomy): domain Eukaryota; kingdom Viridiplantae; phylum Streptophyta; class Magnoliopsida; order Solanales; family Solanaceae; genus Przewalskia; species Przewalskia tangutica. Next base: position 72,767,157 of record CM056728.1, read on the forward strand.
GTACTTTCCAAAGTTACCTCTATACGTAGAGCTCGGAAAATACTATTATACTTCCTTTAGCCACTAAACGAAACCCTAAGGAAAACCTTCATAGTCGGTTGAAGTGTTAAGAAGAAGTTGCGTAGAACTTCTAAGGGTTGTTTGGAGCGGGTTGGAGCGCCCGGAGTAGGAGCTAAACGTTGCTCAGGATCGACATATATACTTGGATAATTTTGGGCTTATCGAGGTAAATAATCCTATCCTTCTAGTGTAATTGGAAATTACATATTGTAGTAGTATAGAAATGAATTTAAGATTCATAGAAGAGAACTGAACTGTAATAGTAGGATATTACAGAAAAGGATTTAACTGAAATCACATCAGAAGAATATTTGAGTAGAAGATTAAACTGTACTTACATAGGACCGTATTACAGTAGACTGATAACCTTTATTGGTTGAATGTTCTGCGAGTAGCATGTACTACTTGGAAGGTGGACAAGGCTAGCCGGGTTATAGCCGTGGAGCGTTTTGCTTATAGTCGATAATCGTCGCGAGGTATGTGATTCTTCCTATACTCTTGAGCATGATATTTTAAAGGAATATATATATAGTACGGTAGACGTACGTGTGTTAACTGAACGTAGTTGTACGGCAATGTCTTTTGACTTAAGCCTGAATAATAAGAACTTTGAAGTATTTCAAAAAGTATTAAGAACTGTTTTTGAAAGAAGAGTAACACTTGGTTTTGAAAACATAAGAGTTATACTAGCTTTATGGGAAGTTAGGTATAACGTCTTAAGAGAGATAAAAAGAATGGTTTACTGATTTAGAAGTTAAGAGACTTAATCTTAAAAGATAAGAGACTTGACTTAATATGAATTTTGTGTGAAACCTCATTCGTGAGTAATGAGTACTTGGTTTTAAAAGGAATAATGTTTTACTGATTTCGGAAATCAGAATGAGTATCGACAAACCACTGCAGCGTTAATAAAGGAAAATGTATTGAATAACGAAGTATTATTAAAACCAGTAGAAACCTCCATCTGCATAGAAGCTAAGATGAGACAAAATGATATTACATTTTCTAGATCATGACTGCTTTAATAAATGGTTATAAACAAGAATAAACTGCTCACACCTATGGCATATGTTACTCAATTGTTTTAAAAGAGATTAAGACATTGAACTATGAAACTTTTCTAAATAAAGAGACTTGAGTAATTGAAATTAGGCAAACTGGAACTTTAGGGAAAAGAAAGGCATTGTGTTGTCTTAAATTGGTTTAAAAACATAAAGTGTTATAACAACTTTTTGGGAAGTTAGTTATAACGACTTTATGAAAACAAAAGAAGGGTTTTATCATTGGTTTAATGTGGAAGCTTGACTTTAAAAAGAGAAGTGTTTTGGTCTAAAAAGAAGGCATGGTATTGCCTTAATTTGGTTTTAAAAAGGAAAGTATGGAAGTTGTTTTGGTTTACTTAAAAGATATAAGTCACTCTATTTTATACTACGGGTATCGGGTGACTTTTATAAAAGGGAATGGATCCTTAAAAGGAATTTAACGTACGTAGTACCTTAGGGTCAGAACTGGGATTTTGGCATAAAATGAAAGTACTTTAAGTTGTGTGTAACTTGCCTATGTTTGCGTGTGATAGACTTGTTGTGCAAGTAATGTATTTCACTCGACTACCGCGTTCATGGGATGAACCGGGAATGTATTTCACTCGACTACCGCGTTCATGGGATGAACCGGGAATGTATTTCACTCGACTACCGCGTTCATGGGATGAACCGGGAATGTATTTCACTCGACTACCGCGTTCATGGGATGAACCGGGAATGTATTTCACTCGACTACCGCGTCCACGGGATGGACCGGGAATGTATTCCACTCGACTACCGAGTTCATGAGATGAACCGGGAATGTATTCCACACGTTTCTATACTGGGTCCATGAGATGGGCCGAGACATGTTATACGTATCACATGATTTGTACCTAGGCAGCCGGTGAGGAAGGAGTTCCACGGGCATGAGGATGACTTTGAGGTGTGAGTCCACGACTTGACATGGCGCTTTTATGTTGTGATCGTAGTTTGGTTATCATACATGTCTCTGCTTTATCTGAGACTATTATGATTTCATTTATAGTATTTTTACTGATTTCACATACTTGGTACTGTTATGCGACCTCCTTGGGGCTGCGTTCATCTGCCGCGGTAGAGGTATATCGGTCAATCCCGCTTTAGGATCACATTTCAACGTATTGGGAAGCTCCGTTTCTTGGAGGCTTATCTTTGGTATGTTACCACAGTGTAGGTTCTTGTACATTCGGGGTATGGCGGGGCCTGTCCGTCATAGTTGTGTAAAAATCTTAAGTGCAGTAGCATTGTTGTGGGCAGGGTTGTAAGGATTGTAACTGTTCAAAGGTCGTTACATGTATATATATGCTGAAAGGCAACCGTTTTGGTTGGCCTATTTTCTTTCATCTTGATCCATGTCTATTTGCATGTTTAAGTTTTTATTTCATTGGTTTTCTCTCGATGTTGTATCACTAGGGTGCCGGTAGGCACGATCACGGGCAGGTTCGGTCGTGACATATACATAATACAAAATTAAAGCGAGACATCTGTTCTTACAACCCAATCCACAAATGTGACTACAGACCTCTAAGAATAACAACTGTGGCGGGACAGGGCCCCGCCATACCCCTGAATGTACAACAACCGACAATACCAGGGATAAGCCTCCGAAGTAAAGGAGCTTCTCAACAGCTGAACAGTGATCCTAAGAGTGAGGATCAGCAACCTGTATACTCTACCTGCGGCATGAACGCACCAAGGAGGTCGATCTGACGTGTACCAAGTATGTGAAACCGAAAGTACTGTACTGAAATCATAAAGTCTAAAATAAAGCTGGAGACATGTATGATAACTCAAATAACAGTACACTGTGCCTTACTAACAATGAGAGTAAACGAGAGTATACTTTACTGCATAAAAATAGGAGGCTCATGATCAAAGTAGGGTCACCCGCCCGTAGTATCATTAAGCAATTCTACTCCTGGGACTATTTCACCCGCATAGGTCGTATGGACCCGCATGAGGTAACTTCCTCGCATAGACTGTATCCGCGCGCATAGGTCGTATGGACCCGCATGAGGTAACTTCCTCGCATAGGACTGGTCCGCCCCGCATAGGACTATTTCACCCGCATGAGCCCTACGGACTCGCATGAGATATTCCTCGCATCATGGGTAGCAAATCCACGGAATATGCAATGCCACAAACCCGGGGAATGACCCCGTAATGAACAATATATCACTAGCACAACCGGCTATCATACATAACATAAGCACTACCGGCTTATCATACATAACATAAGCACTACCGGCTTATCATACATAACATAAGCACTACCGGCTTACCATACATAACATAAGCAAGTTAAGAAATCCCCCTAACTTCCTATTAGCCTTATTCATATACACTCTCATTTTAGTTTACTTAAGGCACTAACATGTCGTTATAAAATCCGGGAATTTAATCCAAAGTACCACGTACTTCTATTCTTTTAAAATGACTTTTTTCATATAAAACTTCCAAGATACTAATAACCGTAGTATCAAGTCATATTTACTTTTCAAAACAAGTTACAATACCTTTTAGAACTACATTTAAAGACTTCTAAATCAAGTGACTTCTTTCTTTAAAATCTTAAGCAATTGATGCCTTCAAATCAATTTGTCTTTCATTATTTCAAGTCATTTATCATTATTTACATTACTTAGAGTAAACCACTCTTTCACCCTTCCATAAAGCTATTATAACCAACTTCCCATAAAACCGTTATACTAACTTTATGCTTTAGACACTTTCATTCTTTTTATAACCAAGAGACTTATACTTTCAAAACCAAGTATCATATACTTTTAAAATACTTCAAGTCTCTTAACTTTTATAATCAAGTTTCTTAACCTTAGAATAGCTCAAGGAATCAATACTTTCCAAATCAAGTATTCTATACATTTTCAAGTCAAGAAATCCTTGTTTACCTTATTAGAATAAACCATTCTTTTTACTTTCCATAAAGTTATTAACCAACTTTATGCTTTTGAAACCAAGACATTTCTATCCTTTAAAAACAAGTCAAGGATATCAAATGAAACTAAATTCATTTAAACCTCGTACGTCTACCGTACTATACATTTGCAACTGCTCATGCTCAAAAGATAGGAAAGTTCCACATACCTCTCCGGCTTAATCCATTTGCCAAGTCCAATATGCCGTCTGTAGTATGTCAACCTATAATGACCATAATACGTCTATTAGCTTCTAGCTTCAATGTAGAATATTCTAATTGTAAAGTCCCTTATTTTACAGAAAATTGGACAGTACTTCCTTTGTTTCTATGCACTTTTCCACCTTTTTCAAGGCCCGAATTCAATAACCAAATGCCATATTTAAGGCCCAACAATTCAGCAATACACAGGGTATTACACGCCTAACCGGACGTGTAAAATTCTGCCCCACCATTCATATTAAACAATCCAATTAGTTTAAGGCAACTCCTTGGCTACAACATGCTCACATATCATCTTTTTCAAATCCTTTCAATCCAACTCGTTATATAAGTCATAACCAATTATATACCCTTCTATTTATAACATGTAACGATTTTAGCTAACAACCGAATTGATTCTGACATGGTGACTAACATGCCCATTTTCGGTTTTCAACAAGTCGACATGCTCCAAATCTTTTCAAACTTTAATATATAAACCACATACTCATTTCTTAACTACTATAACATGTAATTTTCAATTACATAAGATGGTGAAGATTTTACCTCAATAAGCCCTCTTTCCGAAATCTTATTCACATTAAAATTACCCACACGAACCCTCTACAAGCTTGCAACATATTTCCTTCTTGTTGCCTTTCCAAAAATCTCATCACACTAGGGTTCATCAATTTTTTGAGAGAAGAGAATTTTCTTTAGGAAATCCTTTGCAAATGACCAAGTCTTCAAGACTTGGTCCTAAAATAAGACCCTTTCTTGGTCAAAAGATGGGAGGACACTGTCGCCTCCCACGGGCCTTTACAAAAATATCTTACGATTTTTCCCATTTCGCGGAAAATTCGCATTGGCATCGCGACCTACAGCGCCGCGTGTCACGACCGAACCGGGCGTGGTAGTGCCATACCCGGCACCAGTAGACATCGTCCAGTAATCGGAATATAAAACAAGACATGAAATAACATGAAGTGTGAAAGCTTGATTATCGAGAAAAGTTGCCTTTCGGCATATATATATAAAAACTTAAATCCAGCTTATATCCCTTTTACAAACTCGCCCCTTGGCATTACTCTGCACTCTAAGAATGATATAACAACAATGGCGGGACAGGCCGCCATACCCTCAATGTAAGTACCTACAACGGCAGGACTATACGAGATAAGCCTCGGGAAACGGAGCTTCCCAAGCATTTGACGTGACCCATGGCGAGGATCAACATGGTGTACCTACTGCGGCATGAGCACGGCCGGAAGTCGATCAACAGTACCAAGTATGTGGCGAAAAAATACTGAATGAAATCATAGTAGTCTATATAAAGCGGGAGACATGTATGATAACCAAACTACGCTCACAATAAATAAGCGATCATGTCGTCGTGACTCACGCCTCAAAGTCATCACTCAAATATAACTATGGGTCTCACGCCCACAACATCAATCATGCGTGGAATACCTTCCTCATCGCCATCTATGATATAAAAGCACCAGGAATACACATGAACACCGGGTCCCACTGTGTCATAATAAAACCGTGCGGTAAGTGCGAAGGCATAGCCGACTACTAACACCCACGCAACAAGGTCATAAGCGTATCACGAGGTGCCTGCACCGCCACGTGATCGGCCGCCACTCGCCCGCAGTATCAAATGTGCGCGTCTAATCCTGGAACTTCCCGCAGCTCCGCATAGGCCACACATATAGGCCCGCATGAGGTATTCCCCGCATCGAGGGTAGCTACTCCGGCGTCGTCCCGACTCGCGATCGCGCGCCACATGTAACCGCATGACCACAAAGGCCGCACACTAACTCGGAACTCGTAGCTCCGCATAGGTCCCCTGGACCCGCATGAGGTATTCTCGAATCATGGTCCCAGACCGCCTGAGGTATACCCCGCATCGGAGGGCAGCTTAACCCCCGGTATCATGTCAAGAGGTGAGTGATATAATACTAACATAACAACTTATCGTTAAACAACATAAGCACAACAAGGGAAACCCCTTTACACAAACATCACAAGACACTAACACACGTAGCATCCTAACATGTTCACTTATCAAATCGACAAGAAAGTATTACAAGGCTATCACAAACCAACACAATCAAGTTATTCACACAAGGTACTTTCTACTTTATGCCAACAAGTTCGGGTTTTTATCCCCAAAGTACTTCATACATTAACTCTTTAAAAGATCTGTTTCTTTCACCGAAGTCACACAATACCCGTAGTATAAAAATAGAGTGACTATCTTTTTAAGTAAACCAAAACACTTCTCTTTGTAAAATTAAGTAACAACATTATTTTCCAAACGTTCAAGTTTGCCTAATTTCAAATGCTCAAGTTTCTCATTTTCGGAAGGTTTCGTAGTTCATAGTTTTAATCACTTAATAATATGATTCTCCTTTAAAACAATTTGAGAAACATATGCCTTATGTGTGAGTAGGTTATTCTTGTTCATAACAATCTTATAAAAGCAGCCACGATCTAGGAAATGTAATATCATTTTGTCTCATCTTAGCTTCTATGCAGATGGAGGTTTCTACTGGTTTTAATAATACTTAATTAGTCAATACATTTCCCTTTATTAGCGCTGCAGTGGTTTGTTCGATACTTATTCTCATTTCCGAAATCAATAAAACATTATTCCTTTTACAAACCAAGTACTCATTACTCACGAATGAGGTTTCACACTTATTAACAAAATTCATATTGATTCAATTAAGTCAAGTCTCTTATCTTTTTAAGATCAAGTCTCTTATCTTTTTATCTCTCTTAAGTCGTTATACCTAACTTCCCATAAAGCTAGTATAACTCTTAAGTTTTTAAAACCAAGTATTACTCTTCTTTCAAAAACGATTCTTAATTCTTTTGAAATACTTTAAGATTCTTATTATTAGACTCAAGTCAAAAGACATCGCGAAGAAACCACGTTCGCTAACACACGACGTCGCATCTACTATATATATATTCTTTAAAATATCATGCTCAAGAGGATAGGAAGAATCACATACCTTGCGACGATTATCGACAATTAGCAAAACGCTCCACGGCTATAACCCGGCTAGCCTTGTCCACCTTTCAAGTAGAACATGCTACTCGCAGAACTTTCAACCTATAAAGGCATATACGTCTATCAACGTCTAGACTACTCTGTAGAATATTCTAAGCAGAGGGGGTTCTCTATTCTACGGAAAATCGGGCAGCACTTCCCTACCCGTTAAACTACACAAGTCTACTGCAATACAGTCCTATGTAAGTACAGTTTAATTCTCTTCTGTAATATCCTTCTATTACAGTTCAATTCTATACTACTACAGTATGTAATTTCCAATTACAATAGAAGGACGAGAGTATTTACCTCGGTAAGCCCAAAATTATCCAAGTTTAAATGTCGATCCTGAGCAACGTTTAGCTCCTACTCTGGGTGCTCCAACCCGTTCCAAACAACCCTTAGAAGTTCTACGCAACTTCTTCTTAGTACTTCAACCGGCTATGAAGATTTTCCTTAGGGTTTCGTTTTTGTGACTGAAGGGAAGTATAATAGTATTTTTGGACTTTTAGTATAGGGGTAACCTTGGAATACTACAAGGTATGTGGGCTAAGGTATTTTGGAATAGTAACAATACTTGGAGAATACTTTTCTACCAAGGGGGGGGTGTTTTTACGAGAACAACTCTCAAGAGGGGGGGGTACTTTCGGCTAGCACCACTAGAAAAAGGGGGGGGGGTACTCTCGGCCAAGGGCCTCACAAAGGGGGAGGGGGAGGCTTGGACGAAAGCCTTACAATGGGGGAGAGAGATTTCAAGACTTAGAAAGTGTGGAGTGGATGAAGAAGTCTTCAACTCAAGGGGGGTATTTATAGGCCAATCAATGGCCAAGATTAAGACAAGTGGTGGGCAAGTGTAGGGTGAAGATTTGGGCAAGTGTACCTTATCCATCTACCACACAAAATATCACAAAATATCCTACCAACTCCTTGACTAGAAATCGTGCAAGAAACACCAACAATATCGTCCACTTGAGGGTGAAAAGTGTCGCCCTCTCGTTGGTCCAAAATATTTCGTCTCTCGGAAAAATCCGCAAAAATAATAAATGTTGCAACCGTATTTTTCCCTTCGCAAAGTTTGGAAAACGTTTCGTCGGAAAACAATTCTTTTCGGGGGTTGTGAACAAAATTTTCGTCCCTTGCCTAATTTAAGGCTCAAACTTTTATACGTACGCCCTCACGTACATACGCTGGAAATACGGGGTATAACATTCTCCCCTCCTTAGAAACATTCGTCCCGAATGTTCCTTCTAAGTCTCAAAACACACATGCGTCCGTATAGTTTTCACTACTATACTTACGAAAACAATCATGCCACACCTGGCCACAGAAAACACCCGCGCAAATACTTACATCCAAGTCCACGAGGAATCACCTCCATCACTACAAAAGCTCCCACCCGAGGTCTAAAATATACTCCCTTCGCACCTTCACTTACAAAAGAAATTGATCCCTTCTATTCTCTTAATACATGCTCACTTCTTCCCTTACTCGTCGTACCCTCCTCGTACACTCGAACTCTTTCTCATAACACCATTTATTCTTCGCCGGTTTCAAAATCTGCGGGTTACTACCTCCAACTTGGTCATCATTAACTGGGAACACTCTGGATGGATCTCCGATACTTTTCCGAACATAACAACATGAAAGACCGGACGTACTGCCTCCTACGTCGGACGGCGATGCTAACTATAGGCAACCTGGCCTACATTCCAATTGATCTGAAAACGCTTAAAATACCTCGGGCTAAGTTTCCTCTGTTTTCCAAAACTCGTCACACCCTCTCCGGGGTGGTACCTTCAAGAAGACCCACCGTCCACCTGAACTCTAAGCGTCGTCGCCGATTATCCGCACGACTTACTGACTCGAGCCGCGATAACCTCTTACGGATAAGCCACTTTATCCACATCCTGCCGAAACAAGTATGAACCAACTATCTGAACCTTGCCAACATCGAACAAATCGACCGGCAACTTACACTTCTGCCCCTACAAGGCTTCCTAAGGTGACATCCGAATACTGAAATGGTAGTTATAAAACATTCCCCCAACAGGAGGCAACAATCCTCACAGCTACCCCTGAAATCCAAACACTGGCCCGAGGGCGAATGCGATACTGAGACTCACCTGAGTTCCTAACCCTGCTCGTAAGACTTCCGGAAAAGAAATAGCCGTAACACGGGCTCACACTGTCATAAGGCGAAAGTAGGCACCTCGTGCGACTTACAACCTTCCGATATATAACATCTCGCATAACCTCTGCGAGTAAACGGTCACGACGAAAGACAAGATGGGGTGACTCAACGGCGGCGACTCACGGTCGAACGCATCCATGAACTCGTACGATGGTTAACTAAACTTGGGCCTAACACCATCGTGACCCTATCACAAAGCGGGACCACCACAAACTGACCCCACCACAATACAGGCCGCGGGTTGACCCGCGATCGGTCCTCAACCCGACCCGCTATTGCGCAAAAACACTTGTTCCCCGATCCGGAACAATCTCACTAATCAAGTTACGAAAACCTAGTGGTCATTCTTAGCGCAACTACCCTCTTTCATTTCACACTACTCAGAGACTTATCACACTAATATATCTCACTTATACTATGCACTCCGATAAGGGTTAAACATAAAAATAAATCTTTTACTCAAGATGGCCTCGCCTCTAAGGTCTCCACGTATAATATTCTAAGGCTCACACTTTCCCTAACCCCAATCTTACCCTTTTAACTAACCATGATTTCTAATCACAATTTGCACAATGTTATCTGAACATAACACTTAAGATATACTCATCCTATCACACATACCAATCTCTAGAGGGTTAAAGATATACCTGTATCTACTGCTTCACTCCCATCTGTCGTTCTAATCAATCCTGCCCGGCTGGGTGCATAGCTAGGGAAGATGATGAACTGGTCACTGATCCTGAAAGCTGAGTCTCTATATCTGCGCCATCTCTGGTCGGACAATTTCTGCAAATGGCCTGCCGCATAAGCATAACAAATCGAAGAAGTCGACACTCCCCACAATGACACTTACCACAACGCCACACCGGGTGGGGTGGCCTCTGCTAGCACCCCTTCCTCTCCGAACCACCGAATCATGGCCCGATGCGGTAGGTGAGTCCTCCTGCCCATCCTCCTACTAGGACATCCTTTGCGACCATGGCCTGGCGGCCGCAGTAAAACAAACACCAACAAAAAGACGACATTCCCGGGATGGCGCACATCCTGTGAACACGGAGGAAAAAGCAGCCGATCAAGCTAAAGCCTGCGTATAGGCGTGAACGAAGCCACTGAGTTACGACCAACTCGGCATACTCGGCGTCTGAACCAGCGAGGACCATTACGCCTTTGGAGGAGGCGATATCTGGTCTTTGGTGAGGCGATTCGCCTCGAAAGTTACCAAAGGACCTGCCGTCGGCCTCTTCTCACGATCTTGGTTAATCCGTCGATCTCTACGTTTCGGCTTTCGCTGCGTAAGCCGTCTGTGCAGCTATGCTTAAGCCGATGAAGAACTACCTTGCACAACCTCTCTTAGATAGTCATCAAGACCCGTGATAAATCGATACATAATATACTCTGCAGTTTGCTAACTCCTAGCTAGTAGCAGATCGTCTCTTTGCAATCCATACTTTCCGTTCTTGGTCGTGGGCGAAGGTTCAAATATCATGGCCGCGATGGGAAGCTACTGCCGTGCTAAACTCTCTTTGAAATTTGGCGGCGTGAACTCCCGAATGAAGCACCACCCGGGTGATGATTGGGCTGTGCCACTAGTAACCTATGTGCTCTGCTCGCGGCTCCTCGGTGCCTTGCCCATCTGGGCGGGTTGCCTTCTGCGAGGCATAGCGGTGAGGCAAATCGTTAGGGGTCCAACTTATAACACGCTCTAAGCACGATCTCGAGTGAGAAGAATGGAAACCAATCCTAAATATCCCATAGCCTCACGATTATTGGTGTGGTGCGCACACACAGATAATCAAGACTCTACTAGATACGATCTGTAGACACTTTCCGAGGATTAAGCGTTACGATACCACTTTTGTCACGACCGAACCGGGCGTGGTAGTGCCATACCGGGCACCCAGTAGACATACATCGAGTAATCGGAATATAAAACAAGACATGAAATAACATGAAGTGTAAACAGTTATCGAGAAAAGTTGCCTTTCGGCGTATATATATAAAAACTTAAATCCGACGATTATATCCCTTTTACAAACTACGCCACAATGTGATTTTCACTGAGAACTCTAAGAATGATATAACAACAATGGCGGGGGCCCCGCCATACCACGAATGTAAGTACTACAACGACAGGGGACTATACCCGAATAAGCCTCGGAGAAAGCGGAGCTTCCCAACGCGAATGTGACCCTATGGCGAGGATCAACAACGGTGTACCTCTACTGCGGCATGAGCGGCCCGAAGGAGGTCGATGTACAACGGTGCAAGTATGTGGCGAAAATCTGTAAATGAAATCATAGTAGTCTATAAAGCGGGACATGTATGATAACCAAACTACGATTCCTGATAAATAAGCGGTCATGTCAAGTCGGGACTACGCCACCAAGTCATCACTCAAATATAACTATGGGTCTCACGCCCACAACATCAATCATGCGTGGAATACCTTCCTCACTGCCACGATCATGATATAAAAGCACCGAGGAATACACGTGAACACGAGTCCCACTGTGTCATAATAAAACCGTCACGGTAAATGCGAAGGCATAGCCGACTACTAACACCAGCGTACCAACAAGGTCATAAGCGTATCAGTGCCTGAACCGCCACATGATCGGCGGCCACTCGCCGCGCGAGATCAAATGTGCGCGTCTAGTCCTGGAACTTCCGCGACTCCGCATAGGCCACACATGTGCCCGCGTGAGGTATTCCGCGTCGAGGTAGCTACTCCGGCATCGTCTGGACTCGCGATCCGCATGGCCACATGACCGCATGACCACAAAGGCGCCGCACTAACACGGAACTCGTAGCTCGCGCATAGGTCCGTGGACCCGCGTGAGGTATTCTCGAATCATGGTCCTGCACCGCTGAGGTATACCGCGTCGGATGACTTAACCCGGTATCATGTCGAGGTGAGTGATATAATACTAACATAACGACTTATCGTTAAACAACATAAGCACAACAAGGGAAACCCCTTTACACAAACATCACAAGACACTAACACCCGTAGCATCCTAACATGTTCACTTATCAAATCGACAAGAAAGTATTACAAGGCTATCACAAACCAACACAATCAAGTTATTCACACAAGGTACTTTCTACTTTATGCCAACAAGTTCGGGTTTTTATCCCCAAAGTACTTCATACATTAACTCTTTAAAAGATCTGTTTCTTTCACCGAAGTCACACAATACCCGTAGTATAAAAATAGAGTGACTATCTTTTTAAGTAAACCAAAACACTTCTCTTTGTAAAATTAAGTAACAACATTATTTTCCAAACGTTCAAGTTTGCCTAATTTCAAATGCTCAAGTTTCTCATTTTCGGAAGGTTTCGTAGTTCATAGTTTTAATCACTTAATAATATGATTCTCCTTTAAAACAATTTGAGAAACATATGCCTTATGTGTGAGTAGGTTATTCTTGTTCATAACAATCTTATAAAAGCAGCCATGATCTAGGAAATGTAATATCATTTTGTCTCATCTTAGCTTCTATGCAGATGGAGGTTTCTACTGGTTTTAATAATACTTAATTAGTCAATACATTTCCCTTTATTAGCGCTGCAGTGGTTTGTTCGATACTTATTCTCATTTCCGAAATCAATAAAACATTATTCCTTTTACAAACCAAGTACTCATTACTCACGAATGAGGTTTCACACTTATTAACAAAATTCATATTGATTCAATTAAGTCAAGTCTCTTATCTTTTTAAGATCAAGTCTCTTATCTTTTTATCTCTCTTAAGTCGTTATACCTAACTTCCCATAAAGCTAGTATAACTCTTAAGTTTTTAAAACCAAGTATTACTCTTCTTTCAAAAACGATTCTTAATTCTTTTGAAATACTTCAAGATTCTTATTATTAGACTCAAGTCAAAAGACATCGCAGTAAAACCACGTTCAGTTAACACACGTACGTCGTCTCACCGCTATATATATATTCTTTAAAATATCATGCTCGAGAGGATAGGAAGAATCACATACCTTGCGGCGATTATCGACCAATTAGCAAAAAGCGCTCCACGGCTATAACCCGCTAGCCTTGTCCACCTTTCAAGTAGAACATACTACTCGCGGAACTTTCAACCTATAAAGGCATATCGTCTATCAGCGTCTAGACTACTACTGTAGAATATTCTAGCGAGAGGGTTCTCTATTCTACGGAAAATCGGGCGACTTCCCTGCGTTAAACTACACAAGTCTCTTTGCAATACGATCGCATGTAAGTACAGTTTAATTCTCTTCTGTAATATCCTTCTATTACAGTTCAATTCTATACTACTACAGTATGTAATTTCCAATTACAATAGAAGGATGAGAGTATTTACCTCGGTAAGCCCAAAATTATCCAAGTTTAAATGTCGATCTGAGCAACGCGTTTAGCTCTACTGCAGGTGCTCGACAGTTCCAAACAACCCTTAGAAGTTACGCAACTTCTTCTTAGTACTTCAACCGCTATGAAGATTTTCCTTAGGGTTTCGTTTTGTGGTGAAGGAAGTATAATAGTATTTCTGGGCTTTTAGTATAGGGGTAACCTTGGAATACTACAAGGTATGTGGGCTAAGGTATTTTGGAATAGTAACAATACTTGGAGAATACTTTTCTACCAATGGGGGGTGTTTTTACGAGAACAACTCTCAAGAGGGGGGGGTACTTTCGGCTAGCACCACTAGAAAAAGGGGGGGGGGGGGGGTACTCTCGGCCAAGGGCAAAGGGGGAGGGGGAGGCTTGGACGAAAGCCTTACAATGGGGGAGGGAGATTTCAAGACTTAGAAAGTGTGGAGTGGATGAAGAAGTCTTCAACTCAAGGGGGGTATTTATAGGCCAATCAATGGCCAAGATTAAGACAAGTGGTGGGCAAGTGTAGGGTGAAGATTTGGGCAAGTGTACCTTATCCATCTACCACACAAAATATCACAAAATATCCTACCAACTCCTTGACTAGAAATCGTGCAAGAAACACCCACAATATCGTCCACTTGAGGGTGAAAAGTGTCGCCTCTCGTTGGTCCAAAATATTTTGTCTCTCGGAAAAATCCATAAAATAATAAATGTTACAAACGTATTTTTCCCTTCGCAAAGTTTGGAAATCGTTTCGTCGGAAAACAATTCTTTTCGGGGGTTGTGAACAAAATTTTCGTCCCTTGCCTACTTTAAGGCTCAATCTTTTATACGTACGCCCTCACGTACATCTGGAAATCTGGTATAACACCGCGTGCGCAACTTGAAGGTTCGGGTCTTACGGCGCATGCGGCGCTGGATGGAACATTTTCCTACTCTTACGCGGTGATCTTGCAACGTTCATAACTTCCTACTCCGATGTCCAATCGACGAGCGGTTTGTTGCGTTGGAAAATATGCTCAACGAACTTCATATTAGGCTTTTTAAAACACCTGAAAACTCTTAACATACTGGGACGTATAGCACTCCAAAGTTGACTAAAAATTTGTCCACAACCATTCTGTCAACTTATTATTCCAAATTCAAATCTTATTTCCTTTCGTAAGTTCTTATATACATGACCTAGAATTACGGGGTGTAACAGATAGGGTCCAAACTCTTAGGGTATGTTGTTTTGTGGGTTGGACTTGTAAAAGATGTATCCCTTTATTATGTATATATGCAGAAAGGTGGCATTATCGGCTAGCCTGGTTCTTATTTCACATTACTGCATGTCTATGAGCTTTATTTGTATTCCGTTGGTTATCTCTGATGTATAACTGTAAGGGTACCCAGGTAGGGCACCAGTCGCAGGCCCGGGGTCGGGTCCAGACAAGTATACTTGCAAGAGGACATACTAGCACACTCAATGATCTCAACTGCATACTTGCATTGTGATAAGAATAACCCACCTGCATGACGAGTGACAACAATCCCCAAAAAGTAACTCAAGGGCCCCAAGTCTTTCATAACAAACTCAACACTGAACATTGTCATGATAGACTTTTGCAAAGCATCAGAAGAGACAATCAATATAATATCATCCACATATAATAGTATATAAGCCAAGAAAGTACCACAAAAATATATGACCAATGAATTATCAGACCTGCTATGTGAAAACCCAATAGATGAAACATAGTATGCAAATCTCTTATACCAAGCCCGTGGGGCCTGCTTAAGCCAATAGAAGAAATTCTTCAATAAATAGACATGATGTGGATATTTGGGGTCTCGAAAACCTAAGGGCTGATGCATGTAAACGGTCTCCTTAAGATCACCATGTAAGAAAGCATTCTTCACATCTAACTAATGAATGGGCCAAGCTTTCGAAATAACCAAATTGAGAACAATGCGAATGGTAGCCAGTTTGACCACCGGACTAAATGTCTCACCAAATCCATGCCAACCTGTTGCGTCTTACCATCACCTACAAGATGAGTCTTATGCCTCACAAAAGAACCATAAGAATTATCCTTATGAGTAAAAAATCACATAGACCGAATAATATTAGCACCATAAGGACGGGGTACAAACTCCAACATCTTATTTTCAATAAGAGCATCATATTCATCGGTCATAGCCAATTTCCAATTCGGATCATTTAGTGCGGACACTAGAATTTATATTAAAATGTTTTTGGCTTAAAAATACCCCGTTGAATACGAGTAACTGGTATGAGGTTTGGAGAGATTTTGGTGGATTTGGGGACACAATTGGAGGGGTGACGGACTGGCCAACAGGTACGCGCACCCTTACAAGAAATAAAATTATTTTTATGTAAGAAAGACAAAACGGACGACCCCGGATGATCGGGGCAGACATGCCACGAGGAAGGAGAAAGAGCGTGAAGTAGATGGCAAGGCTTGACTCGAAAGACTGGATGTTGGCGTGATAGGATAAAGATCTCCCCTACTATCACATCTCATGAGAATAATGTCACGACCGATCCGTCACCGTGGTAGTGCCTTACCAGGGCACCTGGTGATCTGACATCGAGAAAATCGTGAAATAAAAACTTAAACATGAAACGAGATATGATAATAAAGCAGGCCAACCAAGCGATTGCCTTCTTGCGTATATACAAAAATTGAGCGATTACATCCTTTTACAACCACCCTTGCATGATTACGGACCTGAAAGTAACCACAACTATAGCGGGACGGGGCCGCCATACCACGAATGTACAAGAACCTACAACTCGAGAAAGCATGCAAAGATAAGCCTCGGAGAAAGCGGAGCTTCCCAATCGTTGAGCGTGATCCTATGAGCGAGGATCAAGCGTGTACCTCTACTGCGGCGTGAACGCGGCCCGAAGGAGGTCGATGCAATTACAGTATGTGGCGAAAATCACGTAAATGAAATCATAGTAGTCTATATAAAGCAGAGACATATATGATAACCAAACTACGATTACATAATATGGCGATCCGCGTCAAGTCGAGGACTCGCGCCTGAAAGTCATCACTCGAATATAAATATGGGTCTCACGCCCACCACGTCATTCGTGCCCATGGAATACCTTCCTCAGCCGGTGATCTATGATATAGCAAAACCAAGAGTACACATGAACACGAGTCCCACTGTGTCATAGCAACCGTCTGGCAATCTGAGCTAACTACGGATACCAAAGCCGCTTCCTCGTAGGGCAAATCACGAAAGCCAACTACCGATTCAAGCCGTGCAACAAATCTACATAACCATACCACGAAGTGACCGGGGCACGAAAGCCAACTACGGATACCACTGCGCCGCGTAGGCGGCGGGGCAATCACGAACTAACTACCGGATACCAAGCGGAATCACGAGACTTAGCCATACCACGGTATAAGCTAACTCGCGAAGGCGACGGGGCAATCTGAAGGCCGACTACGAATACCACTGCGTCACGTGGCGGCCAGGGCAAATCTGGCTTGACTACTAGATACAGCCGAAATCACGAAATTTCGTCCACAAAACTGAGCAGGGCAAATGCGAAGGCTAACTACGGATACGGCCGAATCGGCCACGACCTCGGGGCGTGCGAGCCCACTACCGGATACAACGAATCGGTAAAACCTCATGGAGAGCTAGTCCGTGGAATAATAATCACGAGCGTGCAGTGGAATGCTCGTCGCTGCGATGCGTCGAGTAAGATCATAACAAATCAATGACCTCCATGAGACGCGGTGGTATAGAAATACAATACTTGCACAACAAGGCTATCATACGCAAACATAGGTAAGTTACACACAACTCAAGGTACTTTCATTTTATGCCAAAGTCCAGGTTTTAACCCCAAAGTACTACGTACGTTAAATTCTTTTAAAAGATCCATTTATTTTACAAAGGTCACCCGATACCCATAGTAGCAAAATAGAGTGACTAACATTTTAAGTAAACCAAAACAACTTTCATACTTTCCTTTTTAAACCAAATTAAGACAATATCATGCCTTCTTTTAAGCCAAAACACTTATCCTTCTAAAGTCAAGTTACCGTTTTTAAAACGATGATAAAACCATTCCTTTGTTTTCATAAAGTCGTTATAACTAACTTCCCATAAAGTTGTTATAACACTTTATGTTTTAAACAAAACTCTTGATTCCTCAGTCTCTTTTCTTTTAGAAATCAAGTTCCTTACTTTGGAAATTTAAGAAAATTAATACTTGTTTATAATGATTCTTATTAAAGCGACCGTGATCTAGGAAAGGTAATACAATTTTGTCTTATCTTGGCTTACATGCAGATGGAGGTTTCTCTTTGGTTTTAATAATAATTAATCGATCGATACATTTTTTCTTTATTAGCAGCTGCGATGGTTTGTTCGATACTTATTCCCTTTCCGAAATCAATATAACGTTATTATATTAAAACCAGTACTCATTACTCACGAATGAGGTTTCACAACTTTTTAACACAAACCAAGTCCTTAATATTTCACATCAAGTCATTTATAAGTCAAGTCTCTTATCTTTTAAAAACCACAAACCATTTCTTTACCTTACATAAAGTTGTTATAACACACTTCCCGTAAAGCGTTATAACACTTTATGTTTTAAACCAACCAAATTCATTTGCATACGTATGCGTCTGCGTACTACATAGTTCACAACAATCATGCTAGAAAAGATAGGAAGAGGTTCACATACCTCGCGACGATTATCAACAATTGTAAATCGCTCCAATCTGTAACCTGCTAGCCTTTTCCACCTCCAAGTAGAATCGCTACTCGTAGTACTTGACCTATAAAGGCCACAAGCGTCTATCAACTCCTAGATCCGCCCGTAGAACATTTCTAAATACAAGATTCCTTATTCTACAGAAAATTCGCGCCTCCCCACGTAACCACGTAAATATCCTCACTACTCGGGCGCTACGGGCCGACAACTCAGGATTACGTCGGCCGGGCGTGTTCAATTCTACTTCACGGATATACTACGCAAGTCTCGTAAATACGGTCAATGTAAATATAGTTCAATCCTTTTCAATATTCATTCTCGTATAGTATACTCAACTATACATTACTACTGACGTGTAATATCCGATTCTGATAGGGGATAAAGATCGTTACCTCGATAAGCCCAAAATTATCCAAGATTATATGTCGATCTGAGCAGCGTTTAGCTCGATTCCTTACGCTCAATCGCTCCAAGCAACCCAGAAGTTTCTAAACAACTTCTCTTATCAACTGACTCAAAGTGAAGAACACTTAGGCTCTAAATGTGACTCTCGGCGAGGGTAATTTAGGGGCTAGAGGTGTGAAATCTTTTCTAACTCTTGGTTACTAATCTTCCTAATACACTAAGGAAGAACACTTAGAAGTTTAAGGATTTTTGGACAATATTTGGGTCAAGATATTGGCTCGTTTAGAACACAAGGAGAGGGAAGGGAGGGAATTTTCAAGACTTGAAATCTCTAAGTGTGGATGAAAATAAGTCTTGCACTAAGGGGGTATTTATAGGCCAATCAATGGCCAAGATCAAAGCAAGTGTGAGGTCTAGATTTGGCCATGTGTGTGTGGGTCCCACTTATCTATCTACTACACAAAATATCTAGCAAGACATTGACCAAATGTTTATGGTCTTTAAAATGGAAAAAACGTGCAAGGCTAGCTTGCCCACCAAATCGTCCAAACATGCCACCTAAGGATGACACATGTCACCCTCCTATTGGTCCAAAATATTTCATCTTCCGAAAATATCTGTAATGCCCAAAAAACTGAAAATAAAGTGGGCCTCACAACCCGTAAATTCCTCCCGTGGGCCCCACGTGACCAATTCCGGAAAATAAAATTCCATTATTCTAAAATATTCCAAAAAGTCCGAATCTGAATCAGGAATCAATTCCGTTAACGAACTTTTTCCTTCACAAAATCGGAACTTTTAGTCGAAAAATCACGTATTTCTTCCTTTCCAATTTTAAGGTCGTATTCTCATAATGCGTCGTCCTCATATCGTACCACTGTAACTACGAGGTGTAACATTCTTCCCCAAGAAACGTTCGTCGAATGTTCCTTCAGAATCCCAAAACATACATGCGCGTTATAGCCTTCGCTCTTATACTTACGAAACCAATTATGCCACCGATGGCCATAATATAACATCTGTGAAAAACTCGATCCAAGCAGCGAGGAATCACCTCAGGTGTATAACAACACTAAAGCTTCCACCATGGTCTAAAGGATACTCGCCGCATCCTTGACCTGAAATGATCTCTTTTATTACGTTAACTCTGCGTTCACTTCTTTCCACTGCTCGTCGTACCGTACACGAACTCTCTCTAGTATCGTACCATACTCGATCATCGCTTGGTTTCCAAAACCTTGAGTCACTACCTCGAGCTTGGTCATCTGAAGCCTCTCGTTCCGCAAGGCCATTCCGGCCTTGCGATCCGATTCTGGTCGAACACGTCCACGAACTCATCGATGGTTACCTAAACACGGGCCTAGCACCCTCGTGATACTACCGCTGGCGGGACCACCTCGAACCGACCCTACCTCGCTCCGGGCTGCGGGTTGACCGCGTCAGCCTCAACCCGACCATTATCGCCCAAACTCTCGTTCCGTCCGAACAATCTTACTAATTCACGTCATGAAAGCTACCACTTCCGTCTCGCGCTACCCGTGGAATTATCCACGATTATATTTCGCATACGAGTACTTGACAAAGACCAGCCGTAAAATCATCCACTCAGCGACGCTTGCGTCGAGTCTAAGCGTTATAAATTCTAAGGCTCGCGATCGTCTCGTCCCGGACTTACCGCTTTCTCGACTACCCGTGTTTCTAATTCATACTTAACACGATGCTATCTGTACATAGCACTTAACATGTACCAGCGTAACAACATAAACAAGTCTCTTGGGGCTAAAGATATCTACTGCACCTCTTGCCTCGCTTTCCAGCGTCGCTCCAATCATAATCACGCCTGCAGTGCCTAGCTATATAAGGCGATGAACCCGACCACCGATCCCGAAGGTGAGTCTCTACATCTGTGCTACCTGCAGTCGGACAAACTCTCCCCAAATGGCCTGTTGGCGGCAAGCATACAAGTTGTCGGCGATGCGACACTCCCGTAATGGAGTCTATTACAATGGCCTGACGAGGTAGGGGTGACCTCGTCGACTAACACCCTTTCTCTCGAACAATGAACTGCCCGACTGGTAGGTGAGTCGTCCTCTTGTATCCCTCCTGCTTGGACATCACTCCCGTCACATGGCCACAGCGGCCACAGTATAACAATCTCCCAAACTAGCACGACACCACGAGGATCATCCTCGGCTCTATCCATAGAACTGCGTGACGCAGCTCGAAATCCGAAGTCTCGGACTACTCGGATCTAGGGTGAATCAGTGCTGCCGGAACCACCGGCTCCGTCCGTCCTCATTCCGGCCGACCTGGCTAGTAATGGCGGGCCACCTCGCTGCGACCCGTATCCTGCGCTCCTGGCGTGGGCGGAGACTCGAAGTATCGTAGTCTCGGTAAGCTGCTGCCGCTCTAGCTACGATGGGGCTGGCGGCGTCGTAAAACTCGTCGTCAAGTACTATCTCGGGTAATGACCGGGCACGTGCCTCGTAACCCTATGTGTTCTACTCGTAGCTCCTCTGTTGCCTTGCCCGTCTAGGCCACTGGTTGCGCT
The DNA here is from genome assembly GCA_029844215.1 of Przewalskia tangutica. Taxonomy (NCBI): domain Eukaryota; kingdom Viridiplantae; phylum Streptophyta; class Magnoliopsida; order Solanales; family Solanaceae; genus Przewalskia; species Przewalskia tangutica. The sequence continues at coordinate 72,788,737 of CM056728.1, forward strand.
GCGTAGAGGCATAGCGGGTACATAAGAATACGCGGAGTCCGACTTATAACACAACTCTAAGGCACGATCTCGAGTGAGAAGAATGAAACCAATCCTAAATATCTGTAGCCTCACGATTATAGATGTGGTGCACAACACACCGATAATCAGATTCTACTGAACGCGGTCTGTAGACACTTTCAGAGATTAAGCGCTCACGATACCACTTTTGTCACGACCGATCCGGGGCCGTGGTAGTGCTACCACAGGCACCACTGGTGATACAACATCGAGAAAATCGGCGGAAATAAAAACTTAAACATGAAACACGAGATATGATAATAAAGCAGGCCAACCAAAGCGGTTGCCTTCTGCGTATATCTGAGAATTGAGCGATTACATCGCTTTACAACCACCCGCAATACTACTGACCTCACAGAATGTAACCACAACTATGGCGGGACGGGGCCGCCACGAATGTACAGAACCTACAACTCGGAAGCATGCAAAGATAATCCTCGGAGAAGCGGAGCTTCCAATCTGTTGACGTGATCCTATGGCGAGGATCAACAACGATGTACCTCTACTGCGGCGTGAGCGGCCCGAAGGAGAGTCGATCTGGCGGTACAGTATGTGGCGAAAATCGTAAATGAAATCATAGTAGTCTATATAAAACATGAGACATATATGATAACCAAACTACGATTACATAATATGTAGCGATCCGCGTCAAGTCGGGGACTCGCGCCTCAAAGTCATCACTCGAATATAAATATGGGTCTCGCCCACCGCGTCATTCGTGCGTGGAATACCTTCCTCACCGCCGATCTATGATATAGCAACACGAGAGTACACATGAACACGAGTCCGCTGTGTCATAACAACCGTCGGGGCAAGTGCGAAGGCTAACTACGGATACCAAAGCCGCGTCCTCGTTGGCCGGGGCAAATGCGAAAGACAACTACCGATTCAAGCCGTACCAACAAATCTACATAACCGTACCAGCGACCCGGGGCCGTCGAAAGCCAGCTACTAGATACCACTGCGCCACGTGGCGGCGGGGCAATCTGAACTAACTACGGATACCAAGCGGAATCACGAGACTTGCCACGCTACGACTATAAGCTAACTCGCGGCGACGACGGGGCAATCACGAAGGCGACTACGGATACCACTGCGTCGCGTGGTGGCCAGGCAATCTGGCTTGACTACTAAATACCAAGCGAAATCACGAGACTTCGTCACAAAGCTGAGCGGGGCAAATGCGAAGGCTAACTACGGATACCAAGCCGAATCGGCCCACGACCTCGGGGCAAATGCGAGCCGACTACGGATACCAAGCGAATCGGTAAAACCTCGTGGAGAGCTAGTCCGTGGAATAATAATCACGAAGCGTGCGATGGAATGCTGTCGCTGCCGTGCGTCAGTAAGATCATAACAAATCAGGCCTCCTCGAGAGCAGCGGTGGTATAGAAATACAATACTTGCACAATGAGGCTATCATGCGCAAACATAGGTAAGTTACACACAACTCAGTACTTTCATTTTATGCCAAAGTCGGTTTTAACCCCAAAGTACTAAATACGTTAAATTCTTTTAAAAGATCCGTTTCTTTTACAAAGGTCACCGATACCCATAGTAGCAAAATAGAGTGACTAACATTTTAAGTAAACCAAAACAACTTCCATACTTTCCTTTTAAACCAAATTAAGACAATACCGTACCTTCTTTTTAAACCAAAACACTTATCCTTCTAAAGTCAAGTTACCATTTTAAAACCAATGATAAAACCATTCCTTTGTTTTCATAAAGTCGTTATAACTAACTTCCATAAAATTGTTATAACACTTTATGTTTTAAACAAAACTCTTGATTCCTCGAGTCTCTTTTCTTTTAGAAATCAAGTTCCTTACTTTGGAAATTTAAGAAAATTAATACTTGTTTATAATGATTCTTATTAAGCGGCCATGATCTAGGAAAGGTAATACAATTTTGTCTTATCTTAGCTTACATGCGGATGGAGGTTTCTCTTTGGTTTTAATAATAATTAATCGATCGATACATTTTTTCTTTATTAGCAGCTGCGATGGTTTGTTCGATACTTATTCCCTTTCCGAAATCAATATAACGTTATTATATTAAAACCAGTACTCATTACTCACGAATGAGGTTTCTGACTTTTAACACAAACCAAGTCCTTAATATTTCACATCAAGTCATTTATAAGTCAAGTCTCTTATCTTTTAAAAACCACAAACCATTTCTTTACCTTACATAAAGTTGTTATAACACACTTCCCATAAAGCCGTTATAACACTTTATGTTTTAAACCAACAAATTCATTTAGCACGTATGCGTCTAGTACTACATAGTTCACAACAATCGTGCTAGAAAAGATAGGAAGAGGTTCACATACCTCGCGACGATTATCGACAATTAGCAAATCGCTCCAATCTTGTAACCACTAGCCTTTTCCACCTCCAAGTAGAATACGCTACTCGTAATCTTGACTATAAAGGCCCTGGCGTCTATCAACTCTAGATCCGCCGTAGAACATTTCTAAATACAAGATTCCTTATTCTACGAGAAAATTGGCGCCTCCCCCAGTAACCACATAAATCTCCTCCTACTCGGGCGCTACCGGGCCGACAACTCGAGGATTACGTCGGCCGGGCGTGTTCAATTCTACTTCACGGATATACTACACAAGTCTCGTAAATACGATCGATGTAAATATAGTTCAATCCTTTTCAATATTCATTCTACATATAGTATACTCGACTATACATTACTCTGACATGTAATATCGATTCTGATAGGGGATAAAGATCATTACCTCGATAAGCCCAAAATTATCCAAGATTATATGTCGATCTGAGCAGCGTTTAGCTCGATTCCTTACGCTCCAATCCGCTCCAAGCAACCCTTAGAAGTTTCTAAACAACTTCTCTTATCACTTCAACTCCAAAAAGTGAAGAACACTTAGGCTCTAAATGTGACAACTCTCGGCCAAGGGGTAATTTAGGGGCTAGAGGTGTGAAATCTTTTCTAACTCTTGGTTACTAATCTTCCTAATACACTAAGGAAGAACACTTAGAAGTTTAAGGATTTTTGGACAATATTTGGGTCAAGATATTGGCTCATTTCCGAGAACACAAGGAGAGGAAGGAGGGAATTTTCAAGACTTGAAATCTCTAAGTGTGGATGAAAATAAGTCTTGCACTAAGGGGGTATTTATAGGCCAATCAATGGCCAAGATCAAAGCAAGTGTGAGGTCTAGATTTGGCCATGTGTGTGTGGGTCCCACTTATCTATCTACTACACAAAATATCTAGCAAGACATTGACCAAATGTTTATGGTCTTTAAAATGGAAAAAACGTGCAAGGCTAGCTTGCCCACCAAATCGTCCAAACATGCCACCTAAGGATGACACATGTCACCCTCCTATTGGTCCAAAATATTTCATCTTCCGAAAATATCTGTAATGCCCAAAAATCCGAAAATAAAGTGGGCCTCACAACCCGTAAATTCCTCCCGTGGGCCCCACGTGACCAATTCCGGAAAATAAAATTCCATAATTCTCAAATATTCCAAAAAATCCGAATACCGAATCCGGGAATCCAATTCCCATTAACGAACCTTTTTCCTTCACAAAATCCGGAACTTTTTCCGTCGAAAAATCACATCTTTCTTCCTTTCCAATTTTAAGGTCGTATTCTCGTACGTACGTCCTCACATACATACCCTGTAACTACGGGGTGTAACAAATAATCCCCGTCGTGAAATCCTTCACAGAAAACCTAAAAGGATCAAAATCAACAAAAACATAATTATCAGTAGTGAATTTACGGACTGACACTACATTTTTAATTAAGTTAGGGACATGAAGGACATTTTTCAAGATAAGAGGGGGATGAGGAGGAGACAAAGTTTTATGATCATAACCGCGAATTGGAATTGAGTTGCCATTACCAATAATTATGCCACGACTATTGCTCAAATTGGAATAAGACGAGAGAATACCTTGGTCGAATTGTGTTTGATAGACACACTTGAGTCCAAATTTAAGGATTCAATAGGAACAACACTTAGTTAAGGTGTCAAAATGAAAAAAAAGGAACAACTTCAGGAACCGCATATGCATTAATCCAAAAATAAATTATAAGTTAATTAGTGTTTAAAAAGAAGAATACATTCATGCACACATAGATTAAATTTTTTTGTTATATTTAAACAGTAAAAACAATTGTAAGTTACTCCTATATAAAATGATATTGGTAATAAGATGTCAAATATTATGTTTCAAAATGAAAAGAGAGATACGCACACTATCAGCAATCACCCCAAATTCTTCATCACCCCATAACGATTCATATACTATGAAATTTTACTATTTATCTACTACTGTAGAAAGAAGAAATGAAAAACTATGTAAAAGATGCTCTTGTTGCCATTTCTGTATCAGCACGCTATACGCGGATATAAAGTGTCTTTACATATTAGTGGAAAAAAATTATACTATATCTCTAGACTTCTCCGTAACAAATGCAATCTGTTCTCTTAACTATAAATAAATCAGATAAACCAAGTGTCCATGGTTGATTTTTTTATACAATTGTGGTTCTTGGTAGGTTAGGAGGTCATAACACAAATTAATATCGATGGAAAGGAAAATTATCCTTAATTAACATTATAGAATAGTGTAATTCTCCTTGTTTAGAGTCTTCTCATTAATACAATATATATATATATATATATATATATATATATATATATATATATATATATATATATATATATATATATATATATAGGTGTCTACAATTGTAATCCTAATCGAATGAAGATATCTAATTTACATAATTATACTAGAATAATAATTATAGAATATATGAAGAATAAATATTCTCTATCACACCCCCGAAGTTGGAGCGGGAGGAGGTCGTAAGCTTAGATTGGATCTGAAGTTGAGGATAAGTTGCCGAGGAAGCCCCTTAGTAAATATATTTGCGTACTGATATGAAGAAGGGACATGTAACACCCGAACATGACCCATGTCAACCGTCTGCGTGAACAAAATGAATATCCGTCTCGATATGTTTGGTTGTAGATCTTTGAACGAGGTTATGAAATAAGTAGACATGAGATATGTTATCACGATGAACAATAGATACCATCGTGAGGAAAATAGAGCTCTAGAAGACGACAAATCTACGACAACAATGTTATGCGCGCCTACATATTATGTACACTTTCGAATGAGAAAGCATGGCTTGCCGTTTGGTAGATCACGAGATGAGGTTATCAGCCAAAAATACATAATAGCCAGAAGTAGATCGACGTGTGTCTGAATAGCCTCCCCAATCGACGTCTGTATATGATATCAGCCTGGTCGATGCATATGGATAAAGATGTAACCCATAGTCAAAAGTGCCCTTAACGTAATGAATGATACGTTTAAGAGATATGAAACGAGTCTCCCTGGGAGCATTCATGAACAGACACATCTGCGGAACAACGCAGGCTATATCGGGCCCGATGAAATTATGATACGCGACACGCGTGACAAGCGAGACTCACAGTAAGAGAAGGATCAGCGCTGATTTTCGTCATCTATGCTAAGCTTCGATTTGGAGTCGACTAGAGTGAGTATGATCTTGTAGTTAGCTATTTTAGCCTTGTAAATAATCTCTTCGGCATACTTACGATGACATAGGAACATGTCATTCTCGGATCTAGTCACAAAAATCCTCAAGAAATAACTCAACTTACCCAAGTCTATCATGGCAAATTCAGATTTGAGCATGATAATGATCTCATTTTTCAGCACATCTGAGGAGGCAGTCAAGACAATGTCATCCACATAGAGCAAAAGGTATAAGTGTCATGAAAAATAAAAATGAGTTATCACTTTTGTTGCATATGAACCCAATATGCAAGATGTAAGTGGCAAAACGGCCATACCAAGCTCTGAGAGCTTGTTTAAACCATAAAGTAACTTTCAAGGATGACAGACATACCAAGGAGTCATAGTGTCACGACCGATCCGGGCGCGGCGGTGCCCTACACAGGCACCGCCACAGTGCAGTGTCGAGAGATAATCGTGAACATACATGAAGCGATAAAATAAAACAACTAGAATTTAAACAATAGGTTGGCCGATAAGGCCACCTCCGTGGACACGTATACATATACTTAAACAATCGCGATTACATCTTTTTTTCTTCAAACCGACCCACAAGATATGGCTACGAACTCACAGAATTACAAGCGTGGCGGGACGGCCGCCATTACCCCTGAATGTACATAAATCTACAACATCGAAGCCGTACCCAAAGATAAGCCTCAGGGGTGAATGGAGCTTCTTCCCAAAATTGAACAAAGATCCTAAGCAAGGATCACCAAGCGTACCTAACACTGCGGGCATGAGCGGCCCGAAGAAGTCGATTACTAACAGTAGCAGTATGGAGCGAAATAAGGTCTGATAACCAAATCATGCGTATAAAAAAATGACAGTGGCAAATATAAAAATGAAATATCAGATCTTACCGTGCCATTTTAACTCCTGAAATCAATCGTATCTTAACCGTTCTTTTCCATCTTTCAATAAAAATTAACATCATATTCTTACATACTTACTTTAAGGATTTAGTCAAGTTTTTCCACATAACTTACATATCTTACATAACATAATCTGGCCCTTTATGGAGGGACCTCTTGTTTGGGAGATTACTTTGATTATCCATACGTGATAACGTAATCCGGCCCATTTGTGGGACACGGTGTACTGATGAATCATGTGGCATAGTCCGGCCCGCCTGTGGGGCTCGGTGTACTGTGGAGTCATGTAGCATAATCCGCTTTGTGGAGCTCGGTGTCTTGTGGAATCATGTAGCATAATCCGCCCGCTGTGGGCTCGGTGTAAGATGGCGTAACGGCCTATGTGTAGGCTCGGGGTAATATGGCGTGTCAGGCCTATGTGTAGGCTCGGTGTATCTCATGCGTGTCCGTCCCATTTGTAGGCTCGGTGTATTTCATAACATAATCCGGCCTATTTGTAGGCTCGGTGTGATTTTCCTTACATAACATTTTTAAACCATCTTTTCACTTCTTCTTAAGTCGTCATAACAACTTCCCATAAAGCTATTATGACAACCTTTCATTTTAGAGAACTTAAGACACTTTTATTCTTACAACATTAGGGAAACTAGACCCAAAAATACTATGTACATACATACTTAAAAAGAATCATAAAACTCCTTTCTTTTTAAAGCTCAAGTCACACACTCTTTTGAAAACCATCTTCTTAACTTTTGAAATAAATTAAGAAGCCATACTTTTTAAAGTTTAGTCATTTCCACTCATAAAATCAAGGCTTATAGTATTAACCCCTCATAGCATACACTCTTTAAAATCATATAAGCTTAAAACTTCATAATCCTTAAAAGACACTCAAAGTTCATAGTCTTAAAACTTCATAACATACATTCTTTAAAGTCCATTTACTTATACTTATAAAATCATATCATCTACAATTTAGAAATCAAGTCTCATAACTTGAAAAATAAAGTTTCATACACTTCCAAAACCAAGTAACTTATTCTCTTTAAAACCATATAACTTCACTTTTAAAATCAATACCACTTTTCACATATAAATTCAAGTCATTTTAAACATAAATCAACTGATTACTTTAAATAAATCAAGACACATATCTTTAAATCAAATCTCATAACTTAGAACAATTCTTACCAACGTCTCCCATAAGACTTGGTAAGGACTTAGGACAATTTAAGCGTCTTTTAACTTAGAATCAACAACGTGAATATGCTTAACCAGAGTAGAAGGAATCATGAAATACTATCACATGTATATTTCATCGTAGGATCATGCCAAAGAAAGAAGAGGTTCACATACCTCACGGCGACTAGTGACAAGTTGCAAAATGCTCCCAGTACTTTATCGCGCTAGCTTTTCCACCTTGAGTAGAATCGCTACTCATAGTACTTGACGTATATTAATCATAACATGTCTATCAACTCCTAGTTTTTAACTTAGAATAATATGTTACACCCAGTAAGTCAGGACATGTTTAAGAGAGATATCGTAAGGAACTCAAGACTTGAAAAGTGCGAAAGGAAGAATTGTTTTTCAGACGGAAAATCTTAGAAACGTCGGAAAGGAGAAATGTTCGTTGGTGAGAATTAGATTCTCAAAATGCATTAATTGAAGAGTATGGAACTTATTATCATTATTTTTTTGTTTTTTTACGGATTTGATCACGTGGGGCCCACAGGAATTTCGTTTTGTGGGACCCAGAGGTTCTGAAATTTTATGGGCGAATGGGAGGCGACATGTGGCACCGCATTGATCTTGGAAGAAATTGAAGCAAGGGTAAAATGGTCATTTGACCAATGTATAGATGACAAAGTCTTGCTAATTAAGAGCTTGATATTGTTGACTAAGTCAGTGCCACTTGGCTTGATCTCTTCCTCCAAACTTTACAAGTGTTATAATCTAGACCTACTGATGTATTATATAAGCACACTAGTAGCGAGACTTGTCTTCAACACTTAGAAAAATAGAGACCTTGTTCCACATTGGGAAGCTCTCGACTTTGCCTAAAAATCCACAAAAATTTTGTAGTTTTGATCCATTATTCACAAGACTTTAACCCAGGTCCCTAAGGGTATTTTAAGGATATCTCAATAGAAGATCCGGAAAAACCGCATTTTTACGTTAGTCGCAAGCGAAAACCAAGGTGTTCTTGACTTTGAAGTTGGAAATAGAAGAGGAGTTTTCACGACTTAAGGGTTGAAAATAGCGGTTGGGCGTCGAAAGAAGTTGGAGTTTCTAAGGATCGACTTAGGGTTTTGGATCATTTTGAGCTTAAGGTGGTAATAATCTCCGACTTAGTAGTTAGAAATGATCATGTGGATTATATTATGAAGAATGATATGTGTTATGGAATATTTGGATGGAATCCGAAAAGTAGCATGATTTAGCCTTTAAGATTGTAATTCAATTTAGTTACTAGTTTAGTCGTCGCATGTTATCTAAAGAATTGATTATGGTGGTTATAATTGCTAAGTTGTTTATGACTATATAACATGTTAGACCTAAGAAGTTGGATTGAAAAAGAATTGGAAATGACTTGTGTTATTGAATAAGTTAGCCGAGAATGGCCTTGATTAAGGACTTAGTTTGTATTAATTGTGGGGCGGAATTTTACACGTATTGTAAGGCGTGTAATACCCTTTGATTGGTTGTTGTATTGAGCCTTAAATGTGGCGTGTTTGGTTATTGAATTCGGCCTTGCAAAAGGCGGCAAAGTATGTAGAAACAAAGGAAGTCTTTGTCAGATTTTAGTAGAATTTAGTGACTTTGCACTTAGAATATTCTACGTTTGAAGCTAGAGGTTTAATGGACGTATTATGGTCATTATAGGTTGAAGTACTAGGTATAGCGTATTCTACTTGAAGGATGGAATAGCTATCAAGGTTGAGGTACTTTGGAGCATTTTGCTATTTGTCGATGTCGTCGCGGTATGTGAACCTCTTCCTTCTTTTGACATGATTCTATGTATGGAATATACATGTAGTACTATTTCATGATTCCTTCTACTCTTAGAAGTTAAGAGGTATGTATGTTGATTTACTCTACGTAAAGGTTATGTCTAAGTTATCCTAAGTTCTTACCAAGTCTTATGGGGGATGTTGGTAAGAGTCGTTAGGAGGTATTTGGAGCCAAGTTGACTTGGCTAAGTTCTGACACAAATGAGAATAAGTATCGAACAAGCCACTGCAGCGTTAATAAAGGAAAATGTAATGACAATCAATTAAGTTAAAATGAGTAGAATTCTCCATCTGCATAAAAGCTAAGATAAGACAAAATTGTATTACATTTTCTAGATCATGGCTACTTGATTAAGATCGTTATAAATAAGTATAACTTATTCACAACGCACCAAAGTATATGTTACTTAATTTATAAGAGTTTACGTATGAAGTTTTAAGACTATGGACCTCAAATTTTTAAAAGGTTAAGGGACTTTATTTTTCAAGTTATGGAACTTGATTCTTAAAGGGAGAAATGAATTGATTTAAAAGTATAGAATACTTGATTTGGAAAGTATTGATTTCTTGCCATTCTAAAGTTAAGAAACTTGTTTTATTAAAAGTTATGAGACTTGAAGTATTTTGAAAGCTATGTGATTTGATTTGAAAGTATAAGTTTCTCGGTTATAAAAAGAATGAATTTGTCTAAGACATAAAGAGTTATAACGGCTTTATGGGAAGTTGGTTATAACAACTTTATGGAAGATTAAAAGAATGGTTTTCTTCAGTAATGTAAGCAAAGAAATGATTTGAAATAAAGAAGGGCAAATTGTTTTAAAGGTACCAATTGCTTAAGGTTTTAAAGAAAGAAGTCACTTGATTTAGAAGCCTATAAATGTATTTCTAAAAGGTATTGTGACTTGTCTTGAAAAGTAGATATGACTTGATACTACGGTTATTAGTATCTTGGAAGTTTTATTTGAAAGAGAATCATTTTAAAGGAGTAGAGGCACGTAGTACGTTGGGTTAAATTCCCGGATTTTATAATGACATGTTAGTGCCTTAAGTAAACAAAAATGAGAGTGTATATGAACAAGCTAATAAGAAGTTAGGGGATTTCTTAACTTGCTTATGTAATGTATGATGAGTCGGTAGTGCTTATGTTATGTATGATAAGTCAGTAGTGCTTATGTTATGTATGATAAGCCGGTAGTGCTTATGTTATGTATGATAAGCCGGTAGGGCTTATGTTATGTATGATGGCCGGTTGAGCTAGGGTAAGAGTATAAATGATGGGTAAACCCCCAAGACGTTATACCACATTCTCCAGGGTAAGAGTATAAATGAGGGGTAAACCCCGAGGCGTTATACCACTGCGGGGTAAGAGTATAAATGAGGGTAAACCCGAGGCGTTATACCACATGTTCCGTGGATTTGCTACCCATGATGCGAGGAATACCTCATGCGAGTCCTTATGGACTTATGCGGGTGAAATAGTCCCATGCGGGCGGGTACAGCCTATGCGAGAAATACCTCATGCAGGTCCACATGACCTATGCGGGTTAAATAGTCACAGGAGTAGGATTGCTTATTGATACTACGGGCGAGGGACCCTGCTTTGATCATGAGCCTCCTATTTTTATGCAGTATACCTTTATGGGCAGACTTATGTGATTTTATCGCGTCCCAGTTAGGCGGCGGTATACCTTTATGGGCGGACTTATGTGACTCTATCGCGTCCCAGTTGGTAAACGGTATAGGCGTTCCTCCGTAAAAGGCGGATTAGGTTATCTGAGATAAGTAAGTTATATGTTTATGAACTTGATGATTTTCTTAAGTATGCGTAAGAATTTGACTATACTCTTATGGAAAAATGGGAAAAGATAATAAGATGCGATTAAGTTCACGAGATGGAAATGACACGGTAGGATCAGTATTTACCCTTTCTTTATACTTGCCCTGTCATTCTTTTATGCTGATTATAATTTGTTATTGTACCTTATTTTCCGTTCCATATTCGTAAATTTTTGTTATGCGGCCCGCCGAAGTGCGTTCATGTCCGCGTGTTTAGGTGCGTGATTGTGGATCATGAGCTTAGGATCTGGTTGGCATTTTGAGATGACTCAATGTTCCGTAGTTGTCATGGCTATGTATATTGAAGTGCAATGGGGCCTTGTCGCCATAGTATTTGTTCAAATCTTAGAAGTGCATGTATTCATCGTAATTTGGGTAGCTAGAGTTGTTTTTACATTGTTAAGCAGTGTAGACCCTTTCGGGTAATTTTTATGCTATGGAAGCCTTATCGGCTTGGCCTTGGTTTAAAGAAAAAAAAAGAGTGTTATTTATCTTCCGTAGTTTATTATGTTGTATGATTAGAAGGGTGCCCAGGTAGGGCACCAGTCGCGGTCCGGGGTCGGGTCGTGACATAATACTAAGTGTAAGGTCTCTTATTCTACGGAAAATCGGGCAACACTTCCTTTGTTTCTACGTACTTTTCCACCTTTTTCAAGGTCCGAAAATCAATAACCAACGTACGCATTTAAGGCGCAACAATCCACCAATTCAAAGGAGATTACACGCCTTAATATGACGTGTAAAATTTTGCCCCACAATAATACAAGACAATCCAATAACCTTAGGCAATATTCGGCAATATCAAGGACAACAACAACATCTATTTCTTTTCAATTCCTTTCAATCCATAATGTCATCCTAACATGTTATATAGTCGCAAACAATTCAAACAACTATAATCATTTCTTTATATAACAAGCGACGACTAAAACTAATAACCAATTTGAATTACAATCTTAGGGTTAATCATGCAACTTTCGGATTTGGGTTTCTAATATCCATACACTTATCAAACTTCATAATATATACCTCATGCTTGTTAATATCCATAGCTACAACAATAAGTAATCTTAATTACTAAAACGACTAGATTTTTACCTTTATAAGCCCTTATAAATTCCAAGATTCAAAGTCTCTCCTTAGAAATTCTTAGCTCGCTTTCGCTACGCTCCAGCTATTTGAAGCCTTTAGAAGTTCACAACCAACTTCTCTTCCATTTCGATCAAAACTATGAAAGCGACTTAGGTTTCGCCTTGCGACTAACGTGAAAGCGTCGTTTTTAAATCTTTCTATTGAGATATCCTTCTGATACCCTTAGGGACCTTGGGTTAAAGTCTTGTGAATAATGGACCAAAATTACAAAAAATTGTGTGGGAATTTAGGCAAGCGAAAGCGACTTTAAAGACAAAAACAAGGTCTTGAAATTTTCTAAGTGTTGAGACAAGTCTTGCATCTAGTGTGTATATATAATACAATGGAGGGTCAAGATTACAACATATGTGTGGCTAGGATGAAGGAAATTAAATATTAAGCCAAGTGGACAAGTTGACTTGGTCAATAATCTCAAGCTTTGAAGACTTGTTCATCTACATAGGTCATTGACCATATTACTGTTACACCCCGTAGTTCCAGGGTATGTATGTGGGGACGTACGTACGAGAATTCGGCATTTAAATTTAAAAGGAAGAAAGATATGATTTTTTCGACGGAAAAGTTTCCAGATTTGTGAAGGAAAAAGGTTCGTTAAAGGGAATTGGATTCCCAGATTTGGTATTCGGACTTTTTGGAATATTTGAAAATTATGGAATTTTATTTCCGGAATTGGTCACGTGGGGCCCACGTGACGAATTTACGGTTTGTGGGGCCCACTTTATTTTCGAGATTTTGGCATTACGGATATTTTCGGAAGATGAAATATTTTGGACGAGTAGGGGGGCGACACGTGTCCCCAATCCTCACCTTACATTTGCTTTAATCCTAGACATTGGTTGGCCTATAAATACCCTTATGTTGCAGAGACTTAATTCATCCACACTTGAAATATTTTCCAGGCAAATCCCAAACATGTTGAAGCTCGTCAAATCCCCCTTTGTAGAAAATTTCTTCAAGTATTGTTTTTATCCCAAATACCTTAGCTATATCCTTGTAGTATTCCAAAGTTATCCCGACATAAGAGCAGGAAATACTACTTTATTCCAATAGTCTTAAAATGAAACCACAGGAAAATCTTCATAGTTGGTTGAAGTGTTAAGAAGTTGTTTAGAAACTTCTAAGGGTTGCTTGGAGGCGGGTTGGAGCGTAAGGAATTGGAGCTAAGCGTTGCTCGGGATCGACTTATTAATCTTGGATAATTTTGGGCTTATCGAGGTAATGATCTTTGTCCTATTGTAATTGGATATTACATATTGTAGTAGTTTAGAATTGAGTATAAGATTTATTGGAAGGATGATTATAAAGAATTGAATGTATTTACATTGTTGTATTTACATTGGGTGTATTCTGATGAAACATAGTATTATTGTGGGGCGGTGTTGTACGTCAGGTTAGACGTGTAACCCCCTTGGAGTTGTTGGATTGGTAGCGGGCCTTGATAGAGGAGGAGATTTATGTGGTTACGGGGAGGTCTTTGCGAATTTTCCGTAGAATAAGGAATCTTGTATTTAGAATATTCTACGAAGAGATATAGAAGTTGATAGACGTTTTATGGCTATTATTGGTGGAAGTACTACGAGTAGCGTATTCTACTTGAAGGGTGGAAAAGTCTAGCAAGGTTGTAGTACTTGGAGCATTTTGCTAATTGTCGATAATCGTCTCGAGGTATGTGAACCTCTTCCTATCTTTTCTAGCATGATGTTGTGAACTATGTAGTACGGTAGACGTACGTGTGCTAAACAAATTTTGATTGATTTTAAAAGATAAAAGACTGGACTTATATTTTGACTTGATATGAAATGTGAAGAACTTGAATTGTGTTAAAGTGGTGAAACCTCATTCGTGAGTAATGAGTACTTGGTCTAGAAAAAGGAATAAGTTATATTAATTTCGGAAATGGGAATAACTATCAAACAAGCCATTGCAGCGTTAATAAAGGAAAATGTAATGACAATTAATTATATTAAAACCAGTAGAAACCTCCATCTGCATAGAAGCTAAGATAAGACAAAATTGTATTACATTTCCTAGATCATTTGCTTTCTAATAAGAATTATTATAATCAAGTTTTGATTTTCTTAAAATTCCAAAGTAAGGAACTTGATTTCTAAAAGAAAAGAGACTTAAGAATTTGAAGTGTTTTGGTTTAAAAGAAAGGCATGGTTTTGTCTTAAATTGGTTTAAAACATAAAGTGTTATAATAGCTTTATGGGAAGTTAGTTATAACGACTTTATGAAAACAAAAGAATGGTTTTATTATTGGATTTAAAATGGTAACTTGATTTTGGGAAAAGAGAAGTAACTTGAGTTTAAAAGTATAAGTAACTTATTTTCAAATATCAAACTTTTCTTGATGAGAAAAATATAAGTGGCGTGGTTTTAAAAGGTAGGAGTACCTTGATCTTAAAAGAGTTGGTTACTTGGGTTTTAAATATATACTTGACGTTATTCTAAAAGTGTAAGCCACTTGGTTTAAAAAGTGTAAAGTACTTGATTTAAACATGAACGTATTTGGTACTACGGATAATAGTATCGAGTTGTTTTTACGTAAAAAAGAGATCTTTTTTTGAAAGGATTAATGTATGTAGTACTTTGGAGTTAAAACCCGGATTTGTTGTCATAAAATGAAAGTCTAAAAGTATGTTGAGCTTGCCTATGCTAGTTGTGATAGCTTTTGTTGTGCAAGTATTGTATTTCTATACCACCGCGTTTCTCGATGGAGGGCCGGCTGACTTGTTGTGAACTTACTTGGGCGTCTGGCGGTGTGGAGGATTCCGCGTATGCTTCCATTATTATTGTCACATGGGCATGTCTACACAGATGAGGATTAGGGGCATGTGACCGTTATTGTTATTCCATGGACTAGCTCTCGTGAGGTTTCTTGATTCGGCTTTGGTATCGGTAGTTGGCTCTCGTACTTGCCGTCGTGGTGATTCGGCTTTGGTATCGGTAGTTAGCGCCGTGCTTGCCTGTTCGGTTTAGTGGCGAAGTCTCGTGATCGGCTTTGGTATCGGTAGTTGGCCTTTACTTGCCGGGTCGACCGTGGTGTAGTTGTATAGTATGGTTGTTACGGCTTTGGTATCTGGTAGTTGGCTTTCGTACTTGCCCCGGTCAGTGGATGATGCGAGTTGGTTACGGTAGCTTTGCGCCGTACTTGCCGTGCGGTTTATGACCTGGTGGGACACGGTGTTCGTATGTACTCGCGGTGTTATTTTATCATAGGCTGGCGATGAGGAAGGTATTCCACGGGCATGATTGATGTTGTGGCGTGAGACCGTATTTATATTTAGTGATGACTTTGAGGCGTGAGTCCACGGCTTGGCTTATATATTGTGGAGTGTAGTTTTGTTATCATACATGTCTCGCTTTATATAAGTGTTATGATTTCATTCTGATATTTTGATTTCACTTAGTACTGTTGTCTTGACCTCCTTGAGGCTGCATTCATCTGCGGTAGAGAATACCGGTTGTTGATCCCCGCTCGTAGGATCACAGTTCAGCGGTTTGGGAAGCTCCGTTTCTCCGGCGGCTTATCTTTGGTATAGTCCCTGTCATTGTAGGTACTTGTACATTCGAGGTATGGCGAACTGTCCGTCATAGTTATGGTTACATTCTTAAGTGTAATCTTGTTGTGGCGGGGTTTGTAAAGGATATAACTGCTGGGTTTTATGTATATATCTGAAAGGTGACCGTTTTTGCTTAGCTGTTCTCTTATATTTCAACTGTTTCATGTATTTGAGTTTTTATTTCATTGGTTTTCTCGATGTATTATCACTAGGGTGCGGGGTAAGACACGATCGTGGCCAGTGGTCGTGACAAAAGTGGTATCAAAGTAGTTAATCCTCGGAAAGTGTCTCTGGACCACTATCTAGTAAGTCTTGATTATCATTGTGTTGTGCACCACCTATGTCGGGAGTGCATGATATTTAGGATTGGTTTCCATTCTTCTCACTCGAGATCGTGCCTTGGCCGTGTTGTAAGTTGGACTCCTCGGCGTATTATTTTGTACGATTATGCCTACGCTGTAGCGGACGAGCCCGAAGAGGAGCGGCGAAGGAGGCTGCGAGTAGTGCAGGTGATGGCTGTTACGAGACCACGATACCTAAGGTCTACCCGAGGAGAGCTAGCGAGGATATAGGTTACAAGGAGATGGCGATTACTAGCTAGGATTGTGGCTGACACGAGGGCGAGGGCGAGTCGGGAGTCGGAGGTTTCCGTAGCACCCGGTGGATTCTTTGGTCGGATATAGTTTGAACTACGGACTTTTTGGCCGGATTTGAGACTACGGGACTTTTCGAGGCTGAGGATGATCTGAGAGGGATTGCGAGCGAGATGACCGGATCGATCAGGGCTTGAGAGACCGAGTCGGTGGTCTTAGGTTCGCATTTGCGTGATCTGATCGTGGTTTTGATTCGTAGGAGCTGTCACGGGAGAGCATGCGCCTCCAGTGGATGGGAGAGTTCTCGAGGCATTTCTTACACTTCTTGCCCTCTCGCGGATGAGGAGCTTCGGGCAAATAGATTTATGATGTTGAGGCGAGCAGGCGGGCGGTTCGGGAATCTGATATAGAAGTTTGGCTCGTTGGCTCGTTATGTCCCCCTTGTCACGACCCGTTAAGACGTGGCCCAGTGCCTACGGGCACCCAAGTAGTCATCGAGAGAAAATCGTGAATATAAAAACAAGACATGAAACGATTATAAAATGAGACCACGATTTATGTGAGAAAATGTAAGCCTTTCGGCATATATATATAAACATAGTTTTGCGATTACATCCCACATCAAGCGGGACTACTGAACCTCTGAAGATAAACAACTATGGCGGGACGGGCCCGCCATACCTGAATGTACAAAACTATATACAAACAGGAGATCTGTTATACCGCATTTCCGGTATATGCGTGGGGCGTGCGTGAGAATTTGAGCCTTAAGTTAGGCAAAGGACCGAATTTTGGGCACAGTGCGATTGGAGTCGTTTTTCGGCGGCGTTTCCACGACTACGTTGGGAAAATTCGGCTATGTCATTTAGTATTTTGCGGATTTTCCGAAGCAGCGAAATGTTTTGGACCAACGGAGGTGACATTTGTCACCTCGTTTAAGCGATGTGGGTTGGGCGGTTGGACACGGGTTGGAGGCCTATTGGCTCCTTGTTTTGGCCTTGTTTTGTGGCTTGTTTGGTGCCATGTTTTGTGCCTTGTTTTGTGGAGTAGGGTTAGGGTGCACTTGGCTTGATCAAGGCCATACACTTGCCTTGCACGTGGCTTGATCTTGGCCGTTGGTTGGCTTTTGGTTTCCTATAAATACCCCCAGGGATGAACTTCTTCATCCACTCTTCATGTCTAAGCCTTGAAAACTCTCCTCCCCCTTTGTGAGCTCTTAGCGAGAGCCTTCCCCTCCCCCGTGTGGCCTTTGGCCGAGGGTTCCCTCCCACTTTTGTGGTGCTAGTAGGGTACCCACTGCCTAGTTGTTTTCGTATAATACCACTCGCGTGGTATTGAAATACTTCTCCTAGTATTGTTATAATGCCCAAAATACCTTAGCCTTGTACCTTGTAGTATTCCAAAGATACCTCTATCGTAGAGCAGGAAATACTACATTTTGTCCTTTAGTCTCAAGCGAAACCAAGGAAATCTTCATGGTTGGTTGAAGTATTTGAGTAGAAGTTGGTTAGAACTTCTAAGGGTTGTTTGGAGCGGATTGGAGCGCGGAGTAGGAGCTAAACCTTGCTCGGGATCGACATTATAACTTGGATAATTTTGGGCTTATCGAGGTAATTATCTTGTCCTCTATTGTAATTGGAGATTACATGTTGTAGGATTATATAGTTGAAGTATACTATATATAGAATGAACATTATTGTGGCAATGTCTTTTGACTTAAGCTGAAGAATAAGAAGCTGACTGTATTTACATAGGGGTATTGCGGTAGACTTGTGTAGTATTCTTGTGTAGAATTGTACGTCAGGTTAGGCGTGTAAACCACCACTGGTTGGCTTGGTGGCCGGCCTCGATAGAGGA
Source organism: Przewalskia tangutica (assembly GCA_029844215.1). Classification (NCBI taxonomy): domain Eukaryota; kingdom Viridiplantae; phylum Streptophyta; class Magnoliopsida; order Solanales; family Solanaceae; genus Przewalskia; species Przewalskia tangutica. The sequence continues at coordinate 72,807,296 of CM056728.1, forward strand.
GGAGATTTCTGTTGTGGCGGGGAGGTCTTCTTGAATTTTACGTAGAAAAATGGGAACTTGTGTTTTGGGGTTAATAGGCGTTTGTGACCTTTATAGGTGAAAGTGCTAAGAGTAGCGTATTCTACTCGAGGAGTGGAAAGGGCTAGCAAGGTTGTAGTACTTGGAGCATTTTGCTTATTGTCGATAAATCGCGCGAGGTATGTGAACCTCTTCTATCTTTTCTAGCATGATTGTTGTGAACTATGTAGTGCGGTAGGCGTACATGTGCTAAGTGATTTGGTTGGTTTAAAACATAGGGTGTTATAATAGCTTTATGGGAAGTTAGTTATAACGACCTTATGTAAGTGAAAATGGTTTCACGATGTTAGAAGTTAAGAGACTTGATCTTATAAGATAAGAGACTTAACTTATTTGTTTTAATGTGGATGTTTGTGTGAAACCTCATTCGTGAGTAATGAGTACTTGGTTTTTAAAGGGATAATGTTTCTTGATTTGGGAATCGAGAATGTGTATCGACAGGACCATTGCAGCGTTAATAAAGGAAAATGTATTGAATAATGATGTATTAAAACCGGTAGAAACCTCCATCTGCATAGAAGCTAAGATGAGACAAAATGATATTACATTTTCTAGATCATGGCTTCTTGTAATAAGATCGTTATAAACAAGAATAAACTACTCATATATATGACATATGTTACTCAATTGTTTTAAAAGAGATTAAGACTATGAGTTATGAAACCTTTCTAAAATAAGTGACTTGAGCATTTGAAAATGAGAAGCTTGAGTAATTGAAACTAGGCAAGCGGAACTTAGGAAAGAATGTTGTTACTTGATTTTGAAAAGGAATGTGGGTTGGTCATTCTAATACTACGGGTATCGGGTGACTTTTATAAAAGTAATGGATCTCTTTTAAAAGAACTTAATGTATGTAGTACTTTGGGATTAAAAACCCGGACTTTGGCATAAAATGAAAGTACTATGCTTGTTGGTGTGAAACTTGCCTATGCTTGTTGTTGTGAAACTTGCCTATGCTTGTTGTTGTGAAACTTGCCTATGCTTGTGATGATAGCCTTTGTTGTGCAAGTGTGGTATTTACGTATTCTGGCGTCTCGATAGAGGCGGTCGACTTGTTGAGAACTTACTTGGGCGTCTTTGGCGGTGATGGAGAATTCCACGGGTATGTTTCCATTTTGATTCTTGTCTTGTTGTTGATGTCACATGGGCGTACATGTCTGCCGTCTGATATTCAGGGGCATCGCGGCCATGCGGGCGGGTTGATTACCCGATATAGAGTTATTCTGGTTACATGGAAATGTCTACACGGGGGTAGAATTAGGGGCATGTGGCCGTGCGGCGAGTTGATCACCAGTATATTATTGTTGATGTCACATGGGCGTGTCTGCAGTAGAATTCCAGGGGCATGTGGCCATGGGGCATTGGTATTATTGTTGCATCATGGACATGTCTGCCGATGCGTAATTAGGGGCATGCGGCCGTGATGCGAACATGATTGATGTTGTGGGCGTGAGACCCGTAGTTATATTTGAGTGATGACTTGAGCGTGAGTCCACTTGGATATATTGCTTTTATGTTGTGAGCGTAGTTTGGTTATCATATATGTCTCTGCTTTATATAGACTAGTATGATTTCATTCTGATATTTTCTGATTTCACATACTTGGTACTGTTATCTTGACCTCGCCGAGTGCGTTCATCTGCGAGTAGAAGTACATCGATCGTGGATCCCATTCTTAGGATCACGATTGACGTATTAGGAAGCTCCGTTTCTTGGAGGCTTATCTTTTAGTATGTGTTCCACTGAGTTGTAGGTTCTTGTACATTCGAGGTATGGCGGGGCCTGTCCGTCATAGTCGTGTAAATCTTAAGTGCAGTAATCTTGTTGTGGGGGGTTGTAATGGATTAAAGCGTTCGAGTTTTATGTATATCTTGAAGGCAACCGTTTTGGTTGCTTTGTTTATAATTATATCTCTTGTTTCATGACTCATGTTTTATTTTCCTTGGTTTTCTCGATGTTGTATCACTAGGGTGCGGGGTAAGGCACGATGCGGGGCGAGCAGTCGTTACAAAAGTGGTATCGAGCGATTAATCCTCGGAAAGTGTCTACTGAACCGTGTCTAGTAAGTCTTGATTATCGGTGTGTTGTGCACCACGTCTATGTCGAGAGGCTATAGGACATTTAGGATTGGTTTCCATTCTTCTCATTACGAGATCGTGCCTTAGAGGTGTGTTGTAAGTTGGACCCTCCAGCGTATCTCGTTTTTACGATTATGCCTCCAGCGCAACGAGCCCGGGAGGCAAAGCGGCGAGTGCTGCTAGTGAGATCTGAGAAGATGCGAGCGCGAGCCGGGACACGAGGTTGTGCTTGACGGCGGGTTTTGTAGCGCCGCCCGGCCCAGCGAGTTTAGAGCGCGGCGATGGCTGCGAGACCATGATACGAGCCTCGGTCCACGATGCAGGCGGAGGAGATGGGTTACAAGAGATGGCGATTCTTGGTCGAATTCGTGGCGAATATGAGATAATTTGAATCGGCGATTCGATTCGATTCGATAGCACGATGGATTCGCCGGCGAATAGTTTGAGGCTACGGGACTTTACGAGTTAGCCGCGAGTTTTATGGGTGAGCACGAGGATGATCGCGAGGAGTTCATCCGGCGATTCTGACGGATCGTGAGTGATCGAGGCTTGGAGACCGAGTCGGTGGTCTTAGGTGCGCGCATCGGTGCGCGATACATGATCGGCCGGTTTGATTCGTGGGAGTTGTCGGGAGAGCATGCGGCTTCCAGCGATATGGGACGAGTTCTCGGAGGCATTCCTCACTCACTTCTTGCCTCGCGAGATGAGGAGGGCGCGACAAATTTATGATCTTTGAGACGAGAGGCGTCTGATTCGAAGTACAGCGTGGAGTTTGACTTCGTTGGCTCGGTATGTCCGCTTTAGTGGCAACCATGGAGGATAGAGTGCACGCTACGTCACGGATTAGATGATTACATGTCGAGGCATGTTCGAGTAGCTCTCGGTAGGGCATGGACATTGCCGCATGCGAGCTCATCTGCTGGGATGTGAGGCACGGAGAGGTCGGCGGAATGACGAATCAGCGAAGAGGCGAGAACAACGAGGTCCTTTGGTGACTTTCGAGGCGGACCGCCTCGGCATACTAGTTTTGTACCTCGCCCGGTCTGAGTGGTCCTCCACAACCTTGAGTATTCGGGGCGGTCGGGGCTCGAGGTTGAGTTTCGAGGAAGTAGGGTGTTGGCGGATCGGTCACCCACCTCGGTGTGGTCGATGTGGTAGACCGCATTTGGGAAGTGTCGTGGTGCGGGGAGCTTGTTATTTTGCGGCCAGCGGGGCCATTTTGCGGAAGCTTGTCCGACCAAGGGTATACGGATGTTACGACTCGACCTCTAGGATCGATGGGTGGTTCATCGCCTACGATTATCGCCTGCGGTGAGCCTATGATTAGAGTGGGCGGTAGCCGGGTATATCATAACCTCTAGAGTTTTGGTATGCTTGTTATAATGGTCTCATTATTATGTGCTATGTCTGAATAGCGTTGTGTTAATTGTGAGTTAGAAAACATGCTTAGTTGTGAGGATACGTATGGGGGCATGGTAAGTGTGAATCTTAGACTATGTCACGGCGAGACCTTAGGGGTAAGGTCGTCTTGAGTTGAAGATTTATTTTGACCCTTATCGGAGTAGTAGTATCGTGGGATTTATTTGTGTGATAAGTCAGTGGGTAGTGTGAGATGGAAGTGGTAGCTTTCATGATGTGAATTAGTAAGATTGTTCGGATCGGGAACAAGAGTTTGCCGGTTGATTCGGGTTGAGGACCATTTGCGGGTCAACCGTAACCGGTTTGGGGTGGGGTCGATTAGGTGGTCACTTGGTGGTAAGTCACGAGGATGCTAGGCCCAGTTTGTATGACCATCGTATGAGTTGGTGGATATGTTCGACCAAAAGCGGATCGTGGAGGCGAGAGCGACCTTAGAGAAGATCGAGGTTAGTAAGATGACCAAGTTTGGAGGTAGTGACTCGAGAGTTGGAAAGCAGAGCGTTGACGGAAGTATGGTACAAATACTAGAAAGAGTTTGAGTGTTCGAAGGGTACAACAAGATAGGGGAAAAGTGAGCGTGTGTGATCGTTTCTTTTGGGGAAAGGAAGGTGTGACGGGGTATATTTTAGACCTCGGGTAAGGGGTTTTGTGATGATTAGAGTGTTTCCTCATTGACTTGGGTTTAAGTATTGGTGCGTTTGTTATTTTTATGGCCAGGTGTGGCATGATTGTTTTCGTGTGTATAGCGATGAAGGCTATACTAGCGCATGTTGTGTTGAGACTTGAGAAGGAACATTGGGATGAATGTTTCTAAGGAGAGAATGTTATACCCGCATTTCGGAGTATGCGTGGGGCGTGCGTGAGAATTTGAGCCTTAAGTTAGGCAAAGGACCGAATTTTGGGCACAAGTGCGATTGGAGTCGTTTTTTCGGCGAAGCGTTTCCACGACTACGTTGGGAAAATTCCGGCTATGTCATTTAGTATTTTTGCGGATTTTTCCGAGACAGCGAAATGTTTTGGACCAACGGGAGGTGACATTTGTCACCTCATTTGAAGCGATAATGGGTTGGCCGGTTGGTCACGGGTTGGAGGCCTATTGGCTCCTTGTTTTGGCCTTGTTTTGTGGCTTGTTTGGTGCCATGTTTTGTGCCTTGTTTTGTGGAGTAGGGGTTAGGGTGCACTTGGCTTGATCAAGGCCATACACTTGCCTTGCACATGGCTTGATCTTGGCCGTTGGTTGGCTTTTGGTTTCCTATAAATACCCCCAGGGATGAACTTCTTCATCCACTCTTGACTGTCTAAGCCTTGAAAACTCTCCTCCCCCTTTGTGAGCTCTTAGCCGAGAGCCTTCCCCCTCCCCCTTTTCGTGTGGCCTTTGGCCGAGGGTTCCCCCCCCTTTTGTGGTGCTAGCCGTGGGGTACCCACTGCTAGTTGTTTTAGTATAATACCCATAAGCGTGGTATTGAAATACTTCTCCTAGTATTGTTATAATGCCCAAAATACCTTAGCCTTGTACCTTGTAGTATTCAAAGATACCTCACATCGTGAGCAGGAAATACTACCTTTTGTCCTTTTAGTCTCAAACCGAAACCCTAAGGAAATCTTCATGGTTGGTTGAAGTATTTGAGTAGAAGTTGGTTAGAACTTCTAAGGGTTGTTTGGAGCGAATTGGAGCGCACGGAGTAGGAGCTAAACCTTGCTCAGGATCGACATTATAACTTGGATAATTTTGGGCTTATCGAGGTAATTATCTTGTCCCTCTATTGTAATTGGAGATTACATGTTGTAGGATTATATAGTTGAAGTATACTATATATAGAACTGAACATTATTGTGACAATGTCTTTTGACTTAAGCCTGAAGAATAAAGAACTGAACTGTATTTACATAGGACTGTATTGCGATGAGCTTGTGTAGTATTCTTGTGTAGAATTGTACACGTCAGGTTAGGCGTGTAAACCCCACTGGTTGGCTTGGTAGCGGCCTCGATAGAGGAGGAGATTTCTGTTGTGGCGGGAGGTCTTTGCCGAATTTTACGTAGAAAAATGGGAACTTGTGTTTTGGGGTTAATAGGCGTTTGTGACCTTTATAGGTGAAAGTGCTAGAGTAGCGTATTCTACTCGAGGAGTGGAAAGGGCTAGCAAGGTTGTAGTACTTGGAGCATTTTGCTTATTGTCGATAAATGCGCGGTATGTGAACCTCTTCCTATCTTTTCTAGCATGATTGTTGTGAACTATGTAGTGCGGTGAGCGTACGTGTGCTAAGTGATTTGGTTGGTTTAAAACATAGGGTGTTATAATAGCTTTATGGGAAGTTAGTTATAACGACCTTATGTAAGTGAAAATGGTTTCTTGATGTTAGAAGTTAAGAGACTTGATCTTATAAGATAAGAGACTTAACTTATTTGTTTTAATGTGGATGTTTGTGTGAAACCTCATTCGTGAGTAATGAGTACTTGGTTTTTAAAGGGATAATGTTTTACTGATTTCTGGAATCAGAATGTGTATCGACAGACCATTGCAGCGTTAATAAAGGAAAATGTATTGAATAATGATGTATTAAAACCGGTAGAAACCTCATCTGCATAGAAGCTAAGATGAGACAAAATGATATTACATTTTCTAGATCATGGTCTTTGTAATAAGATCGTTATAAACAAGAATAAACTACTCATATATATGACATATGTTACTCGGTGTTTTAAAAGAGATTAAGACTATGAGTTATGAAACCTTTCTAAAATAAGTGACTTGAGCATTTGAAAATGAGAAGCTTGAGTAATTGAAACTAGGCAAACTGGAACTTAGGAAAAGAATGTTGTTACTTGATTTTGAAAAGGAATGTGGGTTGGTCATTCTAATACTACGGGTATCGGGTGACTTTTATAAAAGTAATGGATCTCTTTTAAAGAACTTAATGTATGTAGTACTTTGGGATTAAAAACAGGACTTTGGCATAAAATGAAAGTACTTTGAGTTGTGTGAAACTTACTATGCTTGTTGGTGTGAAACTTGCCTATGCTTGTTGTTGTGAAACTTACTATGCTTGTTGTTGTGAAACTTGCCTATGCTTGTGATGATAGCCTTTGTTGTGCAAGTGTGGTATTTACGTATTCTGGCGTCTCGATAGAGGCGGTCGACTTGTTGAGAACTTACTTGGGCGTCTTTGGCGATGATGGAGAATTCCACGGGTATGTTTCCATTTTGATTCTTGTCTTGTTGTTGATGTCACATGGGACGTGTCTACACCCGTCTGATTAGAGGCATGCGACCGTGCGGTCGGGTTGATTACGATATATTGTTATTATGGTTACATGGACATGTCTACAGAGGTAAATTAGGGCATGTGGCCATGCGGCGGGGTTGATCACCCGGATATTATTGTTGATGTCACATGGGCGTGTCTGCAGAGGTAGAATTAGGGGCGTGTGGCCGTGGGGCATTGGTATTATTGTTGCATCATGGACATGTCTACACGATCTGCGAATTAGGGGCATGCGGCCGTGATGCGAACATGATTGATGTTGTGGGCGTGAGACCCGTAGTTATATTTGAGTGATGACTTGAGGCGTGAGTCACGGCCGGATATATTGCTTTTATGTTGTGAGCGTAGTTTGGTTATCATACGTGTCTTGTTATACCGTATTTCGGTATATGCGTATGGACGTGCGTCTGGTGAGCCTTAGGTTAGGCATTGGATTGAATTTGGGCGCAGTGCGATTAAGTCGTTTTGGGCGAAAGCGTTTCAACGACTTCGTAGGAAAATTCGGCTATGTCATTTATAATTTTTGCGGATTTTTAGAGAGGCGAAACATCTTGGACCAACGGGAGGGTGGCGTGTGTCACCTCGCATTGAAGCAAATAGGTTGGCTTGGGCGATTTGGGCGTCAGAGCCTTCGTTGGCCTTGGCGATTGGCTCCTCTTTTGTGCCTTGCTTTGTGGCTTGTTTTGTGGAGTGTTTTGTGGAGTGTTTTGTGGGTGCACTTGGCTTGATCTTGGCCTTACACTTGCCTTGCACTTGGCTAGATCTTGGCCATTGGTTGGCCTTTGGTTTGCTATAAATACCCTCTCTTTGAAGACTTCTTCATCCACTCTTCACTTGCCTAAGTCTTGAGAAACCCTCCCTCCTCTTGTTGACTCTCGTCAGAAATCCCTCTCCCAGAAATTGGCCTTTGGCGAAACCTCCCCCTTTGAGAGCCTTGGCGAGAACCCCACTCCCTTGGGTGTTGTTCTCGTGTGGTACCCACTTTTGTGGTATTGAAATACTCCTCCAGTATTGTTATAATGCCCAAAATACCTTATATATACCTTGTAGTATTCCAAAGTTACCTCACATCGTAGAGTCAGGAATACTACCTTTTGTCCTTTAGTCTCAAGCCCAAAACCCTAAGGAAATCTTCATTGTTGGTTGAAGTTTTGGAGTAGAAGTTTGTTAGTACTTCTAATGGTTGTTTGGAGCGGATTTGATTACTCGGAGTAGTAGCGAAGCGTTTCTCAGGATCTACTTTATACTTGGATAATTTTGCGCTTATCGAGGTAAACACTCTTGTCCTTATTGTGATTGGAAATTGCATGTTGTTGATTATATAGTTGAAGTATACTATATATAGTCTTGAGCGTAGTTAGTTGGCAATGTCTTTTGACTTAAGCTGAAGATTCTTGAGCTTGTAATTACATGGGGTGTATTCTGATGAACTTGTGTCTTGTGTAGTAGAATTATGCAGCGTCCAGGTTAGGCGTGTAAACCCCACTGGTTGGCTTGGTAGTAGGCCTCGATAGAGGAGGAGATTTCTGTTGTTGCGGGGAGGTCTTTAAATTTTTTACGTAGAAAGATAGAAACTTGTGTTTTGGGGTTAATAGGCGTTTGTGACCTTTATAGGTGAAAGTACTAAGAGTAGCGTATTCTACTCGAGGAGTGGAAAGGGCTAGCAAGGTTGTAGTACTTGGAGCTCTTTTGCTTATTGTCGATAATCGTCGCGAGGTATGTGAACCTCTTCTATCTCTTCTAGCATGATATGTGTGAACTATGTAGTGCGGTGAAGCGTCGTGTGTTAGCGTGTTTGATTGTTCTTAAAACATAAAGTGTTATAACGGCTTTATGGGAAATTGGTTATAACGACTTTATGTAGGTAAGAAAATACTTTGTGGTTTTAAAAGGTAGCGATGTGAATTATAAGCGGCTAGTTATAATAAAGAACTTGATGTATTTCAAAAGATTTATAAATCGTTTTGGAAGGAGAGTAACACTTGGTTTTAAAGGTTTTAAAAAGAGTTATACTAGCTTTATGGGAGTTAGGTATAATGTCTTAAGAGAGGTAAAGAAAATGGTTTACTGATGTTAGAAGTTAAGAGACTTGATCTTATAAGATAAGAGACTTAACTTATTTGTTTTAATGTGAATGTTTGTGTGAAACCTCATTCGTGAGTAATGAGTACTTGGTTTTATTTAAAGGGATAATGTTTCTTGATTTGGAAATCGAGAATGTGTATCGACAGGACCATCTGCAGCGTTAATAAAGGAAAATGTATTGAGAAATGATGAATTGTATTAAAACCAGTAGAAACCTCCATCTGCATAGAAACTAAGATGAGACAAAATGATATACATTTTCTAGATCATGGCTGCTGTAATAAGAATGTTGTAAACAAGAATAACCTACTCTCACGTGAGACATATATTACTCGATTGTTCTAAAAAGGAATCAAGTGATTAAGTTTGGGAACTATGAAACCATTTGAAAATGAGAAGCTTGAGTAATTGAAACTAGGCAAACTGGAACTTAGGAAAAGAATGTTGTTACTTGATTTTGAAAAGGAATGTGGGTTGGTCATTCTAATACTACGGGTATCGGGTGACGTTTATAAAAGTAATGGATCTCTTTAAAAAGAACTTAACATATGTAGTACTTTGGGGTTGAAAACCCGGACTTTGGCATGAAATGAAAGTACTTTGAGTTGTGTGAAACTTGCCTATGCTTGTTGTTGTGAAACTTGCCTATGCTTGTTGTTGTGAAACTTGCCTATGCTTGTGATGATAGCCTTTGTTGTGCAAGTGTGGTATTTACGTATTCTGGCGTCTCGATAGAGGCGGTTGACTTATTGAGAACTTACTTGGAGCGTCTTTGGCGGTGATGGAGAATTCCACGGGTATGTTTCCATTTTGATTTACTTGTTGTTGATGTCACATGGGCGTATATCTGCCGTCTGATGGGGGCATGCGGCCGTGCGGCGGGTTGATTACCGATATATGGTTAATCTTGCAACATGGGCGTGTCTACCGTCTGATGAGGGCATGTGGCCATGCGGCGGGGTTGACCACCAGATATATTGTTATTGAGGTTACATGGGCATGTCTACACCGTCACGATGTCCGGGGCATGTGGCCGTGCGGCCTTATTATTATTGTTGCATCGTGGACGTACTCTGCAGAAGCGATTCGGGCATGCGGCCGTAATCTGAACATGATGGATGTTATGGGCGTGAGACCCGTAGTTATATTTAGTGGTGACTTTGAGGCGTGAGTCCACGACTTATTTTTATGTTGCGTCTTGTATTTTGGTTATCATACATGTCTCACCTTTTTAAGCTATTATGATTTCATTCTGATGTTGTGATTTCACATACTTGGTACTGTTATCGACCTCCTTGAAGCTGCGTTCATCTGCAGCGGTAGAAGTACATCGATCGTGGATCCTCGCTCTTAGGATCTCGATTCGACGTTTTAGGAAGCTCGTTTCTCGGAGGCTTATCTTTTGGTATGTGTTCCACTGAGTTGTAGGTTCTTGTACATTCGGGGTATGGCGGGAGCCTGTCGTCATAGTTATTGTAAATCTTAAGTGCAGTAATCTTGTTGTAGGCGGGGTTTGTAAAAGGATTAAAGCTGTTCGTTTTGAAAGAAAGTGTATTTATTATGTTATTGGAAGGTAACCGTTGGGTTGGCTTTGTTTATGTTCATATATCTGTTTCTTGTTTAAGTTTTATTTTCCATTGGTTTTCTCGATGAGTGTATCACTAGGGTGCGGGATAAGGCACGATGTGGGCCGGGCGAAGTCGTTACAAAAGTGGTATCGAGCGATTAGTCCTCGGAAAGTGTCTGAGACCGTGTCTAGTAAGTCTTGATTATCGGTGTGTTGTGCACCACATCTATAATCGGGAGGCTATAGGACATTTAGGATTGGTTTCCATTCTTCTCATTACGAGATCGTGCCTTAGAAAGGCATGTTGTAAGTTGGGCCCTACGGCGTGTTTCGTTTTTACGATTATGCCTCTGCGAAAACCGGGGCCCGAAGAAGGGCAAAGCGGCAGGAGGCGCTAGTGGGATTGAGAAATGCAGGCGCGAGCGGTCGATACTGAGTAGTGCTTGACGGCGAGTTTTGCGGCGCCGCCCGGCCTGAGTTTAGAGCGCGGCGGTGGGCTGCTGAGACTCTGATACACGAGCCTCGGTCCCACGATGCATTGCGGGAGATGGGTCACTGAGAGATAGCGATTATTGGCGAGTTGTGGCGGATATGAGAGATAGAGTGGGCCAGCGGTTCAGTTCAGCGGCTTTGTAGTGCACCGAGCGATTTGAGGCTACGGGATTTCCTTAGTTGTAGCCGCCACTTTGAGTTTTGGTCGAGGCGGAGGATGATCCGCGAGGAGTTCATCCGTCGATTCTGAAGGATCGTCACGGGTGATCAAGGCTTGATGAGTGCGTGACATTTGGTTCGCATCGGTGCGTGATACCAATGATCGATTGGTTTGATTCGTGGGAGCTTTCCGGGAGAGCATGCACCTCCAGTATGGAATGAGTTTTGGGGCTTTCCTCACGCACTTCTTGCCTCCGCGGATGAGGAGACGCGAGTAAACAAATTTTTATTCTTGAGAGAGAGCGCGGCTGTCGAAGTACAATGTCGAGTTCGATTCTTTGGCTCGATATGTCCTGCGCTAGTTGCGAATATGGAAGATAGGGTGCATCGCTACGTCGCGGGCTAGATGATTATATGGCGAGTCTTGTGCGGGTGTTTCTCTTGTAGGGCATGGACATTGCCGCGTTCGAGCTCGTACAGAGTGCGAGGCGCGGTCGGCGGGTAGGCCGCTTTCGCGAGAAGAAGGCCAAGGCGGCGGATATTTTGGCGACTTTCGGCGGACCGCCTCGGCCGAACTAGTTATGTACCTCCGCCATTCTGAGTGGTCCTATGACGCCGGGACCCAGGATATTCGAGGCGGTCGGGGCTCCCGAGTTTGAGATGTTCGAGGAGTAGGGGTGGTGGCGGATCGATCACCCTACCTCGGCGTGGTCGATGTAGTAGACCGCATTTGAAGTGTCGTAGTACGAGGAGCTTGTTATTCTTGCGGCAGCGGGGCCATATGGCGAGAGGCTGTCCGACGGTAGCGGTAGGATAGCACAGACTACTAGAAGCGATTCTGATTCTTCACCTTCCATAGCGGCGGGATGTTCATACACCGGTGTACGGTAAGTCGCGGTGGAAGTTCGATTTTAGCGGTCCTTGAACCGCCTAGTTTAAGTATATCCTTAACCACAGCAGATACTTGTATGTATTGATGTTAATGATGTGTTAAGTGTTATGTTCGGATAGCTTTGTGCTATAGTGTGATTTAAAAATCTGGTTAGTGTGAGATGGAAGTGGTAGCTTCCATGATGTGTTCGTGTCGGAGGCGGAAGTTAGCGCTACGTTGGGTCGGGTTGGGGCCATGTTGCGGGCCAACCCGTGTCCCGTTACGAGGAAGGGTCAGCTCTGGGTGGTCCTCCGGTGGCGAGTCACGAGTGCTAGGCCCAAGTTTAGATGACCGTCGTATGAGTTCGTGGATGCGTTCGACGAGAATCGGTTGTGAAGGCGGGAATGGCCTTGAAATCGAGATTAGTGAGATGACCAAGTTTGGAGGTGGTGATTCCAAGGGTTGGAAAGCGAGCGTTGTGAAGTGTGATGCGGATACTAGAGCGAGTTCGAGTGTTGAGGCAGTACTACGAGAAAAGGGAGTAGAAAACGTGTGTTTGTGGCGGTGTGGCATGATCGTTTTAAATGAGTATAGCGGTGAAGACTATCTTGCTTTGTTTGTTTTGAGACCTAGAAGGAACATTCGGCGAATGTTTCTAAGGAAGAATGTTATACCCGTATTTCAGTATATGCGTATGGACGTGCGTCTTAGAATTTGAGCCTTAAGTTAGGCATTGGATTGAATTTGGGCACAGTGCGATTAAGTCGTTTTTGGGCGAAGCGTTTCAACGACTTTCGTAGGAAAATTCGGCTATGTCATTTATAATTTTTGCGGATTTTTAGAGAGGCGAAACATCTTGGACCAACGGGAGGGTGGCATGTGTCACCTGCGCATTGAAACAAATAGGTTGGCTTGGGCGATTTGGGCGTCAGAGCCTTGGTTGGCCTTGGCGATTGGCTCCTCTTTTGTGCCTTGCTTTGTGGCTTGTTTTGTGGAGTGTTTTGTGGAGTGTTTTGTGGGTGCACTTGGCTTGATCTTGGCCTTACACTTGCCTTGCACTTGGCTAGATCTTGGCCGTTGGTTGGCCTTTGGTTTTGCTATAAATACCCCTCTCTTTGACGACTTCTTCATCCACTCTTCCCTTGCCTAAGTCTTGAGAAACCCCTCCCCTCCCTCTTGTTGACTCTCGTCCAAGCGCCCCTCTCCCCCCTTGAAAGTGGCCTGTGGCCGAAACCCTCCCCCTTTGAGAGCCTTCAGCCGAGAACCCACTCCCTTGGGTGTTGTTCTCGTGTGGTACCCACTTTGTGGTATTGAAATACTCCTCCAAGTATTGTTATAATGCCCAAAATACCTTAATATATACCTTGTAGTATTCCAAAGTTACCTCTATCGTGAGTCAGAATACTACCTTTTGTCCTTTTTAGTCTCAAACCGGAAACCACTAAGAAATCTTCATTGTTGGTTGAAGTTTTGGAGTAGAAGTTAGTTAGAACTTCTAAGGGTTGTTTGGAGCGGATTGGAGTACTCGGAGTAGGAGCTAAGCGTTGCTCGGGATCGACTTTATACTTGGATAATTTTGGGCTTATCGAGGTAAACACTCGTCCTTATTGTGATTGGAAATTGCATGTTGTTGATTATAGTTGAAGTATACTATATATAGTACTGAGCGTAGTTAGTTGGCAATGTCTTTTGACTTAAGCCTGAAGATTCTTTGAGCTGTAATTACATGGGGTGTATTCTGATGAACTTGTGTCTTGTGTGTAGTAGAATTATGCGCGTCAGGTTAGGCGTGTAAAACCCCACTGGTTGGCTTGGTAGCGGCCTCGATAGAGGAGGAGATTTCTGTTGTTGCGGGAGGTCTTGCGAATTTTACGTAGAAAGATAGAAACTTGTGTTTTGGGGTTAATAGACGTTTGTGACCTTTATAGGTGAAAGTACTAAGAGTAGCGTATTCTACTCGAGGAGTGGAAAAGGGCTAGCAAGGTTGTAGTACTTGGAGCTTTTTGCTTATTGTCGATAATCGTCGCGAGGTATGTGAACCTCTTCCTATCTCTTCTAGCATGATATGTGTGAACTATGTAGTGCGGTGAGCGTACATGTGTTAGCGTGTTTGATTGTTCTTAAAACATAAAGTGTTATAACGGCTTTATGGGAAATTGGTTATAACGACTTTATGTAGGTAGAAAATACTTTGTGGTTTTAAAAGGTAAGCGATGTGAATTATAAGCGGCTAGTTATAATAAAGAACTTGATGTATTTCAAAGATTTATAAATCGTTTTGGAAGGAGAGTAACACTTAGTTTTAAAGGTTTTAAAAGAGTTATACTAGCTTTATGGGAGTTAGGTATAATGTCTTAAGAGGTAAAGAAAATGGTTTCTTGATGTTAGAAGTTAGAGACTTGATCTTATAAGATAAGAGACTTAACTTATTTGTTTTAATGTGAATGTTTGTGTGAAACCTCATTCGTGAGTAATGAGTACTTGGTTTTATTTAAAGGGATAATGTTTCTTGATTTGGAAATCAGAATGTGTATCGACAGGACCAACTGCGGCGTTAATAAAGGAAAATGTATTGAGAAATGATGAATTGTATTAAAACCGGTAGAAACCTCCATCTGCATAGAAACTAAGATGAGACAAAATGATATACATTTTCTAGATCATGGGCTGCTTTGTAATAAGAATGTTGTAAACAAGAATAACCTACTCTCACGTGAGACATATATTACTCGATTGTTCTAAAAGGAATCAGTGATTAAGTTTGGGAACTATGAAACCATTTGAAAATGAGAAGCTTGAGTAATTGAAACTAGCAAGCTGGAACTTAGGAAAAGAATGTTGTTACTTGATTTTGAAAAGGAATGTGGGTTGGTCATTCTAATACTACGAATTATCGGGTAGCGTTTATAAAAGTAATGGATCTCTTTAAAAAGAACTTAACATATGTAGTACTTTGGGGTTGAAAACCGGACTTTGGCATAAAATGAAAGTACTTTGAGTTGTGTGAAACTTACCTATGCTTGTTGTTGTGAAACTTGCCTATGCTTGTTGTTGTGAAACTTGCCTATGCTTGTGATGATAGCCTTTGTTGTGCAAGTGTGGTATTTACGTATTCTGGCGTCTCGATAGAGTAGGTTGACTTATTGAGAACTTACTTGGGCGTCTTTGGCGGTGATGGAGAATTCCACGGGTATGTTTCCATTTTGATTTACTGTCTTGTTGTTGATGTCACATGGGCGTATGTCTGCCGTCTGATGTCCGGGGCATGCGGCCGTGCGTGGAGTTGATCCGATATATGGTTAGTCTTTGCAACATGGGCGTGTCTACCGTCACGATGTCGGGCATGTGGCCATGCGGCGAGGTTGACCACCAGTATATTGTTATTGAGGTTACATGGGCATGTCTACCGTCACGATGTCCGGGGGCATGTGGCCATGCGGCCTTGTTATTATTGTTGCATCATGGACATGTCTGCAGAAGCGATGTCCAGGGGCATGCGGCCGTGATGCGAACATGATGGATGTTATGGGCGTGAGACCCATAGTTATATTTAGTGGTGACTTTGAGGCGTGAGTCCACGACTTGGTATTTTTATGTTGCGTCTTGTATTTTGGTTATCATACATGTCTCCTGTTTTAAGCTATTATGATTTCATTTACTGATGTTGTGATTTCACATACTTGGTACTGTTATGCTTGACCTCCTTGAAGTGCGTTAATGCCGCGGTAGAGTACATCGATCGTGGATCCTCGCTCTTAGGATCTCGGTTCGTTTTGGGAAGCTCCGTTTCTCAGGAGGCTTATCTTTTGGTATGTGTTCCACGAGTTGTAGGTTCTTGTACATTCGGGGTATGGCGGGCCTGTCCCGTCATAGTTGTGTAAATCTTAAGTGCATGAATCTTGTTGTGGCGGGGTTTGTAAAAGGATTAAAGCTGTTCGTATTTGAAAAAGTTGTTATTTACATATATGTAGAAAGCAAGTCTTTCTCAGTTATTGTTTCATATTTCATAATATGTCTTGTATCGTTTATGTTCCATTACTCGATGTTGTATCACTAGGGTGCGGGGTAAGGCACGATCCACGGGCCGGAATCGGTCGTGACAAAAGTGGTATCGAAGCGATTAATCCTCGGAAAGTGTCTGAACCGTATCGGTAAGTCTTGATTATCGGTGTGTTGTGCACCACATCAATAATCGAGGAGGCTATAGGGTATTTAGGATTGGTTTCTATTCTTCTCACTGCGAGATCGTGCCTTAGAAGGCTGTGTTGTAAGTTGGACCTACGCGAAATTATTTCCACTTATCATTATGCCTCGCGTAGGCAAACCCGGGCCCGGGAGGCAAAGCGTAGAGGCTGCGAGTAGAGTTGAGAGGGTTCTGAGGCACAGGCCCAATCATCACGAGTTAGGTGCCCGTTCGAGATTCTGCGACATCGCTGCTTGATAAAGTTTAGCACGGCGGCGATTCCTCTGCGGCCGTGATATTTGAACCTTGATTCCACGACGAGCAGAGAATATGGATTGCAAGCGACCACTGTTACTAGCTATGGATTTAACTACGAGAGTATACGATGTACGCGAGTCTTGATGAATATCAACGAGAGGTTGTGCAAGTAGTTCTTGATTGAAGCTTGAGCATGGCTGCGTGCTGAGCTTATACGGCGGTAGAAAGCGTAGAGATCGGCCGGGTTAACGAGGGCGGCGAGAAGAGGGCGAGCGTGAGGTCCTTTGGTAACTTTTGGCGATCACCTCACAGCGGATTTGATTATGCACAACCACAATGCGGAGTGGTCTTGCGGATTTCGGGGCGTTCGGGGTATGCGGGAGTTGGTTAGAACTCGAGCTTAGGTTCACATTTTGGCGAGCGTCGTCGGGAATGTCGTCTTTTAGTTGGTACTTGTTGTACTGCGGCCGTCGAGGGCCATGTGTCGAATGGGTGACCTAGTAGGAGGACCTTGCCTTGATCTGCAGGTGGGTAGTTCGTCACCTTCCAGCTATCGCCCTGCAGGCGAGTTTGATTAGAACGACTAAGGGAGTGAAGCGATAGATATGAATATATCTTTAACCCTCTAGAGATCTGTATGTGTGATAAGGTGAGTATACCTTAAGTGCTATGTTACGATGGCCGTGTGTTAGTCGTGATTAGATCATGGTTGTTTAGCAGAGTAAGATTTTGGGGATAGAGAAGGTGTGAGCCTTAGAAGCTGCGTAAAGACCTTAGAGGTGAGGCCGTCTCGAGAAAGGTGTAATGTTATGTTTGACCCTTATCGGAAGTGCATAGTGCACGTGAGTTATGTTGGGATAGGTCCTGGTAGTGTGGAGCGAAAGGGGTAGTTGAGCTAAGAAGACCGCTGGGTTTTGAAGCGTGATTAGTGAGATTGTTCGGATCGGGAGCTAGTATTGTGCGCGTTCTTAGGGTCGGGTTGAGGCCACGTTGGGTCAACCAGCGGTAGGTTTGGTGGTGGGGTCGGGTTGTGGTGGTCCGCCTTGTGTTAGGGTTGTGAGGTGTTAGGCCCGAGTTTAGTTGACCAGTCTGAGTTCGTGGATCGTTCGACCGATGGTTGGGCGAGGAGTCGGCCGTGTTGTCTTCTAGCAAAGACCGTGTACTCGGCGAGAGGTTATGCGAGATGATATATCGAGAAAAGTTGTAAAGTGCAGGGTGCCTACCTTCGCCTTATGTCGACAGTGGAGCCAGGTTGCGTTTGTTTCTTTTACGGAGGTTTTACGAGCAAGGTTAGGAACTCGAGTAAGTCTCGAATCACGTTCGCCTCGGGCGGTGTTTGGATTTCGAGGATAGTTGCGAGAATTGTTGTCTCGGTTGAAGGAGTGTTTAAGCTACCATTTCGGTGTTCGGATGTCGCCTTATGAAGCCTTGTAGGCGGATGTGTGAGTCGCCGGTCGATTGGTTCGATGTTGGCGAGATTGAATAGTTGGTTGAGCTTGTTCCGGTAATTGTGGATAGAGTAAAGCTTGTCTAGAAGAGGTTACGGCGGCTCGGAGAAATCGTGCGGATAATCGGCGGCGGTTGGAGTTTAGGTTGATCGATCTTCTTGAAAGCACCACCGGGGTGGGTGTGGCGAGTTTTGGAAGGCGGAGGAACTTAGCCGAGTTACTTTGGTAGTTGAGTCATGTGAAGAATAGGCGGGTTGCCTATATGTTAGCTTTTGCCGTCCGACTTAGGAAGCGGTATGTCCGGTCTTCGTATTGTTATGATCGGGAAAGTATCGGAGTCCGTCGAGTGTTCCGATTAATGATGACCACGTTAGAGATAGTAACCGAGTTTGAGCTGAAGCGATATCGAAGTTTGGGTGTCACGATGCGATGATCGCATGCGATCCGGTACCATTTGTTGGGTCGCTGAGAAGGTTTATGCCTCGGGCAAAGTGACAAAGTGGTATCATGTGGTATGAATTCGAGTGTCTGCGAGAAGATGACACGTAAGGAAGAAGCGGCGTGTATGGCGGCGTAGATGTGATCATTTCTTTTGTGTGGAGAAAGTGCGAAGGAAGTATATTTTAGACCCCGGTGAGAAGTGTTTTGTGGTGATGATTAGAGGTGTTTTCCTCGTGGACTTGGATGTAAGTATTTTGCGCAGTTGTTTATGTGGCCATTGTGGCAGGATTGTTTCGTAAGTATGGTAGTGAAGACTATCTTGGCGCCGCGTTTGTTTTGAGACTTAGAAGGAACATTCGGGCGAATGTTTCTAAGAGGAGAATGTTATACCGTATTTCAGTATGCGTGGGGCGTGCGTAGAAAATTTGAACTTGAGAAAGTAGCTTGGCGAAATTTATTTGTGCCTGACACCCGATTAAGTCGTTTTTTAAAAGCGTTTTCTGACTTTCGTAGGGAATTTCCGGCTATGTCATTTTTAATTTTTGCGGATTTTTAGAGGCGAAACATTTTGGACCAACAGAGGCGCCATGGCACCCTCTCATTAGTGTGATAGAGTGGACGAAATGGTGACTATTTTGTCAAGTAGTTGGTAGGATATTTTGTGTGTAGTTGGTTAAGGTGCACTTGGCAAGATCTTGGCCTACACTTGCCTTGCACTTGGCGAGATCTTGGCCATTGGTTGGCCTTTGCTGAACTATAAATACCCACCTTTTGAAGACTAATTCATCCACAGTGCCTAAGTCTTGAAAGCTTCTTCCTCACTTAGTGTAGTGCCTTGGCGAGAGCCCTCTTCCCCATGGCGAGAGTTCCCCAGTGGGGTAGGCGAGGTAGCCACCCATCCTCGGGGTGCTAGCCGTGGGGTACCCCAGCCTAGTTGCTTTCGTATAATACCCACTCTCTTGGTAGAAATACTCTCAAAAGTATTGTTATAATGCCCAATTACCTTAGCAGTATACCTTGTAGTATTCTAAGGTTATACTTATCTGAAAAGCCAGAAATACTATTATACTTCCCTTAGTCACAAAAACCGAAACCACAAGGAAAATCTCACGATTAGTTGGAGTATTAAGTAGAAGTTAGTTAGAACTTCTAAGGGTTAGTTGGAGCGGGTTGGAGCACCGGAGTAGGAGCTAAACCTTGCTCGGGATCGACATTTAAACTTCGGATAATTATGGGCTTATCGAGGTAAATATCTTGTCCCTCTATTGTAATTGGAAATTACATGATTGTTAGACTATATAGTTGAAGTATACTATATATATAGAACTGAGCGTTGTTATCGGCAATGTCTTTGGACTTAAGCTGAATAATAAGAAACCTTTTGAAAGAAAAGTCTTGACTGTATTTACATGGGTGTATTCTGATGACTTGTGTAGCTTTTACGTGAGTAGAATTGTACCCGTTCGGGTTAGATGTATAACCCCACAGTTGGCTTGGTAGGCCTCGATAAAGGAGGAGATTTCTGTTGCGGGGAGAGTCTTTGCCAATTTTACGTAGAATGTTCTCTGAAGGGATCTAAATGTTAATAAGCGCCTTGTGGCCTTATAGGTTGAAGTACTACGTGTGGCGCGATCTTGGCTGAGGAGTAGCCGACGGTTTGAAAGTACTTGGGCGTTTTGCTATTAGTCGATACTCGTCGCGAGGTATGTGAACCTCTTCCTATCTCTTCCTAGCATGATATGTGTGAACTATGTAGTGCGGTGAGCGTCATGTGCTAAATGTATTTGATTGGTTTAAAACATAAAGTGTTATAACGGCTTTATGGGAAGTTAGTTATAGTGACTTTATGTTGGTAAGAAGATACTTGTGGTTTTAAAAGGTAAGCGGTTTGAACTATAAGCGGCTTGTTATGTGTTAATAAAGAACTTGAAGTATTTCAAAGATTTTGAATCATTTTGAAAGAAGAAGTAATACTTGGTTTTGAAAACTTAAGAGTTATACTAGCTTTATGGGAAGTTAGGTATAGCGGCTTAAGAATGTTTTCTTGATTTGGAAATCGAATGTGTATCGACAAACCGCTGCGGCGTTAATAAAGGAAATGTTTTGTGATTAAGTATTATTAAAACCGGTAGAAACTTCCATCTGCATAGAAGCTAAGATGAGACAAAATGATATTTCTAGATCACAATTTCTTTGTAATAAGATTGTTATAAGCAAGAATATCCTACTCGCATATAAGACTTATGTTTCTCAGATTGTTTAAAAGAGAATTATATTCTTAAATGAATAAGACTATGAACTGAAACCTTTCTAAAATAAGCGTGAATATTTGAAATTAGGCAAACTTGGGCGTTTGGAAAATAATGTTGTTACTTGATTTTACAAAGGTAAGTGTTTTAGTTTATTTAAAAAAGCGATCACTCTATTTTATACTACGGTATTGTGTGACTTATGTGAAAGCAACGGATCTTTTAAAAGATTTAATGTATGAAGTACTTTAGGGGTAGATACGAACTTGTTAGCTTAAAGTACCTTGTGTGAATAACTTGATTGTGTTGGTTTGAGATAGCCTTGTAAATACTTTCTTGTTGATGTGATAAGTGAAAATGTTAGGATGCTACGTGTGTTAGTATCTTGTGTGATCGTGATGTAAGGGGTCATTCTTGTTGTGCTTACGTTGTTAAGCGTTAAGCGTTGTACTATTATTGTATCACATACCCCCTTTGACTTATTATCAGGGCTTGCCACCCTTGATCACGGTCTTTACGGCCTATGCGGTCCTCGTGACTATGCGAGTCGCGGTAGCTCGGGATTGATCATTAGGGTGTTTAGCACGATGCGGGGATTCCTATGCGGTGCATTGAGACTATGCGGTCTTTTGAGACTATGCGGGTTGCGGGAGCCTGGCGGATCTAGGGTTAGCGCCCGATGCGGGGTATACCTCGGCGTGATGCAGGACCATGATTCGAGAATACCTCATGCGGGTCGTGTGTGACCTATGCGAGGCTGCGAGAGTTCGAGGATAGGCGCGCACATTGATATTGCGGGCGAGTGGCGGCCCGATCATGTGGTGCGGTCTAGAAAGACCTCGGGATACGGTTTGTGGTATTTTTGATGCGTGGGTCTTAGTAGTCGGCTATGCCTTCGTACTTGCCGTCACGGTTTTATTGTGATGACTTTGAGGCGTGAGTCCACGACTTGACATATTTGCTTATTTGTTGTGGCGTAGTTTGCTTATCATACATGTCTCCGCTTTATAGACTATTATGATTTCATTTCTGATATTTTTAGTTTCACATACTAAATACTGTTGTCTTGACCTCGCTTGAGGCTGCGTTCATGCCGCAGTTGAGGTACACCGATCGTTGATCTAGCTCTCGAGTCACGATTTGACGTTTGGGAAGCTCAGTTTCTCGGAGGCTTATCGGTGGTATAGTCCACGTCGTAGTAAGTGTTTACATTCGGGGGTTTGGCGGGCCCTGTTCGCCATTGTTGTCATATCATTCTTAAGTGCAGGTCTTGTTGTGGGCGGGGTTTGTAAAAAGGATTAAAGCTGTCATGTTGAAAAAGTTGTTATTTACATATATGCCAAAGGCAAGTCTTTCTCAGTTATTGTTTCATATTTCATAATATGTCTTGTATCGTTTTATGTTCGTGATTACTCGATGTTGTATCACTAGGGTGCCCGGTAAGGCACGATCGGGCGGAATCGGGTCGTGACAAAACTCTTTGAAATACTTCAAGTTCTTTATTAACCCATAACAAGCGGTTATAGTTCAAATCGATTACCTTTTAAAACCACGTGTATTTTCTTACCAACATAAAGCCGTTATAACCAACTTCCCATAAAGCCGTTATAACACTTTATGTTTTACACCAATCAAATACATTTAGTACGTATGCGTCTACCGTACTACATAGTTCACATATCATGCTAGAAGAGATAGGAAGAGGTTCACATACCTCGCGACGAGTATCGACTAATAGCAAAACGCTCAGTACTCCCGCTTCGGCTACTCCTTAAGCCAAGTAGAACGCGCCACACGTAGTCTTCAACCTATAAGGCCACAGCGACATTAACATTTAGACCTTATCGCGAACATTCTACCAAAATTGGCACCACTCCCCGCATGGCGGCGTAAATCTCTGCTCTACGCGGCTACCAAGCCAACGGGGGTTATACATCTAATCCGAGCGGGTACAATTCTACTCCACAAGATTACTACACAAGTCTACTGTATACGATTCGATTCGATTCTTGAGCTTAAGTCAAAGGCATTGCCAACTAACCACGTTGATTCTATATAGTATACTTCAACTATATATTCTAACAACATGTAATTTCAATTACAATAGAGGACAAGATATTTACCTCGATAAGCCCATAATTATCCAAGTATAAAGTCGATCTGGGCAATCGTTTAGCTCGACTCAGGCGCTCAACCCGCTCTAAACCACCCTTAGAAGTTCTAACCAACTTCTACACAAAACTCTAACGGACTATGGAGATTTTCCTAGGGTTTCGGTTTTGTGACTGACGGGAAGTATAATAGTATTTCTGGGCTTTTCGTATAGGTATAACCTTAGAATACAACAAGGTATACGGCTAAGGTAATTTGGGCATTATAACAATACTTTAGAGTATTTCTACACCACAGGGGTATCTCTACAGCAACTAGGCTAGGGGTACACTCTGCTAGCACCCACAGAGGGGTGCTCTCGACCTGAGAGGCCATGGCGAACTCAACCTGAGGGGAGGAGAAGGAGAGCTTTGAGACTTAGGCAAATTTATGGATGAAGAAGTTCATCAAAGGGAGGGGTATTTATACTACAAGCCAAGGCCAACCAATGGCCAAGATCTAGCCAAGTGCTACACAAGTGTAGGGCCAAGATATGCCCAAGTGCCCCCTAGTCCCTACTCCTTAAAACCTCAAATATCTACCAAAAATATCTACCATGACACCCCCAAATCGTCCAAGTGCGCCCACTTTGCCCGCTGAGAGGGTGCCAAGTGCCGCCCTCGTTGGTCCAAAATGTTCCGTCTCGGAAAAATCCATAAAAATAAGAAAAGACATAGCGGAATTTTCCTCTGCAAGTTATGTAAAGCGTTTAGTCAACGACTCTAGCAAAGGTGTTGTGCACAAATGCCATTCGACGAGCCACCTGGCGGGGTGACACGTGTCACCCTCTATTGGCCTTAAATAAAACATCTTCGAAAATATCCACAAGGGCCAAAATCTCGAAAACAAATTGGGCCCACCAAAACCGTAAATTTCTCCAGTGGCCCAGTGACCATTTCGAAAATAAAATTCCATATTTTTCTAATATTCGGGAAGTCAGAATACCAAATCTGGGAATCAATTCCCGTTAACGAACCTTTTCCTTCACAAAAACCGGAAACTTTTCCGTGGAAAAATCACCTCTTTCTTCGCTCGATCTTTACATGCGTATTCTCGTACGTACGTCCTCGCATACATACCCAGGAACTACGGGGTATAACATTAATTATTTGTCAATACATTTTCCTTTATTAACGCTGCAGTGGTTTGTTCGATACTTATTCTCATTTCCGAAATCAATATAACTTATTCCTTTTTAAAACCCAATTACCCATTTCTCATAAATGCGGTTTCACAACTTTTTAACACAAACCAAGTCCTTAATATTTCACATCAAGTCATTTATAAGTCAAGTCTCTTATCTTTTAAAAACTACAGACCATTTCTTTACCTACATAAAGTTGTTATAACAAACTTCCCATAAAGCCGTTATAACACTTTATGTTTTAAACCAACCAAATTTGTTTAGCACACGTACGTCTACCGTACTACATAGTTCACAACAATCATGCTAGAAAAGATAGGAAGAGGTTCACATACCTCGCGACGATTATCGACAATTAGCAAAATGCTCCAAAGTACTATAACCCTGCTAGCCTTTTCCACCCGAGTAGAATCTGCTACTCGTAGTACTTCAACCTATAAAGGCCACTGGCGTCTATCAACCTCTAGATCTCATCGTAGAACAATTCAAAGCACAAGGCCATTATTCTACGGAAAATTCGGCGTACCTCCTCCGTAACCACATAAATCTCCTCTCTATCAAGGCGCTACCGAGCCAACAACTCGAGGGGTTACACGTCTAACGGACGTGTACAACCTTGCCACAATAATACTACAAGTCTCGTAAATACTGTCAATGTAAATCTGGTTCAATTATTATCAATATTCATTCTATATATAGTACACTCATTGTACATTACTCTGACATGTAATTTCCAATTACAATAGGGGGATAAAGATCATTACCTCGATAAGCCCAAAATTATCCAAGTTTTATAAGTCGATCCTGAGCAACGTTTAGCTCCAATTCCTTACGCTCCAACCCACTCCAAGCAACCCTTAGAAGTTTCTAAACAACTTCTCTTAACACTTCATCTAAGCTTATGAAGATTTTTCTAGGGTTTTATTTTGCGACTAAGGAATAAAGTAGTATTTTCGGTCTCTTAGTATAAAGATAACTTTGGAATACTACAAGGGATTTTTGGCTAAGGTATATGGGATTATAACAATACTTGAAGAAATTCTTTCACAAGAGGGGGGGGGGTGTTGGACGAGAACCCCAAAGGGAGGGAGGGGAATTTTTGCCTTGGAAAAATATTTCAAGTGAGGATGAATAAAGTCTTGCAACAAGGGGTATTTATAGAAATCAATGGCTAGGATCGAGCAAGTGTATGGTGAGGATTTGGTCCGTGTGGGAGTGGAGTCTTCCAACCAAGTGTCCACCGCAACAATGAGAGCCTGTCCACAAAAGCGTCAAACAACAACGTCCGCAACCATTCGCCAACATGGCCACGTGGGGTGACACGTGTCGCCCTACTCGTCAAAATATCTCATCTTAGAAAATATCCGTAATGCCAAAATCCGAAAATAAAGTGGGCCCCACAAAACCGTAAATTCTCCGTGGCCCCACGTGACCAATTTCGGAAATAAAATTTCATAATTCTCAAATATTCTAAAAGTCGAATACCAAATCAGAATCGATTCCCGTTAACGAACCTTTTTCTTCACAAAATTGAAACTTTTAGTCGAAAAATCACATCTTTCTTCCTTTCCAATTTTAATGTCGTATTCTAAATGCATGCGTCCTCATATAGATACCACGGAACTACGGGGTGTAACATTCTTCCCCCAGAAACATTCGTCCGAATGTTCCTTCTAAGTCTCAAAACATACATGCTGGTATAGTCTTCACTCTTATACTTACAAAACCAACATGCCACGCTGGCCATAATATAACACGTCGCAAACTCAATCCAAGCCAATGAGGAATCACCTCTAACATCACAAAAGCTTTCACCAAGGATACTCTCTTCTTCTTCACAACAAAATGATCTCTTTTATTACGTTAACACACGTTCACTCTTTCCTTACTCGTCGTACCGCTTCGTACACGAACTCTCTGCAGTACCGTACCATACTCGGTCATCGCTTGTTCCAAAATCTTGGAGTCACTACCTCCAAACTTGGTCATTTTACTAGCCTCAAATTCCTTTAAGGCCCTTCCCGGCCTTCACGATGCGATTCTGGTCGAACGCATCCACGAACTCGTACAACGGTTACCTAAACTTGGGCCTTGCACCCTCGTGATCCTACCACCTGGCGGGACCACCTCGAACTGACCCCACCTCATTCCGGGCTGCGGTTTGACCCGCAATCTGGCCTCAACCCGACCCGCTATCGCGCCAAACTCTCTCGTTCCCCGATCCGGAACAATCTTACTAATTCACGTCATGAAAGCTACCACTTTATCTCAAACTACCCATGGAATTATCACACAAAACTCCACGTATACTATGCACTCAAGACGGCCTTGCATCCAAGGTCCCAACTGTTATAAATTCTAAGGCTCACCATTTTATCGTCCCCAAACTTACCCTTTTCAACTACCCATGTTTTCTAATCCACACCTAACACAATGTTATCCGCATGCGTAACACTCACGTGTATCTACCATAACGACCTAAACAAGTCTCTTGGGTGAAGATATCTCTGTAACTCTTGCCTCGCTTTCACTTTGTCGCTCTAATCAAATCCTGCTCTGTGGGAACATAACTCTGAAGGTGATGAACCATCTTGATCCGAAGGTGAGTCGTAACATCCGCGCCACCTGCAGTGGGACAATTTCTCAAAATGGCCTTGCTGGCATAAGCATAACAAGCTATCAGTAGTCGACACTCCCGTAGAACACCTACCACAGCGGCCATACAGGGGTGGGGTGGCCTCTCAGCTAACACCGCTCTCAGAACCACTGAATCCATAATGACACGGTAGGCTAAGTCATCCCACTTGTATCCCTCCTACTAGGACATTCTCTCCTCGCATGGCCCTAACGGCCGTTGGTAAAACAAGCATTAGTAAAAAACGACATTTCCGGGATGGCGTCTACCGCATAGTGAACAACGAGGGAAGCGAATGGTGGCTAGAACTATGTAAATCGTGAACCAAAACCACGGAGTTGACCAACTCTAAATACCCGAGCGTCACGAAGTGCAGCGGAGGACCACTGCTCTGTCTTGGCGGAGCGCATAACGATCTGCGAGAAGGTCCGCCTCGAAAGTTACAAAGGACCTGCTGTTGCGGCCCTCTTACTGCGATCTTGGTTAATCCGTCGATCTCTACGTTCTCGATCTGCTGCGCGTAAGCTGTCTGCGGGCAATGTCCATACTGATCAAGAACTACTCTTGTACAACCGCTTTACTAGATAATCGTCAAGTCTGTGACATATCGGTGCACTCTATCCTCCGTATGCGCCACTAAACCGGGGACATAACGAGCGATGAGTCAAACTCGATCTGTATTTCCGAACCGTCGCCCGTTCTTCCTCAACATCATAAATCTATCTGCGAGCTCTCCTCATCTGCGAGGGCAAGAAGTGTAGAAATGCCTCGAGAACTTCGTCCCGACCAGGTGGGCGCGTGCTCCCACAGGGCGGTTCCGTGAATCAAACGATCATTGCGGTACCACGCAGCCGATGTGAACCTAATACCACCGACTCTGTCTCTGAGGCCTCGATCACTCTCATGATCCGCTACATCGTATAAACTCACGAGGATCATCCTCGATCCTCGACCCATAGAACTCGGTGGTATGACTCAAAAAGTCGAAGTTTCAACCGTCGGCTGCAGGGTGTATTCAGGGTACACCGGCCCCGTCTATCCTCGTGCCTCATTCTGAGCCGAACTAGTAATGCGGGCCATCTCCTCGTAACCATATCCTCTGTTCCTGGCCGTGGGACTAGAGGCTCAGGTATCGTGGTCTCTGTAGCTACTGCTGCTGCTCTAAACTCTTCTGGGGCTAGCGGCGTCGCAGAACTCCCCGAATGAAGCATCACCTCAGGTGATGACTGGGCCTGTGCCCTCACACTCCTCTGTGTTCCACTAGCAGCTCCCTCTGCTGTCCTGCCCCTCTGGGCCCTGGTTGCCTTGCGTAGAGGCATAACTAGCACAAACGAATACGCCAGAGGGAGTCCAACTTATAACACAACTCTAAGGCACGATCTCAGAGTGAGAAGAATGGAAACCAATCCTAAATATCCTGCAGCCTCCTGATTATAGGTGTGGTGCACAACACGCCGATAATCAAGACTCTAGTAGATACGGTCTGTAGACACTTTCCGAGGATTAACTGCTCTGATACCACTTCTGAAATGAACCGACCTCGGGCCCGCGACTGGTGCCTTACCTCGGGCACCCTAGTGATACAACATCAGAGAAAATTAGCGGAAATAAAAACTCATAAAAGATAAACAGTGAAATAAGAAAACAGGCTAACCAAAACGGTTACCTTTCTGTATATATAAATAAAAACTTGAACAGTTACATCCTTTACAAACCACACTTGCCCAATTACTACGGACCTCTAAGAATTTTTATAACAACTATGGCGGGACGGGGCCCGCCGTACCACGAATGTACAAGTACCTCTGATCTCGAGAATCATGCAAAAGATAAGCCTCGGAGAAGCGGAGCTTCCCAACAATTGGCGTGATCCTATGGCGAGGATCAACAAGTGGTGTACCTCTACGTGGCATGAACGCAGCCCCGAAGGAGGTCGATCTGAGTACCAGTATGTGGCGAAAATCTGATAAATGAAATCATAATAGTCTATATAAAGCAGGAGACATATATGATAGCAAACTACGATACCTGATATGTAGCGATCATGTCAAGTCGGGGACTCGCGCGTAAAGTCATCACTCAAATATAACCGGGAATTTAACCCGCTGGACGCGTGCCGGCGTCTTACCTCGGTATAAGCGTGGCCATGGAACCGTCCTAATGGAAGCATACTCGTGGGCCACCCGTCGTGTCGGTATGTCGAAGGAAATAACAAGATAACAATCATAATGGAAGCGTACTCGTGGGCCACCCATCGTGTCGGTATGTCAAAGCAAATAACAAGATAACACTCCTAATGGAAGCGTACGTGGGCCACCCGTCGTGTCGGTATGTCGAAGGAAATAACAAGATAACAATCATAATGGAAGCATACTCGTGGGCCACCCGTGGTGTCGGTATGTCAAAGCAAATGACAAGATAACACTCCTAATGGAAGCGTACGTGGGCCACCCGTCGTGTCGGTATGTCAAAAGAAATAACAAGATAACAATCATAATGGAAGCATACTGTGGGCGCCGTCGTGTCGGTATGTCAAAGCAAATAACAAGATAACACTCACAATGGAAGCGTACGTGGGCCACCCGTCGTGTCGGTATGTCGAAAGGATCGATATAGTGGAAGCATGCGTGGGCCACCGTCGTGTCGTATGTCCATCAATCAACGGATAGCGACCTCGGCGAGAGCGGTAGCGCAATACAACACTTGCACAACAAAGGCTATCACCACAAGCATAGGCAAGTTCAGCGTACTCGTAGAATTTTATTTTATTACAACAAATCCATTTTAACCCCAAGGTACTACGTATTTTAACTCTTTAAAAGATCAATTTCTTTCACAAAAAGTCACACGATACGTAGTATCAAAATATAGTAACTATCTTTTAAGTAAACCAAAACAATTTCCATATCTTCTTTTGAATAAACCAACTTAAGACAAAACCATGACTTCCTTTTAAACCATTTTAAGACAAAACCATGTCTTTCTTTAAAACCAAAAACTTTAATTTCCTCGAGTCTCTTTTCTTTTAGAAAACAAGTTCCTTACTTTGGAATTTAAGAAAAATCAATACTTGTTATTAATGATCTTATTAAAGCAACCATGATCTAGGAAATGTAATACAATTTTGTCTTATCTTAGCTTACATGCGGATGGAGGTTTCTCTTGGTTTTAATATAATTAATTATTTGTCAATACATTTTCCTTTATTAACTTTGCGATGGTTTGTTGATAGTTATTCTCATTTCGAAATCAATATAACTTATTCCTTTTTAAAACCCAATTACCCATTTCTCGTAAATGCGGTTTCACAACTTTTAACACAAACCAAGTCCTTAATATTTCACATCAAGTCATTTATAAGTCAAGTCTCTTATCTTTTAAAACCACAGACCATTTATTTACCTACGTAAAGTTGTTATAACAAACTTCCCATAAAGCGTTATAACACTTAATGTTTTAAACCAACCAAATTCGTTTAGCACACGTACGTCTACCGTACTACATAGTTCACAACAATCATGCTAGAAAATATAGGAAGAGGTTCACATACCTCGCGACGATTATCGACAATTAGCAAAATGCTCCAAAGTACTGTAACCCTGCTAGCCTTTTCCACCGCCCGAGTAGAATACGCTACTCGTAGTACTTGACTATAAAGGCCACAAGCGTCTATCAACCTCTAGATCTCTTCGTAGAACAATTCAAAGCACAAGGTCATTATTCTACGGAAAATTCGGCGCACCTCCTCCCAGTAACCACATAAATCTCCTCTCTATCAAGGCGCTACGAGCGACAACTCGAGGGTTACCGTCTAACAGGGCGTGTACAACCTTGCCACGATAATACTACAAGTCTCTGTAAATACGATCCAATGTAAATCTGATTCAATTATTATCAATATTCATTCTATATATAGTATACTCAACTATACATTACTCTGACATGTAATTTCCGATTCTGATAGGGGATAAAGATCATTACCTCGATAAGCCCAAAATTATCCAAGTTTTATAAAGTCGATCACGAGCAACGTTTAGCTCGATTCCTTACGCTCAACCAGCCAAGCAACCCTTAGAAGTTTCTAAACAACTTCTCTTAACACTTCATCTAAGCTTATGGAGATTTTCTAGGGTTTTATTTTGCGACTAAAGAATAAAGTAGTATTTTTAGACTCTTAGTATAAAGATAACTTTGGAATACTACAAAGGGATTTTTGGCTAAGGTATATGGGATTATAACAATACTTGAAGAAATTCTTTCACAAGAGGGGGTGTTGGGCGAGAACCACAAAGGGAGGGAGGAATTTTGCCTTGGAAAAATATTTCAAGTGAGGATGAATAAAGTCTTTGCAATGAGGGTATTTATAGAAATCAATGGCTAGGATCAAAGCAAGTGTATGGTGAGGATTTGGTCCATGTGGGAGTGGAGTCTTCCAACCAAGTGTCCACCACAACAATGAGACATGTGTCCACCAAAATGGGACAAGTGGCTTGCCACTTGTCCATAACGATCGACACTTGTCCGCAACCATTCGGCCAACATGGCCACATGGGGTGACACGTGTCGCCCCTACTCGTCCAAAATATCTCATCTTCCGAAAATATCCGTAATGCCAAAAATCCGAAAATAAAGTGGGCCCCACAAAACCGTAAATTCTCCCGTGGGCCCCACGTGACCAATTTCGGAAATAAAATTCCATAATTCTCAAATATTCTAAAAAGTCCGAATACCAAATTTGGGAATCCAATTCCCATTAACGAACCTTTTTCTTCACAAAATCCGGAAACTTTTCCGTCGAAAAATCACATCTTTCTTCCTTTCCAATTTTAATGTCGTATTCTCGTACGTACGCCCTCATATATATACCCTGGAACTACGGGGTGTAACAAAAGTGGACTTTCAGTTTGAAAATCTCGTGCTGGGAATGAGTTTCCATGCGGTGGGTCGGTATTGGGACTAGGGGCAGTTGGGTCATTTGGGTGGCGGGAACTGAGGGCATTTGTTACACCCCGTATTTACAGGACATGTTTTAAGAACGTACGTAAGAACTCACAGTGTTAAGATTTGAGACTTGTAAAAATTTATCGGAATTTTGAAATTGTCGGAAAACGTATTATTGTGACGAATGGGAGGGCGACACGTGTCACCCCCCCTTAAAAATGCCTTGGACGATTTTTGCAAGGGCTAAAGGGTCATTGGACCTTTGTTAGCAAGACAAGTCTTGCAACTTGAAAGCTTGAGAAAGTTGACTTGGTCAAGGACCCACAAGACTTGATATTTAATAAGAGCTCATCCAAACCACCCATTTGGTTGCATCTTGACCCTCCAATGTGCTATTTAATACTACTAGTAGCAAGAGAGAGCCCAACACTTAGAAAAATTTACAAAATTTTAAGAACTCCCTCTAGTTGCTCTCGGGTTCCTTGCATTTGAAAAAAGAAAATTTTGTTTCTTGTCGATAAGCTCCAGCTTTAAACAAGGTTCTTGAGTGTATAGTAAGCGTATCTCAATAGAAAAATCTCGGAAAAGATAGTTTTACGGTTAGTCATAAGCGAAAACCTAGTTGCTTTCTAGGTTTTGTATGGAAGATTGAAGGAAATTGGTTGGTGTTGTTCTAAGGGTCTCAGTAGCGGATTGAAGTGTCTTGAAAAATCTCTAAGTTGCTAAGGAAGCGACTTGGTTGGAGTTGGATTGAGTTTCGTTGAGGTATAATCTTGTCTCTTAAAAGTGTTACAAGATTATTTATATTGTTGTTAGCTTTACATGTTGCTAGCATGAAGTATATGTGTTGAAGTTTATAAGTATTATGGATTGCTTGTAGCCTTAAATCCGAAATGTAATGTAAGCCATGTGAAGTTGGATTACAATTTGGTCATTTACTAAAATCGTCGCATGTTACTTACTTGAAGATTATAGTAGTTATAATCAATTGCGACTTGATATCATGTTATACTAACAACTTGGATTGAAATGGAAATTGGATAAGAATTGGTGTTATGGTACTCAATGTGGCCGATTTGGACATATAGTTTGTATTAGTTTGATATCTATTGTGGGGCGGAATTTTACACGTCTAGTAGGCGTGTAATCCCCTATTGTTGATTGCATTGATTGGGCCTTAAATGTGGCGTGTTTGGTTATTGTATTCGGCCTTGAAAAAGGTGGCAAAGTGAGTAGAAACAAAGGAGGTGCTGTCCGATTTTCCGTAGAATTTAGTGACTTAGCACTTAGAATATTCTACGTTTGAAGTAAGAGATTAATGGACGTATTGTGGCCATTATAGGTTGAAGTACTAAGTATAGCGTATCCTACTTGAAGGATGGAATAGCTATCAAGGTTGAAGTACTTTGGAGCATTTTGCTACTTGTCGATAATCGTCGCGAGGTATGTGAACCCCTTCCTTCCTTTGGCATGATTCTATGTATGGAATATACGTGGTATCATTTCGTATTTCCTTCTACTCTTAGAAGTTAAGAGGTAGTTGTGTGATTTACTCTATGTAGAACTTTTCCTATCTTTTGAGCATGACTAGTTGCGTATGTAGTACGGTGAGCGTCTGACACCTTGATATCCTTTACTAGTTTATGAATAGCCAAGTCGGGTGAGTTAGAGATTAACTCATTCTTTGAAAGTATTAAGGATGTCTAATGTTTTTATAAGTTAAGGGACTTGAAGAGTTTTGAAGTATGTGATACTTGTTCCGTTTAAGCGTATAAGTCCTTGGATAGGAAATTGTATTTTGGCTAAGGTATAAAGTGAATATAACGGCTTTATGGGAAGTTGGTTATATTTGCTTTATGGAAAGATAAATGACTTGATTTTAATGAAAAGGCAACTTGAATTTTAAGGCATCAATTGCCTAAGGTTTTATAATAAAAGGAGTCACTTGAGTTCTAAAGGTTAAGAGACTAATTGTATTTTTGAAAGTTAAGAGAATTGATTTGAAAGTATATAATACTTGGTTTCAAAAAGTAGAAGTCTCTTGGTTATAAAAGGAATGAGTTGGTCTAAAACCATAAAGGGTTATAACGGCTTTATGGGAAGTTGGTTATAACGGCTTTATGGAAGGTTAAGAGAATGGTTTTCTCTAATAATGTAAGCAAAGAAATGGTTTGAAATAAAGAAGGGCAACTGTCTTAATGGTATAAATCGTTTAATGTTTTAAGGAAGAAGTCACTTGATTTAGAAGCCGATAATTGTATTTCTAAGAAGGTATTGTGACTTGTCTTGAAGGTAGTATGACTTGATACTACGGTTGTTAGTATCTTGGAAGTTTTATTTGAAAAAGGGACTTTCTAAAAGAGTAGAAGTACGTAGTACTTGGGGTTAAATTCCCGGATTTTGATGTGTATAACGAAAGTGTCATGAGTTTATAAAAATGGAAGTCTAAAGGTTTAATGAACTTGCCTGTATTTGCTTGTGATAGCTTTAAGTGCAAGTATTATATGTTACGTTGTCGTGACTCTCGGTTGGAGGCGGTATGTCTTGTTATAAGTTTACTTGGGCGTGCAAGCGGTGATGTGAGATTCCACGGGTATGCTTCCATCATGATTGATCCTTGGACATCTTATCGATGTGGGATTAGGGCGTATGACCGAGATGCGGGTTAGATGCCGGACATTTTATTGGACGTCTGGCGGTGGCGGGGATTCCGCGGTATGCTTCCATTGTGATTGATCTTGACCATGCTTATACGATGAGGATGCGGCATGCGGCGGGATGCGGGTTAGATGCGCGCGTTTTATTACTCCATGGCCGTGCTTATACGATGTGGGATTAGGGCATGCGACCGTGTTATATTGTTACTCCATGGGCTAGCTCCCGCGAAGACTGCGCTACGATGAGGGATGCCGAGGGCACGTTATGGCCATGCTTATACGATGTGGGATTCCGGGGCA
The DNA here is from genome assembly GCA_029844215.1 of Przewalskia tangutica. Lineage (NCBI taxonomy): Eukaryota > Viridiplantae > Streptophyta > Magnoliopsida > Solanales > Solanaceae > Przewalskia > Przewalskia tangutica. The sequence continues at coordinate 72,841,716 of CM056728.1, forward strand.
TGCGGCCGCGTTAAATAGATATATATATATGTGTTGTATATGTGTACGCCGACAGTGAAGTGGGATGCCACGGGCGCGTCACAGGGTTATATTTTTACACTTATAGTTGTCGGCAGTGATGTGGGATTCCACGGGCAGGAGATATATATATGTGTTGTATGTGTGCGCAGCGGTGAGGTGGGATGCCCGCAGGCGCGTCACGTGGTTATATTTTACGCTTATAGCTGTCGGTAGTGATGGGGGATTCCACGGACACGCTTTGATATTGTGTGACTTGATCGCGTCCCAGATTGGGCCGGGTAGTATATGCGTCCCTCCATAAAGGGTCGGATTGTGTTATGAAAGGTAAGTAAGTTAGATGGAAATGAACTTAATGACTTCTCCTAAGTATGTACGTAAGATATGGCTATAACATTTATTGAAAATGGGAAAAGATAATAAGGTGCGATTAAGTTCATAAGTGGTAATGACACGGCGGGATGCGGTATGTACTACGTATATTTGTCCCTGTCATTCTTTTATGCAGATTATGATCATTTCTTATGCGTTATTTACATTCCATATTAAATTTTTGTTATGCGCCCCCGAAGTGCGTTAAATGCCGCGAGTTTTAGGTACCAGGTTGGTGATCCTTGCTCTTAGGATCTCGGTTGATTTTGGGAAAAAGCTCCATTTGCTCGGAGGCTTATCTCTTGAAACGGTTTTCCACGAGGTTGTATATTCATGTATATTGAGGGTATGGCGGGGCCTGTCACTTGATTGTTATGTTAAAACTCTTAGAAGTGCATAGTCACATGTGTGGAGTCGATTTGTAAAGAAATGAAACTGTTTGATTTGTATATATTTATGTCTAGGAGGTAGCCCTGTCGGCTAACTTTGTTGTTTTACTTACTGTTCTATTTTATAGTTTCATGTATGTTCCTTGCTATTCTCTGATGTATACTGTAAGTGCCCAGGTAGGGCACGATCGCGAGCTTAGTCGGGTCGTGTGACGTGGGGTTAGTGGGAAGTGGGGTTATTGGGAGTGGTAGATATGGGCTCTACGGGTGATGTCACGGGATTGAGCGATGGCAGTGACGTCATGAGATTTAGAAATAGTGGGGCTGTGACGGGAGTAGTGGGTAGAGGGGTGGTTGACGGGATTGCGGGGGGGGGGGGGGGGGGTGGTGTGGGGGTGGTGGTCGACGGGTTGGGGTTGGTGGCAGGACAGCTGGCAGGGGCGATGATTTTTTAGCCGGAATACTAGTACTATATATTACGTTCTAATGAGAGGTGAGGTGTTCGGATCATCAAGGAAGACATAATCAGTGACTTGAAATTTTTGGACGTTTGCAAATGTGACAACGGTCTCCTCGAATATGACATCACGAGAGACTAGGATTTTATTTGTGAACATATAGTAGCATAAGTACCCCCTATGAAGAGATTATTAACGGTGCACAGGATTCTTTCGGTCTTACCATTTTGAGGTGAGGTACGGGGGCAAGAGAATCTAAACACCATGCCATTTTCTGCACAAAATTTATAAAAAGGGAATTATCGAATTCGTGACAATTGTCACATTGAAATATTTTGATGTTTTTTCTCAAACTCGATTTTAACATACGCCTGAAATTCTTGAAAAATGGAGTAAACTTGGGACTTATATTTTAGAGGATAAACTCAAAAAAAAATGAGATAAGTCATCCAAAAGCACCATATAATATGTGTGACCCAGATTGCTAGTAATAAGAGATGTCTATAAATCTACATGAATGATATCAAAAGGAGAAAAAGCTACACTCCACGAGTCCGTAAAAGGCAGTCTAACATGCTTTCCTAGAGGATACGATTAGCAGTTGAGGGTATAGTTTTCTTTATTAGATTGTATTAAATTTTAACTTCTATGAAAATTAAAAACTGGTGTCCCTGGGTGTCCAAGTTTACTTTGCCAAGTTGATGGAGAGATTACGACTAGAGAGGTTTGTTGAGTGACACTTGCAGCGGAAGTGGATAAGAAATGATAGAAGTCCCCCACACTATTGCATCTCGTAAGAGTTGTCCCTATACGTAGGTCCTTCACAAAAAACCAAAAGAGTCAAACTCAATAGATACGAAATTATCACTAGCAAATTTCCTAATAAAGATTAAGTTTTAATAATATTAAGGGCATATAGGACATTTTTTAGGGAAAAGGAAGGGTGAGGTGGTGGAGTTTGAGTGGTTCCATAGCCTTGAACTGCAATGCGATTGTCATTGCCGATCATAATAAATTGAGGATTATTCAAATTAAACAGTTGAGGAAGATTACCAAAGTTACGAGTGAGGTGGGATTTGACACCCGTATCCATATACCATGCATCGTCGGGCTGCTATAAATTCATGGTGCTGAAGGCCTGATCCAGTTTGGTAGGTGTAAGTAGGCCGTATGGTTGCTGTTGGGCAGCTGAGAAGTGGGCATATTGTGGTTGGGCCATCGACGTGGGCCTGGAGGGGCCCTAGAATGATGGGTTGTTGCCACTGGCCCGTGGTTTGGACCGATACGGTCAGGTATGGGCATTGGGCCGAAGCTCGATTCTCAGAAACAGGCTAAAGTAGTGGGCCGACCCACTGAGATGTGAAATGGGCATGCTGAACTTGTCCGCCAGTATTGGTGCCTCGGCCACAACCTTTACCTCTTCCACCGCTTCCGCCGCCATGGTCTCTTCCTTTGCTACCGCCTCGGCCACTCCGCAGATTTTGACTGTCTGTGTGTGGCGGCTGTCTGGCTGGTGTTGTTGCGGTCACCGGTGCATCAACCATCAACACCTTTTGATTATGTTCGTCAGATTTGGCACGTCTAGTTTCCTCCAATAGTGTAGATGTTTACAATTGTAATCCTAATCGAATAAGGATACACCACGACTATCACTTCGTTCCTTTGAGTACAGTTTTTTAAAATGGTGAGATAAATTTATGCGTTGTCTGTGGAAGGGACAGGGATTGGAACTCGTTATGTAATAATGCAAAATTAATGCTTTGTCAACCCCAATTTGTTTATCCACTTCTATTGGAATATTTTAATACTTTTGAGAAATTTGTATGTCAAAGTTTTCACTTTTGTATAATATTCTCTTTGTCTTAATTTATTTGACTTGAAGTTTAAGAAAAAAGAAAGACTTTTAAAATATATGGTAAGAAACAAAGCTTAGCCAATTGTGTGGCTATAAATTATTTCATTAAGAGTAAAATAGAAATTTTAAAATTAAATTATTTTTTAATTTTAGAAAGATGACATTCTTTTTGAGATAAACTAAAAAAAAAAATGTGGTACCTAAATTGAGATTGAGGGAGTACTATAAATAAAAGTAGATTAGAGAGGAGTGATAAAAGTGGAACTCCTGAAACAAGTAAAACATAAATTAAGACAACTATTTGGAAACAGATGTAGAACAATCTTTTGTCTAACGGGCATCTCACTTTTAAATTGAAGTTGGCTTTTATTGGCGGAATTAATGAGAGAAAAGGTTTAATTTGTGTATTCTTTAAATGGAGACACAAGGGTGTATAAGATTAATGATTGATGGAGCAAAGGAATATGTAGAACATGGGAGATGACATCAATAGTACAGTAGAAAAGCTAAACACATCGCCATTTGCCAACAGATTAGCCATGTGCTGATGAGCAGAGATGCGCAAAGGATAGCCTGTGGACCAGCCTGGTTTTTGTGGCCTGGAGGGTCAGTTTCTTATATATGCATGGTTCCAGATTTTCGGTGAACGCCTTTCCATGCTCAACTTCACACTTGATAATTAATTAACAAGCAAAATATATATGTATATATACATTACATGATTCGACTTTAGAACGACTAATTATAATTTTTTTCAATTAACACAACTATGCATTTGTACTTTTCAAATCAATTAATAACAAAGTCATCTGATTAGCCTATGAAAAGATTTGAATGCTAAAGTTAGTCTACGAGGAGCATTCCAAGTTTTGAGAGAGGAATCTTAGAAATAGAAGAGATAGCTAGATACAGTCTACTGCCAGGTGAAATAGGGTGCAAAACAACAACATTTAATTTGTCTCATCCAACCTATGTCATGTCTTTTAACTAAGTCCCTTTGATGATTCTGCATCCCTATGATCCATTGTAGCCCAAAAAGTGGAGTGGAGGAATATTTCACAGAACAAAGTATATTACTCAAATACTCCTATGTAGAACTTGTGTATTGGAAAAAATCTATATATACTATGTGGACGAGTCGTATGTTGACACATGGTGGCAGATGGTAAATCAAGTACATGTCAGCAAGTGAAAAGTATCGAACAAATCTCTATGGACGGATAGGAGCTAATCTGGGTCTCGGTATCCGGGGACTGAATCACGGAGGAAGATCCGGAAAAGACAAAATGTCTCACCGGATAGGTAGCGCAACGAGCTCAACTGTCTCCCGTTACAGAAGATCCCGGGTCTTTCTCAAGTCTTTGATGAGTATTATTGCCCTTTTTATTAGCTCTTTATTGCCTTAACAGTATTTTGATAATAATGAGGGCGCTATTCATGGAATATGTGCCACATAGCTCAAGTATAAATAGAGATTTTCATTTCATTATAAGGACACCTGAAAACCTTCATGTAATAACAACACACTCATATTATTTTGAGCAATATTTTATCCGTGATTACGTTTTCAAATCTTAGCAATACATTCGTCCGGAGATTCTAGCTCATAGCTTCTTCAAGGCTCATGCTATTACTTCGATTATTACTTACTTTCATTCTAGTTATCCTACTTGTTATTGCATATGATCTTTCTATTTTAGTCATATTGATCCACGTTTCCTTGACCACGCATACAAATTCAACTGTACTTATTTATGGGTAAATAGTTTAGCGCCCACCGGGGCGGGACAATAATATGGTATGCATCACGACCCGACCCGGCTGCGATGGTGGCCTCTTGTTATACCGTATTTCGTATATGCGTGGGGCGTGCGTGAAATTTTCGAACTACAAAGTGGCTTGGCGAATTAATTTTGCTCACAACACCCGATTAGAGTCGTTTTTGGACGAAGCGGTTTAACAGCGGTTGTTTGGAAAATTACCGCGATGTCAAATTTAATTTTTGCGGATTTTTCCAGACGAAACATTTTGGACCAGCGGAGGGTGGCGTGTGTCACCCTCACATTGGAAGAGGTTGGACTGCCAAATGGCTAAGCTTGCACGTTTTTGTGCTTGTTTGGTCAAGGAGTTGGTAGGATATTTGTGTGTGGTAAATCTTGGCCTACACACTTGCCACACTTGGCTCAATCTTGGCCATTGGTTGGCCTTGGCTTGTACTATAAATACCCCTCTTTGAAGACTTTCTTCATCCTAAAAATATTTCTAAGTGTTAAATTCTCCTCACTCTCTTGTGGTGTTCTCGTCCCAGCCTCCTCTTCCCCTTGGCAGAGCCTCCCCTGTGAAGGCCTTGTTGGTAGAGTTCTACCCACTAGCCTAGTTGTCTCGTATAAATACCCCTTTTGTGGTATAGAAATACTCTCCAAAGTATTGTTATTATGTCCAAATACCTTAGCCCCAAATACCTTGTAGTATTCCAGTTATACTTATAAAAAGCAGGAAAAATACCATTATACTTTCCTCGGTCTTAAAAGCGAAACCCTGAAAAACCTTCATAGTCGGTTGAAGTGTTTAGTAGAAGTTGAGTAGAACTTCTAAGGGTTGTTTGGAGCGGTTTGGAGCACTCGGAGTAGGAGCTAAACCTTGCTCGGTAGCGACATTAAACTTGGATAATTTTGGGCTTATCAAGGTAATTACTATCGTCTTACATTGTAATTGGAAATTACATGTTGTTAGAATATATAGTTGAAGTATACTATATATAGAACTATACTTAGTATTGTGGCAATGTCTTTTGACTTAAGCTGAAGAATTAGAAGCGGCCCAATCGAGCGTAATTACATGGGGTGTATTCTGATGAGACTTGTGTAGCATTCTTGTGTTGTAGAATTGTACTCGTCAGGTTAGATGTGTTAACCCCGGTGGCTTGATGGCGGCCTCGATAAAGGAGGAGATTTCTGTTGTGGCGGGAGAGTCTTTGCGAATTTTCGTAGAAAGTTCTGCGATGTTAATAAAGCGCGCGTGGCCTTATAGGTTGAAGTACTACGTGTGGCGCGAGTTACTTGGCTTAAGGAGTAGCCGACTGTTTGGGCGTTTTGCTATTAGTCGGTGCTCGTCGCGGTATGTGAACCTCTTCCTATCTCTTCTAGCATGATATGTGTGAACTATGTAGTACGGTAGGCGTGCGTGTTAACTATGTTTGATTGTTTTAAAACATAAAGTGTTATAACGGCTTTATGGGAAGTTGGTTATAACGACTTTATGTAGGTAAGAAAATGGGTTGTGGTTTTGAAAGGTAAGCGATTTAATTATAAGCGGCTTGTTATGTGATAATGAAGAACTTGATGTATTTCAAAAGATTTGTGAATTGTTTTTAAAGATGTGTTATATTTGTTTTTTGAAAAACTTAAGAGTTATTCTAGCTTTGTTGGAAGTTATGTATAACGGATTAAGAATATTTTCTTGATTTGAATCGTAATGTGTATCGACAAACCAACTGCGGCGTTAATAACGGAAAATGTATTGACTAATGAATTGTATTATTAAAAACGGTAGAAACCTCCATCTGCATAGAAACTAAGATGAGACAAAATGATATTACATTTTCTAGATCATGCATTTGCTATAATAAGATTGTTATAAACAAGAATAAACTACTCACATGTTAGGCATATGTTTTAAGGGATTAAAACTATGAACTATGAAACCTTTCTAAAGCAAGAGACTTGAGTAATTGAAAGTAGGCAAAAGCTGGAACTTAGGAAAGAATGTTGTTATTTGATTTTTAAAAGGAAAGTGTTAGGTTTACTTAATAATGTGAATCACTCTAGTTTTATACTACGGTATCGGGTGACTTTTATAAAGGAATGTATCTCTTTTAAAAGGACTTAACGTACATAGTACTTAGGGTTAAAACCGGACTATGATATAAAATGGAAGTACCTTGGGTTGTGTATAACTTGCCTACGCTTGTTGTTGTGTAACTTGCCTATGCTTGTTGTTGTGTAACTTGCCTATGCTTGTTGTTGTGTAACTTCGCCTATGCTTGTTGAGATAGCATTTGTTGTGCAAGTGTTGATATCAGTGACTCGAGAAAGAATGGATCTTTTATGAAAGTTTAGAAGTATGGTAATTTGCTTGAGCTTGCTTGTGATAGCACAGTTGCGTGATATATTGTTATTGTGGTTACATGGACATGTCTACACCGATCTTTGTATTAGGGGCATGTGGCCGTGCGGCGGGTTGATTACCGATATATGGTTATTCTTGTTCCATGGGCGTGTCTAATCTTTGTATTCAGGGGCATGTGGCCGTGCGGCGTGGTTGACCACGATATTGTTGTTGAGGTTACATGGGCATGTCTACACCGTCTTGTATTCGGGCATGTGGCCATGCGGCCTTGTCATTATTGCATCATGGACATGTCTACGTCTTTGTATTCGGCATGCGGCCATGCGAACATGATGGATGTTGTGGCGTGAGTCCCGGTTATATTGAGTGGTGACTTTGAGGGCGTGAGTCCCTGACTTGACTGCTTTTATGTTGCGTACTGTATTTTGGTTATCATACATGTCTCCTGTTTTATAGGCTATTATGATTTCATTTCTGATATTTCTGATTCGCATACTTGGTACTGTTATCGACCTCGCCGGGGCTGCGTTCATCTGCGGTAGAAGTACATCGGTCGTTGATCCCCGCTCTTAGGATCACCGTTCAGCGTATTGGGAAGCTCCGTTTCTCCGGAGGCTTATCTTTTGGTATGTTTCCCTGAGTCGTAGGTTCTTGTACATTCAGGGGTATGGCGGGGCCCTGTCCCGTCATAGTTGTTGTATAAATCTTAAGTGCAGCCTTTGTTGTGGCGGGGTTTGTAAAAGGATAAGCTGTTGGGCTTTTATATATATCTTGAAGGCAATTGTTTGGTTGCTGTTTATTTAGTATGTCTCTCATTTCATATTTAAAGTTTTTATTTCCATTGGTTTTCTCGATGTTGGATCACTAGGGTGCAGGGTAAGGCACGATCACGGGCGGTTGGGGTGTGACAAAGTGGTATCGAGCGATTAATCCTCGGAAGGTGTCTCTGACCGTGTCTAGTAGAGTCTTGATTATCGGTGTGTTGTGCACCACATCTATAATCGAGGAGTGCGAGACATTTAGGATTAGTTTCCATTCTTCTCATTACGAGATCGTGCCTTAGAAATTTGTGTTGTAAGTTGGACCCTCCGACGTATTTCGTTTTCTGATTATGCCTCACGCAGCGACCGGGCGAGAAGGGCAAAGGCTGCCGAGAGATGCTAGTGTGGTTGAGAGAGTGCGAGCGCGAGCGGTCGATACGAGGTAGTGTTTGAGCGTCGAGTTTTGCGGCCGCCCGACCCAGCGAGTTTAGAGCGGCGGCGATGGCTGCTGAGACTACGATACTGAGCCTCGGTCCGCGGCACAGGCGAGGAGTTGGGGTGCAGAGATGGCCCATGCGGCGAGATCGTGGCGAATATGAGGACGGTGGATGCGGCGATTCAGATTCAGCGGCTTTGTGGTGCATCCGAGCGAATAGTTTGAGGCTACGAGATTTTACGAGTTGTAGCCGCCAGAGTTTTTCTGGTCGAGGCACGAGGATGATCGCAAAGTTCATCCGGCGATTCTGTGGATCGTAGGGTGATCGAGCATCGGAGACCAGTCGGTGGTCTGAGTTCGCGTCGGTGCGTGATACGCATGATCGTGGTTTGATTCGTGGGAGCTGTCGGGAGAGAATGCCCGCCTTGTGGGACGAGTTCTCAAAGCTTTTCTTGCACTTCTTGCCTCGCAGAGATAAGGAGGCTCGGGTAACAATTTTTGGTGTTGCGGCGAGCAGGCGTGCGGTTCGGGAGTACAATGTGAGTTCGACTCATTAGCCGGTATGTCCCCGCATTAGTAGCTAGTATGGAGGACCGAGTGCACCGATATGTTCTGAGGCTCGATGATTACCTAGCAGAGTTGTTGGTGTATCTCTTGGCCGGGCATGGACATTGCCGCGTGCGAGCTTATGCACAGGGGTGAGGCGGAGAAATCGGCGGAATGACGAGTCGGCGTAAGAGGCGAGCAGCGGTCCTTTGGTGATTTTCGAGCGGACCGCCTCGGCAGACTAGTTATGCGCCTCCGCCATTTCAGTGGTCTCCGCGACGCCGGGACGCTTTGGGAGGTCGGGAAGCGGTCGGGGCTCCCGGGTTTGAGATGTTCGGGGAGTAGGGGTGTTGGCGGATCGATCACCCTACCTCGGTGTGGTCGATGTGGTAGACCGCGTTTGGAGTGTCGTAGTACGAGGAGCTTGTTATTCTGCGGCCGTCGAGGGCCGTGAAGAGAAGCGTGCTTATAGGAGAGGTTGAGCGACGACTCGACGCCGAGATCGATGGGTGGTTCATCGCGCCTACGGTTATGCGCCTGCGAGTGGGCTATGATTAGAGTGGGCGGTAGCCGTGTATATCCTTAACCTGCAGAGTCTTGGTATCTTTGTTATGATGATCTCATTATTATGTGCTATGTGCGAATAGCGTTGTGTAAATTGTGAGTTAGAAAACATGGTTAGTTGGGAGGTTAAGTATGGGGTCATGGTAAGTGTGAACCACTAGACTATTTCACGATTGAGACCTTACAAGTGAGGTCGTCTTGAGTAAAAGATCTATTTTATGTTTGACCTTTATCAGAGTGCGTAGTGTGCGTGGGGTATATATTTGTGTGATCAGTCCCTGGGTAAGGTGAGATGGAAGTGGTAGCTTTCATGACTTGAATAGGTAAGATTGTTCGGATCGAGAACTAGAGAGTTGGCGTGATGGAGGGTCGGGTTGAGGGCGTGTTGCGTGTCAACCCGTAGCCCGGAATGAGGTGGGGTCAGCTCTGGGTGGTCCCGCCGGTGGTAGGGTCGCGAGGTGCTAGGCCCAGTTTAGATGACCGTCGTGCGAGTTCGTGGATGCGTTCGACCGATGGTCGGGCGATGAAGCGACCTATCGTGTTCTTGGTTAAGTCGTTCCTCGGCGGTGTTGGTGTTATGCGAGAGGTTGTAAGGCTGCGGGGTGCCTACGCCCTTATGATGACAGTGAAGCCGGTGGTGGCTATTTTCGTTTTCTAAGAATTTTACCAGCGAGTTGGGAACTTCGGGTGAGTCTGCATGTCGTATTCGCCCTCGGGCGGTGTTTTGATGTCGGGGTAGGCTGTGAGGATCGTTGTCTCCTTTGGAGAGAAGTGTTTTGGCTACCATTTCAGTGTTCGGATGTCGTCTTGTGAAGCCTTGTAGGGGCGGAAGTGTAAGTTGCCGGTCGATTGGTTCGATGTTGGCAAGGTTCAGATAGTTGGTTCAGGCTTGTTCCAGCAGACTGTGGATAGGGTGTACCCCGAGTTTTGGAAAGCTGGCGATGTCGGAAATGTGGTAAGAGTTCGAGTGTCACGGCGACCTCGGGGATCATAGCGGCCGGTACACTTTGTTGGGTCGCCTGAGAAGGTTAATGCCTCAGGCAAAGTGACAAATGTGGTACCTTTTGTTGGGTCGCTGGGCTGTGTGCGACATTATAAAAAAGTGGTATCATTTCTTTTGTAAAGAGAAGGTGCGAAGGAAGTATATTGTAGGACCCCGGAGAGAGGTGGTTGCGGTGATGTTAGAGGTGTTTCCTCGTGGACTTGGATGTAAGTATTTTTTTGAGTGGGTGTTTCTGTGGCCAGATGTGGCAGGTTTGTTCTCGTAAGTATAGTAGTGAAGACTATACTGGCGCGCGTTTGTTTTGAGCCTTAGAAGGAACATTCGGGACGAATGTTTCTAAGGAGGGGAGAATGTTATACCCCGTATTTCGGAGTATATGCGTGGGGCGTGCGTAGAAATTTTCGAACTACAAAGTGGCTTGGCGAATTAATTTTGCTCACAACACGGATTAGAGTCGTTTTTCGTGAAAGCGGTTTCTGACTTTTGTTGGGAAAATTCGGCTATGTCATATTTAATTTTTGCGGATTTTTCCGAGAGGCGAAACATTTTGGACCAACGGGAGGGTGGCGTGTCACCTCACATCGGAAAGAGGTTGGACGGCCAAATGGCTAAGCTTGCACGTTTTTGTGCTTGTTTGGTCAAGGGAGTTGGTAGGATATTTGTGTGTGGTAAATCTTGGCCTACTTGCACCACACTTGGCTCAATCTTGGCCATTGGTTGGCCTTGGCTTGTACTATAAATACCCCCTCTTTGAAGACTTTCTTCATCCTAAAAATATTTCTAAGTGTTAAATTCTCCTCCCTCTCTTGTGGTGTTCTCGTCCTAGCCTCCTCTTCCCTTGGCAGAGCCCTCCCCTTGAAGGCCTTGTTGGTAGAGTTCTACCCACCAGCCTAGTTGTCTCGTATAAATACCCACTTTTGTGGTATAGAAATACTCTCCAAAGTATTGTTATTATGTCCAAATACCTTGGCCCAAATACCTTGTAGTATTCGAGGTTATACTTATACAAAAAGCAGGAAAAATACCATTATACTTTCCCTCGGTCTTAAAACGAAACCACAAGAAAAACCTTCATAGTCGGTTGAAGTGTTTAGTAGAAGTTGAGTAGAACTTCTAAGGGTTGTTTGGAGCGGTTTGGAGCACTCGGAGTAGGAGCTAAACCTTGCTCGGTAGCGACATTAAACTTGGATAATTTTGGGCTTATCAAGGTAATTACTCGTCATACATTTGTAATTGGAAATTACATGTTGTTAGAATATATAGTTGAAGTATACTATATATAGAACTATACTTAGTATTGTGGCAATGTCTTTTGACTTAAGCTGAAGAATTAAATGACCCAATCGATCAGTAATTACATAGGGTGTATTCTGATAGACTTGTGTAGCATTCTTGTGTTGTAGAATTGTACTCGTCAGGTTAGATGTGTTAACCCCCGGTGGCTTGATGGCAGGCCTCGATAAAGGAGGAGATTTCTGTTGTGGCGGGAGAGTCTTTGCGAATTTTACGTAGAAAGTTCTGCGATGTTAATAAAGCGCCTTGTGGCCTTATAGGTTGAAGTACTACGTGTGGCGCGAGTTACTTGGCTTAAGGAGTAGCCGACTGTTTGGAGCGTTTTGCTATTAGTCGGTACTCGTCGCGAGGTATGTGAACCTCTTCCTATCTCTTCTAGCATGATATGTGTGAACTATGTAGTACGGTAGACGTACATGTGTTAACTATGTTTGATTGTTTTAAAACATAAAGTGTTATAACGGCTTTATGGGAAGTTGGTTATAACAGCTTTATGTAGGTAAGAAAATGGGTTGTGGTTTTGAAGGTAAGCGGATTTAATTATAACTGGCTTGTTATGTGTTAATGAAGAACTTGATGTATTTCAAAAGATTTGTGAATCGTTTTGAAAGAGGAGTAATATTTGGGTTTTGAAAAACTTAAGAGTTATACTAGCTTTGTGGGAAGTTAGGTATAACGGCTTAAGAATATTTTACTGATTTCGGAAATCAGAATGTGTATCGACAAACCCTTTGCGGCGTTAATAACGGAAAATGTATTGACTAATGAATTGTATTATTAAAAACCAGTAGAAACCTCCATCTGCATAGAAACTAAGATGAGACAAAATGATATTACATTTTCTAGATCATGGCTGCTGTAATAAGATTGTTATAAACAAGAATAAACTACTCACATGTTAGGCATATGTTTTAAGGGATTAAAACTATGAACTATGAAACCTTTCTAAAGCAAGAGACTTGAGTAATTGAAAGTAGGCAAACTGGAACTTAGGAAAAGAATGTTGTTACTTGATTTTTTAAAAGGAAAGTGTTCTGGTTTACTTAATAATGTGAATCACTCTAGTTTTATACTACGGGTATCGGGTGACTTTTATAAAAGGAATGTATCTCTTTTAAAAGGACTTAACGTACATAGTACTTAGGGTTAAAACCGGACTATGATATAAAATGGAAGTACCTTGGGTTGTGTATAACTTGCTCATTTGTTGTTGTGTAACTTGCCTACGCTTGTTGTTGTGTAACTTGCCTATGCTTGTTGTTGTGTAACTTGCCTATGCTTCTTTGTTGTGTAGCTATGCTTGTTGAGATAGCATTTGTTGTGCAAGTGTTGATATCAGTGACTCGCGAGAAAGAATGGATCTTTTTATGAAAGTTTAGAAGTATGGTAATTTGCTTGAGCTTGCTTGTGATAGCTGGTTGCGTGATATATTGTTATTGTGGTTACATGGACATGCCTACACCGATCTTTGTATTAGGGGCATGTGGCCATGCGGCGGGTTGATTACCCGATATATGGTTATTCTTGTTCCATGGGCGTGTCTACGATCTTTGTATTCGGGCATGTGGCGTGCGGCGGGGTTGACCACCCGATATTGTTGTTGAGGTTACATGGCATGTCTACACCGTCTTTGTATTCGGGGCATGTGGCCGTGCGGCCTTGTCGTGTGTTGCATCATGGACATGTCTACACCGTCTTTGTATTAGGGCATGCGGCCATGATGCGAACATGATGGATGTTGTGGGCGTGAGTCCCATGGTTATTGAGTGGTGACTTTGAGGGCGTGAGTCCCTGACTTGACTGCTTTTATGTTGCGTACTGTATTTTGGTTATCATACATGTCTCCTGTTTTATAGGCTATTATGATTTCATTATGATATTTCTGATTTCGCATACTTGGTACTGTTATCTTGACCTCGCCCGAGGCTGCGTTCATCTGCGCGGTAGAGAAGTACGTCGATCGTTGATCCGCTCTTAGGATCACCGTTCGTGTATTGGGAAGCTCCGTTTCTCCGAGGCTTATCTTTTGGTATGTTTCCACTGAGTCGTAGGTTCTTGTACATTCGAGGGTATGGCGGGGCCTGTCCGTCATAGTTGTTGTATAAATCTTAGAGGTGCATAGCCTTTGTTGTGGCGGGGTTTGTAAAAAGGATAACTGTTGGGCTTTTATATATATATCGAAAGCTATTTGTTTGGTTGGCCTGTTTATTTAGTATGTCTCTCATTTCATATTTAAAGTTTTTATTTCCGCTGGTTTTCTCTGATGTTGGATCACTAGGGTGCCCGGGGTAAGGCACCAGTCACGGGCCCGGATTTCGGGGTGTGACACCTACCTGGGCACCCTTACAGGTATACATCAGAGATAATCAGCGGAACATACATAAACTTAACAGGAAAATAAATAACAGGTTAGCCGATAAGGCTACCTTCCTGGATACATAAACTACGTAACACCAAAAGCAGTTACCTTTTTTTTTTCCTACACAACCCAATCCACAAGATATGACTACAGACCTCTAAGAATTCTTGACATAACAACTGTGACGGGACAGGGCCCCGCCATACCCCTGAATGTACAAAATCTACAACCTCAGGGACTGTACCAAAAATACAAAGCCTCCGAAATAATGGAGTTTTCCAACCAACTGAACAGTGATCCTAAGAGTGCGGATCATCAAGCTATGTACCTCAACCTGCGGCATGAACGCAGCCCCCCGAAGGAGGTCAGTACGAAATATGTACCAAGTATGTGGCGAAAATCTTGTAATGAAATCATAACTTGATCATATAAAGGCTGGAGACATGTATGATAACAAAATAACGATCCTGTGCCTTGCCAAAGTGAAAGTAATGAAAGTCAGTTTTACCTTTTAAAGACTATTTCAACACATGAACAATAGTCACACAGGGCTACGGACACAAGCCCTCAAATATCAAAGTGTGCCCGTGGAATCCCCATCACCGCAAGCGGTATAAGTGTAAAATATAACCATGTGCGCGCGTGACATCCCCTCCATTGTTGGCGTACATATACAATGCATATATATATATATCTCTGCCGTGGAATCACATCATGAAAACTATAAGTGTAAAATATAACCGTGTGATGTGCTGTGGCATCCACCTCCTATCGTACATATACAATGCATATATATATATATATATATATATATCTCCTGCCCGTCGAATCCCACATCACTGCCGACAACCTTAAGTGTAACATATAATCACGTGTGGCGCGTGGCATCCCCTCATTTGTCGGCGTGCATATACTACATATATATATATATAGATATATATATCTCATGCCCGTGGAATCCCTCATCTCGGGTACGTGACTTCATGGAGAGCTAATCCATGGGGTAATAATCGTACATAACATGCCCGTGGAATCCCTCATCTCGGGTACATGTCTTCATGGAGAGCTAATCCATGGAGTAATAGTATATAACATGGTCGCATGCCCCGGAATCCCTCATCGTATAAGCATGGCCATGGGGTAATTGTCACGACGACCAGGCCATGCCCGCGGTGCCCTACGAGCACCCTTACGGTATACATCGAGATAATCAACTAAACATACATGAAACTTATAAAATAAAACAACGAAATAAAAACAACGAGTTAGCCGATAGGGCTACCTTCCCGGACATATATATCTGGCAAAGCGATTTGCCTCCTTTCCTTTACAAAGCGACCCACAAAATGTGACTACATACCTCTAAGAGTTTTAACATAACAAGCGTGGACGGGGCCCGCCATACCCACGAATATACATGAATCAACAACCTCGGAAAGCCGTACCAAAAGATAAGCCTCGAGTAAATGGAGCTTTTTCCCAAAATCGGCGAGATCCTAAGAGCAAGGATCACCAACTGTACCTAATACTGCGGGCATGAGCGGCCCAGAAGAAGTCGATCTGACAGTGCAGAATATGGAACGGAAATAAGGTACAGTAAACAAATCATATATGTATAAAAGAATGACAGAGGTAAATATAAAAAGGGTAAATACCTGATCCTACCATGTCATTACATTCTCGTGAGCTTAATCGTACCTTATTATCTTTTTCCATTTTTCAATAAAAGTTATAGTCACTTTCTTACGTACATACTTAGGAAAATCATCAAGTTCATTACCATATAACTTACTTACCTTACCTAACATAATCCGACCCTTTATGGAGGGACGCCTATACTGCTCGGCCCAATGCGGGGGCGATAAATCACGTAAGTCCGCCCAGAGGTATCTTTGCCCGACCCATTCTGGGGCGATAATGTCATATGGTCTGCGTAAAGGTATCTTGCCCGGCCCATTCACGGGGCGCGATAATGTCATATAGTCGCCCATAAAGGTATCTTGCCCGACCCATTCTGGGGCGATAATGTCATATAGTCTGCGCGCCCATAAAGGTATCTTGCCGATCCATTCTTGGGACGCGATAATGTCATATAGTGCCCATAAAGGTATCTTTGCCCGGCCCATTCACGGGACGCGATAATGTCATATAGTCGCCCATAAAGGTATCTTGCTCGACCCATTCTTGACACGATAATGTCATATAGTCCGCCCATAAAGGTATCTTGCGGCCCGTTCACGGGGCGCGATAATGTCATATAGTCTGCCCATAAAGGTATACTGCCCGACCCATTCCTGGGACGCGATAATGTCGTATAAAATCCGGGAATTTAACCCAACGTACTACGCACCTCTACTCCTTTAGAATGACTCTTTTTCAAATAAAACTTCCAAGATACTAATAACCGTAGTATCAAGTCATATATACTTTTCAAGACAAGTCACAATACCTTTTAGAAATACATTTACAGAACTAAATCAAGTGACTTCTTTCTTAAAACCTTAAGCAATTGGTACCTTTAAAACAATTTGCCCTTCTTTATTTCGAGTCATTCTTTGTTTATATTACTAGAGAAAACCATTCTCTTAACCTTCCATAAAGTTGTTATAACCAACTTCCCATAAAGCCGTTATACTAACTTTATGCCTTAGACTAATTCATTCTTTTTATAACCAAGAGACTTATACTTTCAAATCAAGTTACATAACTTTTAAAATCAAGTTTCTTAACTTAGAATTTAAAATCTCTTATCTTTAGAATATCAAGAAATCCATGCTTTCCAAATCAAGTATTCTATACATTTAAATCAAGTCATTTCTTCCTTTAGAAATCAAGTCCCATAACTTGAAAAATAAAGTTTCTTAACCTTTTAAGAATTCAAGGTTCAAAGTCTTAAAAACTTCATACGTAAACTCTTTTAAATTAAGTAACATATACTTTGGTGCGTTGTGAATAAGTTATACTTATTTATAACGATCTTATTCAAGTAGCCATGATCTAGAAAATGTAATACAATTTTGTCTTATCTTAGTTTCTATGCAGATGGAGAATTCTACTCATTTTAATATAATCAATTGTCATTACATTTTCCTTTATTAACGCTGCAATGGCTTGTTCGATACTTATTCTCATTTGTGCCGTAAAATTAGCCAAGTCAACTTGGCTCCAAATACCTCCTAATGACTCTTACCAACATCCCCCATAAGACTTGGTAAGAAATTAGGATAACCTAGACATAACCTTTACATAGAGTAAATCACATACCTACCTCTTAACTTCTAAGAGTAGAAGGGAACATGAAATATTACCACATGTATATTCCATACATAGAATCATGCCAAAAGAAGGAAGAGGTTCACATACCTCGCGACGATTATCGACAAGTAGCAAAATGCTCCAAAGTACTTCAACCTTGATAGCTATTCCATCCTTCAAGTAGAATACGCTATACTTAGTACTTCAACCTATAGTGACCATAATACGTCCATTAACTTCTTACTTCAAACGTAGAATATTATAAGTGCAAAGTCACTAAATTCTACGGAAAATCGGACAACACTTCCTTTGTTTCTACATACTTTGCCACATTTTTCAAGGCCGAATTCAATAACCAAACACGCCACATTTAAGGCTCAACAATGTAGTTATCAATAGGGGATTACACGCCTACTAGACGTGTAAAATCCCGCCTCACAATTGATATCAAACTAGTACAACTACAAGTGTAAATTCGGCAACTTGAGACACAACCACACCAATTCTTATCCAATTCCTTTTCAATCCAAATTGTTTAGTATAACATGATATCAAGTCGCAATCGATTATAACTACCACAATCTTCAAGTACGTAACATGCGACGATTCTAATTAACGACCAAATTGTAATCCAACTTCAAATGGCTTATATGTCATTTCGGATTTTAGGCTACAATAATCCATATCATTTATAAATCTTCAACACATATACTTCATGCTAGTAAAAATGTAAGGCTAACAACAATATATAATCTTGTAACACTTTAAGAGAACAAGATTGTTACCTCAACGAGTCTTAATCCAACTTCAAATCCAAAGTCGCTCTTTAGCAACTTAGAGCCTCTTCTTGACACTTCAATCCGCCACTTGAGACCCTTAGAATATCACAAACAACTTCCCTTTAATCTTCCAATCAAAACCTAGGAAAGCAACTAGGTTTTCACCTTGCGACTAATACGAAAACAATATTTTTCCGGGATCTTTCTATTGAGATACCCTTACAATACCCTCATGAACCTTGGTTTAAAGTGTGGAGCTTATTGGACAACAAACAATTTTTTTTTCTTTCTTGGAAGTGTGGAACCCGAGAGCCCTATTGTTGTTCATCCAATTTCTTGAAATTTTTCTAAGTATAGAAAGCTTGTCTCACTACTAGTATCCTTATATAGCAACATGGAGGGCTAAGATTAATACATATGTGTGGTTTGGATGCAAATCTTTTAAATATCAAGCTAAGTGGTCCCATTGACCAAGTCAATATTATCAAGCTCTACTACTTGCAAGACTTGTCATCTTAAAAATGGTCAAATGACCCTTATACCCATGTTGATTTTCGTCCAAGCTCACTTAAGGGGTGGCGTGTGTCGCCTCCCATTAAATCCTGATATTTCGTTTTCCGACAATTTCATAATTCCGATAAATTTTTACAAGTCTCTAATCTTATCATTTCTGAGTTCTTACGTACGTTCTTAAAACATGTCCTGAAATTACGGGGTGTAACAGTAATAATCATATATAACATGCCCGTGGAATCCTTCATCTCGGGTACATGTCTTCATGGGGAGCTAGTCCATGGAGTAATATTCGTACATAACATGGTCGCATGCCCCGAAATCCCTCATCGTATAAGCATGACCATGGGGTAATAAAATAAATCCGGGAATATAACCCGCCTCCTGGTTGCATGCCCCGGAATCCCACATCGTATAAGCATGTCCAAGGATCAATCACAATGGAAGCATACCCGTGGAAGCCTCCGTCGCTTTGTCAGATGCGTCAAGTAAATTTACAACAAGACGGTACCGCTTCAACCGAGTCACGGCGTAACATATAATACTTGCACTCAAGGCTATCACAACAAGCATAGGCAAGTTCATAAAATCTTTAGACTTTCATTTTATATACTCAAGGCACTTTCTTATTATATAAAAATCCGGGAATTTAACCCAAAGTACTACATACTTCCATTCTTTTCAAAAGACTCTTTTTCTTATAAAACCCCAAGATACTAACACCCGTAGTATCAAGGCTTGTTTACATTTCACATAAGTCACTATACTTTTAGAAATACATTTCTCGGCTTCTAAATCAAGTGACCCTTACTTTAAAATTTAAGCAAGTGATACCTTTAAATCAAATTGCCCTTCCTTATTTCAAGTAATTATTTGTTTACATTACTAGAGAAAACCATTCTCTTAACCTTCCATAAAGTTATTATAACCAACTTCCCATAAAACCGTTATACTAACTTTATGCCTTAGACTAATTCATTTTTTTTATAACCAAGAGACTTATACTTTCAAATCAAGTTACATAACTTTTAAAATACTTCAAGTCTCTTAACTTTAGAAATCAAGTTTCTTAACTTAGAATTTAAAATCTCTTATCTTTAGAATATCAAGAAATCCATACTTTCCAAATCAAGTATTCTATACTTTTAAATCAAGTCATTTCTTCCTTTAAGAATCAAGTCCCATAACTTGAAAAATAAAGTTTCTTAACCTTTTAAGAATTCAAGGTTCATAGTCTTAACTTCGTACGTAAACTCTTTAAATTAAGTAACATATACTTTTGTGCGTTGTAAATAGGTTATACTTGTTTATAACGATCTTATTAAAGCAACCATGATCTAGAAAATGTAATACAAGTTTGTCTTATCTTAGTTTCTATGCAGATGGAGGATTCTACTCATTTTAGTTTAATTGATTGTCGATACATTTTCTTTTATTAGCGCTGCAGTGGCTTGTTCGATACTTATTCTCATTCGTGCAGTAACTTAGCAAAGTCAACTTGACTCCAAATACCTCCTAACGACTCTTACCAATATCCCTCATAAGACTTGGTAAGAACTTAGATAACTTAGACATAACTTTCATAGAGTAAATCAACATACATACCTCTTAACTTCTAAGAGTAGAAGGTAATCATGAAATAACACTACATGTATATTTCATACATAGAATCATGCCCAAAAGAAGGAAGAGGTTCACATACCTCGCGATGATTATCGACAAGCAAAATGCTCCAAAGTACTTCAACCTTGATAGCTATTCCATCCTTCAAGTAGAATATGCTATACTTAGTACTTCAACCTATAATGGCAATAATACATCCATTAACCTCTAGCTTCAAACGTAGAGTATTCTAAGTGCAAAGTCACTAAATTCTACGGAAAATCGGACAACACTTCCTTTGTTTCTACATACTTTTCCACCTTGTTCAAGGCCCGAAAATCAGTAACCAAACGCCACATTTAAGGCCCAACCATTCAGCAAATACAAAGGGGATTACACGCCTAACAGGACGTGTAAAATTCTGTCCCACAATCAATATAAAACTGTCCAATAATTCCAAGCCCTATTCGGCTACAATGTCACAACAATTATCAATTTCCTTTCAATTTCTTTTTCAATCCAAATTATTATTCCAACATGTTATATACATAATAACAATTACAACAACTATAAATCCTTCTTTCCTTAACATGCGACGATTGTAACTACCGTCCAACTTAATTACAACATTAATGGCTAACTTGTCCATTTTCGGTTTTAACACGTCGACATGATCCAAATCTTTTCAAACTTCAATATATATACCACATGATCATTTCTTAACTATTATAACATGTAATCTTCAATTACATTAAGAAGATGAAGATTTTACCTCAATAAGCCCAAATAATGTCCAAGCGTAAAAGTCGATCCTTAGAAACTTTTAGCTCCTCATCTTATGTTCCAATCCGCTCCAAGCACTCCTTAGAAGCTCATGATGAACTCCTCTTCAAGTTCCAACTTCAAAGTTGAAGAACACCTTAGGTTATCGCCTTGCGACTAACGTAAAAAATGTCGTTTTTCCGAGATCTTTCTATTGAGATATCCTTACAATACCCCTAGGAACCTTGGGTTAAAGTCTTGTGAATATTGGACAACAATTGAAAATTTTTGTCTTGAAGGAGGACCCGAGAGCATGTTCTAGCAAGAACAAGTGTTCTTCAAATTTTCTAAGTGTAAAATAGCCTTGTCTTGCTAAATGGATGATATATAACACATTGGAGGGTCTAGATTACAACACATATTAGGTTTGGATGAAAGGGATCAAGCCAAGTGGCTCTTGACTTAGTCAACAATATCAAGCTCTTTACTTAGCAAGACTTGGTCATCTTAACATTGGCCAAATGACCATTATACCCTTGTTGAATTCGAACAAGCCCATGTGGGGGTGACACGTGTCGTCCTCCCATTCGTCCATAAAATTTCGTAACCCTCGTGGGCCCCACGTGACCAAATCCATAAAAATAAATTTCCACAATGATAATAAATTCCATACTCCTCAAATAAGCATTTTGAGAATCTAATTCTCATCAACGAACATTTTTCCTTTCCGACGTTCGGAATATTCTCCGTCGGAAAAACAATTCTCCCCTTCGTACCCTTTTTCATGTCTTGCGTTCTCGCGCCCATTCTCTTATTCATGTCCTGGAATTACGGGGTGTAACAGTATCATTGTGACCCAGGCTTAAATCCTTGAAGTTCAGACACTCAAAAGCTTAAAAGCTCAAAGAAAATCTATTGGAGTTCCAGCATTCATACGCGGACATCACAATGATATATTGAGTTGAACATCGGGGTGGAAGATAATTTGTTGGGGAAGAACCGAGTGATCACGATATTAGGACAAGGAAAGTAAAGGTCTTGGGTGGATCTGTTACACCACTGTAGTTCAGGCCGCAGTGAGAGTGTAAGTAAGGGAATAAGATTCGAATGTTGGAAGGAAAATTTATTTACATTTTCTGATATGGAAAAATTATGGATACAAAAATGTGACGACGGAAAGTAATATTAGTGGTTGAATTCTTTCCAAATGGAGTTATGGAGTTAGGATTGTATTATTAAATCTTGGGATTAAGAATAAGAGCCAATTAAAAATTTCAAAATTGGGGGTTCCATCGAAAATAGTAAGATTTGGCTAAGTGTAGGGTTAATATTTTGTGAAGAGATTAGTGTGGGAGATATTTTTGTGACAAGTGGACAAGTGGGGTACATGGGTCCCCATGCACTTGTGCTATATACACCTCTTATCTACAAGTCTTGGAAGACTTTGTTCGTAATATCTTCATCATTCAAAACTCTCTTATCTCTCCTTAACCTCAAGTTTTGAACACCTTGGCCAAAGTGAAGAACAAGTGTAAGTTATTTTCCAAGAATAAGTTCCTTAACCAAGTGCTAAGCCAAGTTAACTCTCCAAGTTTAGTGATCACGGTTTTGGACCAAAATCTATCTTGAAACCCTAAGCTTGTTATGAACTTTATGAAAGAAGAACATGAAAGTAAAATGGATACAAGCTTGTAGAGGATACATGTGTTTGATTGAAACTTGAAGAAGTGGTGTGGAAAAGGTGAAGGTTGGCCGAAACTTAAGGGTTGTTTGTGCAAAGATTAAGGTAAGATTTCTCCTTCCTATTGAAGTAATTAGAAGTTATATGATGTGGTAGTTGATAGATGAACTTGTGTTAAGTAAAATGGAGAATAAGAAATACATGTCACAGTTTTTGGCATGTTAGCCGAATTGGGACAGTTTTGGTGTCGATTGGATTCGTTGGTTATTGTTGTTGTTATCATCACTACTTGCATGTTAAAATAAGGAAATTGTCACGACCGACCGGGCATGGTGCCCTACAGGCACCGCTTTGTATACCTCGAGAGAATAGCGGGAACATACATCCGATAAAGTACTTAAACATAAAATAACAAGCTAGTGGCCGATAAGGCCACGCCGAAAACCATATCAATAAAAGCGAGACATTTTTTCAACCCAATCCACAATGTGACTACTGCACCTCAAGAATAAAAACTGCAGCGCGACAGTGGCCCGTACCACGAATGTACAATAACCGACAATACCGAGGATAAGCCTCCGAATAAAGGAGCTTCTCAGCGGTGAGCAGTGATCCTAGGCGAGGATCGGCAGCACGTACTCACTGCGGCATGAGCGCGGCCCAGAGTCGATCTGGCAACATGTACCAAATATGTGGCCCGAAATGCGTAATGAAATCATAAGTCTAAAATAAAGCGGAGACATGTATGATAACTCGATTAACGATTACTGTGCTTTACTAACAATGAGAGTAAATAGGAGTATACTTACAATATAAAGTAGGAAAGCTCACGATCGAGGCGGGACCGCACACTGCGGTGTCAATAAGCAATCCTATTCACGGGACTATTTCACCGCATAGATCACGTGGACGCGTGAGGTATTCTCGCGTGGGACTATTTCACCCGCGTAAGCCCTTACGGACTCGCGTGAGGTATTCCTCGCGTAAGGTTGGACCGCGCGTGGGACTATTTCACCGCGTGAGCCCTACGGACTCGCGTGAGGTATTCCTCGCATCGTGGGTAGCAAATCCACGGAAATATGCAATGCCACAACCCGGGAATGACCCATGACGAATAATATATCACTAGCACAATCCGGCTACATAACATAAGCACTACGAAACATCCTACAATACATAAGCAAGTTAAGAAATCCCTAACTTTATTATTCTTGTTTATAAACACTCTCATTTTAGTTTACCTAAGACACTAACATGTTCTTTATAGAAATCAGGAATTTAACCCAAAGTACTACGTCTTCTATTCTTTAAAACCAATGACTCTTTTTGGTAGAAAACTTCCAAATACTATAAATCACGGTATCAAGTTCAAATTACATTTCAAGGCAAGTCACAACACCGCCAGAAATAAAGTTAAGTTTCTAAATCCGGTGACTCGTTTTCTTATAAAACCTTAGGCAATTGATGCCTTAAAATCCAATTGCCTTCCATTAAATCAAGCCATTTATCTTTCCATAAAGCCAATATAACCAACTCCATAAAGTCGTTATATTCACTTTATACCTTAGTCAAGTACAATTTCCTTTCCAAGGGACTTATACGTTTAAAAGCGAAACAAGTATCACATTCTTTAAAACTCTTCAAGTCCTTAACATCCTTAAGTTACTTAGAGTAAACCACTCTTTAAACTTCCCATAAAGCTATTCTAACCAACTTCCCATAAAGCCGTTATACTAGCCTTATACATTAGCAATTTACATTCTTTCCTTATAACGAGACTTAAATTTTCCCACAAGACAAGTATTAAAATACTTTCAACATACTTAAAGTCTCTTAACTTTGAAAACCAAGATATCCTTAATATTTAAACAAGTGAGTTAATTCCTAACTCAAACAACTTGGACATTCTTTAAAATAAGCCAAGGATATCAAATAGACTAGATTGCCAAAATCTTGTCGTCTCCGTACTATACATTTATAACTTAATCATGCTCGAGAGATAAGAAAGTTCCACATACCTCTTGGTTTAATCCACTTGCTAAGTCCATTTAAAGTGCGTAGTATGTCAACCTATAATGACCATAGTCGTCTATTAAATTCTAGTTTCAAGCGTAGAATATTCCAAGTGCAAGTCACTAAATTCTACGGAAAATCGGACGAAGACTTCCTTTGTTTCTACTCACTTTGCCACCTTTTTCAAGGCGAATACAATAACCAAACACGCCACATTTAAGGCACAATCCAAGCAATTAATCAATAGGGATTACCGCCTACTAGGCGTGTAAAATTCCGCCACCAACAATAACAAACTAATACAACTACTAGTCCAATTTCGCCACAATGTATATAACAATACCAATTCTTATTCAATTTCCATTTCAATCCAAATTGGTAGCATAATATGATATCAAGCGCGATTGATTATAGCTACTACATTCTCCAAGTAGGTAACATGCGACAATTCAATTTATCGATCAAATTGGATTTCAATTTCAAATGGCTAAATATGTCATTTTGGATTTTGAGCTTCAATTCCATAACACTTATCAAACTTCATAACACATATCACATGACCACTTATAACTTATCATAACATAAAATCTTCAATTACAAAAGTAAAAGCGAAGATTATACCTCATTTAGCCCAATTTTGATCCAAGATCACAAGTCGATCCTTAGCAACTTTAGCTTCTCTTTTGAAATTCTTCTTCCCGCTAAAATCATCTCTACTAACCCCTACAAGCTTGACATATTTCCTTCTTGTTGTCTTTCCAAAAATCTCATTTAGGCTTAGGGTTTTAACCATTTGAGAGAGAAGAGAAGAGAAAGAGAAAAAAAATTGGGTGAAGTCTTGCAAATGATTTTAATCTAGCAAGACTTGTCTTTTATAGTCTTTATCTTGTTCCACAAGTTGGGGGGACACTTGTCACCCACCCATGGGTCCTTTACAACAAATATCTTCTATTTTTACCTATTTCGCAAAAACAAACCGCCTCGGCGCGCGCCCTGCATTCGGCGCCACGGCGCTGCAATATCGGACAAATTTGGGCTTTCAGCGCCCGTATGCGTCAAACGCCCGCGACCACCTGTTCTGTCAGCCGATCTTGTAACGTCCATAACTTTCTACTCCGATGTCCTAT
The DNA here is from genome assembly GCA_029844215.1 of Przewalskia tangutica. Lineage (NCBI taxonomy): Eukaryota > Viridiplantae > Streptophyta > Magnoliopsida > Solanales > Solanaceae > Przewalskia > Przewalskia tangutica. The sequence continues at coordinate 72,867,630 of CM056728.1, forward strand.
CGGCGAGAGGTTTGTTGCGTTGGAAACTAGACTCAATGAACTTCATATTAGGCTTTTGAAACACCTAAAAACTCCAATTATACTAGGAAATATACTGCTTCCAAGTTGATTGAAAAACTGTCCAAAAATATTTTGCCAACTTAATATTTTTTCTTTTTCCAACTTGAATCTTATTTCCTTTAAATGCGTTCTCATCTCATCCTCTTGGAGTTACGGGGTGTAACATTCTTCCCCCTTAGAAACATTCGTCCCGAATGTTCTTTGAGTCGAACTTATAAATAGCGACATAGTCTTCTTTTCAACCCCTACATACATGCGAGGGCGCGACCACGACTTAGTCGGCCCCAAACAATTAGAGCAATAAGCCTGCGTGCCTCCTAAAACCTGCGACTAGTCTGCGACCTTTGGTACATGCAATCTATCCTCATCTCACGGCACCCGTCGGTGCTACTCAGCAGCTCTTCTCTCCTGAGAGTCGTATCTCGATCTGGTATCATCGGATCCTCATCGCCGCCTCTTTACCTTCTCAACGGCGGAAGACTCGACAACCTCTCGGATCTAAACTTCATTAACCTTGAAACAAATAATCGAACCCACAGGCTCGATGGCGAAGAATCTCACGGACCACGTCTGTCTATCTGGCTGCCCGTCCGTGAGACTACCCTTAGATCGCGACAAAGAGTAATTGTAAGCGTCTTGGCTTTCCCGGATGGTATAGGATATCAATATCACAATTCTTGAGTAACTCTAACCACCATTTACGCCGCAAATTCTCGCCTCGATCTGCGGATATCTGGAGGCTTTGTGGTCTGCACAAATATCCACATGAAGTCAGTATATACCTCGTGTCCCCAAATCTTCAAGGCATGATTTAAGCGCCGCCATCTCTAAATCGTGAGTGGCGTAATTTTCTTCCTGCTTCCCTAACTACCGGAAAAATATAGGCTCTATCCTTATCGGGTTGCGTCAGCACACAACCTAGCCCAACACCCAACGTGTTATCATAATAACCTAACCCTCTAGTCTTTCAGGAGGAGTTAGAACTGTAGTCGAGTCGACTTATCTTCCAATAACTGGAAACCTTTCTCATACTTGCGAAATATTCGGGTGTCATTAATCTCAATTATGGTTCCTGTTTCCTTTTCTCTGTTGCAACCAACTTGGTCATTAAACATAGATTTGATTCCTTTGCTTGCCTCACGGCTAAGACTTACTGTCAATCACATTTGGGGGGGGGAAAGATTTCCTTGATCTCGTCAAGTAGTAACCCGATTTTCCTTTCCCAGTTGTAGAGCCTATAGCTAGGTGTTACCACATTTCCTCGAAATGTTCTTACTTCCAATTAATTACTAATGGTCTTTACACTAGTCTGGGGTGATCATATCTCGTGCAACTTACATAACCATAGTCGTATTCTCTTTTATCCTCCTGGTCATAACCTTACCTTATGCTTAATCTTAGCAAAAGTATTTCTATCTTGATTCATAATAGTACAGTTTCATATATGCGTACTACCTGCATTTTTTTCTTTACGACACTTCCTCGACCATTTCGTAATGTCGTTCTTAATTACCCCAATCATAACACTTTTCCCACAGTTATCCACAACTGTAACCTATGGCATGACGATACTGGAGACCTTACCAGTCTCCTATCCTTCGTCTAACGACATGGGTACGCGCAACCCCATAATACGTAAGACTGTCCTTTTACGTGGGGGAGAGAACTTATCTCCCTTTCTTAAACTTTCCTTGGAGACACAACCCTAATCATAGGGTCCTCTTGCGGTCCAGTAAATGTCTAATCATCACGCACCGCCTTAAAGTCATGTAGATTTTCAAAACCTACCAAAGATGCCCTCAGCTTTCTGCCGGCAGCACTCGTACTTATTTTATTCTTGCCTTGTACATTTTCCTGAAATTATCCGGAAGGTCGTGGCTGGCCGCCACCAAACCAACTCCAAGTACCTCCAAGGGCACTTAACATAAATTCCTTCAAACTCTATTATTACTAACTTTCTGCATTAATTTACCTCAAGTGAACAAGTCACATAGACTTATTTAAAAACAATGCTGCCCAAGAAGGATGGATAATTCACTGGTTACCACCACTTCTCTTCCTTTTCACTCGATAATCGACTGCAGGAAGCGGTACGAATCAATCTCTCTCGTAGTCCACGTTGGCATAACGGAGGCCAACTAGCGTACTCATAATGACCTCGATATGCGTCATAACAGCTCTGCTGGTCCAACGACTTTATCGTTACCGGCAATTATTATCTAACCGCTCAGCTACCACCCAACACTCACGGGTGTAGTCACCTCGAAAGGTTTTCATAGATTCTGGCTTTATTTCTTTACACTTGGTTGCTCTCTTTTTCACTGGTCGTACTCTTCCCGTACTCCCAAACTTATTCTAGCGTACGTACCTAGCCTTCATCTTTGTTTGGACCTCAAATCTCTGGAGTTACTAAATTAAACAATACAAGGCCCATTCCGGCTCTCACAACCTGGTTCCGGTGGAACACGTCCACGAACCCGTAAAATGACTAACTAAACTTGGGCCTTGCACCCTCGTGACCCTGTCACGTGGCGAGACTACTACCAGTGATCCCATTTCATTTCACGCTGCAGGCGACCATAATAGGTCCTCAACTCGACTCGTGTCGAATTTAACTCTTTTCCTTGATGCATCTTAACTTTACTACAGAAGGCCTTATATATCTAAGGTCTCGGTGGTTATCCACATTCTCAGGCTCGCAATTTCCATGCTCCAAGCCTAACTTATCAGCCCCCCGTACCCGGGTACAAAAACTTCTCGTAAAATCATAGTCGTGTTGTCTTGATCACAACGACCATACTTTCTTCGTCCGGATCTGCTTGGTACAATTCCCTTAAGCATACCACGTGGCTTAAGTTGCTAACATAGTCTTCCACTTAGTCTCTTAATTAACTTCTTAAGGGTCCATTACATTCTCACACAACTCATCATCACCTAATTATCTCAAATTAGCGTAAAACCTTGATGAGAGTTCCTTAAGCTTTCATACCTTCCCGGTATTTATTTAGTCCTTACCAAATCACGGTAATCTAAAATCATCCTAGGCGACACATATGTGACCCCCGACATAAATCCGTATAGTTGTATGTTACAATACCAACTATACTACAAACATTACCAACCTGGATATGCAATCCACATAATCCTTCCTGGGTTACTGCTGCCTTTCTCATAGCTGCAAACAATCATAACTTGTTGGGAGACGACCACTAACCATACGACTCTGTCGCGATCTTAGAGTGAGAAGAATGGAAACCAATCCTAAATGTCCTGTGACCTCACGATTATAGATGTGGTGCGACACGCGATAATCAAGACTCTACTAGACACGGTGCAGACACTTTCCAGGACTAAGCGCTCGATACCACTTTGTCACGACCGACCGGGCATGGGTGCCTACACAGGCACCGCTTTGATATACCTCGAGAGAATAGCGGCGGAACATACACATCGATAAAGTACTTAAACATAAAATAACAACGGCTAGCCGATAAGGCCACCTTCGAAAACCATATCAATAAAAGCGATGCATTTTTTTTCAACCCAATCCACAATGTGACTGGACCTCTAAGAATAAAAACTCGGCGATGCAGGCCCGCCATACCACGAATGTACAATAACCGACAATACCGAGGATAAGCCTCGGAATAAAGGAGCTTCTCAACGGTGAGCGGTGATCCTAAGAGCGAGGATCGACAGCTACTCACTGCGTGAGCGCGGCCCGAAGAAGGTCGATCAACATGTACCAAATATGTGAAAGCGAAATGCGTAATGAAATCATAAGTCTAAAATAAGCGGAGACATGTATGATAACTCGATTAACGATTACCGCGTGCCTTACTAACAATGAGAGTAAATAGGAGTATACTTACAATATAAAGTAGGAAAGCTCGCGATCGAGCGGGACCACTGCCGCGATGTCGATAAGCAATCCTATTCACGGGACTATTTCACGCGTAGATCACGTGGACGCGTGAGGTATTCCTCGCATGGGACTATTTCACCCGCGTAAGCCCTTACGGACTCGCGTGAGGTATTCCTCGCATAGGTGGAACCGCCGCGTGGGACTATTTCACCCGCGTGAGCCCTACGGACTCGCGTGAGGTATTCTCGCATCGTGGGTAGCAAATCCACGGAAATATGCAATGCCACAACCCCGGGGAATGACCCCGCAACGAATAATATATCACTAGCACAATCCGGCTACATAACATAAGCACTACCGGGGTATAACATTCTCCCCTCCTTAGAAACATTCGTCCCGAATGTTCCTTCCCAAGACAGTTAACGATAAAGCTTAAACAGTTTGCAAGTGCCACACGCGTAGCGCAATATAACACTTAACAATTACGAAAACTAAAACCGGTAAGTAGGAAAGTAAGTTACACGGAGGTGTGGGAATAAGTGAGATACCTCTGCCTCATGTCTCCTCTGCTTCCCGTCATCTCTCGCCGAGCTCGTTCGCCACAAGACTTTGGTGGAAGCCACGTCCCGTCATGAGCGCCTAACACGACGATCGATTATCGCTATGGGAATCTCCTCATCGATAACCCCTGATCACTGGACATCGTCAATCGGGTGCACTCTAGATGGATCCGATACATCTCGCCGGCGTAGAAACATGAAACACGGATGCCTTGCCTCCGGATCGGACGGCGGATCAACTCATAGGCAACCTTGCCTACCTGCGGACAATCGATGCGGCCCGATGTACCTTGGTGAGTTTCCCTTTCTTCGAATCTCATCACACCGCCGTGGGTAACACCGAGAAAACCCAATCATCGACCTCGAACTCCGGATCACGGCGGCGATGATCTGCGTATGACCATCGACTACGGTGTCGATGCAGCTCTGGATAAGCTTTACCTTATCCACTGCCTGCTGCACCAAATCTGGTCCCACTAACTGTACCTCGCCTACATCAAACCAGCCTATCGGCGATGCACTTCCTCGTACAAGGCCTCATAAGGCGCCATCCGAATCTTTGGGTGGTAGCTATTATTATCACATGAAACTCAACTAGAGGCAAATGATCCTCCCGGCTACCCACGAAGTCAATAACACGGGCTCGCGGCATATCCTCGAAGTGCGGATAGTGCGTTCTGCTGTCAGTCTGCGGATGGAATGCGGTACTCGAGCTCACCGCGTCCCTAGACCATGCGGAAAGACCTCCGGAAGTTAGCCGTGGCGGGCTCCTGCATGCGAAATGATAGAAATAGGGACTCCATGTAATCTCACGATCTCTCGGATGTAAAGTCTGGCATAGTCCTCAGCCGAGAAAGTCGTCCTGACGGGAAGAAAGTGGGCTGATTTCGTCAGCCTGTCGACGATAACCCATATAGAATCATGCCTCCTCTGAGTGCGAGGTAATCCTGTGATAAAGTCCATGTTGATCACCTCCCACTTCCAGGTCGGGATCTCTATCGTCTGCAATAATCCACCAGGCCTTTGGTGCTCTATCTTCACCTGCTGACAACACGGGCACTGAGCTACAAACTCTGCAACGTCCCTCTTCAAGCCATCCCACCAATACATAGATCTAAGGTCGTGGTACATCTTGGTCGACCCGGATGGATAGAATGCTTAGCTGTGTGCTTCCCCAACTCTTCCGAAGTCACGAAACATCTGGAACACACAACCTGCCCTCAAACCTTAGCACCCAGTCAGTGCTACCTCAAGGACCCTTCCCTCCGCGAAGAGCCGGTATCACGATATCGAATCAAAAGCCGGATCCTCAGCTGTTGCCTCTTCGCCTCGCCGGCGATGGAAGACTCGACCTCTCGAACTCGAACCCAGCTGCTATCGGAACTAATCAAGCGGACACGAGGCTCGCTAAGCGATGCAAATCGCGAACCATGCCCTCTCTGCAGTGCGCACATCGATAGGCTACCCATCGACCTACGACTAAGGGCATACGCCACAACATTGACCTTCCGGGTGAGTACGGGATATCGACATCATAATCCTTAAGCAACTCTAACCACCGTCTTTGTCGTAAGTTCAACTCCTGCGGTGAAGATATCTGGAGGCTCTTGTGGTGCGTATAAATATCCACATGAACCCCATATAAATAGTGCCTCGGATCTTCAAAGCGTGAATCACCGCGACTCAAATCATGGGTGGGGTAGTTCTCTGCGTGTTTCTTAAGGCATGCGGATCGTCGCTATAACCTTGCCAGTGCGTCAACACACAACCGGGCGACGCTGACGCGTCCAATACACAACATAACCGTCTGGACCCTGCGGAAAGTAGAAGCGAGGCGGTCGTCGATCTCTCGCCGATGGCGAAACCACGCTCACAAGCATCGATCCTGAAACTTAGCCTTGCCGAGTCGGCTAGTCAATGGTGCAGAGATAGAAGCAAACTTCTCCACGAACCGCCGATAATAACCTGCGAGGCCTAGAAAACTGCGCACCTCTGTCGGAGTAGTAGGTCTAGGACAACTCCTGACTGCCTCGATCTTGGCCGTATCCACCTGAATACCATCAGCCCAATATGCCCAAGAAAAGCCACCAAAACTCACATTTGGAAAACTTGGCGTATAGCTGCTGGTCTGGAGAACTCTCGGCCACGGTCGCCGAATGCTCGCGTGCTCGCGCTCTGGCGAGAATAAACCGAGTGTCATCAATGAACACTATCACAAGCGTGTCCAAAATGGCTTGAACACTCGGTTCATCAAATCCATGAATCTGGCGGAGCATTGGTCAACCAAGACATGACCCGTATCGGTCGGAATGCGATCCAGGGACATCCGCCTCTCGACTGCACTTTGATGATAGCTCGATCGCGGATCAATCTTGGAGAAACATCTCGCGCCACCGCGGTCGAACAAATCATCAATCACGGGAGGGTATCATTCTTAATGGTCACCTTGTTGTACTGTAATCAACACCGCGCAGCGGCGTCCGTCTTCTTCACGAACAATCTGGCGCTCCCGGGAGAAACACTAGGCACGATGAAGCCGCTTCTCCGGCCAAATCTCTCGGTGGTCCTTCAACTCTCTCAACTCGGCGGTGCCGTTACGTATGGCGGAATGGAAATAGGCGAGTGTCGCGGCTCTGTCGATACAAAACTCTATCTCCTCTCGGAAGGGATAGCGGGAGGTCATCCGAAACACGTCGGGAACTCTCGACTCTGAGGCGGTGAAAATCTGTACGCGGACCTCGATGTCGAACACGAATGAGATGGTAGATATACCGCCACCGTCTTCCAGCCTTGAGGTAGGAAATAAACCTACCACCGGCGACCACGGTGTTTCCCTCGCTCAACAATGGCTCGCCGGAAGCTGGGCCGTACTACTCTCTCCCTGCAGTCTACATTGGCGTAGAAAGACGCTATCCAATCCATACCCATGATCACGTCGAAATCAGTCATGTCCAACTATATCAAGTCGGCTAGGGTCTGACGACTGCATATGGTCACTAGACATGCCCTATATACCCGCCGAGCTACCACCGAATCACCCACTGTCGTAGCTACCTCGAAAGGGTCTATGGACTCAGGCTCTATCCCTATCCTACTAGCAATAAGGGGAGATATATAGGACAGAGTAGAACCCGGATCTATCAAGGCATACACATCATATCCGGCGATAAGGTACTGTGGCGACATCGGTGAGGCCTCACGATCTGCCGGTGGACAAGGCATAAATGCGGTTCGAGGACCGCTAGGCTGAGACCGCGCCACGACCTCTACCGCGACCTGCTGGCCCATAAGTACCTTGCCCTCCGGGGCGAGTAACTGTAGGAGATGAAGAAGACCGTGAAAGAACACATGGTGACCCCGCATCTGCCGCCGCGGTGGGACGGTTCCGCCAAAGTGACCTGCTGGCCTGGCGTAACAAACTCCGTAGCGATACCACAATTCCGAAGTGTGATCTGCGCATCGGCCACAGGGGTGGTCCCGATCGGCGATACCTCTTTGCTCTGGGCGTCACGAAGTCCACGGGGCCAGTGCGCCTCGAATATCTGGTGTCTTGAGGATGGTGCGGAGTGCTCTGAGCGGTGTGGTGCAAATCTAGGCTGCTGCGAGGCGCCACCACGATAGCTACCAAAAGACCACTGCCATCACAGTGTCTTCTGCTGTCATCGACGTCGGCTCTGCGCTCGCCGCATCAAGTGCGTGAGCTGCATCTGGGTAATATCCATGCACGGTGGAGAGCACCGCATGAACTTCGGCCATATAATCATCTAGCCGGTGGCGTGGCGATGCACCTCTCTCCATATGCTCTGCTACAGCGCGGGGACATATCGAGCCAACGAATCAAACTCAGCGTTGTACTCCTGGCGTGCGTCCTGCGCCTCGTGACAAAAATCATCGGCGTGCCCTCGCAAATGCGTGGAGGCAAGAAATGAGTGAAAGGCCTCGAGAACTTCGTCCCAGTAGGCGGGGGGCGTGCTCTCCACGAGATAACTCCCGCGAATCAAACCAATCGATTGCGGTATCACGCGCGGCTATGTGGCCGAAGATCACGGACTCGGTCTCGGAAGCCTTGATCACCGCGTGATCCTGCATGGCGGCGGATGAACTCCTGCGGATCATCCTCAAGCCTCGACGTAGAACTGCGGCGGGCTCTGACTCAAAAATCCGTAGCCTCAGCCCATGCGATCTCGGGTGAACCACGAGCCTTCTGGGCCAGGCTGCTGCGTCCGGCCTATCCTCGTGTCGCCACGATCACGGCGATGGCGGGCCGTCTCCTTGTACCCTAACTCCTGCGCCCGGTGTGGGGCGGGAGTGCGGGTTACGTAGTCTCTGCTGGGGCGCGGCGTCGTGGAACTTCGCCGTCTCGGGTATAGGCGGGCACGAGCCTCGTGACTCGGTGTCTACTAGCGACTCCGCCATTGCGCCTTGCCGCCGGGCGGGTTGCCTTACGTGGAGGCATAAGCATTCTGAGAAAGGAATACGTTAGAGGTCCAACGTATAACACGACTCTGAGCACGATCTCGAGTGAGAAGAATGAAACCAACCTAAATATCCTATAGCCTCACGATTATTGGTGTGGTGCACACACGATAACAAGACTCTACTAGATACGGTGCGTAGACACTTTCCAGGATTAACTACTCGATACCACTTTTGTCACGACCGTTCGGGGCCGTGATGATGCCTTACGGGCACCAACGATCATACATCAGAGAAAATCAGCGGAATATAAAAACATAAGACATGAATCAATTGTAAAAGTGACACATTTTATCTGAGAAAAGGGCGCCTTTCGGCATATATATATATCAAAATCTGGCAGTTTACATCCCAACTATACAATAGGACTACAGACCTCTAAGGAAGTAAACAACTATGGCGGGACGGGGCCGCCATACCTGCTGTACAAAACAATCTACAACGGGAGATCGTACCCAAAAGTCGAGCCTCGGAGAAGATGGAGCTCGACACCAACGCAAAAGATCCTAAGGATGCGGATCTAGCACCTGCTTGCCCTTACCTGCGGCATGAACGCAGCCCCCCGAAGGAGGTCAGTACAACAGGTACTAAGTATGTGAAACTGTAAGATACTTAAATGAAATCATATCATTTTAAAACCAATTTTACAAATATGCACGAAACAACCAATGTAACCGCACATAGTGCCACATCATAAACAAGAGCAACAATAGGTAAGCTATGCGAGGTCTTTTCTGAGTGCGAATGATCGAAGCGGGCCAATCGCCCATAGTATCATTATGCAAGCCTAATCACGGACTCAAAGTAGTCCGCATAGGCCATTCACATAGGCGCGTGAGGTATAACCCCGCGTCGGTAGCTACTCCTCGGCGTCATCTTGGACTCGTGGTCGCGTGTCGCATAGACCGCGTGAGGTATAACCCGCGCACTAACTTGGAACTCGTGGCCGCGCATAGGTCCACGGACGCGTAGGTATTCTCGAATCATGGTCCCCGGACGCTGAGTCTACCCAGCGTCGGAGGCGGCTTAACCCCGGTATCGTGTCAAGAGGTGAGTGATATTATACTAACATAACGACTTATCGTTAAACAACATAAGCACAACAAGAATACCATCTTATACAAGCGTTACAAGACAACACACATAGCATCATATTATGTCTACTCGTCAAACCGTTTTATTATACTTTCCAAATCAATATAAGTCTTTTATAAACACATAAGTAAAGCTGTTCCTTTTATCTTTCTTAAGTCGTTATACTTAACTTCCCATAAAGCTAGTATAACTCTTAAGCTCCTTGCTTTAAAAACAAACATTCTTCTTCTTTTCAAAACTGATTTATAATTCTTTTGAAAGATTTTAAGATCTTTATTATTCAGGCTTAAGTCATAAGACATTGTCGTAAAACTACGTTCGATTAACACGTCGTCTGTGTACTATATATATACTTTAAAATATCATGCTCGAGTATAGGAAGAATCACATACCTTCTCGTGAAATCCACCCGAGTCGGGTATGTCGCGCAGATATCAACCTATAATAGTCAATAACGTCTATCAACGTCTAGACTATACTTGTAGAATATTCTAAACAGAGGGTTCTCTATTCTACGGAAAATTGGGCAGCACTTCCCTACCCGGTAAGCTATACAAGTCTACTGTAATACCCTTCTATGTAATTACAGTTCACTTCTCTTCTTTAATATCCTTCTAAGTGTTTTATACTTGTTTCTATACTTCTACAGTATGTATTCTCCAATTACAATAGAAGGATAAGATTATTTACCTCGATAAGCCCAAAATTATCCAAGTTAAATGTCGATCCTGAGCAAGGTTTAGCTCACAATTGCGCTCAGATAGCTCGAAACCGCCAGAAGTTTCTACCAACTTCTACTTAAGTACTATAAGGGATTTGGGGCTAGGGTATTTAGGAATAGTAAGTATACTTGGAAGACAACATTTCTACCAAGGGAGTACTTTCGGCTAAGCTTCTCTAGAGGGGATGGTGTTTGGCTAGGGCACTTGAGAGGGGAGGGGAGAGGAGAGCTTGGACGAGAAGCTCTTAAGGGAGAGGGGAGGAATTTTGGAGACTTGGAAATTGAGTTGTGGAGGAAGAACTCTTCATCTTAAGAAGTATTTATAGGCCAACCAATGGCCAAGATGAAGCCAAGTGCTAGGCAAGTGTAGGGTGTGGATTCACCCATGTGTCCTTATCCATCTACTACACAAAATATCCTACCAACTACTTGACAAAACAAGCCTCAAATTCGTCCAAATGGACGCCTCAAATCCGCCAACTAGAGGGTGACAAGTGTCGCCCTCTCGTTGGTCCAAAATGTTTCGTCTCTCGGAAAAATCCGCAAAAATAATAAATGGCATAGCCGGAATTTTCCCGTCGCAAGTTTTGTAAAACGTTTCGTCGGAAAACGATTCTTTAAGTGAGTTGTGCACAAATATTTCGTCCAAGGTGTCTAACTAAGGCTAAACTTTTGTACGTACGTCCTCACGTACATACTCTGGAAATACGGGGTATAACATTATTATTCAGGCTTAAGTCGCAAGACATTGCCGTAAGTATTATTCAGGCTTAAGTCGAAAGACATTGCCGTAGTTATTATTCAGTTAACACATGTACGTCTACCGTACTATATATATATTTAAAATATCATGCTTTAGGAAGAATCACATACCTTCTCGTGAAATCCACCACTTGAGTCGAATATGTCGCCTGAGAGAATCGACTATAATAGTCACAAACATCTATCAAAGTCTAGACTACTCGTAGGTCATTCTAAGCAGAGGTTCTCGATTCTACGGAAAGTCGGGCAGCACTTCCCTGCGGTGAGCTATATAAGTCTCTTGTGAAAAGCAGATCCTATGTAAGTATAGTTCAATTATTCTTCTTTTATACCGCCTACTGTGATAACTTGATTCAATTCTGTACGTAATATTCTTCTAAGTATTTATACTTATTCTTATACTTCTACGGTATGTATTCTCTAATTATAAAGAAGGGTAAGTTTATTTACCTCGATAAGCCCAAAATTATCCAAGTATAAGCGTCGCTCACGAGCAAGGTTTAGCTCTAATTTATGCGCTCAGCTCCAGAACCCTTAGAAGTTCTTCACAACTTCTACTAAGTACAAAGGGATTTGGGCTAGGGTATTTTGGGCATTATAACAATACTAGAAGGCAACTTTTCTACCAAGGGAGGGGGGGTAGATTTTGGCTAGGCTAGGGGGGGGCCCTCGGCCAAACTTCACTCAAAGGGGGGGGGGGGGAGATGGCTTGGACGAAAATGCTCAAGGGAGAGGGAAGGAGTTTTCAAGACTTGGAAGGATTTTGTGGATGAAGAACTCTTCATCTTAAGGGGGTATTTATAGGTCAAGGGATGGCCAACCAATGGCCAAGATTATGCCAAGTGCAAGGCAAGTGTAGGGTGAGGATTAGGGCAAGTGTCCTTAGCCAACTTGCACACAAAATATCCTACCAACTCCAAGACAAAATAGCCAATTCATTCGGCCATATTGACGCCTCAAGTCCATCAATTGGAGGGTGACAAGCGTCGCCCTCCCGTTGGTCCAAAATGTTTCGTCTCTCGGAAAAATCCGCAAAAATTAGAAATGGCATAGCCGGAATTTATCCTACGCGAGTCTTGTTAAACGTTTCGTCGGAAAACGATTCTTTGTGGGAGTTGTGACCAAAAAAAAAAAAAAAAAAAAAAAAACGTGCCATGCCTAAACTTTTAAGGCCAAACTTTTGCACGTACGTCCTTACGTACATACTCCGGAAATACGGGGTATAACACTTAACTTCTAAAAATCAGTAAACCATTTTCTTTACCCCTCTTAAGACGTTATACCTAACTCCCCATAAAGCTAGTATAACTCTTTTTAAAACCCATAAATCGAAGTGTTAATCTTCTTTCAAAAATGGTTTCTTAACTCTATTGACGTACTTCAAGATTCTTATTATTCAGGCTTAAGTCAAAAGACATTGCCGTAAGACTACGTTAGTTAACACGTCGTCTACCGTACTATATATATATATTCTTAAAATATTTCAAGATTCTTATTATTCAGGCTTAAGTCAAAGACATTGGTAAGACTACGTTAGATTAACACACGTCGTCTAGTACTATATATATATATTCTTAAAATATTTCAAGATTCTTATTATTCGGGCTTAAGTCAAAAGACATTGCCACACGTGCGACTAGTACTATATATATATTCTTTTAAAATACTTCATGCTCAAGAGTATAGGAAGAATCACATACCTCGCGACGATTATCGACTATAAGCAAAAGCGCTCCACGGCTATAACGGCTAGCCTTGTCCGCTTCTAAGTAGCACGTGCTACTTGCGAACATTCAACCAATTAAAGGTTATCGATCTACGTAAATACGATCTATGTAAATCTGATTGAATCTTCTACTTATATTCTTACGATGTGATACGATTCAATTCTATTACGTAATATCCTTCTATTACGATTCAATTCTCTTATGAATCTTATATTCATTTCTATACTACTACGGTATGTAATTTCCAATTACAAAGAAGGGCGATAGTATTTACCTCGATGAGCCCAAATTTATCCAAGTTTAACGTCGATCTGAGCAACGTTTAGCTCCTACTCGAGTGCTCGATCCGCTCCAAACAACCCTTAGAAGTTCTGCGCACTTCTACTAAACACTTCAACCGACTATGAAGGTTTTCTTAGGGTTTCGTTTAGTGGCTAAAGGAAAGTATAATAGTATTTTCCGGGCTTTTCGTATAGAGGTAACCTTGGGAATACTACAAGGTATTTGGGCCAAGGTATTTGGGCATTATAACAATATTTGGAGAGTATTTCTATACCACAAAAGGGGGGTATTTATACGAGACAACCAGGCAAGGGGGTACCTCGGCTAGAGCACTAAAAGGGGAGAGGAGGCTCTCGGCCAAGGCTCGCTCAAGGGGGCTTGGACGAAACACAACTCTCAAAGGGAGGATTTTAACACTTAGAAATGATTTTTGGATGAAGAATTTCATCAACAAAGGGGGGGTATTTATAGGTCAAGAAATGGCCAACCAATGGCCAAGATTCTTCCAAGTGTTAGGCAAGTGTAGGGCTAGGATTAAGCCATGTGCACCTTATCCATCTACCACACCAACTTGCACAAAATATCCTACCAACTACACCCCACCTTTCGTCCATTACGCCCAAAGTCTCGGCGATGTGAGGTGACACTTGTCACCCTCCTGTTGGTCCAAAATGTTTCGTCTCTCGGAAAAATCCGCAAAAATTATAAATGACATAGCCGGAATTTTCCCTTTGCAAGTTTAGTAAAACGTTTCGTCGAAAAACGATTCTTTTCGGCACTTGTGCACAAATTTCGAACCTATGCCTACTTTAAGGCTCAAATTATATACGTACGCCCTCACGTACATACTCTGGAAATACGGGGTATAACAACTTCATATTCTACCATCATCGTTGATGAAGCATGAACTGTTTTCAGTGGTTTTGTATGGATTAAGAGGACGGATTTACATAAGAAGTAGGTGTGTGAATCACCTTGGTTGCTATTTTGGTTGTGCCCTTAATTGGTGCTTGGTTATTGATGTTATTGGCCTTATTTATAAGGTGGAAAAGTATGTATAAATAGAGAAAGTGCTGCCCAAATTTTATAAGAAAAGAGATTCATTAGGTGGTATAAGTGTATACTAGTGTCATGAAATTGATAGACAGGTTATTGTTGTTATAGGTTGAAGTACTAATTGAGACGTATTCTACTTATCATGTTGGTTAGTCGTCAATAAGGTATGTGAACCTCTTCCTTTTTTCTTTGGCATGTTCTACGTATGAACCATAACTGTGGTATTGTTTCAAAAGTTATTCTACTCTTAGAAGTTAAAGAGTATTCATGTTATTGATTCTATGCTAAAGACATGTCTAAATTATTCCTAAGTCCTTACCAAGACTTATGGGAGATGTTGGTAAGAGTTTTTAGTAAGCATTGGAGTCGAGTTGATCTGCTAAGTTACAACACTAATAAGTATTAAGCGTTGAGACTAATTTTGGTAAACGTGTTAAAACAAGCCATTGCAGCGTATTAAAACAAGCCATTGCAACGTTAAATGAAAAAGGTATCGACAATCAATTATATTGAAATGATTAGACTTCCATCTACTTAGAAACTAAGATATAACAGTTCGTTTTACATTTTTTAGTTCACAGCTGATTAGATAAGATCATTATAATATATAACCTACTAACGACTCATAAAATGAATTAATTTGGCAATTCAGATCGGTTATCACCATGCAAATATTTCCATAATGTTAGGCAAATGAGCGAGACAAATTTAGATTATCGAGTTGATACAGACGACAAGAGGTATGTGAACTATCCTTTCTTCTTTTGGCATGATTTATATGAAATGGGAGTACGGAGGACGTACGTAATTCCATTAAGTCCTTTATGATACATGACTTGATTTTATAAGTATAAGTGACTTGATTTTATAAATATAAGTGACTTGAGTTATAAGTGTAAGTGACATGATTTTAAAAGTGTAAGTGTCTTGATTTTCCAAAGGATGGTTTAAAAATGATACATAATGTATAGTGTCTTGACTTTCCAAAGGGCGGATTCTAAAAAGGAAGGCATGGTATTGCCTTGGTATTTCTAAAAAGGAAGCCACATTCTTGGTTGTACAATCCAAATTAAAAATATCAAATTTAGATATTTGTACCCTGTCGAAGTGAAGGCATGGTATTGCCTTGATATTTCTAAAAAGGAAGACATGGTATTGACTTGGTTTTTCTAAAAAGGAAGGCATGGTAGTGCCTTGGGTTTTCTAAAATAAAAGATGTGATAGTGCCTTGGTTTTTCAATGAAAGTTCATTTTAAAAGGTGACTTTATTGAGGGTCAAAAGATGATTTAAATTGCATATGGTTGCTCATGAGAGCTATTCGTGTGAGTATGTTGTCCGTGAACTTGTATTCACGATGCGGGTATAGATTCCCATGAGATGTGTATTGTCCGTGAACTTGTATTCACGATGCGGGTATAGATTCCCATGAGATGTGAATTGTCTATGAACTTGTATTCACGACGCGGGTATAGATTCCCATGAGATGTGTATTGTCCGTGAACTTGTATTCACGATGCGGGTATAGATTCCCATGAGATGTGTATTGTCTGTGAACTTGTATTCACGATGCGGGTATATATTCCCATGAGATGTGTATTGTCCGTGAACTTGTATTCACGATGTGGGTATAGATTCCCATGAGATGTGTATTGTCCGTGGACTTGTATCTACGATGCGGGTATAGATTCCCATGAGAGTATATGATTATATGAACATACATACATGGTTTTTTGTTTGAAATAACTCTCTTTTAAAAAGGCACATTTGGCTCTTATTTATATGGCACAGTTGGATCTGGTATTTGGTTTTCATACTTGTCCCTGTCATCTTTTGTACAATTATGATCTTATTTACTGTACTTCATGTTTACATACTTGGTACCTTGTTGTACCTACCCCCTTCGAAGAGCTGTGTTCATGCCCACAAATATAGGTACTCAGTTTGGTGATGCGCGATCTTAGGATCCTTGCTCTGCTTTTTTTTTTGGGGATAACTCCATTGTTCCGGGGCTAGTCATTTTGGTACAGGTCTTCCATTATGGCTTATGTATATTCAGGGATACAGCTGGGCCTTGTCCCGTCATAATTGTTGTGATACTCTTAGAGGTCTGTAGTCATGCGTGGGTTGGACATGTACATTTATAGTTCATTGGGTATTTTCTATATACAGTGGCGGCCTTGTCGGCTTGCATTTTTTTTATTGTATTTGATGAGATTATGAGTTTTCTTAAAGCTTCAGCTGGTTATATGTCATGTGTGGGTATAAGGTGCGGGTAGGGCACGATCACGGCTTGCGGTTCGGGCTTGATAAGAGTGGTATCGGCGATTAGTCCTCGGAATGTCTACAGACCGTGTGCAGTAGAGTCTTGGTTATCGGTGTGTTGTGCACCACACCCATAAACAGGAGGCTACAGTACATTTAGGATTGGTTCTATTATTCTTACTCTAGGATCGTGCGATAGAGCTATGTTGTTAGGGTAGTCCCTCGACAACGTATTATTGTAGTTGCAGCAATGAGAAAGCGGCAGCGGCCCAGAAGGGGAATATATGGGCTTTGTATACAGGTTGGTAAAATTGTTGTATAGTTGGTTGTGATTCCTTGGTTTGAGTATAAACCATTTGTGATTGTCGTTGATGATTGTTGAGCCGATTGGAAATGATATTATCGATTTTACGGAACTGCAATTGGACCTTATGAATGTGACTTGATTTACAAAGAAAGTACAATGTGCTAAGGATTATCAGAAGTAGAATGAGACTATGTGTTATATTGTGGCCATGTGAGGCATTCTTGTGTTACTGAGTATAGGTTGATAGGTATAGTTAAAGGAGACTATGCCGAAATGTTATACCCCGTATTTCCAAAGTATGTACGTGAGGGCGTACGTACAAAAGTTTAAGCCTTAATTAGGCAAAGTGGCGAAATTTGTGCACAACTAGCGAAAAGAGTCGTTTTCCGACGAAACGTTTTCCGGACTTTGCGAAGGGAAAAATACGGCTATGTCATTTATAATTTTTGCGGATTTTTCCGAGAGATGAAATATTTTGGACCAACGAGAGGGTGACAAGTGTCACCCTCAAGTGGACGAGAAAGTTGGGACGAAACTTGGGCGGTTTGCCTTGGTTATTTTGTCAAGTAGTTGGTAGGATATTTTGTGTAGTTGATGAGCAAGTGGGACCCACAAACACATGTTCAAATCCCCACCCTACACTTGCCTACCACTTGGCTTGATCTTGGCCATTGAAAGTGTCACGACCGAACGGGGCGTGGTAGTGCCTTACGGGCACCCAGTAGTCATCATCGAGAGAAAATCGCGGAAATAAAACTTAAACATGAAACAAGAGATAAGATCATAAAACAGTCAACCAAGCGGTTACGCTTCCAATAAAATATATGTATACAAATCTTTCAAGCCGGACGGTTTAATCCTTTTTACAAACCACGCCTTGTGATTACTACAGACCTCTAAGAGTTTTTATACAACATGTGGGACGGGGCCGCCATACCACAGAATGTACAGAACCTCTGACTCGAGGGTAACATACCAAAGATAAGCCTCAGAAAGCGGAGCTTCCCAATGACTGTGATCCTAGAGCGAGGATCGACAAGCCGATGTACCTCTACTGCGGCATGAGCGGCCCCGAAGAAGTCGATCTGCGTGTACCAAGTATATGGCGAAAATCACGTAAATGAAATCATAGCGATCTATATAAAGCGAGACATGTATGATAACCAAACTACGATTCACGATAAATAGCGATCATGTAAGTCGAGGACTCGCGCCACCGAGTCATCGCTCAAATATAACTATGGGTCTCACGCGCCCACGTCAATCATGCGCGTGGAATACCTTCCCGCCACGGCGATCTATGATATAATAACACCACAGTACACATGAACACCAAGTGCGTACTAACAATACTATAAAACCAAACCACGAAGGCGTCGGGGCAATCTGGCCAGACTACCGGATACCAAGGCGTGTCGCGTGGCGGCGGAACAATCGAGGGCTAACTACGGTACAGGCGTATCACGAGACCGTCACTAAAGCGAGCGGGGCAAGTCACGAGGGCTAACTACAGTACGAGGCGAATCGGCCACGAGGCGGGGCAATCTGGCCGACCACGGATACCAAGGCGATCGGTAAAAACCTCATGGAGAGCTAGTCCATGGAATAACACTATCAACGGGAAAGCGAACCCTCATCATGGCGCGTACGTGGACCATCCATCGAGTCAGTATGCCCATGGACTATCATAGTGGAAGCATACCCGTGGGCCACCCATCGTGTCAGTATGTCCAAAATGATCAAGAATAACACGACCGGCCCTCCATACGAGAGACGCGGTAACATAAGAATACAACACTTGCACAACAAGGCTATCACACGCAAACATAGGCAAGTTACACACAACTCAAGGTACTTTCATTTTATGCCAAAGTCCAGGTTTTTAACCCCAAAGTACTACGTATGTTAAACTCTTTTTAAAGGGTCCATTTCTTTTACAAAGGTCACCCGATACCCGCAGTATAGAGTGACTAACATCTTTTAAGTAAACCAAAACAACTTCCATACTTTCCTTTTAAAACCAAAATTAAGACAATACCATGCCTTCCTTTTAGATCAAAACACTTCTCCTTTTTAAAGTCAAGTTACTACTTTAAAACCAATGATAAAACCATTCTTTCGTTTTCATAAAGTCGTTATAACTAACTTCCCATAAAGCTGTTATAACACTTTATGTTTTAAACCAATTTTTAAGACAAATCAATGCCTTTCTTTTAAACCAAAAACTCTTTAATTTCCTCAAGTCTCTTTTAGAAATCAAGCCCCTTACTTATTCTCATTTCCGAAATCAGTAAAACATTATTCTTTAAAAACCAAGTACTCATTACTCACGAATGAGGTTTCATACTTCTTAACAACTTTCACATCAATTCAACTAAGTCAAGTCTCTTATCTTTTAAGATTAAGTCTCTTAACTTCTAAAATCAATAACCATTCTTTTATCTTCTTAAGTCGTTATACCTAACTTCCCATAAAGCTAGTATAACTTTTAAGCTTTCAAAACCAAGTATTACTCTTAACCAAAAGCGGTTCTTAAATCTTTTGAAATACTTCAAGATTCTTTATTATTCGGGCTTAAGTCAAAGACATTTGCCACCGCGTCGTCTGCGTACCATATATATATTCTTTTAAAATACTTCATGCTCGAGTATAGGAAGAATCACATACCTCGACGATTATCGACTATTAGCAAATAGCTCCAATCTTGTAGTCTGTTAGCCTTTTCCACCCTTGAGTAGAATTAAGCTACTCGCGATCTTTAACTATAACGGTTATACAAGTCTATCAATGTCTAGACTACTCGGTAGAATAAATCTAGATACAAGATTCTTCTACGGAAAATTGGGCGACACTTCCTACATGCCAAACTTCACAAGTCTCACGTAAATACGATCTATGTAAATCTGATTCAATTCTCTTCTTATATACCTTCCTTGTATATAACTTATACTTAATTCTTATACTTGACGGTATGTAAACTCTAATTACAAAAGAAGGTCAAGCGTATTTACCTCGATAAGCCCAAAATTATCAAGTTTAAATGGCGATCTGAGCAACGTTTAGCTCGACTCTGGCGCTCGACCGCTCCAAACAACCCTTAGAAGTTCTACGCAACTTCTACTAAATCTTGACTCGCTATGAAGATTTTCCTTAGGGTTTTGGTTTGAGACTAAAAGGACAAAGGTAGTATTTAGGCTCTACGTATAGAGGTAACTTTTGGAATACTACAAGGTATACGGCTAGGGTATTTTGGTATAGTAACAATACTTGGAGAATACTTTTCTACCAAGGGGGGGGGTGTATTTTTCGAGAACAACTCAAGGTAGGGGGGGGTACCCTCTCGGCCAAGCCTTTCTCAAGGGGGGAGGGGGAGGCTCTCGGCCAAGGGCTCCCCAAGGGGGAGGGGGACGACTCTTTGGCCGATAGCTCTTGAGGAGGGAGGATTTCAAGAGTTAGAACAATTTGGGATGAAGAAGTCTTGAGTTAGGGGTATTTATAGGGGAACCAATGGCCATGATCAAGCCAAGTGGGGGGCAAGTGGATGGCCAAGATTGGCACAAGTGCACCCTATCCTACTCCCCAAATCCCTCACAAACATTGACCCATGGCTTAGGCCACAAAACATGGCACAAAACATGCCGCAAACAAGCGAAACGCCGCTCTCGGCCAAGCAAAACCGCCAACTTGAGGGTGACAAGTGTCGCCCTCTCGTTGGTCCAAAATATTCCGTCTCTCGGAAAAATCCGCAAAAATAATAAATGACATAGCCGGAATTTTCCCTTCGCAAGTTTTGTAAAACGTTTCGTCGAAAAACGATTTATTTCGGGGGTTGTGTACAATTTCGAATCTTGCCTAACTTAAGGCTCAAACTTTTGTACGTACGTCCTCACGTACATACTCTGGAAATACGGGGTATAACAGAAATACTTTGGTAGGATATTTTGTGTAGTTGATGAGCAAGTGGGACCCACAAACACATGTCCAAATCTTCACCCTACACTTGCCCACCACTTGGCTTGATCTTGGCCATTGATTGGCCTATAAATACCCCTATAATGCAAGACTTATTCTTCATCCACAAATCATTTTCCAAGTCTAAAACCCTCCTCTTAGAAAGGTTCTCGTCAAACCCATGGTGAGGCCTTGGCCGAAACCCTCCCCTCTGCGATCTTGGCAAACCCCCTCTCTTGAGTTGTTCTCGTAAAATACCCCACAGTAGAAAAGTATTCTCCAAGTGTTGTTACTATACCCAAATACCTTGTAGTACTTTCCAAAGTTACCTCTATCGTAGAGCCAGAAATACTATTATACTTCCTTTAGCCACGACACGAAACCCTACGGAAATCTTCATAGCCGGTTGAAGTGTTAAGTAGAAGTTGCGTAGAACTTCTAAGGGTTGTTTGGAGCGGGTTGGAGCGCACGGAGTAGGAGCTAAACCTTGCTCAGGATCGACATTTAATCTTGGATAATTTTGGGCTTATCGAGGTAAATAATCCTATCCTTCTAGTGTAATTGGAAATTACATCGTAGTAGTATAGAAATGAATATAAGAAATAGAAGGATATTCTGAAGAGAATTGAAGCTGTAATAGAAGGATATTCTGAAAAGAAATTGAGCTGAAATCACATCGAAGAATATTAAAGAAGAAAGTAGGCTGTACTTACATGGGTGTAATTACAGTAGAATTGTGTAGTTTGTGGTGAGGAAGTCTGCCCAATTTTCCGTGGGATAAGGAATCTGTATCTAGAATTATTCTCTGAGTGTCTAGGCGTTGATAGACTTGTATGACCATTATAGGTTGAAATCTGCAAGTGGCGTATTCTACTCGAAGGGTGGAAAGGGCTAGCAGGATTCTGATGCTGGAGCTATTTGCTATTAGTCGATAAATCGTCACGGTATGTGATTCTTCCTATACCATGAGCATGATATTTTAAAAGTATATATATATATATAGTGCGGTGAGCGTCGTCGTTAAGCGAGCGTAGTTTTACGGCAATGTCTTTTGACTTAAGCCTGAATAATAAAAATCTTGAAGTATTGCAAAAGAATTAAGAAACTTTTTTGAAAGAAGAGTAACACTTGGTTTTGAAAGTTAAGAGTTATACTAGCTTTATGGGAAGTTGGGTATAACGACTTAAGAGTAATAAAAGGAATGGTTTATTGATTTTTTTAAAGTTAAGAGACTTGATCTCAAAAGATAAGAGACTTGACTTAATATGAATTTTGTTAAAAAGCGTGAAACCTCATTCGTGAGTAATGAGTACTTGGTTTGTAAAAGGAATAATGTTTTACTGATTTCGGAAATGAGAATAAGTATCGAACAAACCACAGCAGCGTTAATAAAGGGGAATGTATTGACTAATAAAGTATTATTAAAACCAGTAGAAACCTCCATCTGCATAGAAGCTAAGATGAGACAAAATGATATTACATTCCTAGATCATGGCTGCTTTAATAAGATTGTTATGAACAAGAATAACCTACTTACACATAAGGCATATATTACTCAACTGTTTTTAAAAGAGAATTATGTTATTAAATGATTAAGACTATGAACTATGAAATCTTTCGGAAATAAGAGATGTGAATAATTGAAGTTAGCCAAACTTGAACTTTTGAAAAAGAATGTTGTTACTTGACTTTAAGGAGGAAAGTGTTTTGGTTTAACAAGAAGGGCATAATATTACCTTAGTTGTTTTAAAGGGAAAATATGGTATTACATGTCTGTCTTAAATGGCGTTTAAATGTTATGGACACTCGACTACGCGTTCATAGGATGAGCAGGAATGTATTTCACTCGACTACGCGTTAATGGGATGAGCAGGAATGTATTTCACTCGACTGCAGCGTTCGTGGGATGAGCAGGAATGTATTTCACTCATTACGCGTTAGTAGGATGAGCAGGAATGTATTCACTCGACTACAGCGTTCGTGAGATGAGCAGAATGTATTTCATTCGACTACGCATTCGTGGGATGAGCAGGAATGTATTTCACGATCTGAGTCCGTGAGATGGGCCGGGAATGTATTCATGAGACACGCGTTCGTAGGATGAGCAGGAATGTATACCACGATTTGATCTGAGTCCATAAGATGGACCGGGAATGTATTCCATACGATTTCACCTCGAGTCCATGAGATGGGCCGAGACATGTTACACGTATCACATAACTAATACCTAGACTGCCGGTAGTGAGGAAGGAGTTCCACGGACATGAGGGATGACTTTGAGGGCGTGAGTCCCTGACTTGACATGACTGCTTTTTATGAACTGTAGTTTTGTTATCATACATGTCTCCTGCTTTATATAGACTACTATGATTTCATTTCTGATATTCTTGATTTCACATACTTGTTGTACTTGACCTCGCCCGAAGGCTGCGTTCATCTGCATGAGTAGAAATTGCGGTTGTTGATCCTCGCTCATAGGATCACGATTCGTATTAGGAAGCTCCGTTTCTCGGAGGCTTATCTTTTGGTATGTTTCCACTGAGTTATAGGTTACGTACATTCGGGGTATGGCGGGGCCTGTCGTCATGGGTGTTATTACATTCTTAGAAGTGCAGTAATCTTTGTTGTGGGCGGGGTTTGTAAAAAGGATGTAACTGTTCAAAATTTCTATATATATGCAATGAGGCAACCGTTTTGGTTGGCCTGTTTTTTTATCTTATCTCTTGTTTCATATCTGTATGTTTTATATTCCGCTGATTTCTCTGATGTATGACTACTTGGGTGCCCGGGTAAGGCGCCAGTCACGGGCCCCGGAAAGGGTCGTGACACGAAATTTGTATAGCTTGAGACATTTGATGAACATTCGAGGACGAATGTTTCTAAGGAGGGAAGAATGTTACACCACGTAGTTCCAGGGCACAGAGTGAGAACGTAAGTAAGGGAATAAGATTCGAATGTTGGAAGGAAAGTTTATTTACATTTTCTGATATGGAAAAATTATGGATACAAAAATGTGACGACGGAAAGTAATATTAGTGGTTGAATTCTTTCCAAATGGAGTTATGGAGTTAGGATTATATTATTAAATATTGAGATTAAGAATATAAGCCAATTGAAAATTTCATAATTTGGGGGGGGGGGGGGGGGGGGTTCAATCGAAAATAGTAAGATTTGGCTAAGTGTTGGATTAATATTTTGTGAAGAGATTAGTGTGGAAGATATTTTTGTGACAAGTGGGGTACATGGGTCCCCATGCACTTGTGCTATATACACCTCTTATCTACAAGTCTTGGAAGACTTTTGTCACGACCCAACCGGGCCGCGGTGCCCTACACAGGCACCACTACAAGTATCATCGAGAGATAATCAGCGGAACATACATGAACTTAGCAAGAAATAAATAACATGTTGGCCGATAAGGCTACTTCCCTGGATATATATAAATATACATAATTCCAAAAGCAGTTATGTTACACCCCGTAATTCAAGGACATGGTTAAGAGAATGTACGTAAGGAACCTGAAGACTTGAAAAGTGCGAAAGGAAGAATTGTTTTTCAAATGAAAAATCTTAGACGTCGGAAAGGAAAAATGTTCGTTGGTGAAATTAGATTCTCAAAATGCATTAATTGAAGAGTATGGAACTTATTATCATTATGGAAATTTATTTTTACGGTTTGGTCATGTGGGGCCCACAGAATTTTACATTTTGTGGGCCCGCGAGGGTATGAAATTTTATGGGCGAATGGGAGGCGACACGTGGCACCCGCATGGCTTAGTCGAATTAATGCAAGGGCAAGATGGTCATTTGACCATTGTAAAGATGAGCAAGTCTTGCTGGGCTTGAGCTTGAGATTGTTGACTAAGTCAAGAGCCAGCTTGATCCTTTCATCAAATTTAACATGTGTTGTAATCTAGACCCTCCGATGTATTATATAAACATACTAGTAGCAAGACAAGACTATTTTACACTTAGAAAATTTGAAGAACACTTGTTCTAGCAATACGTGCTCTCGGGTTTGGAGTGCTCTTGAGACAAAATTTTGCAATTGTTGTCCTATATTCACAAGACTTTAACCCGAGGTCCCTAAGGGTATTGTAAGGATATCTCGATAGAAAGATTTGGAAAAATGGCGTTTTTACGTTAGTCATAGCGAAAACCAATGTGTTCTTGACTTTGAAGTTGGAAATAGAAGAGGAGTTTTTCACAAGATTCTAAAGGGTTGAAAATAGCGATTGGAGCGTCGAAAAGGAGTTGGAGTTGCTAAGGATCGACTTAGGGTTTTGGATCATTTTGAGCTTAAGGAGGTAATAATCTCCGTCTTGCTATTAAAATTCAAGATTTCATGTTGTAGTAGTTAGAAATGATCATGTGGATTATATTATGAAGAATGATATGTGTTATGGAATATTTGGATGGAATCCGAAAGTTGCATGATTTAACCTTTAAGATTGTAATTCAATTTAGTTACTAGTTTAGTCGTCGCATGTTATCTGAAGAGTTGATTAAGGTGGTTATAATTGCTAAGTTGTTTATGACTATATAACATGTTGGACCTAAGAAGTTGGATTGAAAAAGAATTGGAAAAGGACTTTGTGATGTTATTTATGTTTAGCCGAGAATGACTTTAAATATGGAACTAGTTTTGTATTATTGTGGGGCGGAATTTTACACGTCTTGTAGGCGTGTAATCCCCTATTGTTAACTACATTGTTGAGCCTAGTGGCGTGTTTGGTTATTGAATTCGGCCTTGAAAAAGGTGGCAAAGTATGTAGAAACAAAAGGAAGTGTTGTCCGATTTTCCGTAGAATTTAGTGACCTTGCACTTAGAATATTCTACGTTTGAAGCTAGAGGTTTAATGGACGTATTATGGTCGTTATAGGTTGAAGTACTAAGAATAGCGTATTCTACTTGAATGATGGAATAACTATCAAGGTTGAAGTACTTCGGAGCATTTTGCTATTTGTCGATAATCGTCGCGAGGTATGTGAACCTCTTCCTTCTTTTGACATGATTCTATGTATGGAATATACATGTGGTATTTTTTCATGATCCCTTCTACTCTTAGAAGTTAAGAGGTATGTATGTTGATTTACTCTACGTAAGGGTTGTCGGTTATGTCTAAGTTAGCCTAAGTTCTTACCAAGTCTTATGTGGGATGTTGGTAAGAGTCGTTAGGAGGTAATTTGGAGCCAAGTTGACTTGGATAATTTACGACACGAATGAGAATAAGTATCGATCAAGCCATTGCAGCGTTAATAAAGGAAAATGTAATGACAATAAATTATATTAAAACAAGTAGAATTCTCCATCTGCATAGAAGCTAAGATAAGACAAAATTGTATTACATTTTCTAGATCATGGCTACTTGAATAAGATCGTTATAAATAAGTATAACTTATTCACAAAGCACCAAGGTATATGTTACTTAATTTAAAAGAGTTTACGTATGAATCTCAATTCTTAAAAGGTTAAGAGACTTTATTTTTCAAGTTATGGGACTTGATTCTTAAAGGAAGAAATGAATTGATTTACAAGTATAGAATACTTGATTTGGAAAGACTTGATTTCTAAAGTTAAGAAACTTGTTTTCTTAAAAGTTAAGAGACTTGAAGTATTTTGAAAGCTATGTAATTCGATTTGAAAGTATAAGTCTCTTGGTTATAAAAGGAATGAATTTGTCTAAGACATAAAGAGTTATAACGGCTTTATGGGAAGTTGGTTATAACCACTTTATGGAAGATTAAAAGAATGGTTTTCTTCAGTAATGTAAGCAAAGAAATGATTTGAAATAAAGAAGGGCAAATTGTTTTAAAGGTACCAATTGCTTAAGGTTTTTAAGAAAGAAGTCACTTGATTTAGAAATGGTAAATGTATTTCTAAAAAGGTATTGTGACTTGTCTTGAAAAGTAGATATGACTTGATACTACGGTTGTTAGTATCTTGGAAGTTTCATTTGAAAAAGAGTCATTCTAAAGGAGTAGAGGTACGTAGTACGTTGGGTTAAATTCCCGGATTTTATATGACATTATCGCGTCCCAGGAATGGGCCGGGCAGTATACCTTTATGGGCAGACTATGTGACCTTACCGCGTCCCAGGAATGGGCCGGGCATTATACTTTTATGGGCAGACTATGTGACCTTACCGCGTCGAGAATGGGCGGGCGATATACCTTTATGGGCGAACTATGTGACTTTACGCGTCGAGAATGGCGGAAGTATACCTTTATGGGCGAACTATATGACTTTACGCGTCGAGAATGGGCGGGCGATACCTTTATGGGCGACTATATGACTTTACCGCGTCGAGAATGGCGGGCGATACCTTTATGGGCGAACTATATGACTTTACGCGTCGAGAATAGGCGGGCGGTATACCTTTATGGGCGACTATATGACTTTACGCGTCGAGAATGGGCAGGCGGTATACCTTTATGGGCGACTATGTGACTTTACGCGTCGAGGAATGGGCGAGCGATATACCTTTATGGGCGACTATGTGACTTTATCGCGTCCCAGTTGGGCGGGCGATATAGCGTCCTCCGTAAAGGGCGGATTATGTTATGCAATGTAAGTAAGTTATGGTAATGAACTTGGCAGTTTTTCCTAAGCGTATGCGTAAGAATGTGACTACAACTTTTATGTAAAAATGGGAAAAGATAATAAAATGCGATTATGTTCAGGATGGTAATGACACGGTAGGATCGGTATTTACTTTTTCATACTTGCCCCTGTCATTATTTTGTCTGATTATGATTTGTTCTTGTACCTTATTTTCCGTTCCATATTCGAAATTTTTGTGCGGCCCCGCTTTTGAAGCTGCGTTCATGTCCGAGTTTAGGTACACGATTGTGGATCCATGACTTAGGATCTGGTTGATTTTGAGATGGCTCTAATGTTCCAGTTTGTCGTCATGATTATGTATATTGAAGTGCAGCGGGGCCTTGTCGTCATAGTAATTGTCCAAATCTTAGAAGTGCATATTCATCGTAAATTTGGGTGGCTAGAGTTGTTTTACATTGTTAAACAATGTAGACCACTTTCGGGTAATTTTTATGTTATGGCGACCTTATCGGGCCTTAGTTAAAAAAAAAAAGAGTGTTATTTATCTTAGCGGTTTGTTTGTATGATTAGAAGGTGCGGGTAGGGCACGATCGTGACTTGAAAGTGGTCGTGACAAAAGTTGTATCAGAGCAGTTAGTCCTCGAAAAGTGTATATAGACCGTGTCTAGTAGAGTCTTGATTATCGGTGTGTTGTGTACCATATCTATAATCAGGAGGCTGCAGGACATTTAGGATTGATTTCCATTCTTCTCACTCTGAGATCGTGCGATAGAGTTGTGTTGTTAGGGTCGTCTCTCCCTAACGAGTTATGTTGATTGCAGCTATGAGAAAGCGTGATGACCGGGAAGGACTTCGTGGATTGCGTATCGAGTTGGTAATGATTATAGTATAGTTGGTATTATGACATACGGTATACGGATTTATGTATGAAATTGAGTCAGCGTGTTGCCTAGAATGATTTTAGATTACGAGTTGGTAAAGACTAACTAGATCTGGGAAGGTATGGAGCAGTTAATGAATTCATGAGGTCTTATGTTTTATTTTGGGATAATTTGGGAAAGGATGAAATTTGCGATAGGGTAGTGAACCCTTAGAAGTCATGTTAAGGAACTTGTGGAATGACATGTTAATAGATTAAGCTACGTGGTATGAGTAAGAGAATGGTACGTATGAGACCCGTATGGAGTTAGTATGGTTGTCGTGGTCAAGATAACACGATTATGGTATTATGAGAAGTTTTTGTACCCGTTTACGGGGGGACTGATAAGGTAGGCTTGGAGCATGGAAATTGCGAGCCTAAGAATATTGATGACCGCTGAGACCTTAGATGTACAAGGTCTTCTCGAGTAGAAAAATTTATTATAGACCAAGAATAAGAGTTAAGTGCGATGGTGGGACGGGGTGAGGACTGTGCGGGTCGCCCATGCTTTGAATGGAGTGGGATCGGTTGGTAGTAGTTAAGCTCGTGGCGAGTCACGAGTGCAAGGCAAGTCTAGTTAATTGTTTCTGGGTTCGTGGGCGCGTTCCACCAGTTCCAGTCGGAAGCGGGAATGGCCTTATATTGTTCGATTTAGTAAACTCAGATTGGGGCGAGAATCGGTATGGGGTTATGTATGTATGCTAGTATGAGTTGGAAATGCGGAAAGTGCGACCGGTAAGAAAGATAGCAACCAAGTGTAAAGGAATAGAGCACGAATCCATAATAACCTTTCGAGAAGCTGCAGTGAGTGTTTGGGGTGGTAGGCGGCGGGTATATGAGAATTGCACGGTGATTATACAATCGTCGGACCCTAGTAGACCTAGTAGAGATGATTCTTGTCACAGACCTCGGGACGCGGTGCCTTACCGGGCACCCTAGTGATCTGGCATCGGAGAAAATCAGCGGAAATAAAAAACTAAAACATGAGACAAGACATAAAGTATAAACAGGCTAACCAGCGGTCACCTTCACGAATATATACATATATATATATCAAAGCGACAGTTAAATCCTTTTACAAGCCACACTTACAATAGTACTACAGACCTCTAAGAATGTAACCCTAACTATGGCGGGACGGGGCCATACTCTACGAATGTACAAGTATCTATAATGTGAGGACTATACGAATAATCCTCGGAAAGCGGAGCTTCCCAGCATTGACGTGATCCTATGGCGAGGATCCACAACGATGTACCTCTACTGCGGCGTGAGCGCGACCGAAGAGTCGATCTGCAACGGTACCAAGTATATGGCGAAAATGCGTAAGTGAAATCATAATAGTCTATAAAAACATGGGACGTGTTATGATAACGGACTATAGTCCTGATATAATAACAATTATGTCAAGACGGGGACTCGCGCCTCAAAGTCATCACTCAAATATAACTATGGGTCTCACGCCCACAACATCAATCATGCGCGTCGGCGCGTACGGAATTCTCCGTCGGTGTAGACGTATCGAGGATGCGATAATAACAATATCTGGGTAATCAACCTGCGCGTGGACCACGTGCCCGGAATTCTTCGCCGGTGCGAACGTGTCCATGTAACAATAATAGCAATATCTGGGTAATCAACCACGCGCGTGGCCACGTGCCGGAATTCTTCGCCGGTGCGACATGTCCATGTAGCCACAATAACAATACACCGGGTGATTAACCCGTCGCGTGGCGCGTGCGAAATTCTTCGCCGGTGCGGACATGTCCGTGTAACCACAATAACAATATCTGGGTGATTAACCCTCTGCGTGCGCGTGCCGGAATTCTTCGCCGGTGCGACGTATCCATGTAACAACAATAACAATATCTGGGTGATTAACGCGCGTAACGCGTGCCGGAATTCTTCGCCGGTGCGGACATGTCCATGTAACAACAATAACAATATACCGATCCTCCATTGAGAGGCGGTAGCATAAGAATACAACTTTCACACAACAAGGCTACCACAAGCAAGCACAAGCAAATTACCATACTTCTAGACTCTCATTTTATGCCAAAATCCGGGTTTTAACCCTAAGTACTACGTATTTCGACTCTCCTCAAAAGATCAATTTCTTTCACAAAACCTTTAAAATATCACGATACTAACACTCGTAGTATCCAAAATGAAACAACTATTATTTTAAGTAAACGGATCACTTCTCCTTTTAAAAAGTCAAGTTCTAGTTTTTAATCAGATAATAGAACGATTCTTTCAAAAGACCTTTAAAAATCAAGTACTCTTGTTATACCCGTATTTCCAGTATATGCGTGAGGCGTCGTCAAAGTTTAAGCCTTAAGTAGGCAAAGTGGCGAAATTTGTGCCACGACTAGCGAAAAGAGTCGTTTTTTCAAATGAAGCGTTTTCGGACTTGCGAAGGAAAAATACGGCTATGTCATTTATAATTTTTGCGGATTTTTAGAGATGGAATATTTTGGACCAACAAGAGGGTGACAAGTGTCACCCTCAGTGGCGGTAATTGTTGGGCCGAATTGGCCTTCCAGTTTTGTCGAGGAGTTGGTAGGATATTTTGTGTAGTTGATGAGCAAGTGGGACCACAAACACGTGTCCAAATCTTCACCCTACACTTGCCCACCACTTGGCTTGATCTTGGCCATTGATTGGCCTATAAATACCCCTATAATGCAAGACTTATTCTTCATCCACACATCATTTTCCAAGTCTAACAACCCTCACTCTTAGAAAGGTTCTCGTCGAGCCACAGGTGAGGCCTTGGCGAAACCCTCCTCTAGCGGTGCTGGCGAAACCCCACTCTCTTGAGTTGTTCTCGTAAAATACCCTCCCCCCCTGGTAGAAAAGTATTCTCCAAGTGTTGTTACTATACCCAAATACCTTGTAGTACTTTCCAAAGTTACCTCTATACGTAGAGCCCAGAAATACTATTATACTTCCTTTAGCCACTACACGAAACCCTAAGGAAATCTTCATAGCCGGTTGAAGTGTTAAGTAGAAGTTGCGTAGAACTTCTAAGGGTTGTTTGGAGCGGGTTGGAGCGCACGGAGTAGGAGCTAAACCTTGCTCAGGATCGACATTTAATCTTGGATAATTTTGGGCTTATCGAGGTAAATAATCCTATCCTTCTAATGTAATTGGAGATTGCATACTGTAGTAGTATAGAAATGAATATAAGATTCATAGGAGGATATTGCAGAAGAGAATTGAACTGTAATAGAAGGATATTACAGAAAAGAATTGAACTGAAATCACATCAGAAGAATATTAAAGAAGAGAATTAAACTGTACTTACATAGGACTGTATTCTGATGAACTTGTGTAGTTGGCGGGTAGGGAAGTGCTGGCCAATTTTCCGTAGAATAAAGGAATCTGTATCTAGAAATATTTTACAGAGTAGTCTAGACGTTGATAGACTTATATGACCGATATAGGTTGAAGTACTGCGAGTAGCATATTCTACTCGAAGGGTGGAAAAGGCTAGCAGGATTCTGATTGCTGGAGCTATTTGCTAATAGTCGATAAATCGTCGCGAGGTATGTGATTCTTCCTATACTCTTGAGCATGATATTTTAAAAGTATATATATATATATGCGGTAGGCGTGCGTGTGTTAAGCGAGCGTAGTTTTACGGCAATGTCTTTTGACTTAAGCACTGAATAATAAGGAATCTTGAAAGTATATTCAAAGAATTAAGAATCGTTTTGAAAGAAGAGTAATACTTGGTTTTAAAAGCTTAAGAGTTATACTAGCTTTATGGGAAGTTAGGTATAACGACTTAAGAAAGATAAAAGAATGATTTATTGATTTTAGAAGTTAAGAGACTTAATCTTAAAAGATAAGAGACTGGACTTAATTGAATTGATATGAAAGTTGTTAAGAAGTGTGAAACCTCGTTAAGTGAGTAATAAGTACTTGGTTTTAAAGAATAATGTTTCTTGATTTGAAATGAGAATAAGTAAGGAACTTGATTTCTAAAAGAGACTTGAGGAAATTGAAGAGTTTTTGGTTTAAAAGAAAGGCATTGTTTTGTCTTAAATTGGTTTAAAACATAAAGTGTTATAACAGCTTTATGGGAAGTTAGTTATAACGACCTTATGAAAACAAAAGAATAGTTTTATCAGTGGTTTTAAAGTGGTAACTTGACTTTAAAAGGAGAAGTGTTTTGGTCTAAAAAGAAGGCATGGTATTGTCTTAATTTTGGTGAAAAAAAGGAAAGTACGGAAGTTGTTTTGGTTTACTTAAAAATGTTAGTCACTCTATTTTTATAATACGGGCATCGGGTGATCTTCGTAAAAGAAATGGATCTTTTAAAAAGAATTTAACGTACGTAGTACTTTGGGGTTAAAACCTGAACTTTGGCATAAAATGAAAGTACCTTGGGTTGTGTGTAACTTGCCTATGTTTGCGTGTGATAGCCTTGTCGTGCTAGCATTGTATTTCTATACCACCGCGTCTCTCAATGGAGTGCCGACTGATTTGTTATGATATTACTTGGACGTCTGGCGGTGTGGAGAATTCCGCAGTGCGCTCGCGTTGATAGTGTTATTCCATGGACTAGCTCTCCGTGGGGTTTCTTCTTGATTCGCCTTGGTATCGGTGGTTGACTTTCGTGCTTGCCCGTCTGCGTGGTGATTCGGCCTTAATTACACGGTAGTTAGCCCTCGCGCTTGCCAGTTCAATTTAGTGGCGAAGTCTCGTGATCTGACGCGGTATCTGGTAGTTAGCCCTCGTGCTTGCCGTTCGACTCGTGACCACGGCGCGGTGTCACGGTAGTCGGCTTTCGTGCTTGCCGTATCGGCCGTGGCGGAGTCTCGTGATCTGACCTTGGTATCTGGTAGTTAGCCCTCGTACTTGCCGATCAGCTCGTGACCGCGGCCTTGGTATCTGGTAGTTGGCTTTCGTACTTGCCCCGTATTAGCTCTGTGGTTTGATTGTATAGTATTGATTGTATAGTATTGATAGTGCGGCTTTGGTATCTGGTAGTTGGCTTTCGTACTTGCCCCGTCTCGTGGCTGATTCGGCCTTGGTACCTGGTAGTTAGCCTTCGTACTTGCCCCGTACGGTTTTATGACTCAGGTAGGACTTGGTGTTCATATGTACTCCTTGGTGTTATTATATCATAGGCGGCGGTGAGAGCGTATTCCATGGGCATGATTGATGTTGAGGGCGTGAGACCCATAGTTATATTTGAGTGATGACTTTGAGGGTGTGAGTCCCTGACTTCCATGACTGCTTATTTATTATGGACTGTAGTTTGGTTATCATACATGTCTCACCTTTATATATTGCTATGATTTCATTTCTGATATTTTGATTCACATACTTGGTACTGTTATGCGACCTCGCCCGAGGCTGCGTTCATCTGCCGCGGTAGAATACGCGATCGTTGATCCTCGCTCATAGGATCACGATTCGGTATGTCGGAAGCTCCGTTTCTCGGAGGCTTATCTTTTGGTATAGTCCTGTCACTGTAGGTACTTGTACATTGAGGTATGGCGAGCCACTGTCGTCATGTTGTATAAAAACTCTTAAGTGCAGTAATCTTTGTTGTGGCGGGGTTTGTAAAAAGGATTAAAGCCATTCGGTTTGAAAGATTTGTATATATATTATTGGAAGGTGACCGTTTTGGTTATCCTGTTCTTATCCTCCATACTAGCTACTACGCGAGGGCGTCAAGACGATGAGTCGAACTCGCATTGTACTCGGCAAATGCGCGTTACGCTGCCGCAACACCAAAAATCATCGGCGAGCCTACTAAATGTGGAGGCAAGAAATGTGCAAGAAATGCCACGAGAACTGCGTCCCGTATAGCGGAAGTGCATTCTCTCCCGGGGCGGCTCCGTGAATCAAACCGATCGGCTGCGGTATCACGCGGCCGATGCGAACCTAGGACCAGCGATTCGGTCTCAGATGCCTTGATCACTCTCGTGATCGGCTATGGCGTCGGATGAACTCCTGCGGATCATCCTCGGGCCTCGACCCGTAAAACTGGCGGGCTCTGACTCGAGAAAATCCGTAGCCTCGAACTATCTCGATCTAGGGTGAACCACGGTGCTCTTTGGGCTGCTGCGTCGGCTATCCTCAGTCAGCCTGACCACGGCGATGGCGGGCGACTCGCGTAACCCGTCTCCTGCTCCGGGCGGTGGGGTGGAGGCTCGGTGCGTGGTCTCTGTAGAGGCTGCGAGCTGCTCTACTCGCGACTCCTGCTGCGCCTTGCCGCCACGGGCGGGTTGCCTTGCGCGGAGGCATAAGCGGTACAAGCGAGATCGTCGGAGGGTCGACTTATCACGCGGCTCTGAGCCGCGATCTCGGAATAAGAAGAATGAAACCAATCCTAAATGTCCTGCGACCTCACGATTATAGATGTGGTGCCTGACACGTCGATAATCAAGACTACTAGACACGATGCATGGACACTTTCAGAGGACTAAGCGCTCACGATACCACTTTTGTCACGACCGAACCGGGCGTGGTGATTCTACCGGGCACCCTAGTGATACAACATCAGAGAAAAACCAGCGGAAATAAAACTTAAACATACAATTTAGATATGGATCAAGATAAAAGAAAATAGGCCAACCAAAACGGTTGCCTTTCTGCATATATATATATATCGACATTTGAACAATTACAATCCTTACAACCACACTTTGCGATTACTCTGGACCTCTAAGATTTACAACAACTATGGTGGGACGGGGCCATTATACCACAGATGTGCAGAACCTCTGGACTCGGGGTAGCATGCAAAGATAAGCCTCGAAGGAGCGGGCTTCCAATCTGCTGAAATGTGATCCTATGGCGGGGATCGGCGGTAGATATACCTCTACTGCGGCATGAGCGCGGCCCGAAGGTCGATGCAACGGTACCAAGTATGTGAAACATGAAAATCGTAAATGAAATCATAATAGTCTATATAAAGCGGGAGACATGTATGATAGCAAACTACGATGCACGTATAAGCGATTATATCAAGTCGAGGGCTCGCGCCTCCAAGTCATTACTCAAATATAACTATGGGTCTCACGCCCGCAGCATCAATCATGCGTGGATACCTTCCTCACTGCCGATCTATGATATGATAACACCAAAGTACACACGAACATCGGTCCCGCGTGTCATAAAGAGGCCGTGCGAAATAATCATAACATGAAGGCGGCATGGCAAATGCGATAACCTATACGATCACTGCGTCGCGTGGCGAGGGCAAATAAGCGAGCTATGCACGGATCGCGGCCGTAAGTCACGGCTTCGTCAAACAACGACTCGCGAAGGCGACCGTGGCAAGTGCAATAACCTATGCGGATCCACTGCGTCGCGTAGGCGGCGGGGCAAATAAGCAGCTCGCGCACGATCCTGGCAAGTAAGTCGCGATGCCGCGCGAAGGCGACCGTGGCAAGTCGATAACCTATACGAATCCACTGCGTCCACGTGGCGGCGGGGCAAATAAGCGGCTATGCACGATCCGCAAGTAATTCACGATGCCGCCATAAATAACCATAATGGTCACGTGTCCACGAGAATCCATCGCCGGTGTAGACATGCGTGTAACGATAATAATGGAAGCATGCGTGGAATCTTGATCGCTGCCGATGCGTCGAGTAAGTTCTCGACAAGTCAGCGGCCCTCCATTGAAGGCGGTAGTATAGAAACACAATTCTTGCCCAACAAAGGCTATCGCAACAAGCATAGGCAAGTTACACAACAACAAGCATAAGCAAGTTTATACCTGACTCAAAGTGCTTTCATTTTATGTCAAAGTCGGGTTTTAACCTAAAGTCTGCGTCACGTTAAATTCCTTTTAGAGATCCGTTTCTTTTACAAAGGTCACCCGATAGTAGTATTAAAATAGAGTGACTAACATTGTTAAGTAAACCAAAACACTTCCTTTGTAAAATCAAGTAACAACGTTATTTTCCAAGCGTTTGAGTTTGCCTAATTTCAAATGCTCGAGTTTCTCATTTTGAAATGTTTAAGTAGTTCATAGTCTTAATCACTTAATAATATAATTCTCTTTTAAAACCATTTGAGAAACATATGCCTTATGTGTGAGTAGATTATTCTTGTACATAACAATCTTATTAAGCGACCGTGATCTAGGAAATGTAATATCATTTTGTCTTATCTTAGCTTATGCGGATAGGGTTTCTCTTGGTTTTAATAATACTTTATTAGTCAATTCATTTCCACTTTATTAAGTTTCTTTGTGGTTTGTTCGATACTTATTACGATTTAGAAATCGGTAAAACATTATTCCTTTTATCAACCAAGTACTCATTACTCATGAATGAGGTTTCACCTGAACATTCATATTAATTCATTTAAGTCAAGCCTCTTATCTTTTAAGATCAAGTTTCTTAACTTCTAAAAATCAGTAAACCATTCTCTTTACCTCTCTTAAGACGTTATACCTAACTTCCCATAAAGCTAGTATAACTCTTATGTTTTCAGAACCAAGTATTACTCTTCTTTCAAAGGTTTCTTAATTCTTTTGAAATACTTCAAGATCTTTATTATTAGGGCTTAAGTCAAAAGACATTGCGTAAAACTACGTTCGGTTAACAACGTCGTCTATAGTACTATATATATTTCTTTTAAAATATCATGCTCGAGAGGATAGAAAGAATCACATACCTCGACGATTATCGACTATTAGCAAAAGCGCTCGCGGTTATAACGGCTAGCCTTGTCCACCTTCCAAGTAGCACATCTACTCGCGAGAACATTCAACCTATAAAGGTTATACGATCTATCAAAGTCTAGACTATTACGTAGAATATTCTTGGCGTGATTTGATTCAATTCTTTTACGTAATATCCTTACATTATAGTTCATTCTCTTACATGAATCTTATATTCATTTCTAATAATACTACTGTATGTAATTTCCAATTACAATAGAAGGATAGGATTATTTACCTCAGTAAGCCCAAAATTATCCAAGTTTAAAGTCGATCACGAGCAGCGTTTAGCTCTACTCGGTGCTCGACCGCTCTAAACAACCCTTAGAAGTTCTCGCCTTCTACTTAACACTTCAATGACTATGAAGGTTTTCCTTGAGGTTTCGTTTAGTGGCTAAAGGAAGTATAATAGTATTTTAGGGCTTTTTCGTATAGAGGGTACTTGGAAATACTACAAAGGTTTTGGGCTAGAGCATTTTGGCATTATAAAAATACTTGGAGAGTATTCTCTACCAAGAGGGGGGGTATTTTCACGAGAACAACACCACAAGGAGGGGGGTAGGTTTCGGCTAGCACCCATGGGAGGTACTTTCGGCCAAGGGGAGGGACTCTCGGCGAGGGCCTCATGAGGGGAGAGGGAGGCTAGGGCGAGAACTTCAACACAAAGGGAGAGGGCTTTCAAGACTTAGAACAATTTTTGATGAAGAAGTTCATCAACTAAGGGGTATTTATAGGCCAACCAATGGCCAACCGATAGCGAAGATGAAGCCAAGTGCCATGCAAGTGTAGGGTGAGGATTAAATCCATGTGCCATATCCGTCTACTACACAAAATATCCTACCTAACCTTGACTAAAGAAAAGCCAAGAAAATCGTCCACTTTGGCCCAATGTTGTCGTCGATGAGGTGACAAGTGTCACCTCCGTTGGTCCAAAATATTTCATCTCTCGGAAAAATCCATAAAAATAATAAATGACATAGCGGAATTTTCCCTTGAAAAGTTTGTAAAGCGTTTAGTCGGAAACGACTCTTTTAGGGGTTGTGCACAAATTTCGAACCTTGCCTATCTTAAGGCTTAAACTTTACGTCGTCGTCTTCACGTACATACTCAAATACGGGTATAACATTCTCCCTCGCGAAACATTCGTCGAATGTTCCTACCAAACGGATAACGATCAAGTTTCTCGTAGCTTAACGGTTTGCAAATGCGCGCATGGTCACGAGAATAACACGCGCCAAATACTTAAATCCAAGCCAGCGAGGAATCACCTCGGCGATGCAAAAGCAGTACCAACTCTAAGCACGGTCCAAAGGATACTCCGCCGCGCATTCGTTTCACAAAATGATTACTTCCGTCATTCGGCCTGAAGTTCACTTCTTTCCTTTCTCGTCGTACCGCTACCGAGCACTCGAACTCTTCACTGATACCGTACCACATGATCAGCGCACATTGCCAAAACTTTGGAGTCACTACCTCGAGCTTGGTCATCTTACTAGCTTCACTTTCCTCTAAGGCCATTTAGGCCTTCGCGAACCGATCTGGTCGAATCGTCCACGAATTCATCGATGGTTACCTAAACTTGGGCCTAACACCTCGTGATCATACCACTGGCGGGACCACCTCGAGCGACCCAACCCCAAACCGGACTCACGGTTGACCACGCAACATGCTGACCGACCGACAGCGTCAAGCTCTTGTTCCCGATCCGGAACAATCTTACCTATATAGGTCATGAAAGCTACCACTTCCATTTACACCACCCGAGAATTTTCCCATCATTACTCGCGTATGCTTATACATTCGACAAAGATCACATGAAATCTTGTACTCAAGGCGGCCTTACATCTAAGGTCTCAGCGTAATATTATAAGGTTCGTCATTTTTTCACCCCAGCTTACCACTTTTCACTAACGGGCTTCTAAGTCACATTTTAGCACAAAGCTATCCGAACATAACACTAAACACATCATCATAACATCAATACATACAAATCTACAGAGGTTAAGGATATACGAAAATAGGCGGTTCAAAGGGCCGCTAAAGCTGAGAACTTCACGCGACCTCTCAGTAGCTGCCGGTGTATGAACATCTGCCTAGCTATGGAAGGTGAAGAACCCATAGCGATCTAGTAGTCTGTGCTATCCCGCGATGCTACCACAGTCGGACGATCTCGTCAAATGGCCATGTCGGCGCAAGTATAGCAATCTCCCAAACGATCTGACATTCCCCATGGGCTTTACCACAGCGGCCACGCTGAGATCTGGGTGGCCTCGTCCGGCGACACTTCTACTCGCGAAAATCTGAAACACAGGAGCCACGACTGCTCTGAATATCCGAAGGTCCGAAGGTGTGGAGGACCACTCTGTCTTGGCGGAGGCGCATCGCTACTTTCTTGTTGAGGCGGTCCGCCTCGAAAGTCACCAAAGGACCACGATGTTACGGCCTCTTACTGGCGATCTCGGTCGTTCGTCGATCTCTCCTCGCATCGTCAGTCATAAGCTGTATGCGGGCAATGTCCGTACGGTGAAGAGCTATACGAACAACTCTGCCGGTGTCGTGAGCCACATAACATATCGGTGCACTCGATCCTCCATACTAGCTACTAAGCGAGGGCGTCTGGGCGATGAGTCGAACTCCACATTGTACTCGAGCCGTGCGCGGATTCTGCGCGACACCAAAAATCTATCGGCGAGCTCTCGCCATCTGGAAGCGAAATGTCTGAAATGCCACGAGAACTTCGTCCCGTATAGTGGAAGTGCATTCTCTCCGGGACGGCTCAGTGAATCAAACGATCGGCTGCGGTATCACGCGGCCGTCTGAACCTAGGACCAGCTCGGTCTCAGTGCCTTGATCACTCTCGCGATCCGGCATGGCGTCGGATGAACTCCTGCGGATCATCCTTAGGCCTCGACCCGTAAAACTGCGGCGGGCTCTGACTCGGAAAATCCGTAGCCTCGAACTATCGATCTAGGGTGAACCGCTGGTGCTCTTTGGGCTGCTGCGTCGGCCTATCCTCAAGTCAGCCTGACCACGGCGATAAGCGGGCCGACTCGCGTAACCCATCTCCTCTGCTCCAGGCTGTGGGACTGGAGGCTCAGTGCCGTGGTCTCTGTAGAGGCTGCGCATTGCTCTGCTCGCGACTCCTCTGCTGCCTTGCCGCCACGGGCGGGTTGCCTTGCGCGGGAGGCATAAGCGGTACAAGCGAGATCGTCGGAGAGGTCGACTTATCACCTGCGGCTCTGAGCGCGATCTCGGAATAAGAAGAATGGAAACCAATCCTAAATGTCCTGCGACCTCACGATTATAGATGTGGTGCCTGACACGTCGATAATCGAACTCTACTGAACCGCGATGCGTAGACACTTTCAGAGGACTAAGCGCTCGATACCACTTTTGTCACGACCGAACCGGGGCGTGGTAGTGCCTACCGGGCACCCTAGTGATCTGACATCGAGAGAAAAACCGTGGAAATAAAACTTAAACATACAATTTAGATATGGATCAAGATAAAAGAAAATAGGCCAACCAAAGCGGTTGCCTTTACGCATATATATATATATCGACATTTGAGCGATTACAATCCTTACAACCACACTTGCAGCGATGCTACAAACCTCTAAGATTTACAACAACTATGGCGGGACGGGGCCA
Organism: Przewalskia tangutica; assembly: GCA_029844215.1. Taxonomy (NCBI): domain Eukaryota; kingdom Viridiplantae; phylum Streptophyta; class Magnoliopsida; order Solanales; family Solanaceae; genus Przewalskia; species Przewalskia tangutica. The sequence goes on from CM056728.1 coordinate 72,908,588, forward strand.
TTATACCACAGATGTACAAGAACCTCTGGACTCGGGGTAGCATACCAGATAAGCCTCGAAGGAAGCAGACTTCAATCTGTTGAAATGTGATCACATAAGTGGGGATCGGCATCAGATATACCTCTACTGCGGCATGAGCGGCCCCAGGAGGTCGATCTGGCGGTACCAGTATGTGAAACATGAAAATCGTAAATGAAATCATAATAGTCTATATAAAGCGGGAGACATGTATGATAACCAAACTACGATGCACGTATAAACAATTATATCAAGTCGAGGGCTCGCGCCTCCAGTCATTACTCAAATATAACTATGGGTCTCGCGCCCAGCGTCAATCGTGCGGTGGAATACCTTCCCGCCGCCGGCGATATGATATGATAACACGAAGTACACTGAACATCGGTCCCACTGTCATAAAGAGGCCGTGCGGAAATAATCATAACATGAAGGCGACGCGTGGCAAATGCGATAACCTATACGATCCACTGCGTCGCGTGGCGGCGGGAAATAAGCGAGCTATGCACGGATCGCTGTCGTAAGTCACGAAGCCGTCAAACAACGACTCGCGAAGGCGACCGTGGCAAGTGCAATAACCTATGCGAGATCCACTGCGTCACGTAGCTAGCGGGGCAAGTAAGCGACTCGCGCCCGATCCTGGCCGTAAGTCACGATCTTGCGCGCGAAGGCGACGCGTGGCAAGTCGATAACCTATACGGATCCACTGCGTCACGTGGCGGGGGCAAATAAGCGAGCTATGCGATCCCTGGCCGTAAGTCACGATCTTACGCCATAAATAACCATAATGGTCACGTATCCACGAGAATCCATCATCGGTGTAGACATGCGTGTAACAATAATAATGGAAGCATGCGTGGAATCTTGTCACTGCGATGCGTCGAGTAAGTTCTCAACAAGTCAGCCGCCCTCCATTGAAGGCGCGGTAGTATAGAAACACAATTCTTGCCCAACAAAGGCTATCACAACAAGCATAGGCAAGTTACACAACAACAAGCATAAAAGTTTATACACAACTCAAAATGCTTTCATTTTATGTCAAAGTCAGGTTTTAACCTAAAGTACTACGTAAGTTAAATTCCTTTTAGAGATCCATTTCTTTTACAAAGGTCACGATACCGTAGTATAAAAATAGAGTGACTAACATTGTTAAGTAAACCAAAACACTTCCCTTTGTAAAATCAAGTAACAACATTATTTTCCAAGCGTTGAGTTTGCCTAATTTCAAATGCTCAAGTTTCTCATTTTGAAATGTTTCGTAGTTCATAGTCTTAATCACTTAATAATATAATTCTCTTTTAAAACCATTTGAGAAACATATGCCTTATGTGTGAGTAGGTTATTCTTGTTCATAACAATCTTATTAAAACAACCATGATCTAGGAAATGTAATATCATTTTGTCTCATCTTAGCTTCATGCGGATGGGGGTTTCTCTTAGTTTTAATAATACTTTATTAGTCAATTCATTTCCCTTTATTAGCGCTGATGTGGTTTGTTCGATACTTATTCTGATTTCCGAAATCAGTAAAACATTATTCCTTTTATCAACCAAGTACTCATTACTCACGAATGAGGTTTCACACAAACATTCATATTAATTCATTTAAGTTAAGCCTCTTATCTTTTAAGATCAAGTTTCTTAACTTCTAAAAATCAGTAAACCATTCTCTTTACCTCTCTTAAGACGTTATACCTAACTTCCCATAAAGCTAGTATAACTCTTATGTTTTCAGAACCAAGTATTACTCTTCTTTCAAAAAGGTTTCTTAATTCTTTTGAAATACTTCAAGATCTTTATTATTCAGGCTTAAGTCAAAAGACATTGCCGTAAAACTACGTTCAGTTAACACACGTACGTCTACCGTACTATATATATTTATTTTAAAATATCATGCTCAAGAGGATAGAAAGAATCACATACCTCGCGACGATTATCGACTATTAGCAAAACGCTCCACGGTTATAACCCGGCTAGCCTTGTCCACCTTCCAAGTAGCACATGCTACTCGCAGAACATTCAACCTATAAAGGTTATACGATCTATCAAAGTCTAGACTATTACGTAGAATATTCTTACGGCGTGATTTGATTCAATTCTTTTACGTAATATCCTTACATTACGGTTCAATTCTCTTACATGAATCTTATATTCATTTCTAATAATACTACGATGTAATTTCCAATTACAATAGAAGGATAGGATTATTTACCTCGGTAAGCCCAAAATTATCCAAGTTTAAAGTCGATCTGAGCAGCGTTTGGCTCCTATAGGTGCTCGACCGCTCTAAACAACCCTTAGAAGTTCTCATGACTTACTTAACACTTCAACCGACTATGAAGGTTTTCCTTAGGGTTTCGTTTAGTGGCTAAAGGAAGTATAATAGTATTTTAGGGCTTTTTAGTATAGAGGTACTTGGAAATACTACAAAGGTTTTGGGCTAGAGTATTTTGGCATTATAACAATACTTGGAGAGTATTCTCTGCAGAGGGGGTATTTTCACGAGAACAACACCACGAGGAGGAGGGTAGGTTTGGCTAGCACCCTAGGAGAGGTACTTTCGGCCAGGGGAGGGCTCTCGGCGAGGGCCTCACAGGGGAGGAGGCTAGGGCGAGAACTTCAACACAAAGGGAGAGGGCTTTCAAGACTTAGAACAATTTTGGATGAAGAAGTTCATCAACTAAGAAGTATTTATAGGCCAACCAATGGCCAACCAATGGCCAAGATGAAGCCAAGTGCCATGCAAGTGTAGGGTGAGGATTCATCCATGTGCCCTTATCCATCTACTACACAAAATATCCTACCTAACCTTGACTAAAGAAAAGCCGAAAATCGTCACTTTGGCCCAATGTTGTCGTCGATGAGGGTGACAAGTGTCACCTCCCGTTGGTCCAAAATATTTCATCTCTCGGAAAAATCCATAAAATAATAAATGACATAGCCGAAATTTTCCCTTACAAAGTTTGTAAAGCGTTTAGTCGAAGCGACTCTTTTAAAGTCGTGCACAAATTTTGAACCTTGCCTACCTTAAGGCTTAAACTTTAAATCGTCGTCTTCACGTACATACTCGAAATCGAGGTATAACTGCTGGTAGGATCTGAGGAGTGCGAGCGCGAGCGGTCATTACGAGATAGTGCTTGAGGCGAGTTTTGCGTGCCCGGCCTCGATAAAGTTGAGCGCGGCGGTGGGCTGCTGAGACCTGATACACAGGCCTCGGTCCACGCTGGAGCGGAGGAGATGGGTTACAAGAGATGGCCTGTTATTGGCGGAGATAGTGGCAAAACACGAGGATAAGGCTGGATGCGGCGATTATGCCGTAGTACCATAGTTCACGAGGCGGATAGTTTGAGGCTGCGGGACTTTACGAGTTGCGACGCGGTGTTTTATGGATCGAGGCACGAGATGATCGCGGGAGTTCATCGAGCGATTCTGGACCGTGAGTGATCGAGCCGGAGACCGAGTCGGTGGTCTTAGGTTCACATCGGCTGCGTGATCTTTGCGATCGGCCAGTTTGATTCGTAGGAGCGTCGGGAGCATGCGCCTCCGGTATTTGGGGCGAGTTTTGGAGGCATTTCTTGCACATTTCTTGCCTCGCAGACGAGAGGGCTCGGTAAGCAGATTTTTGGTGTTGAGGCGGAGCGGGCGTGCGGTTCGTGAAGTACAATGTGAGTTCGACTCATTGGCTCGGTATGTCCCACGTTAGTAGCGATATGGAGGGCGAGTGCACCGCTACGTCGCGGGCTCGATGACTACTTGGCGAGCTTGTTGGTGTAGCTCTTGGTAGGGCATGGACATTGCCGCGTGCGAGCTTATGCCCAGGTGTGAGGCGGAGAGGTCGGCGGAATGACGAAGATCGGCGAGAAGAGGGCGAGCAAGTCGCTGGTGACTTTCGGTGGACCGCCTGTGTGAGCTAGTTATGTACCTCGCCCGATGAGTGGTCCTCCATAACGCCGGGACGCCGGGATATTCGGGGCGGTCAGGGCTCCCAGGTTTCAGATTTTCAGGGGAGTAGGAGTGCTCGCCGGATAAGGTCGCCCTTGTCTCAGTGTGGCCGTTGTGGAAAGATTCATAAGGGAGAATGTCGTACTAATTTGGGAGATTGTTATGCTTGCGGCCAACAGGGCCATTTGGCGAGAGACTGTCCGACCAGAGGTAGCACTGGTGGGATGGCACAGACTACGAGATCAGTTGCGGGTTCTTCACCTTCCATAGCTAGGCAGGATGTTCATACACCGGCAGGCCACGGCAGAGGTCGCGGTGGAAATTCCCAGTTTTAGCGGTCCTTTGAACCGCCTACCTTTTCAGGTATATCCTTAACCCTCTAGAGTCTTGCATGCGTGATACGATGATTATATGTTGAGTACTATGTACAGATAACATTGTGTATATTGTGGTTTAGAGACATGGTTAGTTGAAAGGATAAGTATGGGGACAGGGAAGGTATGAACCTTAGAATATTACACGTTGAGACCTTAGATATAAGGCCGACTTGAATAAAAGATTTTACGGTTAGTCTTTGTCAAAATACTTGGTATGCGTATAAATGTATTGTGGGATAATTCCATGGGTTGTGTAAGATGAAAGTGGTAGCCTTCAGGACTTGAATAGGTAAGATTGTTCCGGATCCGGAGAACAAGTGTTTGGCGCGATAGCGGGTCGGGTTGAGTACCGATTGCGGGTCAACCCACGGCCTGTATTAGGGTGGGGTCAGTTCTGGGTGGTCCCGCCAGGTGGTAGGGTCACGAGGGTGTTAGGCCCAAGTTTAGATGACCATCGTATGAGTTCGTGGATTTGTTCGACCGAAATCGGATCGTGAAGGCCGGGAATGGCCTTAAGGGAGATTGAGGCTGGTAAGATGACCAAGTTTGGAGGTAGCGACTCCAGAGATTTTGGAAACTGAAGCGATGACTAAAGTATGATACGTATACTAGAAGAGTTCAAGTGTTCGAGAAGAGTACGACGAGTAAGGAAAGAAGTGAACATGTGTTATTTTGTGGCCAGGTGTGGCATGAGCAACTTGTTAAGAGGAACTTTATCATTATCCGTCTTGAGAAGGAACATTCGGGACGAATGTTTCTAAGGAGGGGAGAATGTTATACCCCGTATTTTCAGAGTATGTACGTGAGGGCGTACATACAAAAGTTTAAGCCTTAAGTAGGCAAAGTGGCGAAATTTGTGCACGACTAGCGAAAAGAGTCGTTTTCCGACGAAACGTTTTCCGGACTTTGCGAAGGGAAAAATACGGCTATGTCATTTATAATTTTTGCGGATTTTTCCGAGAGATGAAATATTTTGGACCAACAAGAGGGTGACAAGTGTCACCCTCAAGTGGGCGGTAATTGTTGGACGAATTGGCCTTCCATTTTTGTCAAGGAGTTGGTAGGATATTTTGTGTAGTTGATGAGAAAGTGGGACCCACAAACACATGTCCAAATCTTCACCCTACACTTGCCCACCACTTGGCTTGATCTTGGCCATTGATTGGCCTATAAATACCCCTCTAATGCAAGACTTATTCTTCATCCACAAATCATTTTCCAAGTCTAAAACCCTCCTCTTAGAAAGGTTCTTGTCAAAACCCTTGGTGAGGCCTTGGCGAAACCCTCCCTCTAGTAGTGCTAGCGAAACCAACCCCTCTCTTGAGTTGTTCTCGTAAAATACCCCCCCCCCCTTGGTAGAAAAGTATTCTCCCCGTGTTGTTACTATACCCAAATACCTTGTGGTACTTTCCAAAGTTACCTCTATACGTAGAGCCCCGAAATACTAGTATACTTCCTTTAGCAACTAAACGAAACCCTAAGGAAATCTTCATAGCCGGTTGAAGTATTAAGAAGAAGTTGCGTAGAACTTCTAAGGGTTGTTTGGAGCGGGTTGGGCGCCGGAGTAGGAGCTAAACCTTGCTCAGGATCGACATTTAATCTTGGATAATTTTGGGCTTATCGAGGTAAATAATCCCATCCTTCTAATGTAATTGGAGATTGCATACTGTAGTAGTATAGAAATGAATATAAGATTCATAGAAGGATATTGCAGAAGAGAATTGAACTGTAATAGAAGGATATTCTGAGAAAGAATTGAGCGAAATCACGTGAAGAATATTAAAGAAGAGAATTAAATTGTACTTACATAGGATTGTATTTCTGATGTAGACTTGTGTAGTTGGCGGGTAGGAAGTTACGCCCAATTTTCCGTAGAATAAAGGAATGTATCTAGAAATATTTTATAGAGTAGTCTAGGCGTTGATAGACTTATATGGCCGATATAGGTTGAAATCTTTGCGAGTGGCGTATTACTCGAAGGGTGGAAAAGGCTAAGCGGGATTACGATGCTTTGGAGCTATTTGCTAATAGTCGATAAATCGTCGCGAGGTATGTGATTCTTCCTATACTCTTGAGCATGATATTTTAAAAGTATATATATATATATAGTGCGGTGAGCGTCGTGTGTTAAGCGAGCGTAGTTTCTGCAATGTCTTTTGACTTAAGCCTGAATAATAAGGAATCTTGAAAGTATATTCAAAAGAATTAAGAATCGTTTTTGAAAGAAGAGTAATACTTGGTTTTAAAAGCTTAAGAGTTATACTAGCTTTATGGGAAGTTAGGTATAACGACTTAAGAAAGATAAAAGAATGATTTATTGATTTTAGAAGTTAAGAGACTTAATCTTAAAGATAAGAAGTGGACTTAATTGAATTGATATGAAAGTTGTTAAGAAGTGTGAAACCTCGTTCGTGAGTAATAAGTACTTGGTTTTTAAAAATAATGTTTCTTGATTTGAAATGAGAATAAGTAAGAAACTTGATTTCTAAAAGAGACTTGAGGAAATTGAAGAGTTTTTGGTTTAAAAGAAAGGCATTGTTTTGTCTTAAATTGGTTTAAAACATAAAGTGTTATAACAGCTTTATGGGAAGTTAGTTATAACGACCTTATGAAAACAAAAGAATAGTTTTATCAGTAGTTTTAAAGTGGTAACTTGACTTTAAAAGGAGAAGTGTTTTAGTCTAAAAGAAGGCATGGTATTGTCTTAATTTTGGTGAAAAAAGGAAAATCACGGAAGTTGTTTTGGTTTACTTAAAAATGTTAGTCACTCTATTTTTATAATACGGGCGTCGGGTGATCTTGAAAAGAAATGGATCTTTTAAAAGAATTTAACGTCGTAGTACTTTGGGGTTAAAACACGGACTTTGGCATAAAATGAAAGTACCTTGGGTTGTGTGTAACTTGCCTATGTTTGCGTGTGATAGCCTTGTCGTGCTAGCGTTGTATTTCTATACCACGCGTCTCTCGATGGAGTCTTGGCCGATTTGTTATGATATTACTTGGGCGTCTGGCGGTGGCGGAGAATTCCGCAGTGCGCTCGCGTTGATAGTGTTATTCCATGGACTAGCTCTCCGTGGGTTTCTTCTTGATTCGGCCTTGGTATCGGTGGTCGGCTTTCGTGCTTGCCAGATCTCGTGGTGATTCGGCCTTAATTGCACGGTAGTTAGCCCTCGCGCTTGCCCGTTCAATTTAGTGGCGAAGTCTCGTGATCTGACGCGGTATCGGTAGTTAGCCCTCGTGCCCCGGTCATTTCGTGACGGCGCGAGTATCTGGTAGTCGGCTTTCGTACTTGCCGTGTCGCCGTGGCGAGTCTCGTGATCTGACCTTGGTATCGGGTAGTTAGCCCTCGTACTTGCCGATCATTTCGTGACACGGCGCGGTATCGGTAGTCGGCTTTCGTGCTTGCCGTGCTCGACTCAGTGGTTTGATTGTATAGTATTGATTGTATAGTATTGATAGTGCGACTTTGGTATCGGTAGTTGGCTTCGTACTTGCCGTCTAAGTGGTGATTCGGCCTTAGTACACAGTAGTTAGCCGTACTTGCCGTGCGGTTTTATGACTCAGGTAGGACTTGGTGTTAATATGTACTCCTTGGTGTTATTATATCATAGACTGCCGGCAGTGAGGAAGGTATTCCACGGGCATGATTGATGTTGAGAGCGTGAGACCCATAGTTATATTTGAGTGATGACTTTGAGGGCGTGAGTCACGACTTCATGGCTTATTTATTATGGGTGTAGTTTGGTTATCATACATGTCTCTGCTTTATATATTGCTATGATTTCATTTCTGATATTTTTGATTTCACATACTTGGTACTGTTATCTTGACCTCCTTGAGGCTGCGTTCATCTGCGGTAGAGGTATACGATCGTTGATCCTCGCTCATAGGATCCACGATTCGGTAATGTCGGAAGCTCCGTTTCTCGAAGGCTTATCTTTTAGTATAGTCCACTGTCACTTTGTAGGTACTTGTACATTCGGGGTATGGCGGGGCCTGTCCGTCATGTTGTATAAAAACTCTTAGAAGTGCATGAAATCTTGTTGTGGCGGGGTTTGTAAAAAGGATTAAACTGTTCGGTTTGAAAGATTTGTATATATATTATTGGAAGGTGACCGTTTTGGTTATCCTGTTCTTATCATATGTCTTGTTTCATTTTTAAGTTTTTATTTCCGCTGATTTTCTCTGATGTTGTATCACTAGGGTGCCCGGGGTAAGGCACCAGTCACGGGCCCGGGTTCGGGTCGTGACAACTCTATACTTTTTAAACCAAGTGCTTCCCTTTTAAAAACAATACCAAGTATACTTTTAAAACCCAAATAACTTAAATCAAGTTACTTCTCCTTTTCCGTAATCAAATCGTTTGTAAGTAGAATCTCTTATCTTTCAAAATCAAGTCTCTTGTTTTAATTTCATAAAGTCGTTATAACTAACTTCCCATAAAGCTATTATAACACTTTATGTTTTTAATAAACCAAATTCATTTCACACACGTACGTCTACCGTACTATATAGTTTACAACAATCATGCTCAAGAGTATAGGAAGAATCACATACCTCTTGGCAATCCACAAGCCAAGTCGGTATCACGGCGTAGAAGATCACCTATAATAACCACAATACATCTATCAACTTCTAGTTCTCTTAGAATATTCTAAATACAAGATATCTTATTCTACTGAGAAAATTCGATACCTCCCCATATGACCTCATAAATCTCCTCCTCTGCTCGGCGCTACGGGCCAACAACTCCCGAGGATTACGTCTAACGGCGCGTTCAATTCTACTTCATAGATATACTACCAAGTCTATTGTAAATACGGTCTAATGTAAATACGGTTCAATCTTTTCAATATTCATTCTACATATAGTATACTCAACTATACATTACTCTGACATGTAATATCCGATTACAATAGGGGATAAATATCATTACCTCGATAAGCCCAAAATTATCCAAGATAATATGTCGATCACGAGCAACGTTTGGCTCGATTCCTTACGCTCAACCGGCTCCAAGCAACCCTTAGAAGTTTCTAAACAACCTCTTAACACTTGACTCAAAGTGAAGAACACTTAGGCTTTGATTGTGGCAACTCTCGGCCAAGGGGGTGTATTTAGGCTAGGGGTGTGAAATTGTTATACCCCGTATTTCCAGAGTATGTACGTGAGGGCGTACGTACAAAAGTTTAAGCCTTAAGTTAGGCAAGGGACGAAATTTGTTCACAACTACCGAAAAGAATTGTTTCAGGCGAAACATTTTCGGACTTTGCGAAGGAAAATTACGGTTGCAACGTTTATAATTTTTGCGGATTTTTAGAGAGATGAAATATTTTGGACAAGCGAGAGGCGACACTTGTCACCTCAGTGGTGATCAAGTTAGACGAAAGTTAGCGCGTTTTGGCCTTGTTTTTGGTCGAGGATTAGGTAGGATATTTTGTGATATTTTGTGTAATAGATGAGCAAGTGGGACCCACGCAACACGTATCAAGATCTCCACCTCGACGCCTCCACTTGCCTTAATCTTGGCCGTTGATTGGCCTATAAATACCCCTCTAATGCAAGACTATTTCTTCGTCCACACATGAAATTTCAAGACAAAATCCTCTCCCCGCTTAGTGTAGTTTTCGTCGAGGTTCCTCCCCCTTTGAGAGGCCTTGGCCGATACAAACCCCCCCCTTTCCTTGGGTTGTCCTCGTGAAATACCCCCCCCCCCCCTTGGTAGAAAAGTATTCTCCAAGTATTGTTACTATTCCCAAATACCTTGGCCCGAATACCTTGTAGTATTCCAAGGTTACCCCTATCCTTAAAGCCCAGAAATACTATTATACTTCCTTTAGTCACTAAGCGAAACCACAGGAAAATCTTCATAGTCGGTTGAAGTGTTAAGTAGAAGTTGTGTAGAACTTCTAAGGGTTTCTTGGAGCGAATTGGAGCGTACAGAATAGGAGCTAAACCTTGCTCATGATCGACTTTTAAACTTGGATAATTTTGGGTTTATCGAGGTAAATACTCTTGTCCTTCTATTGTAATTGGAAATTACATACTATAGTAGTATAGGAATGAGTATAAGATATATAGAAGGATGGTATAAGAGTAGAGAATTGAATTGAAATCACATCAGAAGAATATTAAAGAAGAAGCTGAGCGTACTTACATGGGTTTGTATTCTGATGAACTTGTGTAGTTGTCGGGTAGGAAGTCTTGCCCGATTTTAGTAAAATAAGGAATCTGTATCTAGAATTATTTCTGCAGAGTAGTCTAGACGTTGATAGACTTATATGACCGTTATAGGTTGAAGTACTGCGAGTAGCATATTCTACTCGAAGGGTGGAAAAGGCTAGCATGATTACAGTACTTTGGAGCTATTTGCTAATTGTCGGTAATCGTCGCGAGGTATGTGATTCTTCCTATCCTCTTGAGCATGATATTTTAAAAAGAATATATATATAGTACGGTAGACGTACGTGCGTTAACTGAACGTGGTTTTACTTCGATGTCTTTTGACTTGAGTTTTAAATAATAAGAATCTTGAAGTATTTCAAAAGAATTAAGAATCGTTTTTAAAAGAAGAGTAATACTTGGTTTTGAAAGTTTAAGAGTTATATTAGCTTTATGGGAAGTTAGGTATAACGACTTAAGAGAGATAAAAAGAATGGTTTATTGATTTTAGAAGATAAGAGACTTGACTTAATTGAATTGATATGAATGTTGTTAAAAAGTGTGAAACCTCATTCGTGAGTAATGAGTACTTAAGTTTTTAAAGAATAATGTTTTACTGATTTCGGAAATGAGAATAAGTATCGAACGAATCACTGCAGCGTTAATAAAGGAAAATGTATTGACAAATAAATAATTATATTAAAATCAGTAGAAACCTCCATCTGCATAGAAGCTAAGATAAGACAAAATTGTATTACATTTCCTAGATCATGGATGCTTTAATAAGATTGTTATAAACAAGAATAACCTACTCACACATAAGGCATATGTTACTCAAATTGTTTAAAAAAAGAGAATTACGTTAATAAGTGATTAAGACTATGAACTATGAAATCTTTCGAAAATAAGAGACGTGAATAATTGAAATTAGGCAAACTTGAACTTTGGAAAAGAATGTTGTTACTTGAGTTTAAAAAGGAAAGTATGGAAGTTGTTTTGGTCTACTTAAAATGTTAGTCACTCTATTTTAATACTACGGGTATCGGGTGACCTTTGTAAATGGAATAAATATTTTAAAAAGAATTTAACGTACGTAGTACTTTGGGGTTAAAACCTGGACTTTGGCATAAAATGAAAGTACCGTGAGTTGTGTGTAACTCGCCTATGTTTGCGTGTGATAGCCTTGTTATGCAAGTATTGTATTTCTATACCACCGCGTCTCTCAATGGAGGGCCGGCTGATTTGTTATGATTTTACTTGGGCGTCTGCGGCGTGTGGAGGATTCCGCAGTGCGCTCACGGTGATAAGCGTTATTCCATGGACTAGCTCTCCATGAGGTTTCTTGATTCGGCCTTGGTATTTGGTGGTTGGCTTCGTGCGCCGTCTGCGTGGTGATTCGGCCTTGGTACACAGTAGTTAGCCCGTACTTGCCGTTCGGTTTAGTGGCGAAGTCTCGTGATCGACGCTTGGTATCACGGTAGTTAGCCCTCGTCTTGCCGATCGACTCGTGACCGCGGCTTTGAGTATCTGGTAGTTGGCTTTCGTACTTGCCGTGCTCGACCGTGGCGAAGTCTCGTGATCTGACCTTGGTATCGGTAGTTAGCCCTCGTACTTGCCCGGTCACGTGACCACGGCTTTGGTATCGGTAGTTGGCTTCGTACTTGCCGTGTCGGCCGTGGTTTGGTTGTATAGTATTGTTAATGCGGCTTTGGTATCGGTAGTTGGCTTTCGTACTTGCCGGTCGATTGATGATGCGGCTTTGGTATCAGTAGTTAGCCCGTACTTGCCGTCTGATTTTATGACTCAGTGGGACACGGTGTTTATGTGTACTCCTTGGTGTTATTATATCATAGGCTGGCGATGAGGAAGGTATTCCACGGGCATGATTGATGTTGAGGGCGTGAGACCCATAGTTATATTTGAGTGATGACTTTGAGGGCGTGAGTCCCTGACTTACGTGAATGCTTATTTGTTGTGGACTGTAGTTTGGTTATCATACATGTCTCCTGCTTTATATAGACTACTATGATTTCATTTCTGATATTTTGATTTCACATGCTTGGTACCTATTATGCGACCTCCTTGAGCTGCGTTCATCTGCGGTAAGTACGCGATTGTTGATCCTCGCTCATGGGATCACGATTCGTATTAGGAAGCTCCGTTTCTCGGAAGCTTATCTTTTGGTATAGTCCCCATCAGTAGATACTTGTACATTCGGGGTATGGCGAGCCCTGTCCCTTCATGTTGTATAAAAACTCTTAGAAGTGCAGTAATCTTTGTTGTGGCGGGGTTTGTAAGGATATAGCTGTTCAAGTTTTTTGTTATATATCTGAAGGTAACCATTTGGTTGCTTTGTTTTATTATCGTATCTCTTGTTTCATGTTTAAGTTTTATTTAGCTGATTTTCTCGATGTTGTATCACTAGGGTGCGCGGGGTAAGGCACGAGTCACGGGCCAGGATCGGTCGTGATAAAGTGGTATCGAGCGATTAATCCTCGGAAAGTGTCTTGGCGTGTCTAGTAAGTCTTGATTATCGATGTGTTGTGCACCACGTCTATGTCGAGAAGCTGAGACATTTAGGATTAGTTTCCATTCTTCTCATTACGAGATCGTGCCTTAGAAACGTGTTATAAGTTGGACCCTGCGGCGTATTTCGTTTTCACGATTATGCCTCGCGCAGCAGCAACCCGGGCGTAAGGCAACGAGGAGCTGCTAGTAGGATCTGAGAGAAATGCAGCGCGAGCGGTCATTACGAGATAAGCGCTTGACGGCGGCGAGTTTTGCGGCGCCGCCCGGCTGATAGAGTTTAGAAGCGCGGCGATGGCTGAGACCTGATACGAGCCTCGGTCCGCGGCACTGGAGCGAGAGGAGATGGGTTACAAGGAGATGGCCCGATTATTGGCGGAGATAGTAGCGAGGCACGAGGATAAAATGGATCTGGCGGTCGATGCCGGTAGTACCGTAGTTCACGAGGCGGATAGTTTGAGACTTGGGACTTTACGAGTTGCGGCCGCGATGTTTTATGGATCGAGGCACGAGGATGATCGCGAAGTTCATCCAAGCGATTCTGACGGATCGTAGAGTGATCGAGCTTGAGACCGAGTCGGTGGTCTTAGGTTCACATCGGCTGCGTGATACCGCGATCGGTTTTGATCGTGTGAGCTGTCGAGAGCATGCGCCTCCAGGTATTTGGGGCGAGTTCTCGAGCATTTCTTGCACATTTCTTGCCTCGCGGATGAGAGGCTCGGGCCAGATTTTGATCTTGAGGCGGGGCGGGCGTGCGGTTGGAGTACAATGTGGAGTTTGGCTCGCTGCTCGATGCGTCCCGCGTTGGTAGCGGCATGGGGGCGAGTGCACGCTACGTCCACGGGCTCGATGACTACTTAGCGAGCTTGTTGGTGTAGCTCTTGATGGGCATGGACATTGCCCGCATCTGACTTATGCGCCCAGGTGTGAGGAGGCGGAAGGTCGGCGGAATGGCGGGATCAGCGAGAAGAAGGCGAGGCGGCGGGTCTTTGGCGACTTTCGAGAGGACCGCCTCGGCGGCGAGCTAGTTATGTACCTCGCCCGATGCAGTGGTCCTCCACGCCGGGACGCCGGGATATTCGGGGCGGTCGAGCTCCCGGGTTTCAGATTTTCGGGAAGCGAGTGCTCGCGGATGAGAGCCACCATTGTCTCGGTGTGGCGTTGTGGAAAAAATTCATAAGGGAGAATGTCGTACTAATTTGGGAGATTGTTATGCTTGCGGCCAGCAGGCCATTTGGCGAAGGTATCAGGCAGTAGCGGTAGGATAGCACGGACTACGAGATCATTTGCGGGTTCTTCACCTTCCATAGCTAGGCGGGATGTTCATACCGTGAGCCACGGCGGTCGCGGTGGAAGTTCCGATTCTAGCGGTCCTTTGAACCGCCTATTGTTTCAGGTCTAGCCTTAACCCTCTAGAGATTAGCATGCGTGATCCGAGGAGTCTATGTTGAGTACTTTAAGCAGATAGTGTTGTGTATATTGTGGTTTAGAGACATGGTTAGTTGAAAGGATAAGTATGGGGACGAGGAAGGTATGAACCTTAGAATATTACACGTTGAGACCTTAGATGTAAAGGCCGTCTTGAGTAAAAGATTTATGTTTATGTTGACCTTTATCGGAGTGCAAATGTATTGCAGGATAATTCCATGGGTTGTGTAATATGAAAGTGGTAGCTTTCGGGACTTGAATAAATAAGATTGTTCGGATCGAGGAACAAGAGTTTGCGCGATTATGGGTCGGGTTGAGGACCATTCGCGGTCGACCATGACCGGTTTGGGGTGGGGTCGATTCGAGTGGTCACGCCGGTGGTAGGGTCACGAGGTGCTAGGCCCAGTTTAGATGACCGTTGTATGAGTTAGTGGATATGTTCGACGGAATCGGATCGTGAAGGCGGGAATGGCCTTAAAGGAGATTGAGGCTAGTAAGATGACCAAGTCGGATATTTTGAAGCGAAGTGATGGTGAAGTATGATGCGTATACTAGAAGAGTTCAAGTGTTAGAAAGTGCGGCAGTAAGGAAAGAAGTGAACATGTCTTTGAGAGAATAGAAATGATCATTACTTTTGTGAAGTAAAGGTGCGAAGGAATATCTTTTAGACCTTGGGTGGGAGCTTTTGTAATGCTGAGCGATTTCTCGTGGACTTGGGTTTAAGTATTTGCGCGTGTGTTATTTTGTGGCCATGTGTGGCATTTGCAAAAGTTAAGAGGAACTTTATCGTTATCTGTCTTGAGAAGGAACATTCGGGACGAATGTTTCTAAGAGGGAGAATGTTATACCGTATTTCCAGTATATGCGTGAGGCGTGCGTCTGAAAGTTTAAGCCTTAAGTTAGGCGAGGGGCGAAATTTGTTCACAACTAGCGAAAGAATTGTTTCAGGCAAGCGTTTTCGGACTTTGCGAAGGAAAATTACGGTTTAACATTTATAATTTTTGCGGATTTTTAGAGATGAAATATTTTGGACAAGCGAGAGGCGACACTTGTCACCCTCAGTGGGCGGTCAAGTTGGACAAAGTTGTACGTTTTGGCCTTGTTTTTGGTCAAGGATTAGGTAGGATATTTTGTGATATTTTGTGTAGTAGATGAGCAAGTGGGACCCACACAACACTTGTCAAGATCTCCACCCTCCACTTGCCCTCCACTTGCCTTAATCTTGGCCATTGATTGGCCTATAAATACCCCTCTAATGCAAGACTATTTCTTCATCCACACTTGTGAAATTTCAAGACAAAATCCCTCTCCCCCTTAGTGTAGTTTTCGTCCAAGGTTCCCCTCCCCCTTTGAGAGGCCTTGGCCGAAACAAACCCCCCCTTTCCTTGGGTTGTCCTCGTGAAATACCCCCACCCCCCTTGGTAGAAAAGTATTCTCCAAGTGTTGTTACTATTCCCAAATACCTTGGCCCAAATACCTTGTAGTATTCCAAGGTTACCCCTATACTAAAGCCCGAAATACTATTATACTTCCTTTAGTCACTAAACGAAACCCTAAGGAAAATCTTCATAGTCGGTTGAAGTGTTAAGTAGAAGTTGTGTAGAACTTCTAAGGGTTTCTTGGAGCGAATTGGAGCGTACAGAATAGGAGCTAAACCTTGCTCATGATCGACTTTTAAACTTGGATAATTTTGGGCTTATCGAGGTAAATACTCTTGTCCTTCTATTGTAATTGGAAATTACATACTATAGTAGTATAGGAATGAGTATAAGATATATAGAAGGATGGTATAAGAGTAGAGAATTGAATTGAAATCACATCAGAAGAATATTAAAGAAGAAAGTGACACTTACATGGGGTGTATTTCTGATGAACTTGTGTAGTTGTCGGGTAGGGAAGTGCTGCCCAATTTTCCGTAAAATAAGGAATCTGTATCTAGAATTATTTCTGCAGAGTAGTCTAGACGTTGATAGACTTATATGACCTTTATAGGTTGAAGTACTGCGAGTAGCGTATTCTACTCGATGGGTGGAAAAGGCTAGCGAGATTACGATCTTTGGAGCTATTTGCTAATTATCGGTAATCATCGCGAGGTATGTGATTCTTCTATCCTCTTGAGCATGATATTTTAAAAGAATATATATATAGTGCGGTGAGCGTCGTGCGTTAACTGAACGTGGTTTTACTTCGATGTCTTTTGACTTGAGTTTTAAATAATAAGAATCTTGAAGTATTTCAAAAGAATTAAGAATCGTTTTTAAAAGAAGAGTAATACTTGGTTTTGAAAGTTTAAGAGTTATACTAGCTTTATGGGAAGTTAGGTATAACGACTTAAGAGAGATAAAAAGAATGGTTTATTGATTTTAGAAGATAAGAGACTTGACTTAATTGAATTGATATGAATGTTGTTAAAAAGTGTGAAACCTCATTCGTGAGTAATGAGTACTTAAGTTTTTAAAGAATAATGTTTCTTGATTTGAAATGAGAATAAGTATCGAACGAATCACTACAGCGTTAATAAAGGAAAATGTATTGACAAATAAATAATTATATTAAAATCAGTAGAAACCTCCATCTGCATAGAAGCTAAGATAAGACAAAATTGTATTACATTTCCTAGATCATGGCTGCTTTAATAAGATTGTTATAAACAAGAATAACCTACTCACACATAAGGCATATGTTACTCAAATTGTTTAAAAAAAGAGAATTACGTTAATAAGTGATTAAGACTATGAACTATGAAATCTTTCGAAAATAAGAGACGTGAATAATTGAAATTAGGCAAACTTGAACTTTGGAAAAGAATGTTGTTACTTGAGTTTAAAAAGGAAAGTATGGAAGTTGTTTTGGTCTACTTAAAATGTTAGTCACTCTATTTTAATACTACGGGTATCGGGTGACCTTTGTAAATGGAATAAATCTTTTAAAAAGAATTTAACGTACGTAGTACTTTGGGGTTAAAACCTGGACTTTGGCATAAAATGAAATCTCAGTGAGTTGTGTGTAACTTCGCCTATGTTTGCGTGTGATAGCCTTGTTATGCAAGTATTGTATTTCTATACCACGCGTCTCTCGATGGAGGCGGTGATTTGTTATGATTTTACTTGGGCGTCTTGGCGGTGTGGAGGATTCCGCAGTGCGCTCGCGTTGATAAGCGTTATTCCATGGACTAGCTCTCCGTTAGGTTTCTTGATTCGGCCTTGGTATCGGTGGTTGGCTTTGTACTTGCCGTCTGTGGTGATTCGCCACAGTACACAGTAGTTAGCCTTGCACTTGCAGATTCGGTTTAGTGGTGAAGTCTCGTGATCGACCTTGGTATCACGGTAGTTAGCCCTCGTACTTGCCCGGTCATTCGTGACCGCGACTTTGAGTATCTGGTAGTTGGCTTTCGTACTTGCCGTGTCGAACCGTGGCGAAGTTTCGTGATCTGACCTTGGTATCGGTAGTTAGCCCTCGTACTTGCCCGGTCATTTCGTGACCACGGCTTTGGTATCTGGTAGTTGGCTTCGTACTTGCCGTGCTCGGCCGTGGTTTGGTTGTATAGTATTGTTAATCGACTTTGGTATCACGGTAGTTGGCTTTCGTACTTACCATCGATTGATGATCGGCTTTGGTATCACAGTAGTTAGCCTTCGTACTTACCCCGTACGGTTTTATGACTCAGGTGGGACCTGGTGTTTATGTGTACTCATTGGTGTTATTATATCATAGACTGCCGGCAGTGAGGAAGGTATTCCACGGGCATGATTGATGTTGAGGGCGTGAGACCCATAGTTATATTTGAGTGATGACTTTGAGGGCGTGAGTCCACGACTTGCGTGTTGCTTATTTGTTGTGGGTGTAGTTTGGTTATCATACATGTCTCTGCTTTATATAGACTACTATGATTTCATTTACAGTATTTTCGATTTCGCATACTGCACTGTTATCTTGACCTCCTTGAGGCTGCGTTCATCTGTAGTAAGTACAGTTGTTGATCCTCGCTCGTAGGATCTGATTCAGCGTATTAGGAAGCTCCGTTTCTCGGAAGCTTATCTTTTGGTATAGTCCTATCTTGTAGATACTTGTACATTCGGGGTATGGCGGGGCCACTGTCCGTCATGTTGTATAAAACTCTTAGAAGTGCAGTAATCTTTGTTGTGGGCGGGGTTTGTAAGGATGTAGCTGTTGAAGTTTTTTGTTATATATCTGAAAGGTAACCGTTTGGTTGGCCTGTTTTATTATCATATCTCTTGTTTCATGTTTAAGTTTTTATTTCCGCTGATTTTCTCTGATGTTGTATCACTAGGGTGCCCGGGGTAAGGCACCAGTCACGGGCCCGGGATCGGGTTGTGACAGAAATCTTTTCCAACTCTTGGTACACAATCTTCCTAACACCCTAAGGAAAAACACTTAAAACTTTAAGAATTTTTGGATAAGTTTTGCTCAAGGAAACAAGGAAAAACCGAGAGCACACAAGGAGAGGGAAGGGAGGAAATTTTCAAGCTTGGAAATCTCTAAGTGTGGATGAATAAAGTCTTGCATTAAGGGGGGGTATTTATAGGACACTCAAGGGACAAGATTAAAACATGTGTAAGGTATAGATTTGGTTGCTTGTGCAAGTGAAGTCTTCCACCAAGTGTCGCCTGACTTTGGGACATATGTCCACCTGACAATGAGCCGTGTGGCTATCCACATGCACCCAAACCGTCAAGCCCGACCCAGCCACGCCCCACTCTCCCATTAACGAAGAAATATCTTCCAAGACTTGACTATTTGACTTGTCCACTGCCCATGATTTCGTCGACCAATGCCACAAGGGTGACACGTGTCGCCTCCTGTTGGTCCAAAAATATTTCATCTCTCGGAAAAATCCGTAATGCCAAAAATCCGAAAACAAAGTGGGCCCCATAAGCGTAAATTCCTCAGTGGGCCCAGTGACCAATTCGGAAATATAATTCCATAATTCTCAAATATTCCAAAAGTCAGAACATCAAATTTGGGAATCGATTCCATATGAACATTTCATATAAAAATCAGGAAACTTTTAGTGAAAAATCACGTCTTTCTTCCTTTCCAATATTCTTATTTGTATTCTGCGTCGTACTTTCTCACATCGTACCACGGAACTACGAGGTGTAACACTCTTCCCAGCAGAAACATTCGTCCGAATGTTCCTTCTAAATCTCCGAACATACTTGTGCGATAAAATCTTCACTCTTATACTTATGAAACCAACTATGCCACGCATTGGCCATAATATAACATCTGCGCAAAACTCAAATCCAAGCGGCGAGGAATCACCTCTAACATCACAAAAGCTCCCACTCGTGGTCTAAAGGATACTCCAGCATTTTACTTTACAAAAGGAACACTTCCCTGCTTAACATCTTTGCCTCTTTTCTTACTCGTCGTACCATTGCCGTACACCCGAACTCTCTATAGTACACGTTCCGCATGATTGCTTCAATTTCCTGACCTTGGGTTACTACTTCCAACTTGGTCATCATTAGCGGGAACACTCTGGATGGATCTCGATACCGCCAGAAACATAGCAATATGGAAGGCCAGGACGTCTTGCCTCCTAAGTCGGACGGCGATTGCCTTATAGGCAACGGCCTATTCTACAAACAATCGAAAATGCCAAAAGTACCTCGGGTAAGTTTTCCCCGCTTTCCAAATCTCGTCACACCGCCAGGGTGGTACCATGAAGAACCACGTCGACACGAACTCAGTGTCACGGCCGATCCGGGCGTGGTAGTGCCTACCGGACACAGTAGCGATCATCGGAGTAACGGCGGAAATATAAACAAGACATGAAACGATAAAAGTAAGAATAGTCTATCGAGGAAAAGTTGCCTTTGGCATATATATCATTACCTAATAGTGAAGCGATTCTGATCCCAAAATGCGGGACTACGGACCTGCAGGAAAAGTAAACACTATGGCGGGACGGGGCCCGTACCACGAATGTACAAACATCTGACACCGGGAGAACCGTACAAAAGTCGAGCCTCAGGAGAAATGGAGCTCGACACACGAATAGCGATCTAAGAATGAGGATCTACCACTATTTCCCTTTACCATGGCATGAACACACCGAAGGAAGTCGATCACAAGTACCAAGTATGTGAAAGCGTGAAATGCAGATATATATACAAATATCAAACGATTTAAAACCAATTCCGCAGTATGTATGAAAGCGGCCAAGTTAGCTGCACATAGTGCCGCATCATAAACAAAAGCAATAATAGGTATCTTTATGGTCTTTTCTAGGCGCGAATGATCGAAGCAAGGCGATACGCCCGTAGTATCATTATGCATGCCTAATCACGGACCCTCGCGATCGCATGAGCCACCTAGGCGCGTGAGGTATTCCGCGTCGAGGGTAGCTATTCCTCGGCATCGTCACGGACTCTCGCGATCGCGTAGCCGTAGACCGCGTGAGGTATTCTCGCACACTAACACGGAACTCCGTAGCTCGCGTAGGTCCCTGGACGCGTGAGGCGTTCCTCGCGTGGCGGCAACCCCGGTATAACATGTCGAGGTGAGTGGTACAATACTAACATAGCGGCTTATCGTTAAATAACATAAGCATATTAACAACAACCTCTTTATACAATCATCACAAGAATCGAATCTGACGACTAATCGTTGAACAATATAAGCATAACAAGAATATCCTCATACGTAAGCGTCACGAGATACTAACACGAGGTGTCATAACATATCTATTAAACCAACTCGCGTACGCTTGGATAATATTTCAAGCTTTTGATAAACAAATAATAAAAACCGTTTTCTTATCTTTCTTAAGTCGTTATACCTAACTTCCCATAAAGCTAGTATAACCCTTAAACTTTTGTAAAATCGGTATTACTTTTCTTACGAAAATGATTCATAACTCTTTTGAAATATTCAAGATTTCTTATTATTTAGAACTCAGGTCCAAGATATCAAAGTAAAACCAAGTTCAATCTAACAAACGTCGTCTACGTACTATATATATATTTGGAAAATACCATGCTCAAAGGGATAGGAAGAATCACATACCTCGGCTAAACCCACTTGCAAGTCGGATATGTCGTGCAAAGTGTCAACCTATAATAGTCAAAACACGACTATTAACCTCTAGTTTTCGTGGAATTCTTCTAAGTGAGACTTCTCTTAGTCTCTGAGAAAATTGGGCAGCACTTCCCCGTTTTACTCAATTCTCCATTTTTAATAAAGCCAGATATGATGGCAAGCGTGCCATAAATTAGGCGATAATTCTTATAAGTGAGGAAGGGGATAACACGCCCAAGCAGACGCGATTAACAATCTCTCCTTCAAAATAACAATAAGTAAAGAAGGGGATTACGCGCCAAGCGGTAGCAGCGTTTTACTATCTCGCCTTCAAAATAATAATAAGTAAAAGAAGGGGATTACGCGCCCAAACGGTAGCGGTTTACTATCTACGCCTTTAAAATAACAATAAGTAAAGAAGGGGATTACGCGCTGACGGTAGCGGTTTACTATCTACGCCTTCAAAATAACAATAAGTAAAAGAAGGGATTACGCGCCCAAGCGGTAGCGGTTTACCATATCGCCTTCATAACAACAATAAGAAAAAGAAGTCAGTAAAAAGTCCAAAATAGATCACGGTCCTTAAGTTGGGGTCCTTGACCAATCTTTACTTATCGATACTTCATTAGTCCTTCAACTTATATTCCAATCTTTATATAAGTTATAGTCCATAATATACTTTCAATATATGTATAATATCCTTATATACATAATAATCAAATTCACAAAGAGTTTAAGGCTCATTACCTCAATACTAGCCCAACAATATCCAAGATTTAAAAGTCGTTCCAAAGCAAGTCTTAGCTCCAAACCTTTGTGTTTTAGCTCCAATTTCTTGTGCACCAAATCACCATAGTTTACCCTTAGAAGTTTCAACCAACTTCTATTCAAGAATTTGACTCCAAAAGGTGAAGAACAATTAGTCTTCAAAACTGTCCAGTTTCGGTTTTGGTGGTGTTTTAGAGGCTATGGGTGTGAAAATCTTATCTAACTCTTGGTTGGTGATCTTCCTAACATACTAAGGAAGAACACTTATAAGTTTAAGAGTTTTTGGACAACTTTTGGTAGGGGAGGGGGCTGTTTAGACGAGAGCAAGCTAGAGAAGAGGGAGAGGAAAATATTTTCCAAGACTTGTAATGTTTAAGTGTGGATGATTTCATCTACTTAGGGGGTTTATATAGCACAACCAAGGGATGGGATTAACACAAGTGTAAGGTAGAGATTAATTGTGTAAAAGCCTTCCCACACTTGTCTTACTAAAGTTAGGCAAGTCTTGACTAAGCAAGACTTGCCTACAAACCTAAATGTTGCCGTCGACACCGTGCCAATTAGGCAAGATTTGTTGGCCACTTGTCTTGCCAACTTGTCCACCCATTTTCGTCCACTTGGCCCAATCCATGGGTGACACATGTCGCCCTCCTATTGGTCCAAAATATTTTATCTTTCGGAAAAATTCCATAGTCGTAAAAATATCGAAAACGTAAATTTTCTTCACAAGGTTCGAAATAACTTTCGCCGGAAAACAATTCTATCATTCTTACCCTAATTAGGGCGTATACACTCGTACGTACATCCTTACGTATATACTCCGGAATTACGGGGCATAACATTCTCTCCCCCTTAGAAACATTCGTCCCGAATGTTCCTCCAAGATTCAAAATAACTCAGATAACGACATAGTCCCCCATAATTGGAACAATTAGCAAAATGCCACTTATGGCCACAACAGAATACTTAAGTACATATGACAACTTAAATTAACCGGTATGAAAGTGAGTTACCTCGAGGTGTGGGGAATAAATGGGGATATTTCTATCTCATGTCCTCCTCTGCTTCCCATGTCATCTCCTGCATTCTCGTTCGCCATAAGACTTTGTGGAAGCCACGTCCTTTGTCGCGATCGCTAACGGCGATCAAGTATCGCTATGGGAATCTCCTCATATGATAACTCCTCTGTCACTTGGACATCATCAACCGGGTGCACTCTGGATGGATCTCCGATACATCTCCTCAACATAGAAACATGAAAGACTGGATGTACTGCCTCCAGATCGGACGATAGATCCAACTCATAGGCAACCTTGCCTACCCTACGGACAATCTGATAAGGCCGATGTACCTTGGTGAGCTTCCTTTCTTGCCAAACCTCATCACGCCGCCATGGGTGATACCTTCAGAAAAACCCAATCAGCAACCTCAAACTCCAAATGTCGACGCCGATGATCTGCATACGACTTATGTCGACTCTGAGCTGTCAATAACCGCTCCTGGATAAGCTTCACTTTATCCACTGCCTGCTGCACCAAGTCTGGACCAACTAACTATACCTCTCCTACATCAAACCAGCCTATCGCTGATCTGCACTTCCTCCCATATAAGGCCTCATAAGGCGCCGTGCGGATCTTTGGGTGGTAGGCTATTATTATCATAAACTCTACTAGGGGCAAATGATCTTCCCAGCTACCCCTGAAATCAATAACACAGGCTCGCAGCATATCCTCAAGTGTCTGGATAGTGCGCTCTGCCTGTCCGTCGGTCTGGGGATGGAATGCAGTACTGAGGCTCACCTGCGTCCCTAATCCCTTCTGAAAAGACCTCCAGAAGTTGGCCAGTAGCGGGCTCTCCATCGGATATGATAGATATAGGGACCCCATGTAGTCTCACGATCTCTCGAATGTAAAGTCTGGCGTAATCTTCGGCCGAAAAAGTCGTCCTGACGGGAAGAAAGTGGGCTGATTTAAATCGACTGTCGGCGATAACCGAGATAGAATCATGCTTCCTGCAGTGCGAGGTAATCCGGTAATGAAGTCCATGTTGATCACCTCGGCTTCCGTGTCGGAATCTCTATAGCTGCAACAACCACGGGCCTGCGGTGCTCTACCTTGACCTGGCAACTCGGGCGAGCAACAAATTACGCAGCGTCTTTCTTGAGCCGTCCCACGATACATAGACACGAGGTCGTGGTACATCTTTATCGACCGGATGGATAGAGTAATGCTTGTATTTGTGTGCTTCCCTAGAATCTGTGTCGAAGTCTGCAATATCTGGAACACACAACCCTCGAGCCTTAGCACCCGTGGTGCTACCTCGAGACCGCTTCCCTCGTGAAGAGGCGTATCGCGATACTGTGTCATGTCGGATCTCATCTTGTCGCCTCTTCACTTCTCGATGATGGAAGACTCGGCAACCTCCGAACGAACTCCGCTATCATCGAATCAATCAATCGGACTCAGGCTCGCTAGCCGATGTAACTCGCGGACCATGCCCTCTATCTGGTGAACATCGGCGGACTACCCGTGACCTACGACTAAGGGCATCTGCCACTACGTTGGCCTTCCGGGTGGTATAAGATATCGACATCATAATCCTTGAGTAGCTCTAACCACCGTCTACATCCAAGTTCGGCTCCTACTGGTGAAGATATCTTTGGAGGCTCTTGTGGTGGTGTAAATGTCCACGTGAACTCATCACGCCCGAAACCGGCGCGTGGTAGTGCCTTACCCGGGCACCTTAGTGATACAACATCGAAATCAGCGGAACATAAAACATAACATGAGATTGAAGTATAAAACAATCTTTTAAAGGAAACGATTTAATCCTTTTTACAAACCACGCTTGTGGTACTCTGAGACCTCTAAGATTTGCAGCAACTATGGCGGAGACGGGGCCGCCATACCACGAATGTAAATACCTGGCAACGAGGACTATACCACCAAGCTTAGAAGCGGAGCTTTCCCAAATCTTGACTGTGACCCTAAGGCGAGATCGTGGCCCGGTGTACCTTTTCTGCGGCATGAGCGGCCCGAAGAGTCGATCTGACATGTACCAAGTATGTGAAAGCGTAAGTATCATGGCGAAATCATAGTAGTCTATATAAAGCGGGAGACATGTATGATAACAAACTACGATTCCAGACAACTAGCGATCGTGTCAGTCGGGGACTCACGCCTCAAAGTCATCACAATAAGGCCGTGCAGGGTGAAATGCGAAGGCATAAGCCAAACTACTAAGACCAGTACCACAAATACCTGGCGTATCGCGAGGTCTCTCTGAGCCGCACCACGAGATCGGCGGCGCGGCCCGCGATATCAATGTCGCGCGTCTATTCTGGAACTCTCGCTGACTCGCATAGGTCCGGACCGCGTAAGGTATTCCTCGAATCCACGGTCTAGACCACGGTATACCGCGTCGAAGCGGCTAACCTCGGTATCCGTCCAGACTTCGCGGCCCGTAGCCGCCGAGGACGCATAGTCCCTCGGAGACCGCGTAGGAATCCCGCGTCGAGCTAAACACCGGAATGATCGGTCGATCACGGAGCATACGCGGCTCGCGTAGTCTCGAGGACGCATGGTAGTATAGACGCGTCAAGGGTGGCAAGCCACCGGTATCTGTGATCGAGGGTAGGTGATATAATACGATCTGATGGACTTACGCTTTTAATAATGTAAGCCGAGAATGACCCCTTACATAACAATCACAAGATACTAACAGTAGCGTCTAACATGTTTACTTATCAAATCAACAAGAAAGTATTACAAGGCTATCACAAACCAATACAATCAAGTTGTTCGCACAAGGTACTTTCTACTAACAAGTTAATTATCTAACTGACGTGCCAATCACTACGTACATTAAATCTTTAAAGATCGTTCCTATCACATAAGTCACCTGATACGTAGTATAAAATAGAGTGACTGTCTTTTAAGTAAACCAAAACACTTACCTTTGTAAATCAAGTAACAACATTATTTTCCAAGCGTTGAGTTTGCCTAATTTCAAATGTTCGGTTTCTTATTTTAAAAAGGTTTTAGTTCATAGTCTTATTCATTCAAGAATATAATCCTTTTTATTAACCAATTGAGAAACATAAGCCTTACATGTAAGTAGGTTATTCTTATTTATAACAATCTTATTCGACCATGATCTAGGAAATATCATTTTGTCTTATCTTAGCTTCTATGCGGATGGAAGTTTCTCACGGTTTTAATCATACTTAATTATTCAAAACATTTCCTTTGTTAAGCTGCGATGGTTTGTCGATACATCACGATTTCCAAAATCGGTAAAACATTCTTAAGCGTTATACCTAACTTCCCATAAAGCTAGTATAACTCTTAAGTTTTCAAAAATACATTACTACCATATTTTCAAAATGATTTATAAACCTTTTGAAATACTTGAGTTCTTCGTTAACACATAACAATCGGTTATAATCAAATCGATTACCTTTGAAAACCATGACCCATTTTCTTACCTACATAAAGTGGTATAACCAACTTCCCGTAAAGCGGTTATAACCTTTTATGTTTCTAATCAAACACGTATGCGTCTGCCGTGCTACATAGTTCACACATATCATGCTAGGAGAGATAGGAAGAGGTTTACATACCTCGCGGCGAGTATCGACTAATAGCAAAACGCTCGACGATCGGCTACTCCTTAAGCCAAGTGGATCATTCCACACGTAGCACTTGACCTATAAGGCCACTGGCGCTTATTAACATCGTAGAACATTACAGAAAATTAGCGACTCCCCACCCCGCGGCGTAAATCTCTCTCTATCGTGACTGCAAGCCAACGAGGAGTTATCATCCAACGACGGGTACAATTCTACTATCGTAATACTACCGAGTCTCTTGTAATCAGTCTATGTAATTCTGATTCGATTGATTCCTTATTCTTGAACTTAGTCAAAGACATTGCAATGACTACGTTCGATTCTATATATAGTATCTTGACTATATATTCTAACAACGTGTAATATCAATTACAATAGGGGACAAGATAATTACCTCGATAAGCCCATAATTATCCGAGTTTAAAGTCGATCCTTAGCAATGTTTAGCTCTACTGCGGTGCTCAGTCGTTCAAACAACCCTTAGAAGTTCTAACCAACTACAAAGCACCGACTAACCATGGAGATTTTCCTTAGGAGTTTCGGTTTGTAGTGGCGGGAAGTATGATAGTATTTACGGGCTTTTAGTATAGATATAACCTTAGAATACTACAAGGTATAAGGCTAAGGTATTTGGGCATTATAACAATACTTTTGAGAGTATTTCATGACGAGGGGTACCAAGGGACGCTGGTGAGGGTGCTCTCGGCGAACTACTAGGAAGGGGAGAGGGTGCTCTCGGCCCGAGGCCACGTGAAAGGGAGGAGGCTCTTGGGCGAGAGTCGACAAGAGGAGGAGAGGGTTCTCCAGACTTAGAGATTTGAGGATGAAGAAGTCTTCAAAGGGAGGGTATTTATAGGGTAGCAAAGGCAACCAAGGGCGAGATCTAGCCAAGTGCTATGCAAGTGTAGGGCGGATGTGCCCAAGTGCCCCTGGTCCTGCTCGCAAATCCTGCCAAAATATCTACTGACTTGACCGCGGCGTCGAGGTGGCGTCGACTCCGCGGCTTGGGTGACAAGTGTAAGCCTCTCGTTGATCCAAAACATTCATCTCTCGGAAAAATCCGCAAAAATAAGAAAACACATAGCGAATTTTCCCTGCATGAAGTTATGTAAGCGTTTAGTCGGCGACTCTGTCGGCACGTGCCCCAAATGTCGTCGGCGAGCCACAGGGGGTGACACGTGTCACCCTCTGTGCCCAAATAAAACATCTTAGAAAATATCCACAATGGCGAGATCTGAAAACAAAGTGGGCCCCACAAATAAATTTCACAGTGGGCCCAGCGTGACCATTTAAATAAAATTCCATAATTCTCTAATATTCGAAGTCAGAATACCAAATGGGAATCAATTCCCATTCATGAACCTTTTCCTTTACAAAAGCGGAAACTTTTATTGGAAAAATCCTCTTTCCTCGCTTTCGATCTTTGCATGCGTATTCTCATACGTGCGTCTCATACATACCACAGAACTATAGGGTATAACATTCTCCCCTCGGAAACATTCGTCCGAATGTTTTCTAAATCTCAAAACAACGTGCGTAGATGTAGTCTTCCTCTATACTTACGAGAACAATCTGCCATACGGCCCCGAAACAATGCGCAAAAAATGCTTACCTCCAAGTCGAAACACCTCTAACATCACCAAATGATACCACTTTTGTCACTTTGCGAGCGTTAACCTTCCGGCGACCAATAAATGATGCCGGTTGCGTCACGATCAACGTTTGCTCGAACTCTTACCGCGTTTAAATCTTTGCTTGATATCAAAACTTCGAGTTACTATCTCTAACGTGGTCATTATTCGGGAACACTCTGGATGGATCTTCGATACTTCCCGAACATAACTGTCTGAAGAATGGACGTCTTGCCTCTAAGTCGGACGGCAAATGCTAACATGGGCACCCGCGGCCTGTTTATGAACTCAAAAGGCCCGATGTAACTCGGGCTAAGTTCCTGTTCCTCAAACTTCGTCACAACCAAATCTGCTGGAACAAACTGAACCAACTACACAGGCCTTGACAATCGGCCGTGACTTGCATTTCTTCCCTCTGAGAGCCGTAAGGCGACATCCGATCATGAAATGGTAAGCAACACTCAACCAGTCGAACGATCGTCTGTTGGTTAACTAAATTTGGGCCTAACACCTCGCGACCTATCCTGGCGGGACCAAATGGCCCGCATCTGGGCGCGGGTTGACCCGCGGCGTAGCCTCGACCCGACGGCAGCACACTAGCTTCGGAGAAAACTCTCGCTAATCACGTTACGAAAACCTCGCGATGCCACGACTCGGCTACCTCTCTCATTTCTGCTACTCGGGGACATCCCAAAACGCACGCTCGTGCCTGATGCACTCCTATAAGAGGTCAAGGGTCAAACGTCAGCAAGTGGCTTGTCGTCTCTTACTCGAGATGGCCTTACCTCTAAGGTCTCTGCGTAAAACTCTAAGGCTACTTTCTCTATCCCCTGACATCTTACTCGGTTAAACAACCGCGATTTCTAATCACAACTAACATCTATTGCAGAACATAGCACTTAGGTATACTCGCTTATCACGTAAACAAAATTCTAGAGGGTTTAGGATATACTGCGTCTCTTGCTTCACTCCGCATGTCGTTACAATCGAACGCCGTGGGCATGATTAAGGAAGGTGACGAACTACCCGCGTGCGAAGACAAATCCTTCTACTAGGTCACTATTCGACATATGGCAGCGGCCGCGACAACAAGTATCAATCTAAAAGGCGACATTCCCGGGATGGCGTGCATCGCCGATGAATCGAAAACCACAGTCTGACCAACTCCTGCGTACCGACGTCTTGAATCCGTAGAGACCTCTTTGCAGCGGATGTGCATAATCTAATCTGGTGGTGGCGACTTGCCTCGAAGTTACGGACTGGCTGCTCGCCCCCTTACGATGTCCGCCGTTAACGCGTCGATCTCTCACGTTTCTCGACTGCTGCGTATAAGCCGTTCGCAGGCCATGCTCACGCTTCGTGAAGAATTACTCTTGTACAACCCTCTCTTTAGATAGTCATCAAGACTCGCGGTACATCGGTATATTCTCTGGTAGCCATCGTAGCTAATGTGGTCGTCTCTGCAATCTATATTCTCTGTTCCCGATCGTGGGCGAGGTTCAAATATCGCGATGGGCGCGCGTGCTAAACTCTCTGGGGCTAGTGGCGTAGCATAACTCCCCGAACAAAACACTTGGAGGTGGTAATTGGGCTGTGCCCTGACCTCCGAACTCGACTCATGACTCCTCGCGCCTCCTCTGGGCGGGTTGCCTGCGGGGCATAGCGATAAGGAAAGAATTTCGTCGGAGGGTCGACTTTCAACACGCTCTGAGGCCGCGATCTCGAGTGAGAAGAATAGAAACCATCCTAAATATCCTATAGCCTCGCGATTATTGGCGTGGTGCGCGCAGCGATAATCAAGACTCTCTTGGATGCGGCACTGTAGACACTTTTAAGCGCTGCGATGCCACTCTGTCCAAACCGGGCAGTGGTAGTGCCGGGCACCTTAGTGATACAACATCAGAAATCAGTGAACATAAAAACATAACATGAGACAGTATAAAACAATCTTTTAAAGAAACAGTTTAATCCTTTTACAAACCACCTTGTGCCTACTACAGACCTCTAGATTTGCAACAACTATGGCGGACGAGGCCCGCCATACCACGAATATAAATACCTACAACGGCGGGGTATACCGCCAAGCTTAGGAGAAGCGGAGCTTTCCCGAATCTTTGACGTGACCTAGGCGAGATCGTCGGTGGTGTACCTTTTCTGCGGCATGAGCGGCCCCAGAAGTCGATCTGACATGTACCAAGTATGTGAAGCGTAAAGTATCATGGCGAAATCATAGTAGTCTATATAAGCGGGAGACATGTATGATAACGAACTACGATTCCAACAACTAGCGATCGTGTCAAGTCGAGGACTCGCCCTCAGAAGTCATCACGATAAGGCCGTGCGGGGTAAATGCGAAGGCATAGCCGACTACTAAGACCCCAGTACCACAAATGCCACTGGCGTATCACGAGGTCTCTCTGAAGCCGCACGGAGATCGAAGGCGGCGGCCGCGATATCAATGTCGCGTCTATTCTGGAACTCTCGCGACTCGCATGGGTCACCACGGACCGCGTAAGGTATTCCTCGAATCACGGTCCTGAACCACGAGGTATACCGCGTCGGCGGCTAACCACCGGTATCCGTCACGGACTTAGCGGCCAGCGTAGCCCGCCGAGACCGCATAGTCCCTCGGAGACGCGTAGAATCCGCGTCGGGCTAAACACCGGAATGATCGATCGATCACGGAGCATACTGCGACTCGCGTAGTCTCGAGGACGCGTAGGCCGTATAGACCCGCGTCAAGGGTGGCAAGCCACCGGTATACGATCGAGGGTAGGTGATATAATAACGATCTGATGGACTTACGCAATAATGTAAGCCAGTGAATGACCCTACATAACAATCACGAGATGCTAACACAGTAGCATCCTAACATGTTTACTTATCAAATCAACAAGAAAGTATTACAAGGCTATCACGAACCAATACAATCG
Source organism: Przewalskia tangutica (assembly GCA_029844215.1). Lineage (NCBI taxonomy): Eukaryota > Viridiplantae > Streptophyta > Magnoliopsida > Solanales > Solanaceae > Przewalskia > Przewalskia tangutica. The sequence goes on from CM056728.1 coordinate 72,940,047, forward strand.
AGTTGTTCACACGAGGTACTTTCTACTAACAAGTTAAATTATCTAACTGCGTACTTCATACATTAAATATTTAAAAGATCCGTTCTATCCATAAGTCACCTGATACGTAGTATAAAATAGAGTATTTGTCTTTTTAAATAAACCAAAACACTTACCTTTGTAAATCAAGTAACAACATTATTTTCCAAGCGTTGAGTTTGCCTAATTTCAAATGTTCGATTTCTTATTTTAAAAAGGTTTAGTAGTTCGTAGTCTTATTCATTCGAGAATATAATCCTTTTTATTAACCAATTGAAAGCATAAGCCTTACATGTAAGTAGGTTATTCTTATTTATAACAATCTTATTCTGACCGTGATCTAGGAAATATCATTTTGTCTTATCTTGGCACATGCGGATGGAAGTTTCTCTTGGTTTAATCATACTTAATTATTCAAAACATTTCCTTTTATTATGACTGCGGTGGTTTGTCGATACACGTCACGATTTCCAAAATCGATAAAACATTCTTAAGCGGTTATACCTAACTTCCCGTAAAGCTAGTATAACTCTTAAGTTTTCAAAAATACATTACTACACATATTCTTTCAAAATGATTTATAAACCTTTTGAAATACTTGAAGTTCTTCATTAACACATAACAAGTCGGTTATAATCAAATCGATTTACCTTTAGAAAACCACGACCCATTTTCTTACCTACGTAAAGTGTTATAACCAACTTCCCAAGCCGTTATAACACTTTATGTTTTACAATCAAACACATGCGTCTACCGTACTACATAGTTCACACATATCATGCTAGGAGAGATAGGAAGAGGTTCACGTACCTCGCGACGAGTATCGACTAATAGCAAACGCTCCAAGCGATCGGCTCTCCTTAAGCCAAGTGGATGCATTCCACACGTAGCACTTGACTATAAGGCCACAGGCGCTTATTAACATTACGTAGGACATTCTCTGAGAAAATTCGGCACCTCACTTGCCCGCGTAAATCTCCTCACTCTGTCGAGGCTACCAAGCCAACGGGGGTTATACATCTAACGACGGGTACAATTCTACTATCTGGTAAAAGTCTCGCATGTCACGGTCTACCAGTTGTAATTCTGATTCGATTCGATTCCTTATTCTTGAGCTTAAGTCAAAAGACATTGCCAGCAACGTTCGATTCTATATATAGTATACTTGCTATATATTCTAACAACATGTAATATCCGATTACAATAGAGACAAGATAATTACCTCGATAAGCCCATAATTATCAGAGTTTAAAGTCGATCATTAGCAATGTTTAGCTCCTACTGGGTGCTCGTCGTTCCAAACAACCCAGAAGTTCTAACCAACTACAAAGCCTCAACTAACCATGGAGATTTTCCTTAGGGTTTCGGTTTTGTATTGACGACCGGAAGTATGATAGTATTTACAGGCTTTTTAGTATAGATATAACCTTAGAATACTACAAGGTATAAGGCTAAGGTATTTGGGCATTATATACTGAGTATTTCACAACCAAGGGGGTACCATGAGAACACCTAGGTAGAAGTGCTCTCGGTAGGAGCTCTTAGGAAGGGAGAGGGTGCTCTCGGCCACAAGGCCACATGAAAGGGGAGGAGGCTCTTGGGCGAGTCAACAAGAGGAGGAGAGGGTTCTCAAGACTTAGAGATTTGAGGATGAAGAAGTCTTCAAAGGGAGGGGTATTTATAGGGTAAGCAAACAGAGGGCGAATCTAGCGAGGGTTCACGGAATTTTGTGGGCGAATGAGAGAGGCGTCGTGGCACTCCACATGTGGTGTTGGACGAAAATTAGTAAGGGTATTATGGTCATTTGGCCAATGATAGGATGACCGAGTCTTGCTAATAATAGAGCTTGATATTGTTGACTAAGTCGAGGGACACTTGGCTTGACCTCTTCCCTCCAATTTTAACAAGTGTTGTTATCTAAGCCATCGATGTGTTATATATTCACTACACTAGTGCAAGACTAGTCTTAAACACTTAGAAAAAATCACACATTGTTGTCTCTCTTAGAAGCTCTCGGGTTTGCACCATTTCCCACTAGAAAAATTTGTAGTTTTGATCCATTAGCCGCAATACTTTAACTTGATGTCCCTAAGGGTATTGTAAGGATATCTCAATAGAAAGATTTGGAAAAGCGGAGTTTTCACGTTAGTCATGAGCGGAAACTAAAGGAGTTCTTGACTTTGAAGTTGGAACTTGAAGATAGGTTCTTCATAGGCCTCTAAGGAGTGCTTGGGCGGATTGGAACCTAAGGAAAGGAGCTAAGAATTGCTAGCGCGACTTTGAATCTTGGAAATTTTAAGGGCTTATAAAGGTATAATCTTGTCGTTTTAGCAATTAAGGTTTACTTATCATTGTAGATATGGATTTTATGGCATGAGTTATATATTATGAGGTTTGATAAGTGTTTTGACTATTGGAACCTAATCAGAAAACTAGCATGTTTAGCCTTAAGATTGGAATTCAAGTTGATTATTAGTTTAAGTTGTCGCATGTTGTATAAAGAAGGAAATTGTAGTTATTGAAGTTGTTTATGACTATATAACATGTTAGACCTTAGAAATTGGAATTGGAATAGAATTGGAAAAGACTTTGAATTGTTAAGTTATGTAGTTGGCCGAGAATGGCTAGTGAGTATTAATCTACTTGGTATGAATTGTGGGGTGGAATTTTACACGTATTGTAAGGCGTGTAATCCCCTTTGTTTGGTTGTTGTTTTGAGCCTTAAATGTGGCGTGTTGGTTATTGTATTCGGCCTTGAAAAGGTGGCAAAGTGAGTAGAAACAAAGGAAGTCTTTGTCAGATTTTCCGTAGAATTAGAGGCAGTATACTTAGTATTATCGTTAGAGACTAGAAGTTGATAGTCTTGTTGTGACCATTATAGGTTGACACTTCTACGTGCGGCGTATTCAGCAGCTTGTGGATATTAGCGAAAGGTATGTGAACTATCTCTCTTCTAGCATGATTCCTTAAGATAAAGAAAGTATGTCCTACTCGTAAATGATCCATTCCTTGGTTGTATTTGGATTGCCTAAAATAGAATTCGTTCTATGTACTCCCTTGATTGTACTTTGATGTTTAAATTGTAAGTTGTATAATCCATTTCCTTAGTGAAGTTTGGATTCTTAAAAGTGGAAGTATTTTACTTAAAGTACATGGAGTCTTGAAAAGGAAGTGGTTTCCAAACCTTTTGGCTAGTGCCTTAGTTCCAAAACCTAAGGGTTGTTGTAATGACTTTAGGGGAGTTAAAGGAGTGATTTACTTAATTGTTTTAAGAGAGGAGAAATGGACATGATTTAAGAGAAGTAACTTGTTTTAAAGGTGTGAGTTACTTGAGGTTTAAAAGTAGAAGATACTTGTTTTCTAAATATTAAGGGACTTGAAGTATTTTGAAAGTTAAGAAACTTGATTTGAAAGTTTGTGATACTTGGTTTTAAGTATAAGTCTCTTGGTTATAAAAAAAGGAATGAAATTGTCTAAAACCATAAAGGGTTATAACGGCTTTATGGGAAGTTGGTTATAACGGCTTTATGGAAGGTTAAGAAAGTTGTCTATTTTGATTATTGGGCATAAGTTGTCTAGATTGTGAAAATTTGAAGTTACTTGATTTCAAGCTTTGGAATGAGTTTTTCTAAAAGTGTAGTAACTTACTTTGAAAAATAGACACACCTTGATACTACGGGTGTTAGTATCTTGGGATTTTACATAAAAAAGAGTCTTTTGAAAAGAATACACGTACGTAGTACTTTGGCTTGTTAAATGAGAATTTATTCTATGTGTGCCTTGATAAGTACTTTGGCTTGTTAAATGAGAATTATTCTATTTGTGCCTTGATAAGTACTTTGGCTTGTTAAATGAGAATTATTCTATTTGTGCCTCGATAAGTACTTTGGCTTGTTAAATGAGAATTATTCTATTTGTGCCTTGATAAGTACTTTAGCTTGTTAAATGAGAATTATTCCATTTGTGCCTCGATAAGTACTTTGGCTTGTTAAATGGGAATTATTCTATTTGTGCCTTGATAAGTACTTTGGCTTGTTAAATGAGAATTATTCTATTTGTGCCTTGATAAGTACTTTGGCTTGTTAAATGAGAATTATTCTATTTGTGCCTTGATAAGTACTTTGGCTTGTTAAATGAGAATTATTCTATTTGTGCCTTGATAAGTACTTTGGCTTGTTAAATGAGAATTATTCTATTTGTGCCTTGATAAGTACTTTGGCTTGTTAAATGAGAATTTATTCTATGTGTGCCTTGATAAGTACTTTGGCTTGATTAATTGAGAATTGCCTATGTGTCTTTGGCGATAGCCTTTGAGTCTGAGGAATATGTTTTATTAAGTTCTGCGACTCTCGGTTGGAGGAGCGACTATCTTGTTGTAAGTTACTTGGACGTACCGACAGTGATGTGGGATTCCACGGGTATGCTTCCGTTATTTGTAGTACTTGGGTTAAATTCTCGGATTTTTATAGAAGACATGGTAGTGCTTATGTTTTGTTTGACGGACGGTTGAGATAGGGTAAGATTATAAGTGAGGGGTAAACCCCAGATGCTATACCATACTCGGGGTAAGAGTATAAGTGAGGGTAAACCCCAGACATTATACCCCACTTTGTGTTGTTTGATGGTCGGTTGAGATAGGGTAAGAGTATAAGTGAGGTAAACCCCAAGATGCTATACCACTTCTCGGTAAGAGTATAAGTGAGGAAAACCCCAGACATTATACCCCTGCTTTACCACCGCTTTCGTTTTCTGCTTGGCGTCTGATTTTAGGACACGAGTGGGACTTGGTGTTCATGTATGCCTATTGGTGTTATATTATATCATGGATGCGGCGGTGAGGAAGGATTCACGGGCATGATTGATATTATGGCGTGAGACCCGTGGTTATATTTTAGTAATGACTTGAGGCATGCGTCCACGACTTGATATGTTGCTTATGTGTTGTGTATGCGTAGGTTGGCTATCATACATGTCTCTGTTTTGTTAAATGTTATGATTTCATTCTGATATTCTTGTTTCACATACTTGGTACATTCTTACGTCTTGACCTCGCCCGAGGCTGCGTTATCTGCGCGTGTTTAGATCTTGATTTGGTGATCGTCAGTGTAGGACCACCTTTCGAGTTTTGGATAGCTCCTGTTCGAGTTTATCTTTTGGTATAGTTCCTTGTCAATGAGGCTTTTATGCGGTTATGGAGTGCAGCGGGGCCTTGTCCGTCATATTTGATAAAACTCTTGAGTGCGTATTCGTATGTGGGATTGGACTCGTATGCGGTGTAGTGTCTTTTGTTATGTATATTATATGGCGGCACAGTCGGCTTTGCCACTTGCGTCTGATTGGTTTAAAAAAAAAAAAGGCGTTATTTAATTTCGCGGTTACTTAGTTGTTAAGGTAGAAGGTGCCTAGGTAGGGCACGATCCGCGAGGGGGTTGGGCGTGTGATGTTCCTCGCTCGATAGGCTCCCGAAGCTGAGCCGTGCAATGCGTCTCTTTGCGGTCTACATTGGCGTAGCAAGCTAACCGATCCATACCCATGATCACATCAAAATCGGTCATATCGACTCTATCAAGTCGGCTGGTGCGGCTGCATATAGTCTTTGGGCAAGCCACATATACTCGGCTACTGAGATCCCATGGCGTAGCTAACACAAAAGGTCTATGGACTCGGGCTCTATCCTATCCTACTAGCGATAAGGGAGATATATAGGACAAGGTAGAACTGTTACACCCGGTAAGTCGGGACATGTAAAGAGAGATGTGCGTAAGGAATCAAGACTTGGAAATTAGTGCGAAAGGAAGAATTGTTTCAGGCGGAAAATGTTCGAAACGTCGGAAAGGAAAAATGTTAGTTGTTGAGAATTGGATTCTCAAAATGCATTATTTGAAGAGTATGGAACTCTTAACCTAATGGAAATTTATTTTTACGGATTTGGTCACGTGGGGCCCACAGAAATTTTACATTTTGTGGGGCCCGCGAGGTTCTAATTTTATGGACGAATGAGAGGCGACCGTGGCACCCCATGGCTTGGTCGAAATTAATGCAAGGGTAAAATGGTCATTGACCATGGTTGAAGATAAGTCTTCCAAAGCTTGATATTGTTGACAAGTCAACTTGTCCACTAGGCTTGATCGAGTGAAACTCATCCTAACCTCGCATTTGTTTAAGTCTAAGCCCTCCCGTTGTGTTATAAGTATACTACTAGTGCAAGACTAGCTCATTAACACTTAGAAAATTTTAGAGAAACTCTTGTGCTTCATGATGAGCTCTCGGGTTTGCCTTAGATCCCACAAAAATTTTTGTAGTTTTGATCCATTAGCCACAGACTTTAACTTGATGTCCTTAGGGTATTGTAAGGATATCTCGATAGAAAGATTTGGAAAAAGCGCATTTTCACGTTAGTATGGCGCGGAAACTATGGGAGTTCTTGACTTTGAAGTTGGAACTTGAAGATGGGTTCTTCATAGGCCTCAAGGAGTGCTTGGGCGGATTGGAACTTGAGAGCAGACTAAGAATTTCCAAGGCGCGACTTTGGATCTTGGAAATATAAAGGGATTGGAAAGGTATAAATTTTGTCGTTTTAGTAGATAAGACTTACTTATTGTAGTAGATATGGATGATATCAAGAATGTGTTATATAGTATGAAGTTTGATATGTTTATTGGCTATTGGAACCCTAATCCGAAAACTAGCATGTTTAGCTTTAAGATTGGAATTCAAGTTGATTATTAGTTTAAGTAAATGCATGTTGAATAAAGAAGGAAATTATAGTTGTTGAAGTTGTTTATGACTAAATAACATGTTGACCTAAGAACTTGAAATTGGAAAAGGATTGGAAAAGACGTAGTGTGATTGGTTATATGTTGGCCGAGAATGGCTAGTGAAGTATTATACTATTTCGTATGAATTGTGGGGCGTTATTTTACACGTAGTGTAAGGCGTGTAATCCCTTTGTTTGGATGTTGTTTGGAGCCTTAAATGTGGCTTGTTGGTTATTGTATTCGGCCTTGAAAAAGGTGGCAAAGTGAGTAGAAACAAAGGAAGTCTTTTGATTTTCCGTAGAATTAGAGACTAAATATTTAGTATTATTCTACATAGAGACTAGAAGTTGATAGCCTTGTTGTGACCATTATAGGTTGACACTTCTACGTACGGTGTATTCGGCTTAGCTTGTGGAATTAGCCGAAAAGGTATGTGAACTATCTCCTCTTCTAGCATGATTCCTTAAGATAAAGAAAGTAGGTTCTACTCCTTAAATGATCCATTCCTTGGTTGTATTTGGATTGCCTAAAATAGAATTTGTTCTATGTACTTCCTTGAGTGTACTTTGATGTTTAGATTGTAGGTTGTAGAATCCATTTTCTTGATGAAGTTTGGATTCTTAAAAGTGAAGGTATTTTTACTTAAAGTACATGTAGTCTTAAAAAGGAAGTGGTTTCCAAATCTTTTGGCTAGTGCCTTAGTTCTAAAACCTAAAGGTCATTATAATGACTTTAGAAGTCAAAGAGTGATTTACTTATTTGATTTAAAAGAGGAGAAATGACATGATTTAAGAGAAGTAACTTGTGTTAAGGGTGAAGTTACTTGAGGTTTAAAAAGTAGAAGAAAACTTGTTTTCTAACTATTAAGAGACTTGAAGTATTTTGAAAGTTAAGAACTTGATTTGTAAGTATGTGATACTTGGTTTTTAATAGCATAAGTCTCTTGGTTATAAAAAGAATGGATATGTCTAAAACCATAAAGGGTTATAACGGCTTTATGGGAAGTTGGTTATAACGGCTTTATGGAAGGTTTAAAAGTTGTCTATTTTGAGTATTAGGCATAAGTTGCCTACATTGTGAAAATTTGGAGTTACTTGATTTCTGTCACGACCCGAACCCGAGCCCGTGACTGGTGCCTTACCCCGGGCACCCTAGTGATACAACATCAGAGAAAACCAGCGGAAATAAAACTTAAACATGTAAATAGACATGGATTAAGATGAAAGAAAATAGGCCAACCAAAACGGTTGCCTTTCAACATATATATATATAAACATTTGAGCGATTACAATCCTTACAGCCACCGCCTGCAGCGATTACTCTGGACCTCTAAGATTTATACAACAACTATGACGGGACGGGGCCCCGCCATACCACGAATGTACAAGGACCTGGACTCGGGTAACATGCCAAAGATAAGCCTCAGAAGGCGGAGCTTCCCGAGGCAATTGAAATGAGATCTAGCGGGGATCGGCGGTAGATGTACTTCTGCGGCATGAGCGGCCCCGAAGGAGGTCGGTCTGACAGTACCAAGTATGTGAAAGCGTAAATCACGTAAATGAAATCATAACTATATAAAGCGGAGGCGGTATGATAACCAAACTCTGATACCTGACATATAGCGATTATATCAAGTCGGGGACTCGCCTCCAAATCATCACTCGTGCGTGGAATTCCTTCCTCATTGCTGGCGATCTATGATATAACAACACGAGGGTATCATGAACACGGAGTCCCGCGTGCCATAAAAACGTGCGGGCAAGTATAACTACGGATCCGACCGTACGATATCTTGTACAACCCGATCATGAAGGCGACCGTGGCAAGTGCAATAGCCTCCACCGCGCCGCGTAGGTGCGGGGCAAGTGAATCGACTCGCGCGGATCACATCCGTAAGTCACGGCTCCGTCAAACAACGACTCGCGAAGGCGACCGTGGCAAGTGCGATAACCTATGCGAGATCCACTGCGTCACGCGTGGGGCAAATAAGCGGCGCGCGATCCTGGCAAGTAAGTCCGCGATGCCGTAGTAAATAACGGAATGGCCACGTGTCCACATCGTGGTGTAGACATGACCGTGTAACAATAATAATGGAAGTATACCCATGGAATCTTCCGTCACTGCCCGATGCGTCAGTAAGTCTCAGCAAGTCAACGGCCCCGTGAGAGCGGTAATATAGAAACACAATTCTTGCACAACAAAGGCTATCCACAACAAGCATAGGCAAGTTACACAACAACAAGCATAGGCAAGTTACACAACAACAAGCATAGGCAAGTTATACACAACTCAAAGTACTTTCATTTTATATCAAAGTTGGGTTTTAACCACAAAAGTACTACGTCGTTAACTTCCTTTTAAAGAGATCCATTCCTTTTATAAAGTCACGATACGTAGTATAAAATAGAGTGACTTACATCTTTTAAGCAAACCAAAACAACTTCTCTTTTTAAAGCCAAGTTTCCACATTAAAACCGATGATAAAAACCCTTCTTTTGTTTTCATAAAGTCGTTATAACCAACTTCCCATAAAATTTGTTATAACACTTTAAGTTTTAAACCATTTTAAGACAACACAATGCCTTTCTTTTCCTAAAGTTCGGTTTGCCTAATTTCAATTACTCAAGTCTCTTTTTAGAAAAGTTTCATAGTTCAATGTCTTAATCTCCTTTTTAAAACAATTGAGTAACATATGCCATAGGCGAGTTGGTTATTCTTGTTCATAAATCTTATTAAGCAGCCATGATCTAGGAAATGTAATATCATTTTGTCTCATCTTAGCTTCTATGGATGGAGGTTTCTCTGGTTTTAATAATACTTCATTATTGATACATTTTCCTTTATTATTGTAGTGTTTTACACGATTTCGATTCAAATCAGTAAAACCATTTTCTTTACCTCTCTTAAGGCGTTATACCTAACTCCCGTAAAGCTAGTATAACTCTTTTTAAAACCTTTAAAACCAAGTGTTACTCTTCTTTCAAAAATGGTTTCTTAACTCTTGTGACATACTTCAAGTTTCTTATTATTCGGGCTTAAGTCAAAGACATTGCCGTGCAACTACGTTCAATTAGCACCGCGTCGTCTACCGTACTATATATTATTCGGGCTTTAGTCAAAGACATTGCCGTACAACTACGTTCGATTAGCACGCGTCGTCGTAATCTATATATTATTCGGGCTTAAGTCAAAAGACATTGGTACAACTACGTTCAATTAGCACCACGTCGTCTGGTACTATATATTATTCGGGCTTAAGTCAAAAGACATTGCCGTACTATATATCTTCCTTTAAAATATCATGCTCAAAGTATAGGAAGAATCACATACCTCGCGGCGATTACGACTATAAGCAAAAGCGCTCGCGGCTATAACGGCTATTGTCCACCTTCTAAGTAACACGTACTACTTGCAAAACATTCAACCAATAAGGTTATCGATCTTATGTCTGATCCTATGTAAATGCGATTTAACTACTTATATTCTTAGTGATTTGATTCAATCCTTTTACGTAATATCCTTCTATTACGGTTCAATTCTCTTATGAATCTTAAATTCATTTCTACTAAGTATGTAATTTCCAATTACAATATAAGGGACGAGTATTTACCTCGATGAGCCCAAAATTATCCAAGTATAATGTCGCTCACGAGCAGCGTTAAGCTCTACTCAGTGCTCCGATCCGCTCCAAACAACCTTTAGAAGTTCTCGCCTTCTACTTAACATCACCGACTATGAAGGTTTTCCTTAGGGTTTCGTTTTAGTGACTGAGGGAAAGTATAATGGTATTTTCTGGGCTTTGTATAAGTGTAACCTTGGGAATACTACAAGGTATTTGGGCCAAGGTATTTGGGCATTATAACAATACTAGGAGAGTATTTCTATACCACAACAAGGGTGTTATCTGAAAACAACTAGGCTAGGGGTACCCTGGCTAGAGCACCACAAAGGGAGGCTCTCGACGAGGCTCACTCGAGGGAAGACTCTTTGGACGAGAACACTCAAGAGGGAGGGAGTATTTGAGACTTAGAAAGATTGCTCAAGTTTTTGGATGAAGAAAGTCTTCAAGTAAGGGGAGTATTTATAGGCTAACCAAAGGCCAACCAATGGCCAAGATGAAGACAAGTGTGGTGCAAGTGTAGGGCTAGATTTTAACCATGTGGACCTTATCCATCTACCACACAACTTGCACAAAATATCCTACCCAACTAAAGTGCTCTCTTTTAGTCACAATGCCGCCTCTCCTTTGATGTGAGGGTGACACATGTCACCCTCCCGTTGGTCCAAAATATTCGTCTCTCGGAAAAATCCATAAAATTTAGAAATGACATGGCGAATTTTCCGCTTATGAAGTTTAGTAAAGCGTTTAGTCGAAAAAGCGACTACATCGACACTTGTGCCCAAATTTCGAAACTAGCCTAACTTTTAAGGCTCAAACTTTCTACGTACGTCCTTACGTACATACTCTGGAAATACGGGGTATAACAATTTCAAGCTTTGAAATGAGTTTTTTTTAAAGTGTAGTAACTTACTTTGAAAAATAGACACGCCTTGATACTACGGGTGTTAGTATCGTGGGGCTTTACATAGAAGGGAGTCTTTTACAAAAGAGTGTATGTACGTAGTACTTTGGCTTGTTTAATTGAGAATAATTCTAAGTGTTCCTTGATAAGTACTTTGGCTTGATTAATTGAGAATTATTCCATGTGATGCCTTGATAAGTACTTTGGCTTGATAAATTGAGAATTTGTCTAAGTGTGCCTTGATAAGTACTTTGGCTTGTTTAATTGAGAATAATTCTAAGTGTGCCTTGATAAGTACTTTGGCTTGATTAATTGAGAATAATTCTAAGTGTGCCTTGATAAGTACTTTGGCTTGATTAATTGAGAATTATTCCATGTGATGCCTTGATAAGTACTTTGGCTTGTTAATTGAGAGTTATTCTATTTGTGCCTTGACAAGTACTTTGGCTTGATTAATTGAGAATTAGTCTAAGGGTTCTTGATAAGTACTTTGGCTTGCTAAATGAAATTATTCTATGTGTGCCTTGATAAGTACTTTGGCTTGTTTAGTTGAGAATTGCCTATGTGTGCTGGAAATAACCGGTTGTGTGCTATTGGTATATCGGTCGTTTCGGGGTCATTCCCCGGGTTTGTGGCATTTGGATATTCCGTGGAATTGCTACCCGCGATCGAGAATACCTCGTGCGGGTCGTAAGGACTTATGCGGGTGAAATAGTCCCGTGCGGCGGGTCCGACCTATGCGAGGAATACCTCATGCAGTGCTGTAAGGGCTTATGCGGGTGAAATAGTCCCGTCACGAGGAATACCTCACGCGGGTCCACGCGGCCTATCGGGTGAAATAGTCCCGAGTAGGATGGCTAAATGATCTGCGAGCGGATAGTCTGTTTTGATCATGAGCTTCCTATTTTATATTGTAAGGATACTCTGTTTACTCTGCATTATTAGTAAGGCACAATGTGTTGTAATTTGATTATCATATATGTCCCGAGATTTGTTTGTGTTACCCTATGGTCATGCTTTTACGATGTGGGATTAGGGGCATGAGACCACGTGGTATTTAGGACACGGTGGGACTTGGTGTTCATGTATCCTTATTGGTGTTATTACATCATGGGTGCCGCGGTGAGGAAGGATTCCACGAGCATGATTGATATTATGGGCGTGAGACCCATAGTTATATTTGAGTAGTGACTTTGAGGGCCTGCGTCCCTGACTTGATATGACTGCTTATGAATTGTGTACTGTAGGTTGGCTATCATACATGTCTCCTGTTTTGTTTAGACTGTTATGATTTTATTACAGTACTTACTGTTCACATACTTGTTACATTCTTGTCTTGACCTCGCCTTGAAGTGCGTTCATCTTGCGAGTTTAGGTGCAGATTTGGTGATCGGCAGTGTAGGACCACCTTTCGAGTTTTGGATAGCTCCTGTTCGAGAGTTTATCGTTTTGGTATAGATCCTTGATGAGGCTTTTATGCGATTATGGATGCAGCGGGGCCTTGTCGTCGTATTTGATAAAACTCTTAAGTGCAGTATTCATATGTGGGATTGGACTCATGTACAATGTAGTGTCTTTTATTATGTATACTATATGGCAGCCTTGTCGGCTTTGCCTTGCACGTACGATGGAAAAAAAAAAGAGGTGTTATTAAATTTCCGCAGTTTACTTACTTGTTAAGGTAGAAGGGTGCCCAGGTAGGGCACGATCCACGAGCTTGGGTTCGGGGTGTGACAGTGGTATCGAAGCGATCGGTCCTCGGAATGTCTGAGGCCGTGTCTAGTAAGTCTTGATTATCGGTGTGTTGCGCGCACGCCCATAAGCGAGAGGCTACGGGCATTTAGGAGTTGGTTTATATTCTTCTCACTCTAAGATAGTGCCAGAGGCATGTTAGTAAGATAATTCCTCTCGGCGTATTGTTGTGTTCTGATTATGCCTCGAGGAGAACAGCGGCCTTGAAGGGCAAAGGAGTAGCGAGAGCTACTAGTCGGACTCGAAGAGTTGATAGGGCTTATGCCCGAGGTATACGGATGTGGTTCCACGATCGGCGAGTTCTTCTTCGCCGGTTTTGAGGCCGGCACGAGCCTCGATTTCTCGATTAAGGAGACTTTAGGGTCATGAAGGAAGCCATTATGTTATTGACCAAGATAGCGATCTTTGCAGTTTCGTCAGCGGAGGTTATTCGACCCGATGCAGACAGTGTGTACGAGGGTAGAGGCGGTAGCGGAGATCTGCGTAAGAAGGCTAGACGGTTGGTTATCCGGTGAGTTTTTGGGCGGCTGCCTCGGCGAGTGAGATGTCGTCGGCCTACCCGGTACATACCCGCGGCTCACGGTGGGAGATTTGAGCCACGAGGTATTTAGGGCCGGTCCAGCTCGAGGATCGAGGTTCTCGGAGGAAGCGAAGGATTTTCTCGATCGAGGCCACTTATTCCCGATGTTCGGATGTAGTAGCGTCATTCGGAAATGCCGTTATAGCACAGTGTTTGTTATTATTGTGGCCGTCGGGCCATATGCGGTATGTCCTTTTAAAAAGAGCATCGGTGAGGTGGCTCAGCCTAGGAGGCCGATGGTTGGTTCCCTTTTCTCCGCGGTATGCGTTTCCAGGCGGTGTTGGATGTTAACCCGGTAGTGGTAGAGTCGAGTGGATTTTATAGTTGGCGGTCCTTGAACGCGCATAGATGGCGTGACTCTTGGGCGAGGATCGGAGGCGACATCGCGCGAGGTTCTGGTATATCTCGATTCTTTTGAATCATGCGTGCGTTGATAGATTGATTTAGCCCCAGCATATATGTTTTCCCTTTGTTGCTAGCGGTTGTAAGTGATAGTACCCAGTAGGGATACTTTGATTAGTAAAGTGAGAAGTTAAGAATGTTGACAAGAATGATAAGTGAACTGAGACTATAGTTGTGTAGAGTTCACAGGTTGTAGTTACCCCATAATAAGTGTAAGACCGATAGGGAAGAATGTGCAGTAGGAATAATTTGGCTTATGTGATAAACCTCTAGTGAATGGGAGGATACGGTAAGAAGTACCTTGATATAAGAGAGAAATTTATTTCAAACTAAGAATGAGAAGTTAAGTGTGACGATGAGTCGGGTTATGGACTCATTTCGGGTTAGCCGGTAGTATGGAATGGGGTGATGTCAGCTAGAGATGGTTCCGTTATGTGATAGGGTCAGGGATGCGAGCCCAAATTTAGTAAATCGTTATGCGAGTTTGTGGGCGCGTTCCCGGAACTAGGTCGTAAGGACCGAGAAAAGCCTTATCGGGAATGTAAGTAACAATATGGCCAAGTTGGTTAGTAACTCCAGTTGAGAGCAGAAACAAAATTTGAGATTTTGTGCGTGTACTAGATGAGTTTGAAAATGCGAGAAAGTATGACAAGTAAGGAAAGAAAGGAACCTCTAAGGATCCGTGTTTGGGAAAATGTAACCTTGAGTTTTGTGAGAAGGGACCGCGGACGGAAGGTCCGTTATTATGTTACGTATGTTATGTGGTGTCCATGTGGCATCGTTGGTCTTGTGCATCGATTGATAGGCATAGTATAGAGATTGTGGGAGTTTGTATAAGCGTGACAGGCTAAGAACATTCGGGGCGAATGTTTCTAAGGGAAGTCCGATAAGTCGGGACATGTAAAGAGAATGCGTAAGGAATCAAGACTTGGAAATTAGTACGAAAGGAAGAATTGTTTTTCAGGCGGAAAATGTTCGAAACGTCGGAAAGGAAAAATGTTCGTTGTTGAGAAGTGGATTCTCAAAATGCATTATTTGAAGAGTATGGAACTCTTAACCTAATGGAAATTTATTTGTACGGATTTGGTCACGTGGGGCCCAGAAATTTTACATTTTGTGGGGCCCACGAGGTTCTGAATTTTATGGACGAATGAGAGGCGACACGTGTCACCCACATGGCTTAGTCGAAATTAATGCAAAGGGTAAAATGGTCATTGACCATGGTTGAAGATAAGTCTTCCAAAGCTTGATATTGTTGACAAGTCGACTTGTCCACTAGGCGATCAGTGAAACTCGTCCTAACCTCGCATTTGTTTAAGTCTAAGCCCTCCATTGTGTTATAAGTATACTACTAGTGCAAGACTAGCTCATTAACACTTAGAAAATTTTAGAGAAACTCTTGTGCTTCCTGATGAGCTCTCGGGTTTGCCTTAGATCCACACAAAATTTTTGTAGTTTTGATCCATTAGCCACAGACTTTAACCCAATGTCCCTTAGGGTATTGTAAGGATATCTCGATAGAAGATTTGGAAAAAGCAGCATTTTCACGTTAGTCGCAAGGCGGAAACTATGGGAGTTCTTGACTTTGAAGTTGGAACTTGAAGATGGGTTCTTCATAGGCCTCTAGGAGTGCTTGGGCGGATTGGAACTTAAGGCAGACTAAGAATTTCTAAAGTAGCGACTTTGGATCTTGGAAATTTTAAGGGCTTGGAAAGGTATAAATTTTGTCGTTTTAGTAGTTAAGACTTACTTATTGTAGTAGCTATGGATTTTAGCAAGCATGTGTTATATAGTATGAAGTTTGATAAGTTTATGGGCTATTGGAACCTAATCAGAAAACTAGCATGTTTAGCTTTAAGATTGGAATTGAGTTGATTATTAGTTTAAGTAAATCGCGTGTTGAATAAAGAAGGAAATTATAGTTGTTGAAGTTGTTTATGACTAAATAACATGTTGACCTAAGAACTTGAAATTGGAAAAGGATTGGAAAAGGCGTAGTGTGATTGGTTATATGTTGGTAGAGAATGGCTAGTGAAGTATTATACTATTTCATTATGAATTGTGGGCGGAATTTTACGTAGTGTAAGGCGTGTAATCCCTTTGTTTGGATGTTGTTTGGAGCCTTAAATGTGGCTTGTTGGTTATTGTATTCGGCCTTGAAAAGGTGGCAAAGTGAGTAGAAACAAAGGAAGTCTTTGCCAGATTTTCCGTAGAATTAGAGACTAAATATTTAGTATTATTCTACATAGAGACTAGAAGTTGATAGCCTTGTTGTGACCATTATAGGTTGACACTTCTCGTGCGGTGTATTCGGCAGCTTGTGGAATTAGCGAAAGGTATGTGAACTATCTCTCTTCTAGCATGATTCCTTAAGATAAAGAAAGTAGGTTACTACTCTTAAATGATCCATTCCTTGGTTGTATTTGGATTGCCTAAAATAGAATTTGTTCTATGTACTTCCTTGAGTGTACTTTGATGTTTAGATTGTAAGTTGTAGAATCCATTTTCTTGATGAAGTTTGGATTCTTAAAAGTGAAGGTATTTTTACTTAAAGTACATGTAGTCTTAAGGGTGAAGTTACTTGAGGTTTAAAAAGTAGAAGAAAACTTGTTTTCTAACTATTAAGAGACTTGAAGTATTTTGAAAGTTAAGAACTTGATTTGTAAGTATGTGATACTTGGTTTTTAATAGCATAAGTCTCTTGGTTATAAAAGGAATGGATATGTCTAAAACCATAAAGGGTTATAACGGCTTTATGGGAAGTTGGTTATAACGGCTTTATGGAAGGTTTAAAAGTTGTCTATTTTGAGTATTAGGCATAAGTTGCCTAGATTGTGAAAATTTGGAGTTACTTGATTTCAAGCTTTGAAATGAGTTTTTTTTAAAGTGTAGTAACTTACTTTGAAAAATAGACACGCCTTGATACTACGGGTGTTAGTATCGTGGGGCTTTACATAGAAGGGAGTCTTTTACAAAAGAATGTACGTACGTAGTACTTTGGCTTGTTTAATTGAGAATAATTCTAAGTGTTCCTTGATAAGTACTTTGGCTTGATTAATTGAGAATTATTCCATGTGATGCCTTGATAAGTACTTTGGCTTGATAAATTGAGAATTTGTCTAAGTGTGCCTTGATAAGTACTTTGGCTTGTTTAATTGAGAATAATTCTAAGTGTGCCTTGATAAGTACTTTGGCTTGATTAATTGAGAATAATTCTAAGTGTGCCTTGATAAGTACTTTGGCTTGATTAATTGAGAATTATTCCATGTGATGCCTTGATAAGTACTTTGGCTTGTTAATTGAGAGTTATTCTATTTGTGCCTTGACAAGTACTTTGGCTTGATTAATTGAGAATTAGTCTAAGGGTGCCTTGATAAGTACTTTGGCTTGCTAAATGAGAATTATTCTATGTGTGCCTTGATAAGTACTTTGGCTTGTTTAGTTGAGAATTGCCTATGTGTGCTGGAAATAGCCGGTTGTGTGCTATTGGTATATCGGTCGTTTCGGGGTCATTCCCCGGGTTTGTGGCATTTGGATATTCCGTGGAATTGCTACCCACGATGCGAGGAATACCTCATGCGGGTCCGTAAGGACTTATGCGGGTGAAATAGTCCCATGCGGGCGGGTCCAGCCTATGTGAGGAATACCTCGTGCAGTGCATGAGGCTTATGCGGGTGAAATAGTCCCGTCGAGGAATACCTCACGCGGGTCCACGCGGCCTATCGGGTGAAATAGTCCCGGAGTAGGATGACTAAATGATCTGCGGCGGATAGTCTGTTTTGATCATGAGCTTATATTTTATATTGTAAGGATACTCTGTTTACTCTCATTGTTAGTAAGGCCTGATGTGTTGTAATTTGATTATCATATATGTCCCGGATTTGTTTGTGTTACCTATGGTCATGCTTTTACGATGTGGGATTAGGGCATGAGACCACGTGGTATTTAGGACACGGTGGGACTTGGTGTTCATGTATCCTTATTGGTGTTATTACATCGTAGATGAAGCGGTGAGGAAGGATTCAGGCGTGATTGATATTATGGCGTGAGACCCGTGGTTATATTTGAGTAGTGACTTTGAGGGCTGCGTCACGACTTGATATGGCTTATGTATTGTGTATTGTAGGTTGGCTATCATACATGTCTCTGTTTTGTTTAGTTATGATTTTATTACAGTACTTCTGTTCACATACTTGGTACATTCTTCGTCTTGACCTCGCCCGAGTGCGTTAAATCTGCATGAGTTTAGGTCTTGATTTGGTGATCGGCGGTGTAGGACCTGCTCGAGTTTTGGATAGCTCCTCTGTTGAGTTTATCGTTTTGGTATAGATCGCTTGATGCAGGCTTTTATGCGATTATGGATGCAGCGGGGCCTTGTCGTCGTATTTGATAAAACTCTTAAGTGCAGTATTCATATGTGGGATTGGACTCGTATGCGGTGTAGTGTCTTTTATTATGTATACTATATGGCGGCCTTGTCGGCTTTGCCTTTGCGCGTCTGATGGAAAAAAAAAGAGGTGTTATTAAATTTCCATGATTTACTTGTTAAGGTAGAAGGTGCCCAGGTAGGGCACGATCGTGGGCTTGAGGTTGGGGTGTGACAAGAACTGGATCTATCAGCGTATCGTCGCAACACAAGCCCGATAAAGTACACATGATGACATCCGTGACGCCTCACAGTCTGGCGGTGGACATGGTATAAATGCGGTTCTGAGGACCGCAGGAACTAGCACCCCTGCCACGACCTCTGCCGCTACTGCGGCGTGAGAACCACGCCTCGGGCGAGTAGCTGTAGGGGATGAAGGCCGGCAAAAGACCACAGTAGGTGAACTCTACTATCTGCGCCGCCCAGTCGGACGATCTCTGCAAAGTGACCTGCTTTGGACACAAGTGAAACAAACTCCATGGTGATACCACATTTCGAAATGGGCTCTCCCACATCGAACACACTGAGAGGAAGGTGGTCTCGATTGGTTAGCACCTTTGCTACCCTGAAAGTCTGAATTCTGGGGCCACGACACGCCGAATACCCTGTCGGTCCCGAAGATGGTGTAGGAGTGCTCTGAGCTAGCTGAGGTGCAAATCTACTCCGTTGCTGAGGTCATCCACCTCGAGAACTACCAAAGGACCCTGTCGTCCTGGCGCCTTCCTGGCGATATCATCAACGCGGCCTCTCGCTCCTCGCGCAGTGCATGAGCTGCATGCGGGCAATGTCGTGCCGGTGAAGAGCTACACGAGCAAGACTCGCCGGTAGTCATCAAGCCTGTGGCGTGGCGGTGCACTCGGTCCTCCATATCGCCTAGCGGGAGCATGCTCGAGCAGCCAGTCGAACTCCGCGTTGTACTCGGTATGCGCCCTGCGTCTCGGCGTCAAAAATCTATCGGCTCGTGCCCTCTCCATCTGCGGAGGCAAGAAGTGGCGAAATGCCTCGAGAACTTCGTCCCCAAGCGGTTGGGCGCTGCTCCCCGGGACGGCTCGAGAATCAAACGATCGGCTGCGGTATCGCGCGGCGATGTGAACCTAAGACCAGCGACTCGGTCTCGGCGCCTTGATCACTTTCATGATCGGCTATGGCGTGCGATGAACTCCTGTGGATCATCCTCAGGCCTCGACCCATAAAACTCTGGCGGCCCGCAACTCAGAAAGTCCCGTAGTCTCAAACCATCTGACCTCGGGTGAACTACGGGTACTACTGGGACTGGAACTGCTGCATCCAGCCTATCCTCGTGCCTCGCCACGACTCTGGCCAATAACTGGGCCATCTCCTTGTAACCCATGTCCTGCTCCGGTGTGGGTGGAGCTCGATCTTGGGGCCTCGGCGACCTTTCTTTGCGACCTAAGCTTCTCTTTGGGGCGGCGATCTTTGTGGAACTCGCCGTCGGAGGTATTACCTCGGGTAAGGGTTGGGCACGAGCCCTCGTGACTTTACGTGTACTCTTAGCGACTCTCTCATGCCTTGCCGCCATACAGGCGGGTTGCCTTACGTGGAGGCATAGCGGTAAGAAGAAATCCGTCGGAAGGGTGCGACCTATAACACGCTCTGAGGCGCGATCTCGGAATGAGAAGAAATGAAACCAATCCTAAATGTCCTGCGACCTCACGATTATAGATGTAGTGCCTGACATCCGATAATCAAGACTCTACTGAACCGCGATGCATAGACACTTTCAGAGATTAAGCGCTCACGATACCACTTTTGTCACGACCGATCCGGGCGTGGTAGTGCCTTACGAACACCAGTAGCGATCATCGAGTAACGGCGGAAATATAAACAAGACGTAAACGATAAAAGTAAGAATAGTCTATCGAGGAAAAGTTGCCTTTCGGCATATATATATCATTACCCAATAGTGAGCGATTTACAATCCCAAAATGCGGCGGGACTACGGACCTGCAGGGAAAAGTAAACACTATGGCGGACGGGGCCGCCGTACCACGAATGTACAAACATCTACAACACGGGGAGAACCATGCAAAAGTCGAGCCTCCGGAGAAATGGAGCTCCTGACACCTGAATAGCGATCCTAAGAATGAGGATCTACCACCTATTTCCCTTTACCTGCGGCATGAACGCAACCCCCCGAAGGAGGTCAGTACAACAAGTACCAAGTATGTGAAACTGTAAAGTACAGATATATATACAAATATCAAACCAGTTTAAAACCAATTCCGCAGTATGTATGAAAGCGGCAAGAGTTAGCGCACGTAGTGCCACATCGTAAACAAAAGCAATAATAGGTATCTTGTAACGGTCTTTTCTAGGCGCGAATGATCGAAGCAAGGCCAATCGCCCATAGTATCATTATCGTACCTAATCACGGACCTCGCGATCGCGTAGGCCACCTAGGCGCGTAAGGTATTCCCGCGTCGAGGGTAGCTATTCCTCGGCGTCGTCTGGACTCGCGATCGCGTGCCCACATAGACGCGTGAGGTTTTCCTCGCACACTAACACGGAACTCCGTAGCTCGCATAGGTCCCTGGACCCGCGTAGGCGTTCCGCGCGTCGAGGCGACAACCCCGGTATAACATGTCATGAGGTGAGTGGTACAATACTAACATAACGGCTTATCGTTAAATAACATAAGCATATTAACAACAACCTCTTTATACAATCATCACAAGAATCGAATACGACGACTAATCGTTGAACAATATAAGCATAACAAGAATATCCTCGCTACGTGGCGTCACGAGATACTAACACGAGGTGTCATAACATATCTATTAAACCAACTCACCGTACCTTGGATAATATTTCAAACTTTTGATAAACAAATAATAAAAACCGTTTTCTTATCTTTCTTAAGTCGTTATACTGACTTCCCGTAAAGCTAGTATAACCCTTAAACTTTTGTAAAACCAGTATTACTTTTCTTACGAAAATGATTCATAACTCTTTTGAAATATTCAAGATTTCTTATTATTTAGAACTCAGGTCAAAGATATCAAAGTAAAACCAAGTTCAATCTAACACCACGTCGTCTCAGTACTATATATATATTTGGAAAATACCATGCTCGAAGGGATAGGAAGAATCACATACCTCATAAGCTAAACCCACTTGCCGAGTCGGATATGTCGCGTGCAAAGTGTCAACCTATAATAGTCAAAACACGACTATTAACCTCTAGTTTTCATGGAATTCTTCTAAGTGAGACTTCTCTTAGTCTGAGAAAATTGGGCAGCACTTCCCCGTTTTATTCAATTCTCCATTTTTAATAAAGCGAATACTTGATGGCAAGCGTTCCATAAATTAGGCGCAATAATTACGATAAGTGAGGAAGGGATAACACCCAAGCGGGCGATTAACAATCTCTCCTTCAAAATAACAATAAGTAAAAGAAGGGGATTACGCGCCCAAGCAGTAGCAGCGGTTTACTATCTACGCCTTCAAAATAATAATAAGTAAAAGAAGGGGATTACGCCCCAACGGTAGCGGTTTACTATCTGCCTTGAAAATAACAATAAGTAAAGAAGGGGATTACGCGCCCAAGCGGTAGCATGATTTACTATCTCGCCTTCAAAATAACAATAAGTAAAAGAAGGGGATTACGCGCCCCAAGCGGTAGCGGTTTACTATCTGCCTTCATGACAATAAGAAAAAGAAGTCAAGTAAAAAGTCCAAAATAGATACGGTCCTTAAGTTGGGGTCCTTGGCCAATCTTTACTTATCAATACTTCATTAGTCCTTCAACTTATATTCCAATCTTTATATAAGTTATAGTCCATAATATACTTTCAATATATGTATAATATCCTTATATACATAATAATCAAATTCACAAAGAGTTTAAGGCTCATTACCTCGATACTAGCCCAATGATATCCAAGATTTAAAAGTCGTTCCAAAGCAAGTCTTAGCTCCAAACCTTTGTGTTTTAGCTCCAATTTCTTGTGCACCAAATCACCATAGTTTACCCTTAGAAGTTCCAACCAACTTCTATTCAAGAATTTGACTCCAAAAGGTGAAGAACAATTAGTCTTCAAAACTGTCCAGTTTCGGTTTTAGTGGTGTTTTAGAGGCTATGGGTGTGAAAATCTTATCTAACTCTTGGTTGGTGATCTTCCTAACATACTAAGGAAGAACACTTATAAGTTTAAGAGTTTTTGGACAACTTTTGGTAGGGGGGCTGTTTAGACGAGAGCAAGCTAGAGAAGAGGGAGAGGAAAATATTTTCCAAGACTTGTAATGTTTAAGTGTGGATGATTTCATCTACTTAGGGGGTTTATATAGCACAACCAAGGGATGGGATTAACACAAGTGTAAGGTAGAGATTAATTGTGTAAAAGCCTTCCCACACTTGTCTTACTAAAGTTAGGCAAGTCTTGACTAAGCAAGACTTGCCTACAAACCTCATGTTGCCGTCCAACACCATGCCAATTAGGCAAGATTTGTTGGCCACTTGTCTTGCCAACTTGTCCACCCATTTTAGTCCACTTGGCCCAATCCATGGGTGACACGTATTTGCCTCCTATTGGTCAAAATATTTTATCTTTCGGAAAAATTCCATAGTCGTAAAAATATCAGCGTAAATTTTCTTCACGAGGTTGAAATAACTTTGCGTGGAAAACAATTCTATCATTCTTACCCTAATTAGGGCGTATACACTCGTACGTACATCCTTACGTATATACTCCGGAATTACGGGGCATAACACCAAGTGTCGATGCCGATTATCCGCACGACTTCTGTTGACTCTGAGTCGCTAATAACCTCTTACGGATAAGCCGCGCTTATCCGTCCTGTGAATCAAGTATGGACCAGCTATCTGAACCTTGCCAACATCGACCCAATCTACCGGCAACCTACACTCCCGCCCATACAAGGCTTCATACGGCGCCATCCGAATACTGAAATGGTAGCTATTATAATCCTCGCTCAACCAGAGGCAAATAATCCTCACAACTACCCACGAAATCAAAACAGGCTCGTAACTTTATCCTCGGAATTCCTTGAGGCCATTCACGGCCTTCGTGATCTGGTTTTGGTCGACCACGTCCACGAACTCATATGATGGTTACCTATCTTGGGCCTAGCACCCTCGTGACCCTACCACTGGCGGGAACACCTTGAAGCGACCAGCCGCTCCTCGGGCTGCGGGTTGACCCGCAATATGGCCTCAACCCGACCCACCGTCGCGCCAAACTCTCTCGTTCCCCGATCTGGAACAATCTTACTAGTTCACGTCATGAAAGTTTAACACTTTCATTTCACACTACCCATGGAATCATCCCACAATATATTTCATGCATACCAAGTATTTCAACAAAGACCAGCAGTAAAATCTTTTACTCAAGAGGGGCTTACATCTAAGGTATCAACTTGTTATAATATTCTAAGGCTTATAATTTCCCTATCCCTAAGCTTACCTTTTCAACTAACCATGTTCTCTAGATCACAATTTCTACACAATGCTATCCAAACATAACACTTAACATAAAATCATCATATCACGCATACAAATCTCTAGAGGGTTAAGGATATACCTGTAACTACCGCTTCACTATAATCACGATCACGCCTACGAGGCGCATAGCTAGAAGGCGATGAACCAGCCGATCACGAAGGTGAGTCGTAACATCGTGCTACCCCACAGTCGGACATTTCCTCATAAAATGGCCACGGCGGCGCGTATATAACAAGCTCCTTGGCGGCCACGACACTCCCAAAATGGGGTCTACCGCGTTGACTTTTGTCACGACCGAACCGGGCAGTGGTAGTGCCTACCGGGCACCCAGTAGACATCATCAGTGTCAGCGGAATATAAAACACAACATGAAATAATTGAAGTGTGAAAGCGATTATCGAGAAAAGTTGCCTTTCGGCGTATATATATATAAACTTAAATCGACGATTACATCCCTTTTACAAACTACGCGTGGAATACCTTCGCCAGCTGCCGTGATCTATGATAGAAAAGCACCGAGAATACACATGAACACGAGTCCCACACGTGTCATAATAAAACCGTCTGGGGTAAATCTGAAGGCATAGCCAGCTACTAACGCCAGCGGCAACAAGGTCGTAAAGCGTATCATGATATCTGTCTGAAGCCACATGATCGAAGGCGGCCACTCGCGCGATATCTAATGTCGGCGTCTAGTCCTGGAACTTCCGCGACTCGCGTAGGCCACTCGATGGCGCGTGAGGTATTCCGCGTCGGTAGCTCTCTCCGTGGCGTCTGGACTCGCGATCGCGTGGCCACATAGACGCGTGAGGTATAACCCGCACTAACACGGAACTCTCTTAGCTCGCATAGGTCACGCGGACCGCGTAGGTATTCTCGAATCATAGGTCACCGCACAGACCGCGTAGGTATACCGCGTCGGAGGCGACTTAACCCCGTTATCGTGTCGAGGTGAGTGATATAATACTAACATAGCGACTTCTGGTTAAACAACATAAGCACGACAAGAAACCCGCTTTTCACAAACATCACAAACTAACACCGTAGCATCCTAACGTGTTTACTTATCAAATCAACAAGAAAGTATTACAAGGCTATCACAAACCAACACGATCAAGTTATTCACACAAGGTACTCTGCTTTATGTTAGCAAGTTCGGGTTTTATCCCCAAAGTACTTCATACAATAACTCTTTAAAAGATCCGTTTCTTTCACGAAAGTCACATAATACCCGTAGTATAAAAAATAGAGTGAATATCTTTTTAAGTAAACCAAAACACTTATCTTTGTAAAATCAAGTAGCAACGTTCAAGTTTGCCTATTTTCAAATGCTCAAGTTTCTCATTTTCGAAAGGTTTCGTAGTTCATAGTCTTAGTCACTTAATAATATAATTCTCCTTTAAAACAATTTGAGAAACATATGCCTTATGTGTGAGTAGGTTATTCTTGTTTATAACAATCTTATTAAGCGACCATGATCTAGGAAATGTAATATCATTTTATCTCGTCTTAGCTTCTATGCGGATGGAGGTTTCTATTGGTTTTCATAATACATTATTAGTCAATTCATTTCCTTTATTAAGCATTCTTTGTGGTTTGTTCGATACTTATTACGATTTCGAAATCGATAAAACATTATTCCTTTTAAAACCAAGTACTCATTACTCATGAATGAGGTTTCACACTTTTAACAAAATTCATATTAATACAATTAAGTCAAGTCTCTTATCTTTTAAGATCAAGTCTCTTAACTTCTAAAATCAATAAACCATTCTTTTATTTCTCTTAAGTCGTTATACCTAACTTCCATAAAGCTAGTATAACTCTTAGCTTTCAAAACCAAGTATTATCCTTCTTTCAAAAGGTTTCTTAATTCTCTTGAAATACTTGAGATTTTTATTAATCGGGCTTAAGTCAAAGACATTGCCGTAAAACTACGTTCGATTAACACACGTCGTCTACCGTACTAAATATATTCCTTTTAAAATATCATGCTCGAGAGGATAGGAAGAATCACGTACCTCGCGACGATTTATCGACTATTAGCAAATAGCTCGAAATCGTAAACACCTAGCCTTTTCCATCCTTGGTAGAATACGCTACTGCGATCTTGATCTATAGCGGTTATACAAGTCTATCGATGTCTAGACTACTCGGTAGAATAAATCTAGATCTGGATTCTACGGAAAATTGGGCGTGACTTCACTGCAGTCAAACTTCACAAGTCTCTGTAAATACGGTCTATGTAAATCTGATTCAATTTCCTTCTTATATACTTTCCTTGTATATAACATACTTAATCCTTATACTTGACAGTATGCAAACTCTAATTACAATAGGGGGACAAGATATTTACCTCGATAAGCCCATAATTATCTAAGTTTAAATGTCGATCCTGAGCAACGTTTAGCTCCTACTCTGGGCGCTCCAACCCGCTCCAAACAACCCTTAGAAGTTTCCAAACAACTTCTACTTAGCACTTCAACCAACCATGAAGATTTTCCTTAGGGTTTCGTTTTTGGTGAAGGAAGTTTAATAGTATTTACGGGCTTTTAGTATAGGTGTAACCTTGGAATACTACAAGGTATTTGGGCAGGTATTTTGGAATAATGTAACAACACTTGGAGAATACTTTCTACCAAGAGGGGGTGTTTACGAGAACAACTCTCAGAGGGGGTGTGTACCTCTCGGCCAGCACCACTAGGAGGGTACCTCTCGGCGAGGGCTCTCAAGGGGAGGAGAGATCTTGGACGAGAGCAACAAGAATGGAGGGAGGATTTCAAGACTTGGAAAACATTTGTGGATGAATAAGTCTTGACAAGGGGTATTTATAGGAGATCAATGGCGAGATCAAGCCAAGTGGGGCAAGTGGAGGGTCGAGATTTGCCCAGTGCACCTAACCCTACTCGCAAATCCTCACAAACATTGACCCGTGGATTAGGCCACAAAACATGGCACAAAGCGTGCCGAAACATGCCAAGAATCGGCCGCAAACGCCAACTTGAGGTGACAAGTGTCGCCTCTCGTTGATCTAAAATATTTCATCTCTCGGAAAAATCCGCCAAAAATTATAAATGACATAGCCGTAATTTTCCCTCATGAAGTTTTGTAAAGCGTTTAGTCAACGATTCTTTTGGTAGTTGTGCACAAAATTTTCGGTCCTTGCCTAACAAGGCTTAAACTTTTATCGTGCGCCTCGTACATACTGCGGAAATACGGTATAACATTCTCCCTCGCCAGAAACATTCGTCGAATGTTCCTTCGAATCTCAAACAAACATGCGCGATATAGTCTTCACTTCATACTTACGAAAACAATCGTGCCACGCTGCCGCAATACAACATGCTCGAATACTTACGTCCGAGTCCATGAGAATCACCTCCGTCACTACAAAAGCTCGCTCGAGGTCTAAAATATACTCCATTCGCTTTACTTTACAAAAGAAATGATCACATCTATGCTCGTAACACGTACTCGCTTCCTCGTCGTACCATTACCGTACATTTGAACTCTTTCTCGTAACTTACCACATTTACATTCTGTACGTTTCCAAAATCTACAGGTTACTACCTCGACTTGATCATCGTTAAGCGGGAATACGGATGGATCTCGATACTTTTCGAACATAACAACATGAAAGGCCGGACATCACCCACAAGTCGGACGGCAAATGCTAACATATAAGCAACCTGGCCTATTCTTTACATGATCTAAAAAGGCCCAAAGTAACTCGGGCTAAGTTTATCTGTTTTCCAAAACTCGTCACACCGCACTTTTAGGGTGGTACGCTTGAAGACCTACCGTCGGCTTTGAACTCCAAGCGTCGTCGCGATTATCGCCCACGACTTACGGTGACTACGAGCTGCGATAATCTCTTACGGATAAGCTTGACCCTATCCGCGTCCTGTAAAACAAGTATGAACCAACTATCACGAACGCGCCAACATCGAACCAATCGGCCGTGACTTACACTTCGCCCCTACCGAGGCTTAAAGGCGATATCGAATCTTTGAAATGGTAGCTATAAAACATTTCCTCAACGAGAGACAACAATCCTCACGCTACCACGAAATCCAAACAACGGCGGGCGAATGCGATCTTGAGACTACGCGAGTTCCCAACCTGCTGGTAAAACTTCGGAAAAAGGCAGTAGTAACACAGGCTCCACTTTGTCATAAGGTGAAAGTAGGCACCTCGTGCAGCCACAACCTTCCGATATAACATCTCGCGTAACCTGCCGAGAAAGCGGTCTGGCGAGAGGCAAGATGGTGGACCTCGTCGGCCGACCTGCGGTCGACGCGTCCGCGAACTCGTCGATGGTTAACTAAAATTGGGCCTAGCGCCCTTGACCTACCACGGCGGGACCACCTCGAGACCCCACCACAATCTGGCGCGGGTTGACGCGTCGGTCCGACCCGACCGTATCACGCAAAACTCTTGTTCCCGATCGGAACAATCTCGCTAATCAATTCACGAAAACTGGTGGTGTTCTTAGCTCAACTACCCTCTTTCATACCACACTACTCGGGGACTTATCACACAAACATATCTCGCGTGTACTATGCACTCAGATAAAGGTCAATATAAAATAAATCTTTTACTCGAGATGGCCTTACCTCTAAGGTCTCCATTATAAACTCTAAGGCTCCACTTTCCTTATCCCCAAACTTACCCTTTTAACTAACCATGATTTCTAATCATTATTAACACAATGCTATATGAACATAACTCTTAAGATATACTCATCTTACATACTAATCTCTAGAGGGTTAAAGATATACCTGTATCTCTTTGTTTCACTTCCCTTTGTCGTTCTAATCAATCACCTTGCGTGAAGTGCAGCGTAGGAAGGTGATTAACTAGCCCTTGATCCGAAAGTGAGTCTCTACGTCCGCACCACCTGCAGTCGGACAATTTCTCATAAAATGGCCTGCTGTCATGAAGTAAAACAAGTACCAACAAAAAACGACATTCCCGGGATGGCGCTGCCACCAGTGTGAACGAGGAAAAAGCGGGCGGTGGCTAGAACCTCGTATGGCGTGAGCGGAAGCCACGGAGCTCGACCATCTCAGGCGTACCTCGAGCGTCACGAACCACAGTGAGGACCACTCCGCCGTGGCGGTGCGTATCGACTCTTCTTGGCGGTCGCCTCGAAAGTTACAAAGGACCTGTATTACGGCCTCTTTTTCTTGATTTTGGTTAACGTCGATCTCTCGTTTCTCGGCACATTGCGCGTAAGCCGTCTGCGAGCCATGCTCGTACTGAAAAGCTATTCTTTCACAACCCTCTCTTAGATAGTCATCAAGACCCGTGATAAATCGGTACATAAAATACTCTCTGGTTGTTAAATTCCTAGCTAGTAACAAGGGCGTCTCTTTGCAATCCATACTACGCTCTGGTCGTGGGCGAAGGTTCAACTATCATGGCGCGATGAGGCTAACTGCGCGTGCTAAACTCTGTTGGGTGGCGGCGTCGCGAGAACTCCCGAATGAAGCACCACCTAGGTGATGATTGGGCTGTGCCTCGTAACCCTCGTGCTCTGCTCGCGACTCCGCCATTGCCTTGCCCACAGGCGGGTTGCCTTGCGCGGAGGCATAGCGGTAATGGAAAGAAATGCGTTAGAGGGTCAACATAACCACGACTCTAAGCACGATCTCGAGTGAGAAGGATGGAAACGATCCTAAATATCCTATAGCCTCACAATTATTGGTGTGGTGCGCACACGATAATCGAACTTCTACTAGATACGATGCGTAGACACTTTCCAGGATTAAGCGCTCGATACCACTTTTGTCACGACCGAACTCGGGCGTGGTAGTACCTACCGGGCACCAGTAGACATACATCAGTGTCGGCGGAATATAAAACCAACGTGAAATAACTTGAAGTTTGAAACGATTATCGAGAAAAGTTGTCTTTCGGCATATATATATAAAAACTTAAATCCGACGATTCATCCGTTTTTACAAACTCGCCATGCGATTACTACAGGACCTCTAAGAATGATATGACAACGATGGCGGGGCGGGGCCCGCCGTACCTGAATGTAAGTACCTCAACGACGGGGACTATACGGCTGATAAGCCTCGGGAAGCGGAGCTTCCAGCAATTGTTGTGATCCTAAGGCGAGGATCGGCGGTGGTGTACCTCTACTGCGGCATGAGCGGCCGAAGGAGAGTCGATCTGGTACCGTGTATGTGGCGAAAATCGTAAATGAAATCATAGTAGTCTATATAAAGCGGGAGACATGTATGATAACCAAACTACGATTCCTGATAAATAGCGATCATGTCAAGACAGGGACTCACGCCCTCAAAGTCATCACTCAAATACAACTATGGGTCTCACGCCCACAACATCAATCATGCCCGTGGAATACCTTCCTCACTGCCGGCAGTCTATGATAGAAAAGCACCAAGAAATACACATGAACACCAGGTCCACCTGTGTCATAATAAAATCGTACGGGGTAAGTACGAAGGCATAGCCGACTACTAACACCCACAATACCAACAAGGTCATAAACTGTATCATGAGATCTGTCTAGACCGCCACATGATCGAAGCTGGACACTCGCCCGCAGTATCTAATGTGCGCGTCTAGTCCTGGAACTTCCGCGACTCGCGTAGGCCGCTCCGATGGCCCGCGTGAGGTATTCCCGCATCGGTAGCTACTCCCGGCACGTCACGGACTCGCGATCCGTGTATGGCCACGTAGACGCGTGAGGTATAACCCCGCTAACACGGAACTCTCTTAGCTCGCATGGGTCCTGAGACCGCGTAGGTATTCTCGAATCATAGGTCACCTGGACCCGCGTGGTATACCCGCGGAGACGACAACCCCGGTATCATGTCGAGGTGAGTGATATAATACTAACATAGCGACTGCGGTTAAACAACATAAGCACAACAAGAAACCGCTTTTCACAAACATCACAAGAAACTAACACACGTAGCATCCTAACATGTTTACTTATCAAATCAACAAGAAAGTATTACAAGGCTATCACGAACCAACACAATCAAGTTATTCACACAAGGTACTCTACTTTATATTAGCAAGTTCGGTTTTATCCCCAAGTACTTCATACAATAACTCTTTAAAAGATCCGTTTCTTTCACGAAAGTCACATAATACCCGTAGTATAAAAAATAGAGTGACTATCTTTTTAAGTAAACCAAAACACTTCTCTTTGTAAAATCAAGTAGCAACGTTCAAGTTTGCCTATTTTCAAATGCTCAAGTTTCTCATTTTGAAAGGTTTAGTAGTTCGTAGTCTTAGTCACTTAATAATATAATTCTCCTTTAAAACAATTTGAGAAACATATGCCTTATGTGTGAGTAGGTTATTCTTGTTTATAACAATCTTATTAAGCGACCGTGATCTAGGAAATGTAATATCATTTTATCTCATCTTAGCTTCTACGGATGGAGGTTTCTATTGGTTTCATAATACATTATTAGTCAATTCATTTCCCTTTATTAAGCGGCTTTGTGGTTTGTTCGATACTTATTACGATTTCGAAATCGATAAAACATTATTCCTTTTAAAACCAAGTACTCATTACTCATGAATGAGGTTTCACACTTTTAACAAAATTCATATTAATACAATTAAGTCAAGTCTCTTATCTTTTAAGATCAAGTCTCTTAACTTCTAAAATCAATAAACCATTCTTTTTATTTCTCTTAAGTCGTTATACCTAACTTTCCATAAAGCTAGTATAACTCTTAAGCTTTCAAAACCAAGTATTATCCTTCTTTCAAAAAGGTTTCTTAATTCTCTTGAAATACTTCAAGATTTTTATTATTCAGGCTTAAGTCAAAAGACATTGCCGTAAAACTACGTTCGATTAACACCGTCGTCTAGGTACTAAATATATTCCTTTTAAAATATCATGCTCAGAGGATAGGAAGAATCACATACCTCGCGACGATTTATCGACTATTAGCAAATAGCTCCGAAATCACGTAAACACTGCTAGCCTTTTCCATCCTTGAGTAGAATCGCTACTCGCGATGCTTCAACCTATAACGGTTATACAAGTCTATCAATGTCTAGACTACTCGGTAGAATAAATCTAGATACTGGATTCTACGGAAAATTGGCGTGACTTCCACTGCGAGTCAAACTTCACAAGTCTCTTGTAAATACGATCCTATGTAAATCTGTTCAATTTCCTTCTTATATACTTTCCTTGTATATAACTTATACTTAATTCTTATACTTGACGGTATGCAAACTCTAATTACAATAGGGGACAAGATATTTACCTCGATAAGCCCATAATTATCAAGTTTAAATGTCGATCTGAGCAACGTTTAGCTCTACTGCAGGCACTCCAACCCGCTCCAAACAACCCTTAGAAGTTTCCAAACAACCACTTAGCACTTCAACCAACCATGAAGATTTTCCTTAGGGTTTCATTTTTGGTGAAGGGAAGTTTATTAGTATTTCTTGGATTTTAGTATAGGTGTTACCTTGGATTACTACACGGTATTTTGGCCTATTTATTTTTGAATAGTAACAACAATTGGAGAATACTTTCTACCAAGAGGGGGGGTTTTTTACGAGAACAACTCTCAAGAGGGGGTGTGTACCTCTCGGCCACCAGCAGGAGGGGTACCTCTCGGCGAGGGCCTCTCAAAGGGGAGGAGAGCTCTTGGAAGAGAGCAACAAGAAGGGAGGGAGGATTTCAAGACTTGGAAAACATTTGTGGATGAATAAGTCTTGACAAGGGGCTATTTATAGGAGATCGATGGCGAGATCAAGCCAAGTGGGGGCAAGTGGAGGTCGAGATTTTCCCAAGTGCACCCAACCCTACTCCACAAATCCTCACAAACATTGACCCGTGGATTAGGCCACAAAACATGGCACAAAAGCGTGCCAGAAACAAGCCAGAATCGGCCGCAAACCGCCAACTTGGGGTGACAAGTGTCACCTCTCGTTGATCAAAATATTTCATCTCTCGGAAAAATCACAAAAATTATAAGCGACATAGCGTAATTTTCCCTCCATGAAGTTTTGTAAAGCGTTTAGTCAACGATTCTTTTCGGTAGTTGTGCACAAAATTTTCGGTCCTTGCCTAACTTAAGTGTTAAACTTTTATACGTACGCCCTCACGTACATACTCTGGAAATACGGGGTATAACAGCTGAGTCTTAACATCCGTGCTACCCCTGGTCGGACAGTTCCTCGCAAAATGGCCCTGACGGCCGCAAATATAACAGGCTCCCTTGGCAGCACGACACTCCCCAAAATGGGGTCTACCACATTGACCACACCGAGGTAGGGGTGGCTGCATCTGGCCAACACCCCTACTCCCCTGAAAACCTGAACCCTTGGAGCTCTGACCTGCTCCTGAATACCCTGAACGCCCTGAAGGCTGTGGAGGACCACTCTGTACTGGCGGAGGCGCATAACTGGCCTGCTGCTGAGGCGGTCCGCCTCGAAAGTCATCAAAGGACCCTGCTGTCCTGGCCTTCTTCTGCTGGTATTGGTCAATCCGTCGGTCCCTCCGTTCCTCACACCCAAGTGCATGATCCTGCATGCGGGCAATGTCCATGCCCGGCTGAAGAGCTACACCTGAGCAACTCTCTGCCAAGTAATCATCGAGCCCCGTGACATAGCGGTGCACTCTGTCCTCCATATCTGCCACTAATGCGAGGACATGCTCGAGCAACGAGTCGAACTCCGCGTTGTACTCCGAGCGTGCGTCCTCTGTCTCGGCATCATAAATCTGCCGGCCGTGCCTCGTCATCTGCGGAGGCAAGAAGTGAGTGAGAATGCCTGCGAGAACTTCGTCCCATCTGCGGAAGTGCATGCTCTCCCGGGACGGCTCGCGAATCAAACGATCATTGCGGTATCACGCGGCCGATGCGAACCGAAGGTCAACGGCTCGGTCTCCGGCCTTGATCACTCTCATGATCCGTAGCGTCGGATGAACTCCTGCGGATCATCCTCGAGCCTCGACCCGTAAAACTCGGCGGCTGCGGCTCGAGAAAGTCCGCGATCTCAAACTATCGGACCTCGGGTGAACCACGGGTACTCTGGGCTGGGCTGCTGCGTCCGGCCTATCCTCATGTCGTACGATCACGGCGATGGCGCCGTCTCGCGTACCCCGACTCCTGCTCGCTCCTTGTGGCGGGGCGCAGTCTTGTGGTCTCGATAGCCTCTGCGGCGACTCTAAACTCTGCTTTGAAGTGGCGGCGTCGCAAAACTCGCCGTCAAGCACTATCTCGGTAATGGCCAGGGCTGCGCCTCGTACTCCTCTGTATACTACTAGCTGCTCCCTCGCCTGCCTTGCCCGGGCGGGTTGCCTTGCGGGCATAAGCGGTAAAACGAAATACGTTAGAGAGGTCCAACTTATGTCTGACTCTAAGGCACGATCTCGAGTGAGAAGAATAGAAACCAATCCTAAATGTCCTGCGACCTCCTGATTATAGATGTGGTGCATAACACACCGATAATCAAGACTACTAGACACGATGCGTAGACACTTTCAGAGGACTAAGCGCTCGATACCACTTTTGTCACGACCCGACCTCGGGCATGTAGTGCCTTACCGGGCACCTAGTGATACAACATCGAGAGAAAATCAGCGGAAATAAAAAAACTAAAACATGAGACAAGACATAAAGTATGAAGCAGGCTAACCAAAGCGGTCACCTTCACGAATATACATATATATATATCAAAGTGAGCAGTTAAATCCTTTTACAAGCCACACGCGTAGTACTACAGACCTCTAAGAATGTAACCTAACTATGGCCAGGACGGGGCCCATATACAGATGTACAAGTATCTATAATGACGAGACTATACGAAGATAAGCCTCGGAGAAGCTTCCAAAGCAGCTGTGATCCATGGCGAGGATCCTGGCGATGTACCTCTACTGCGGCATGAGCGCGACCAGCGAAGAGTCGATCACAGTACCAGTATGTGGCCCGAAAATCGTAAGTGAAATCATAATAGTCTATAAAAGCAGGGGACGTGTTATGATAGCGGACTACGATCCTGATATAATAACAATTATGTCGAAGCGAGACTCACGCCTCAAAGTCATCACTCAAATATAACTATGGGTCTCACGCCCACAACATCAATCATGCGCGTCGCGGCGCGTACCGGAATTCTCCATCGGTGTAGACATGTCGAGGATGCAATAATAACAATATCAAGGTAATCAACCTGCGCGTAGTACGTACCTCGAATTCTTCGTCGGTGCGAGATATGTCCATGTAACAATAATAGCAATATACGGGTAATCAACCTGCGCGTAGCCACGTGCCGGAATTCTTCATCGGTGCGACATGTCCATGTAGCCACAATAACAATACAGGGTGATTAACCCGTAGCGTGGCGCGTACCGAAATTCTTCGCCGGTGCGAGCATGTCCATGTAACCACAATAACAATATCTGGGTGATTAACCTCGCGTGGCGCGTGCCCCGGAATTCTTCAGCGGTGCGAACATGTCCATGTAACAACAATAACAATATCTGGGTGATTAACCGCGCGTAACGCGTGCCGGAATTCTTCGCCGGTGCGGACATGTCCATGTATAGCAACAATAACAATATACCGACCCTCCATCGAGAGAGCGGTAGCATAAGAATACAACTTTCACACAACAAGGCTACCACAAGCAAGCACAAGCAAATTACCATACTTCTAGACTCTCATTTTATGCCAAAATCCGGGTTTTAACCCTAAGTACTACGTACTTCGACTCTCCTAAAAAGATCAATTTCTTTCACAAAAACCTTTAAAATATCCTGATACTAACACTCGTAATATCCAAAATAGAGCAACTATTATTTTAAGTAAACCAGATCACTTCTCCTTTTAAAGTCAAGTTACCGTTTTTAATCCGATAATAGAACCATTCTTTCAAAAAGACCTTTAAAAATCAAGTACTCTATACTTTTTAAACCAAGTGCTTCCCTTTTAAAAACAATACCAAGTATACTTTTAAAACCCAAATAACTTAAATCAAGTTACTTCTACTTTTCCTAAATCAAATCGTTTGTAAGTAGAATCTCTTAACTTTCAAAATCAAGTCTCTTGTTTTAATTTCATAAAGTCGTTATAACTAACTTCCCATAAAGCTATTATAACACTTTATGTTTTTAATAAACCAAATTCATTTCACACACGTACGTCTACCGTACTATATAGTTTACAACAATCATGCTCAAGAGTATAGGAAGAATCACATACCTCTTGGCAATCCTGAAGCCAAGTCGAGTATCTGCTTGTGAAGATCCACCTATAATAACCACAATACATCTATCAACTTCTATTTCTCTTCGTAGAATATTCTAAATACAAGATTCCTTATTCTACAGAAAATTCGGCAGCACCTCCCCCCCTGCAACCTCATAAATCTCCTTCTCTACTCAGGCCCGCTACCAGGTCAACAACTCCCAGGGGATTACACGTCTAATCGGACGCGTTCAATTCTCTTCACGGATATACTACGAGTCTCAGTAAATCTGATCTAATGTAAATACAGTTCAATCCTTTTCAATATTCATTCTACATATAGTATACTCAACTATACATTACTCTGACATGTAATATCCAATTACAATAGGGGATAAAGATCATTACCTCGATAAGCCCAAAATTATCAAGATAATATGTCGATCACGAGCAACGTTTAGCTCGATTCCTTACGCTCGACCCGCTCGAGCAACCCTTAGAAGTTTCTAAACAACTCTCTTAACACTTCAACTCAAAAGTGAAGAACACTTAGGCTTTGATTGTGGCAACTCTCGGCCAAGGGGTGTATTTATGATAGGGTGTGAAATATTTTCCAACTCTTGGTACCTGATCTTCCTAACACCACAGGAAGAACACTTAAAACTTTAAGAATTTTGGACAAGTTTTGCTCGAGGAAACAAGGAAAAACCGAGATCACACAAGGAGAGGGAAGGGAGGAAATTTTCAAGCTTGGAAATCTCTAAGTGTGGATGGATAAAGTCTTGCATTAAGGGGGTATTTATAGGACACTCGAGGCGAGATTAAAACATGTGTAAGGTATAGATTTGGTTGCTTGTGCAGTGAAGTCTTCCACCAAGTGTCCACCACAACTTTGGGACATATGTCCACCTGACAATGAGCCATGTGTCTATCCACGTACCCAAACCGTCAAGCCTAACCCCACTTGCCCACAAAAACGCCCACTTCTCCAACGAAGAAATATCTTCCAAGACTTGACTATTTGACTTGTCCACTAGCCCACAATTTCGTCCAACCAATGCCACCTAAGGGTGACACATGTCGCCCTCCTATTGGTCCAAAAATATTTCGTCTCTCGGAAAAATCCGTAATGCCAAAAATCCGAAAACAAAGTGGGCCCACAAACCGTAAATTCCTCCCGTGGGCCCCACGTGACCAATTCCGGAAATATAATTCCATAATTCTCAAATATACCAAAAAGTTCGAACATCAAATCTGGGAATCCAATTCCCCTTAACGAACCTTTCCTTCACAAAAATCCGGAAACTTTTCCGTCGAAAAATCACATCTTTCTTCCTTTCCAATATTACTGTCGTATTCTCGTACGTACTTTCTCACATACATACCCTGGAACTACGGGGTGTAACAATTACGAAATGATTTGAGGTCATTATGAGTATGGACTAGTTGGCTTTGTGAGTGCCAAGGTTGACATCTTAGTATAAGTATTGTTATGTGGCCATGGGTGGCATATGTAGTATGAAGGGTGCAGTAAAAGGAGACTATGTCGCTATCTAATTAGATTGGACTCCGAAAGAACATTCGGGGACGAATGTTTCTAAGGGGGGAAGAATGTTACACCCGTAATTCAAGGACATGGTTAAGAGAGATATGCGTAAGGAACCTGAAGACTTGAAAAGTGCGAAAGGAAGAATTGTTTTTCAGGCGAAAAATCTTAGAGCGTCGGAAAGGAAAAATGTTCGTTGGTGAGAATTAGATTCTCAAAATGCATTAATTGAAGAGTATGGAACTTATTATCATTATGGAAATTTATTTTTCACA
Organism: Przewalskia tangutica; assembly: GCA_029844215.1. Classification (NCBI taxonomy): domain Eukaryota; kingdom Viridiplantae; phylum Streptophyta; class Magnoliopsida; order Solanales; family Solanaceae; genus Przewalskia; species Przewalskia tangutica. The sequence goes on from CM056728.1 coordinate 72,978,015, forward strand.
GTTTGGTGATGTGGGGCCCACCGAGGAATTTTCGTTTTGTGGGGCCACTTGAGGTTCTGAAATTTTATGGACGAATGGGAGGGCGACACGTGGCACCCCCCCACATGGCTTGGTCGAATTAATGCAAGGGCAAGATGGTCATTTGACCATTGTAAAGATGAGCAAGTCTTGCTAGGCTTGAGCTTGAGATTGTTGACTAAGTCAAGAGCCACTTGGCTTGATCCCTTTCATCCAAATTTAACATGTGTTGTAATCTAGACCCTCCAATGTATTATATAAACATACTAGTAGCAAGACAAGACTATTTTACACTTAGAAAATTTGAAGAACACTTGTTCTAGCAATACATGCTCTCGGGTTTGGGTCACTCTTCGAGACAAAATTTTGCAATTGTTGTCCTATATTCACAAGACTTTAACCCAAGGTCCCTAAGGGTATTGTAAGGATATCTCAATAGAAAGATTTCGGAAAAATGACGTTTTTACGTTAGTCGCAAGGCGAAAACCCAATGTGTTCTTCAACTTTGAAGTTGGAAATAGAAGAGGAGTTTTTCACAAGATTCTAAGGGTTGAAAATAGCAGATTGGAACGTCAAGAAAAGGAGTTGGAGTTGCTAAGGATCGACTTAGGGTTTTGGATCATTTTGAGCTTAAGGAGGTAATAATCTCCGTCTTGCTATTAAAATTCAAGATTTCATGTTGTAGTAGTTAGAAATGATCATGTGGATTATATTATGAAGAATGATATGTGTTATGGAATATTTGGATGGAATCCGAAAGTTGCATGATTTAACCTTTAAGATTGTAATTCAATTTAGTTACTAGTTTAGTCGTCGCATGTTATCTAAAGAGTTGATTAAGGTGGTTATAATTGCTAAGTTGTTTATGACTATATAACATGTTGGACCTAAGAAGTTGGATTGAAAAAGAATTGGAAAAGGACTTTGTGTTGTTGTCACGACCCGTTCCCGGGCGTGATAGTGCCTGCGGCGTGAGCGCGGCCCGAAGAGGTCGATAACAGTACCAAGTATGTGAAAGCTGTAATCTTGATATATATATATAATCATAACATTTTAAAACCAATTCACAAATATATGCGAAACAACCAAGTTAACCGCATACGTACGTGCCATCATAAACAAGAGCAAAAATAGATATAATGTAACTGGTCTTTTCTAGGCCGCTAATGATCGAAGCAAGGCCAATCTCCCATAGTATCATTATGCGAGCCTAATCCTGGAATTCCCGCAGTCCGCATAGGCCCCCTAGGATCGCATGAGGTATTCCTCGCATCGGGGGTAGCTAACATGGCATTGTCTGGACTCCGCGATCCGCGTAGCCACATAGACCAGAGGTATTCCTCGCGGCGTAACACACGGGTGATCATCCTGAACTCCGCGACTCGCGCATAGGTCCCATGGACCCGCGTGAGGTATTCTCGCCGCTGGGCGGCTAACCCACGACATCGAAGCAAGTCAGGAGGGTGAGTGATATAATACTAACACAATGGCTTATCGTTAAACAACATAAGCACAACAAGAATAACCTCCTTACACAAGCGTCACAAGATACTAACACACGTAGCATCATAATCACGCGACCGAACCGGGCGTGGTGGTGCCTACCCCGCACCCAGTAGACATACATCAGTAATCAGCGGAATATAAAACAAGACATGAAATAAAAAAGCGATTAAATCGAGAAAAGCCTTGCGGCATATATATAACAACCGACGATTCATCCCTTTTTTACAACTCGCCCTGGCGATACTACAGACCTCTAAGAATGATATGACAACAATGGCGGGACAGGGCCGCCATACCCACGAATAGCACCTACAACGGCGGACTATACCGATAAGCCTCCGAGAAAGCGGAGCTTCCCAAATCTTTGAGCGACCACATGGCGAGGATCAACACGGTGTACCTTACTGCGGCATGAGCGCTGCCCGAAGGAGGTCGACAACAGTACCAAGTATGTGGCGAAAATCGTAAATGAAATCATAGTAGTCTATATAAAGCGGGAGACATGTATGATAACCAAACTACGATTCCTGATAAATAGCGGTCATGTCAAGTCGAGGACTCACGCCAAAGCCATCACTCAAATATAACTATGGGTCTCGCCACAACATGAACAAGAGCGAAATAGATATCAGAATGCTGGTCTTTTCTAGGCGCTAATGATCGAAGCAAGGCCAATCGCCCGTAGTATCATTATCGTGCCTAATCTGGACTTCCGCGACGCATGGAGTCACGCATAGACCGCGTAGTCGTATAGACCAGCGTCGGTAGCTAACCCGGTACCCTCCGGACTCCGCGATCCGCATAGTCTCAATAGACCGCATAGTCACACGCATCGCGTAGGGCATCCCCGCGTCGGGATAAAACACCCGAATGATCAATCCGGAGCATACGCTGCTCGCGTAGTCACATAGACCGCATAGCCGTATATACCGCATCGAGGCGTGAGCCCTCGGTATAACAAGTCAGGGTTATGTGATATAATATGATCTGACGGGCTTAAAGTTTAACAGCGTAAGAACAACAAGAATAACCCCTTTCACAACATCACAAGATACTAACACACGTAGCGTCCTAACATGTTTACTTATCAAATCAACAAGAAAGTATTACAAGGCTATCACAAACCAATACAATCAAGTTCTTCACAAGGTACTTTCTACTTTATGTTAACAAGTTGAATTTATCCCCAAAGTACTTCATACATTAACTCTTTAAAAGATCCGTTTCTTTCACAAAAGTCACCTGATACGTAGTATAAAAATAGAGTGACTATCTTTTTAAGTAAACCAAAACACTTCCTTTTGTAAAATCACGTAACAACATTATTTTCCAAACGTTCAAGTTTGCCTAATTTCAATTGCTCAAGTTTCTCATTTTCGAAAGGTTTCGTAGTTCATAATTTTAATCACTTAATGATGTAATTCTCCTTTAAAACAATTTGAGAAACGTATGCCTTATATGTGAGTAGGTTATTCTTGTTTATAACAATCTTATTAAAGCAGCCATGATCTAGGAAATGTAACGTCATTTTGTCTCATCTTAGCTTCATGCGGATGGAGGTTTCTCTTGGTTTTAATAATACTTTATTAGTCAATACATTTCCCTTTATTAAGCTCTTTGTGGTTTGTTCGATACTTATTCTGATTTCCGAAATCAGTAAAACATTATTCCTTTTAAAAAACCAAGTACTCATTACTCACGAATGAGGTTTCCCACAAAATTTATATTTAATTTATTTAAGTCAATTATCTTTTAAGATCAAGTCTCTTAACGTCTAAAATCAATAAACCATTCTTTTTATCACTCTTAAGTCGTTATACCTAACTTCCCATAAAGCTAGTATAACTCTTAAGCTTTTAAAACCAAGTATTACTCTTCTTTCAAAAGGATTCTCAATTCTTTTGAAATACTTCAAGATTCTTATTATTGGGCTTAAGTCAAAAGACATTACCGTCTGACTACATTCGGTTAACACACGTCGTCTACCGTACTATATATATATTCTTTTAAAATATCATGCTCGAGGATAGGAAGAATCACATACCTTGCGGCGATTATCGACTATTAGCAAAAGCGCTCACGGCTATAACGGCTAGCCTTGTCCACCTTTCAAGTAGTACATGCTACTCGCAGAACATTCAACCTATAAAGGTTATATAAGTCTATCAACTTCTACATTAATATTCTTACGATGTGATTTGATTCCGGTCTTTTACGTAATATACTTCTATTACGATTGATTCTCTTATGAATCTTATATTCATTTCTATACTACAACAGTATGTAATTTCCAATTACAATATAAGGACAAAAGTATTTACCTCGATAAGCCCAAAATTATCCAAGTTCAATATCGATCTGAGCAACGTTTAGCTCCTACTCAGTGCTCCAACCCGCTCCAAACAACCCTTAGAAGTTCTACTTAACTTCTTAATACTTCAACCAAGCTGTGAAGATTTTCCTTAGGGTTTCGTTTTTGTGGTGAAGGAAGTATAATAGTATTTAGGGCTTTTAGTATAAGTGTAACCTTGGAATACTACAAGGTATTTGGGCGAGGTATTTTGGAATAACAATACTTGGAGAGTATTTCTACCAAGAGGGGTGTATTTCTGAAAACAACTTAAGGTAGGGGTACTCTTGGCTTTGCACCACTAGGAGGGGTATACCACCTCCGAGGGCCTTCACAAGGGGAGGGTAGGTTTGGACGAAAACACTACACTAAGGAGAGAGCTTTCAAGACTTAGAAACTATTTTAGGATGAAGAAGTCTTCAACTAAGGGGGTATTTATAGGACAACGAGGGCGAGATCAAGCCAGTGGTAGGCAAGTGTAGGGTGAGGATTCATCCATGTGTACCTTATCCATCTACCACATCAACTATCACAAATATCCTACCTAACCCAAGCCTTCAAATCGTCCACTTGCGCCCCAAATAACGTCGATATGAGGTGACACATGTCACCCTCCGTTGATCCAAAATATTTCATCTCTGGAAAAATCCGCCAAAAATATAAATGACATAGCGGAATTTTCCTTCGCAAAGTTTGTAAAGCGTTTCGTCGGAAAACGATTCTTTTGGTAGTTGTGAACAAAATTTTATACTTGCTTACTTTAAGGCTCAAACTTTTCTACGTACGTCCTCACGTACATACTCTGGAAATACGGGGTATAACAATAACATATTTATCAAACCAACTTACAAAGGTACGGGTGGAACCAACCCTCCTCCCCCTCATCCACCAACTTCTCAACATCCCGTAGATGCTGATAACTTGATGGACATTGAACAAACTGAGCACACAACACCTCGCAGTGCGGAAGCTTGGGAGAAGTATCACGTACGCGGGTCCTCGGTTTGGGTCATTCGCCCATCGTGTTTGCGGGATTCTCTTGCTAAGTCCTCACCGCCTAATTCTCACAATGGCAGTTCACAACATGTTAGGATGAGGGTAAGTCAAAACATTCTGATTCGAAATGCCTATGAACCCGCCACTTCATTGGAGGAAGTTACATACAACGGTCTACGGATAAGGCTCGGCTTGTGTCAAGTAACGTTAACTTTGAGCGGGAGCATAGCTTGGCTGTACACAGTTATGGCTTCCAGCAACAAGGATGATGGATGGCAGAGGTTTTGTCCAAAGAATGGGCAGCGGTGGGAAAGTGAAGGCAGCTAAGCGCGGAGGTGCTAATAAAACCTCCTTTGTTTCCTAATGAAAATACTTTGTTGGAATGTCCGTGGTCTTTGCGGACAAAGGGATAGGGCTGCCATGGCTCTAGTGTGTAGTATCACAAAGCAGCATGACGCGGCTATGATTTGTCTATTGGAAACTAAGCTATCTCGGCCAAGGACAGAATCTTTCTCTACTCAAAGATTCAAAGGGTGGAAGTTTTGCTCTAATTTGGAATTCATTGGAGGCGGTAGAATGCTATTACTTTGGGATCCATCCAGGATTTGTTGCGAAGTGCTTGGTATGGACTCAGCATATCCATGTCCGGGAAAGTTGCAATATAACACAAGTGTCCTTCCTTGCCACATTTGTGTACCCGGTTTATAGCATCTCGGATAGAAGGATGCTTTGGCATCACCTTTCTCACTTGGGCGTTGGCATCACTAAGCCTTGGATGATTATGGGAGATTTCAACACTTACTGCAGCCCTAATGATAAGGTGGGGGGTCCACCTCTCACGCCTTATGCACTTAGGGATCTTGGAGATTTCAGGAATTCTCATGGACTAGAAGCGCTCATTCCAGGTTCCTTCTACACTTGGACGAATGGTTCGATTTGGTCTAAGCTTGATAGAGTGTTGATGAATCAAAATTGGAGTGATTTGAACCTAGAATGCACGGCCAATTTCATGCCTATGGAACCTGTCTCGGACCACTGTCCTGTGATAGCCACGATTATTGCATCCTATAATGTTGGGAAAGCATACTTTCAAGTTCATGAATATGTGGCTTTCTCACCCAGCCTTTGAGAACATTATGACTTCATGTTGGAGACAAGACATATTGGGAACTGCTCAATTCGTCCTTGCCTCCAAATTGAAAGCCTTGAAGCAACCTCTAAGGGCTTTGAACATAAATGACTTTGGAGGTATCGAACAAAGAGCAAAAGGCAAACATAGAGTTCAGGAGGCTATCAATGCACACATGGAAAATCCCTTTGATGAGGAGCTTAAAGCCAAGGTTAAGTCCTCAAGAGCTGAAACAAACACCTTCTGGAAGTGAAAGACACTTCATAAGGCGTAAGTCAAGCGAAACACTTGTTTTGTAGTGATAGATGTTCCAAATACTTTCATAGCTTGATCAAAAGGAGTAATGTCAGGAACTCCATTAACTTTCTTGTTAAAGCTAATGGTACTATCACTACATCACCAGAAGAAGTTAGGAAGTTGCTTGTTGAATTTTACAAAGATCTATTAGGTACTTCCCAGGCCACTACCAACTTTGATCTGAAGTGTTCAACTATGGCCCAGTGAGTGAAGAAGAGATTCTGACTTTTGCATTTCATCACCCCAAAGGAGATTTGGGAAGCTCTCTCGGATATAGGCAATGACAAGGCACTGGACCGGATGGTTATCACGGTGCCTTCTTCAAGAATAGATGGAAAGATGTGGGCCATGATGTTGTAAGATGTGTCCAGAGTTCTTCTCTGCGGAGTTCTTTTGAAGCGGTAAATCATACCATCATTACCCTGCTGCAAAGACTGATCACGATCCCAAGGTAAATGATTTCGAGCCCATCGGATTGACTAATGTGATCTATAAGATCATCACAAAGATTCTAGCTAACGAATGGCATTGATCCTTCCTTCTCTCATTGACAAATCGAGGGCTTTTGTGAAGGGAAGAAATATGATGGACAACGTATATGTGGCACAAGAGCTTGTGAGAGGATTTAACAGAGCCAGAGTCTCGCCAAGATGTATGCTTATGGTGGACCTTCGTAAAGCATTCGATCTGATCTCTTGGAGCTTCTCGAATTGGTACTAAGAAGTCTAAAATTTCCAGACAGATTTACAAGATGGATCGTGGAATGTGTTAGCTCAACCTCCTTCTCCCTTTCTATCAATGGTGAGCTACATGGATACTTCAAAGGACAGCGCGGCCTAAGACAAGGTGATCCCATGTCCCTACTCTCTTCATCTTGTGCATGGAATACCTCTCGAGGATGCTTAAAATGAAGATTTGAGGCAAGTGCTTTCTCATATTTTCCAAAGTGTAAGAAATTGGGCATTACTCATCGGCATTCGCGGATGACCTCATACTTTTGCCAAAGGAGATATATCTTCGGTTGGAATTCTTATGAATTGTGCGGAAGAGTTGGAGGCGCCTCGAGTTTAACTCTTAACCTGCTAAATCCTCTGTCTACTTAGCGAGGAATGCGTTCTGATTCGGGACTTGATATTGTCAGTGGGTTTCGCCATTGGAAGCTTTCGATGCGATACTTGGGGATTCCTTTGTCCCCAATTTCAGTCTCGGTGGATCAATTTGCCCATTCATTAGTGCTATTTCGAATTACATTCAAAAATGGGGCATCACACCCTTTCTTATCTTTGGTAGTGGAACTAATCAGTCGGTTGTCGAGGTTGAGAGCTTTTGGTTCAGGGCTCTTCCTATCCCTACCACTATTATCAACAAGATCTGCCTTGTATTCGGTTCTTATGGGGAGAAACCACCAAGAGTTGCTTGGGATATCATTTGCTTGCCTCAATCGAAGGTGGCTTGGGTCTTATGAACATCAAGGAATGGAATCATGCCTTGCTATCCAGGACGATTGGCAAACTCACACGGAAGCTGATTCTCTTTGGGTCCAATGGATCAATAGCCACTATTTGAGAGGTATTACAATTTGGGACTATGAGGTACGTCCTAGGGACTCCTTATTCAAAAGATTTGTGGGATTCGCGACAAATTCTTTTCTATCTTTAGTAGCCATGGTGATCTTGTGTGGCTTTACAAAATGTTGTGCCAGCAGTATATTTGATTCAAGCCTCGTGTATGATATCTTGCGCACTCCATGAAGCTAAAAAGCCTTGGATGTCACAAATTTGGAAAGGCTTCATTCCTCCCAAATTCTCTTTTACTATGTGGTGATTTGCGAAGCGGTTAGCTACAAAGGATACTTTATCATTTCTCAACTTGAAGGATAAATCTTGCGGGTTCTGCAAGCAAGCTGATGAAACAAGGGAACACCTCTTCTTTGCCTGCCCCTATACACACATGATTTGAAAGAGCATAAAAGATTGGTTGGGTATTAGAAGAGAGATGACAACTATTGAAAGCTCCCTTAAATGGATTAAGAAAGAACACCGCGGGACAAGCATCCGAGCCAAAGCTATTTTGCTTACTTTTTGCATAATGGTTTATGAGATTTGGAGGGCAAGAAACACAATGCTCTTTGAAGGCACAAGCTTTCCGGTAGAAGTGGTCATTGCAAGAATCAAAACAACATCTTATAGAGTTCTCTATGATTTTATCCCCTCTTGTAATGGCACCTTTTGAGTGACCACCCCTCCCCTCTATCACTTCTTGTTTGCATTACGTTGAGGCTTGAGATACCTCAATGATTGATTGTAGCCACTTCCTTTTTCGTTATTAGTAATAATATTTGCATTTACCTAAAAAAAAACATCAATTCAAGCATTTGATAAACAAATAATTAAACCGTTTTTCTTATCTTTCTTAAGTCGTTATAGCTAACTTCCCATAAAGCTAGTATAACACTTAAACTTTTTATGAAAACCAAGTATTACTTTTCTTCCAAAATGATTCATAACTCTTTTTGAAATATTCAAGATTCTTATTAATTAGAACTCAAGTCCAAAGACACCAAAGTAAAGCCAAATTTAGTTTAACACACGTAATATATTTCACAAATATCATGCTCAAAGGGATAGGAAGAATCACATACCTCCTCGGATAAATCCACTTGCCAAGTCGGATATGTCGCGCGCAGAGTGTCAACCTATAATAGTCAAAACACGCCTATCAACTTCTAGTTTTTACGTGGGATTCTTCTAAGTAAGATTTCTCTTAGTCTACGAAAAATTGGGCGACCTACCCCGTTTCTACTCAATTCTCCACCTTTTTCAAGGCCCGATAATAGTAACCAACATGCCATAAATAAGACGCAATAATTCTGAAATTTAAAGAAGGGGATCACACTCCCAAATGGAACGCGATTAACAATCTTCCCCTTAACAACAACAATAATTAAAGAAGGGGATCACACGCCTAAACGGAACGCGATTAACAATCTTCCCCTTAACAACAACAATAATTAAAGAGGATCACACGCCCAAACGGACGCGATTAACAATCTTCCCCTTAACAACAACAATAATTAAAGAAGGGGATCACACGCCCAAACGGAACGCGATTAACAATCTTCCCCTTAACAACAATGTAAATACAGTCCAAAGTAAATACAGTCCTTAAGTTGGGGTCCTTGGCCAACTTTTACAATTTTACTTATCCAATTACTTCATTAGTCTTCCAACTTATATTCCAATCTTAATATAAGTTATAGTTTCTTTGTTGTTAACTTCTTAGTAAGTAGTGGATACATTTTTACCATTTTAATGGCTAATATGCCAATTCTCCTTTTAACATCTTAACAAGATCCAAATCTTTCCTTATATCTCATACTCCATAATATACTTCCAATATATGTATAATATCCAATATACATAATAATAAACTTCACAAAGAGGTTAAGGTTCATTACCTCAAAATAGCCCAAAAATATCCAAGAACTTAAAGTCGTTCCTAAGCAAGTTTTAGCTCCAAATCTTTGTGTTCCAAACCACCACAAGTCACCCTTAGAAGTTCCTAACAAACTTCTATTCAAGAATTAACTCCAAAAAGTGAAGAACACTAAGGTTCTTGTCCTCACAACTCTCGGCCAAGGTGGAAATTTAGAGGCTAGGTTGTGAAATATTTTCTAACTCTTGGTTACTAATCTTCCTAATACATTAAGGAATAACACTTAGAAGTTTAAGAATTATTGGACAACAATTGCTCAAAAATTGGGGCTTTGGACGAGAACACTAGGAAATGGAGAGAAAATATTTTCAAGTCTTGAAATGTTCTAAGTGTGGAAGATTTTCATCAACTAGAGGGGTTTATATAGGATAACCAAGGGCTAGGATTGAAATGTAACGCCCCGAAACCGGGACCCGTTACTGGTGCCTTACCCCGGGCACCCTAGTGATACAACATCAGAGAGAACCAGCGGAAATAAAAACTTTAAACATGAAATGAGAGATATAATAAGTAAACAGGCCAACCAAACAGTTGCCTTCAGTATATATACATAAGACCCGAACAGTTATCCTTTTACAACCCTGCCCACAACAGTTCTACAGACCTCTAAGATTTACACAACTATGACGGGACAGGGCCCCGCCATACCCCTGAATGTACAAGAACCTACAACTCAGGGAAACATACCAAAGATAAGCCTCCGAAGGAACGGAGCTTTCCAATACGCTGAAATGAGATCCTAAGAGCGGGGATCCACGACCGATGTACTTCTACCTGCGGCATGAACGCAGCCCGGAGGTCGATCTAACAGGTACCAAGTATGTGAAACTGTAAAATACTGTAAATGAAATCATACTAGTCTATATAAAGCGGGAGACATGTATGATAACCAAACTACAGTTCACAACATAAAAACAGTCATGTCCAGTCAGGGACTCACGCCCTCAAGTCATCACTCAAATATAACTATGGGTCTCACGCCCACAACATCAATCAGGTTCGCATCACGGCGCGTACCCGAATCTTTGCATCGGTGTAGACATGTCCATGATGCAACAATAATACCAATGCCCACGCACATGCCCCGGAATTCTGCGCCGGTGTAGACATCGTCCGTGACATCAACAACAAGACAATCCAAATGGAAGCATACCCGCGCTACGATCGTGTCGGTATGTCCAAGAAACAATAAGACAACATTCCAAATGGACGATACGCGCGCTACGCGCATCGTGTCGGTATGTCCAAAGGAAACAATAAAAGATTCCAAATGGGCGATACCGTGCGCTACGCATCGTGTCAGTATGTCCAAAGGGAAACAATAAGACAGCATTCCAAATGGACGCATACCCGTGCGCTACGCATCGTGTCAGTATGTCCAAAGGGAAATCACAAGGCGATAATCAAAATGGAAACATACCCGTGCGCTACGCATCGTGTCAGTATATCCAAAGCGATTAACAAAAAGACATCAACCAAAATGGAAGCATACCCGTGCGCTACGCATCGTGTCAGTATGTCCAAAGTGATTATCAAAAGTAACACTATTAACAGGAACGTGCAGTGGAATTTCTCCGTCATTGCGGCCGTCCAAGTAAGTTCTCAACAAGTCAACCGACCCTCTATCGAGAGACGCGGTAACACAGAAATACCACATTTGCACAACAAAGGCTATCATCACAAGCATAGGCAAGTTTCACAACAACAAGCATAGGCAAGTTTCACAACAACAAGCATAGGCAAGTTTCGCAACAACAAGCATAGGCAAGTTTCACACAACTCAAAGTACTTTCATTTTATGGCAAAAATCCGGGTTTTTAACCCCAAAGTACTACATACGTTAAGTTCTTTTTAAAAGAGATCCATTACCTTTATAAAAGTCACCCGATACCCGTAGTATTAGAATGACAAACCCACATTCCTTTTCAAAATCAAGTAACAACATTCTTTTCCTAAGTTCCAGTTTGCCTAGTTTGATTACTCAAGCTTTCCATTTTCAAATGGTTTCATAGTTCATAAACTTAATCACTTGATTCCTTTTTAGAACAATTGAGTAATATAAGTCTCACGTGAGAGTAGGTTATTCTTGTTTACAACATTCTTATTACAGCAGCCATGATCTAGAAAATGTAATATCATTTTGTCTCATCTTAGTTTCTATGCAGATGGAGGTTTCTACTGGTTTTAATACGATACATCATTATTCAATACATTTTCCTTTATTAACGCTGCAGTGGTCTGTCGATACACATTCTGATTTCCGAAATCAGTGAAACATTATCCCATTAAATAAAACCAAGTACTCATTACTCACGAATGAGGTTTCACACAAACATTCACATTAAAACAAATAAGTTAAGTCTCTTATCTTATAAGATCAAGTCTCTTAACTTCTTACATCAGTAAACCATTTTCTTTACCTCTCTTAAGACATTATACCTAACTCCCCATAAAGCTAGTATAACTCTTTTTAAAACCTTTAAAACCAAGTGTTACTCTCCCTTCAAAACGATTTATAAATCTTTTGAAATACATCAAGTTTCTTTATTAAACAAGCCAGTTATAATTCACATCAGTTACCTTTTTTAAAACCACAAAGTATTTTCTTACCTACATAAAGCTGTTATAACCAACTTCCCATAAAGCCGTTATAACACTTTATGTTTTACAACAATCAAATACAATTCACACATGTACGTCTACCGTACTACATAGTTCACACATATCATGCTAGAAGAGATAGGAAGAGGTTCACATACCTCGCGACGATTGTCGACTAATAGCAAAACGCTCCAAGTACCTCAAACCGCCGGCTACTCCCTAAGCCAAGTGGATCACTCCACACGTAGTACTTGACCTATAAGGCCACGCGCGCTTATTAACATCTAGATCTCAACGTTCCATAATCTACGTGAAAATTCAAGACCTCCCCACGCCACAACGTAAATCTCCTCTCTATCGGGGCCGCTACCAAGCCAACCAAGTGGGGCTTTACGTCTAACCGGGCGTGTACAATTCTACTACACCGCAATACTATACAAGTCTCATCGCAATTCGATCTATGCAATTACAGCCTGTTCGATTCTTTATTCTTCAAAGGAGACATTGCCACAATACTAAGTTCGCTTTTATATATATAGTATACAACAACTATATATTCAACACTTATGTAATTTCCAATTACAATAGGGACAAGATATTTACCTCGATAAGCCCAAAATTATCCGAGTTTAATGTCGCTTCCCGAGCAAGGTTTAGCTCTACTCAAAATGCGCTCAAATCCGCTCCAAACAACCCTTAGAAGTTCTAACCAACTTCTACTTAAATACTTCAACCAACTATGAAGATTTCCTTGGTTTCGGTTTGAGACTAAAAAGGACAAAAGGTAGTATTTCGTATTCTACTTATAGAGTAACTTTTGGAATACTTCAAGGTATAAGGCTAAGGTATTTTGGGCATTATAACAATACTAGAGAGTATTTCTATACCTGACAAAGGGGTATTATACGAAAACAACTAGGCTAGGGGTACCAGAGCTAGACCTCACAAGGGAGAGGAGACCTCTCGGCCAAAGGCCACTTTCAGGAGAGGGGCTCTTGGACGAGTCGACAAGAGGGAGGAGGGTTTCCAAGACTTGGAAGATTTGGATGAATGAAGTCTTCAAAGAGAGTGGTATTTATAGGAAAGCGAGCGCCAACCATGGCCAAGATCAAGCCATGTGCAAGGCAAGTGTAAGGCCTTGATCAAGCCAAGTGCACCCTAACCCCACTCCACAAAACATGGCACAAAACAAGCCACAAAACAAGGCCAAAACAAGGCACAAAACAAGGAACCAATAGGGCCAAAAACGCGTGAGCCAAAAGATCAAGCCAATTCGTGAACCACATCTTCCACTTGACGCCCACTTCCAATGTGAGGTGACACATGTCACCCTCCCGTTGGTCCAAAATGTTTCGTCTCTCGGAAAAATCCGCAAAATTTAAAAGGACAGAGCCGTAATTTTCCATACGAAAGCTGTTGAAACGTTTCGTCTAAAAAACGACTCTAACCGGGTGTTGTGCACACAGGTCATTCGGCCAAGCCACCTAGGCGGGGGTGACACGTGTCACCCTCCTATTGGCCCAAAACAAACATCTTCCGAAAATATCCACAATGGCCAAAATCTCTAAAACAAAGTGGGCCCCAAAATCAGAATTTCTCCGTGGGCCACGTGACCATTTCCAAAATAAAATTCCATAATTCTCTAATATTCCAGAAGTCCGAATACCGTGGGAATCCAATTCCCATTAACGAACCTTTTCCTTCACAAAACCGGAAACTTTTCCGTGGAAAAATCACCTCTTTCTTCCTTTCCAATCTTTCGTCAGATTCGTGCGTGCGTCTTACGTCATACTGCGGAAATACGGGTATAACATTCTTCCCTCTTAGAAACATTCGTCCGAATGTTCCTTCTCAAGTCTCCACACAACTGCGCTAGTATAGCCTTCACCGCTATACGTCACGAAACAATCATGCCACACTGGCCATAAAAATAACAAACGCATCAATACTTAAACTCAAGTCAACGAGGAAACACCTAATCATCACAAAAAACCCTTACCTGAGGTCTAAAATATACTCCCTTCACACCTTCATTTCACAAAAGAAACGATCACACACGTTCACTTCTCCCCTATCTCGTTGTCCCTTTCGAACACTCGAACTCTTTCAGTGTTCGTACCACTTCCGTCAACAACACTGTTTCCAACCCTCGAGTCACTACCTCAAACTTGGTCATCTCACTAACCCGATCTTCTCTAAGGCCGTTCAGGCCTCACGATCCGCTTCGTCGAACATATCCACCAACTCATACGATGGTCATACAAACTTGGGCCTAGCATCCTCGTGACCTACCACTGGCGGGACCACCTAACCGACCCACCCCAAAAGCGGGTTCTGGTTGACGCAAATGGTCCTCAACCCGACCCCAATCGCCAAACTCTTGTTCCCAATCCGGAACAATCTTACTATTTCACATCATGAAAGCTACCACTTCCATCTCATACTACCCATGGACTTATCACACAAATAAATCCACGTATACTACCACTCGATAAGGGTCAAACATAATATAAATCTTTAACTCAAGACGACCTTACCCCTAAGGTCCCGGTCGTGACATATTCTAAGGTTCATTATCGGTATACCACAGGCACAAGCCCTAACAACTCTCGAGTCGACTAGTAGCTCCTGCTTCTTTTGCCTCTTCAGGCTGTTGCCTTCGCAGAGGCATAATCGGTAAAAGCGAAACACGTCGGAGGGTCCAACTTACAACACAACTCTACAGGCACGATCTCGTAATGAGAAGAATGGAAACCAATCCTAAATGTCCTATAGCCTCACGATTATAGATGTGGTGCACAACACCGATAATCAAGACTCTACTAGACACGGTTCAGACACTTTCCGAGGACTAATCGCTCGATACCACTTTGTAACGCCCGGCGGGACCGTTCGTGCCTTACCCGCACCCTAGTGATACAACATCGAGAGAACCAAGGAAATAAAAACTTTAAACATGAAATGAGAGATATAATAAGTAAGCAGGCCAACAAACAGTTGCCTTGATATATACATAAGACCAACGGTTATCCTTTTACAACCTCGCCACACTTGCGATTCTACAGACTTAAGATTTACACAACTATGACGGGGCTCGCCATACCACGAATGTACAAGAACCTACAACTCGAGAAACATACCAAAGATAAGCCTCCGAAGGAACGGAGCTTTCAATACGCGAAATGAGATCCTAAGAGCGGATCCACGATCGATGTACTTCTACCTGCGGCGTGACGCAGCCGAGGAGGTCGATAACAGTACCAAGTATGTGAATCGAAAAATCAGTAAATGAAATCATACTAGTCTATATAAAGCGGGAGACATGTATGATAACCAAACTACGATTCACAACATAAAAAGCGATCATGTCGATCGAGGACTCACGCCTCAAGTCATCACTCAAATATAACTATGGGTCTCACGCCCACAACATCAATCGAGTTCGCATCGCGCATGCCCCTGAATCTGCGCCGGTGTAGACATGTCCATGATGCAACAATAATACCAATGCCCCACGGCCACATGCCCGAGTGCGCCGGTGTAGACACGTCCACGTGACATCAACAACAAGACAAAGAATCCAAATGGAAGCATACGTGCGCTACGCATCGTGTCGATATGTCCAAGAAACAATAAGACAAAGATTCCAAATGGACGCATACCCAGTGCGCTACGCATCGTGTCGGTATGTCCAAAGGGAAACAATAAGACAAGATTCCAAATGGACGATACGTGCGCTACGATCGTGTCGGTATGTCGAAGGAAACAATAAGACAAGATTCCAAATGGACGATACGTGCGCTACGATCGCGTCGGTATGTCCAAAGGAAATCACAAGGCGATAATCAAAATGGAAACATACCCGCGCTACGATCGTGTCGAGATATCCAAAGCGATTAACAAAAGACATCAACCAAAATGGAAGCATGCGTGCGCTACGCATCGTGTCGGTATGTCCAAAGTGATTATCAAAAGTAACACTATTAATGAACGCGTGCGGTGGAATTTCTCGCCATTCTTGGCCCGTCAAGTAAGTTCTCAACAAGTCAACCGACCTCTATCGAGACGCGGTAACACGTAAATACCACATTTGCACAACAAAGGCTATCATCACAAGCATAGGCAAGTTTCACAACAACAAGCATAGGCAAGTTTCACAACAACAAGCATAGGCAAGTTTCGCAACAACAAGCATAGGCAAGTTTCACACAACTCAAAGTACTTTCATTTTATGGCAAAAGTCCTGTTTTTAACCCCAAAGTACTACATACGTTAAGTTCTTTTAAAGAGATCCATTACCTTTATAAAAGTCACCCGATACGTAGTATTAGAATGACAAACCCACATTCCTTTTCAAAATCAAGTAACAACATTCTTTTCCTAAGTTCGGTTGCCTAGTTTCAATTACTCAAGCTTTCCATTTTCAAATGGTTTCATAGTTCATAAACTTAATCACTTGATTCCTTTTAGAACAATTGAGTAATATAAGTCTCACGTGAGAGTAGGTTATTCTTGTTTACAACATTCTTATTACAAAGACCATGATCTAGAAAATGTAATATCATTTTGTCTCATCTTAGTTTCTATGCAGATGGAGGTTTCTACTGGTTTTAATACGATACATCATTATTCAATACATTTTCCTTTATTAACGCTGCAGTGGTCTGTCGATACACATTCTGATTTCCGAAATCAGTAAAACATTATCCCATTAAATAAAACCAAGTACTCATTACTCACGAATGAGGTTTCACAAACATTCACATTAAAACAAATAAGTTAAGTCTCTTATCTTATAAGATCAAGTCTCTTAACTTACATCAAGAAACCATTTTCTTTACCTCTCTTAAGACATTATACCTAACTCCCATAAAGCTAGTATAACTCTTTTTAAAACCTTTAAAACCAAGTGTTACTCTCCTTCAAAACGATTTATAAATCTTTTGAAATACATCAAGTTTCTTTATTAAACAAGCGATTTATAATTCACATCGCTACCTTTTAAAACCACAAAGTATTTTCTTACCTACATAAAGTCGTTATAACCAACTTCCCATAAAGCCGTTATAACACTTTATGTTTACAACAATCAAATACAATTCCTTACATATCGTCTACCGTACTACATAGTTCACACATATCATGCTAGAAGAGATAGGAAGAGGTTCACATACCTCGCGACGATTGTCGACTAATAGCAAAACGCTCAAGTACCTCAAACCGCGGCTACTCCAGCCAAGTGGATCACTCCACACGTAGTACTTCAACCTATAAGGCCACAAGGCGCTATTAACATCTAGATCTCAACGTTCCATAATCTCTGAAAATTGGCACCTCCCCACACAGCGTAAATCTCCTCTCTATCGAGGCCGGCTACCAAGCCAACCAGTGGGGGTTTACACGCCTAACCGGGCGTGTACAATTCTACTACTCGCAATACTATACAAGTCTCTGCAATTCGGTCTATGCAATTCTGATTCCGTTCGATTCTTTATTCTTGAAGGAGACATTGCCACAATACTAAGTTGATTTTATATATATAGTATACAACTATATATTCAACACTTATGTAATTTCCAATTACAATAGGGGACAAGATATTTACCTCGATAAGCCCAAAATTATCCGAGTTTAATGTCGCTCTGAGCAAGGTTTAGCTCTACTCAGATGCGCTCCAATCCGCTCCAAACAACCCTTAGAAGTTCTAACCAACTTCTACTTAAATACTTGACCAACTATGAAGATTTCCTTAGGGTTTGGTTTGAGACTAAAAGGACAAAAGGTAGTATTTCGTATTCTACTTATAGAGGTAACTTTTGGAATACTTCAAGGTATAAGGCTAAGGTATTTTGGGCATTATAACAATACTAGAGAGTATTTCTATACCACAACATGGTATTATACGAAACAACTAGGCAGGGGTACCACACTAGACCTCAAATGGGAGAGGAGACCTCTCGGCCAAAGGCCACTTTCAAGGGAGAGGGGCTCTTGGGCGAGAGTCAACAAGAGGGAGGAGGGTTTCCAAGACTTGGAAGATTTGGATGAATGAAGTCTTCAAAGAGAGGGTATTTATAGGAAAGCCAAGGCGACGATGGCCAATCGAGCCACGTGCAAGGCAAGTGTAAGGCCTTGATCAAGCCAAGTGCACCTAACCCTACTCCACAAAACATGGCACAAAACAAGCCACAAAACAAGGCCAAAACAAGGCACAAAACAAAGGAACCAATAGGGCAAAAACGTGAGCCAAAAGATCAAGCCATTCGTGAACCACATCTTCCACTGGCGCCACTGCTTCAATGTGAGGTGACACATGTCACCCTCCCGCTGGTCCAAAATGTTTCGCCTCTCGGAAAAATCCGCAAAATTTAAAAAGGACATAGCCGAATTTTCCTACGAAAGTCGCAACGCTTACGTCAACGACTCTAACAAGGTGTTGTGCAAAGGTCATTCGCCAAGCCACCTAGGCGGGGTGACACGTGTCACCCTCCTATTGGCCCAAAGTAAAACATCTTCCAAAATATCCACAATGGCCAAAATCTCTAAAACAAAGTGGGCCCACAAAGCCAGTAAATTTCTCCTGGCCCCACGTGACCATTCCCAAAATAAAATTCCATAATTCTCTAATATTCCAGAAGTCCGAATACCAAATCGGGAATCCAATTCCCATTAACGAACCTTTTTCCTTCACAAAACCTAAACTTTTCCGTGGAAAAATCACCTCTTTCTTCCTTTCCAATCTTTCTGTCAGATTCTTCGCGTCGCCCCACGCATATACTCTGAAATACGGGTATAACATGAAACATGTGTATGGTAAATATTTAGGACATGTGTTTGTGTGGGTCCCTTTGTCCACCACTCACAAATACCGCAAGACTTTTGGCCACTTGTCTTGCCCACTAACTTGCAAAAAACCGTCCACTATGCCATGCAAATGCCATGCAAGACTTTGGCCACTTGTCTTGCCCACTAGTCTTGAAAAAATGTCCACCCATGTCCACTTGGGGTGACACATGTCGCCCTCCTATTGGTCCAAAATATTTTATCTCTCGGAAAAATTTCATAATTGGAAAAAAATATTGAAACCGTAAAATTTCCTTCACAAGGTTCGGAATATTTTCCGTCGGAAAACAATTCTTTCATTCTTACCCTAATTAGGGTTTATACATTCGTACGTACGTTCTTACATACATACTCCGGAACTACGGGGTATAACAGTTGTTATTTATGTTTAGCCGAGAATGGCTTTAAATATGGAACTAGTTTTGTATTATTGTGGGGCAGAATTTTACACGTCTTGTAGGCGTGTAATCCCCTATTATTAAATACATTGTTGAGCCTTAAATGTGGCGTGTTTGGTTATTGAATTCGGCCTTGAAAAAGGTGGCAAAGTATGTAGAAACAAAGGAAGTGCTGTCCGATTTTCCGTAGAATTTAGTGACCTTGCACTTAGAATATTCTACGTTTGAAGCTAGAGGTTTAATGGACGATATGGTCGTTATAGGTTGAATTACTAAGAATAGCGTATTCTACTTCAAGGATGGAATAGCTATCAAGGTTGAAGTACTTCGGAGCATTTTGCTATTTGTCGATAATCGTCGCGAGGTATGTGAACCTCTTCCTTCTTTTGACATGATTCTATGTATGGAATATACATGTGGTATTATTTCATGATCCCTTCTACTCTTAGAAGTTAAGAGGTATGTATGTTGATTTACTCTACGTAAGGGTTATGTCTAAGTTAGCCTAAGTTCTTACCAAGTCTTATGGGGGATGTTGGTAAGAGTCGTTAGGAGGTAATTTGGAGCCAAGTTGACTTGGCTAATTTACGGCACGAATGAGAATAAGTATCGATCAAGCCATTGCAGCGTTAATAAAGGAAAATGTAATGACAATAAATTATATTAAAACAAGTAGAATTCTCCATCTGCATAAAAGCTAAGATAAGACAAAATTGTATTACATTTTCTAGATCATGGCTACTTGAATAAGATCGTTATAAATAAGTATAACTTATTCACAAAGCACCAAGGTATATGTTACTTAATTTAAAAGAGTTTACGTATGAAGTTTTAAGACTATGAATCTCAATTCTTAAAAGGTTAAGAGACTTTATTTTTCAAGTTATGAGACTTGATTCTTAAAGGAGGAAATGAATTGATTTACAAGTATAGAATACTTGATTTTGAAAGACTTGATTTCTAAAGTTAAGAAACTTGTTTTCTTAAAAGTTAAGAGACTTGAAGTATTTTGAAAGCTATGTAATTCGATTTGAATGTATAAGTCTCTTGGTTATAAAAGGAATGAATTTGTCTAAGACATAAATAGTTATAACGACTTTATGGGAAGTTGGTTATAACCACTTTATGGAAGATTAAAAGAATGATTTTCTTCAGTAATGTAAGCAAAGAAATGATTTGAAATAAAGAAGGGCAAATTGTTTTAAAGGTACCAATTGCTTAAGGTTTTTAAGAAAGAAGTCACTTGATTTAGAAGCCGGTAAATGTATTTCTAAAAAGGTATTGTGACTTGTCTTGAAAAGTATATATGACTTGATACTACGGTTGTTAGTATCTTGGAAGTTTCATATGAAAAAGAGTCATTCTAAAGGAGTAGAGGTACGTAGTACGTTGGGTTAAATTCCCGGATTTTATATGACATTATCGCGTCCCAGGAATGGGCCGCGCAGTATACATTTATGGGCAGACTATGTGACCTTACCGCGTCCCAGGAATGGGCCGGGCAATATACCTTTATGGGCAGACTATGTGACCTTACCGCGTCCCAGGAATGGGCCGGGCAATATACTTTTATGGGCAGACTATGTGACTTTACCGCGTCCCAGGAATGGGCCGGGCAGTATACCTTTATGGGCAGACTATATGACTTTACCGCGTCCCAGGAATGGGCCGGGCAGTATACCTTTATGGGCAGACTATATGACTTTACCGCGTCCCAGGAATGGGCCGGGCAGTATACCTTTATGGGCAGACTATATGACTTTACCGCGTCCAGAATGGGCCGGCAGATACCTTATGGGCGAACTATGTGACTTTACGCGTCGTGAATGGGCGGGCGATACCTTTATGGGCGGACTATGTGACTTTACGCGTCCAGAATGGGGACGGCGATACCTTTATGGGCGTACTATGTGACTTTATCGCGTCCCAGTTGGGTAGGCGTTATAAGCGTCCCTCCATAAAGGGCCGGATTATGTTATGCAAGGTAAGTAAGTTATGGTAATGAACTTGACAGGTTTTTCCTAAGCATGTACGTAAGAATGTGACTACAACTTTTATGTAAAAATGGAAAAAGATAATAAGGTACGATTATGTTCACGGGATGGTAATGACACGGTAGGATCTGGTATTTACTTTTTCATACTTGCCCGCTATTCTTTTGTACGCTTATGATTTGTTTCAGACTTTATTTTTCGTTCCATATTCGGTACTGTTATGACTTCTCGCCAGTGCGTTCATGTCTGCAGGTTTAGGTACACAGTTGTGGATCCGTGAGCTTAGGATCCTGGTTCAGCATTTTGAGATGGCTCCAATGTTCCGGAGTTTGTCGTCATGGTTATGTATATTCAGGGGTACGGCGGGGCCTTGTCCCGTCATAGTAATTGTCCAAATCTTAAAGGTCTGTATTCATCTGTGGGCTGGACTGGCTAGAGTTGTTTTTACATTGTTAAACAATGTAGACCCTTTCGGGTAATTTTTATGTTATGGCAACCTTATCGGCTTGGCCTTAGTTAAAAAAAAAAGTGTTATTTATCTTCCGCAGTTTGTTTGTATGATTAGAAGGGTGCCCAGGTAGGGCACCAGTCGTGGCCCGGGGTCGGGTCGTGACAAGTTACCTCCCCTTTTTTTTTACAAAGCGACCCACCAGATATGACTATAGACCTCTAAGTGTTTTGACATAATAACTGTGACGGGATAGGGCCCCGCCATACCCCTGAATGTACATAAATCTACAACCTCGTGGCGAACTAAGCAGCGAAGCCTCCGAGAAAGGAGCTTTCAAGAACCGAACAGGATCCTAAAATGAGGATCGCAAGTTATGCACCTCAACTCGCGGCATGAACGCAACCCCGGCGAGGTCGACAAAATATGTACCAAGTATGTAAAGCGAAAGTCTGTAATTTAAATCATAATAGTCTAAAATAAAGTGGAGACATGTATGATAACCAAATTAACGATAACCGCTTGCCGAAATGAAAGTCGGCTTACCTTTTAAAGACTATTTCAACACATGAACAATAGTCACACCATGGCTGTGGACACAAGCCCTCAAAACCATCACACCCGATGTGGTCTCAAGCCCGCAACACATCAAAGCGTGCCCGTGGAATCCTCCATCACTGCCGACAGCCATAAGTGTAAGATATATCCATGTAACGCGCCCGTGGCATCCTCCATCACTGTCGGCTTGCACATATGCAATATATATATATATATCTCATGCCCGTGGAATCCCTCATCTCGGGTACATGACTTCATGGAGAGCTAATCCTTGGGGTAATAATCGTATATCACATGCCCGTGGAATCCCTCATCTCGGGTACATGTCTTCATGGGGAGCTAATCCATGGGGTAATAATCGTATATCACATGCCCGTGGAATCCCTCATCTCGGGTACATGTCTTCATGGAGAGCTAATTCATGGAGTAATAGTATATAACATGGTCGCATGCCCCAGAATCCCTCATCGTATAAGCATGGCCATGGGGTAATAATCGTATCCGGGAATTTAACCCGCATCCTGGTCGCATGCCCCAGAATCCCTCATCGTATAAGCATGTCCAATGATCAATCACAATGGAAGTGTATCCGTGGAATCCTCCGTCACTGTCGGTATGTCCAAGTAAATTCACAACAAGACAACCGACCCTCCAACTGAGAGTCACGACAGCGTAAAAATATAATACTTGCACTCAAGGCTATCACAAGCATGCATAAGCAAGTTCATAAAATCTTTAGACTTTCATTATCATACAAAAATGAATTTCATTTTTATTAACTCAAGGCACTTTCATATCACATAACAATCCGGGAATTTAACCCAAAGTACTACGTACTTCCATTCTTTTCAAAAGACTCATTTTCATATAAAACCCCAAGATACTAACACCCGCAGTATCAAGGCATGTCTACATTTCAAACAAGTCACTACACTTTTATAAATACATTTTTAGGCTTCTAAATCAAGTGACCCTTACTTTAAAACTTTAAGCAATTGATGCCTTCAAATCAAATTGTCCTTCTTTATTTCAAGTCATTTGTCCTTATTTACATTACTTGAGAAAACCATTCCTTTAACCTTCCATAAAGTTATTATAACCAACTTCCCATAAAGCCGTTATACTAACTTTAAGCTTTAGAATCTAAGACATCTTTTGTCACGACCAACCGGGTCATGATCGTGCCTCTACCGGCACCGTCAGTATTCATCGGAGAATAGCAATGAACATACATAACACATAAACTCGTATAAAGTAAACGCCATCGCAAGCCGAAAGTCGCCTTAAAGTAAATATACTTAATCAAAAGTATAACAAGACAACTTGTTCTTACGCCCCAAACCACAAACGTGACTACAGCACTCTAGAATAACAATCGTGGCGGGACAGGGCCCCGCCATACCCCTGAATGTACAAAATACCTACAATATCAGGGAAAAACCGTACCAACAAAACAAGCCTCCGGAGGAATGGAGCTTCTGACACCAGAACAATGATCCTAAGAATGAGGATCCACCACCTTCTTACCCCTACCTACGGCATGAACGCCCCAGGAAGGGGTCGATTACATGATATGTACTAAGTATGCGAAACTGGAAAATACTGAAAATACCTCATAAGTCTAAAATAACTGAAGACATGTATGATAAACAATTTTACAGAACAATGTGCCTTACTAACAATGAGAATATCAAGCATATACTATACTGCATGAAAATAGGAAGCTCATAATCAAAGCAAGGTCATCCGCCCCGCAGTATCATTAAGCACTCCTACTCCTGGGACTATTTCACCCGCACGGGCATGTGGACCGCATTTAGGTATTCCTCGCATAGGTACTCACCCGCATGAGACTATTTCACCCGCATGAGCCCTACGGACTAGCATGAGGTATCCTCGCATCGTGGGTAGCAAATCCACGGAATATACAAATGCCACAACCCGGGGAATGACCCCGTAATAAATAATAATATATCACTAGCACAAACCGGCTATCATACATAATGCAAGCAAGTTAAGAAACCCCTTAACTTCTTATTACTCTTGTTCATACACCTTCTCATTTTAGTTTACTTAAGGCACTAACATGTCTTTATGAAATCCGGGAATTTAACCCAAAGTACTATGTAGTTCTACTCTTTTAAAACCTTAGGCAATTAATGCCTTAAAAATCAATTTTCCTTTCACAACTTCAAATCATTTATCCGTACTCATTTAACTTAGAGTAAATCTTTCTTTGTTAACCTTCCATAAAGCTAATATAACCAACTTCCCATAAAGTCATTATATTAACGTTATACCTTAGTCAAATACATTTTCCTAACCCAAGGGACTTACACTTTTAAAAAGAAACAAAAATCATATACTTAAACACATCAAGTCCCTTAACTTTGAAAACTCAAGACATCCTTAATACTTTTTAAAGAAATGAGTTAATCCCCCCTTACTCACAAAACTTGGCCATCCTTAAACCAAGTAAGGATATCAAAACCTCAGACGCCATCGCACTATATAGGTAAAGCTATTCATGCTCAAGAGATAGGAAAGTTCCACATACCTCTTCGGTTAATCCACTTGCTAAGTCCAATATACCACACGTAGTACGTCAACCTATAATGACCATAATACGTTTATTAACCTCTAGTTTCAACGTAGAATATTCCAAGTGCAAAGTCACTAAATTCTATGGAAAATCGGGCAGCATTTCCTTTGTTTCTACATACTTTGCCACATTTTTCAAGGCCGAATTCAACATCCAAACGCCACTTTTAAGGCCCAACAATCCAAACAATTCAAAGGGGATTACACACCTAATCTTGGATGTGTAAAATTCTGCCCCATAATGTATAACAACTAACTTAACAAGTTTAAGGTAGTATTTTGGCTACAACATGCTTACATAACTTTCTTATCCAATCCTTTCATATCCAAACCATATTTCTTACATGCAATTTATCTAAGAGCAATATTTTCACCTACAAGTTCTTTCTTCTTCACATGCAACACCAAAAACTAGCAACAAGAGAAAGAATTGTTACCTTAGAGCTTTAGCCAAATTAATCCAACAAATTTGCTAGCCTCCTTTCCAAAAACACTACCACAATAACTCCTATAAGCTTGCAAATAAGTTTCCTTCTTGCCACACTTTTCAGATTTTTCTCAATCCTTGATTTTCTCTTGATTTTCTAGAGAGAAGGAAGAGCTTCTAATTTAGAGAGAGAGAAGAGCTTGAAGAATGACCAAGTCTTCAAGACTTGGTCAATAAATAGTACATGCAAAAATCAGATGGGGGGGGGGGGACACTTGTCACCCTCTCATGACCTTTTTTAAAACAAAACAGTTCAGATTTTTCCACTCACCCTCGCAGAACCTGCCTCGGCGCCGCGGCCCTACAATCGGCGCCGCGGCGCTGAAACTTCTGCCAACCCTCGGATCTTCCGCCCGAGGCCTCGCTTCCCGCGCCCGCGGCCCCGTGGCTCTGTCGAATTATTTTTCTCGTCCGATCACGCCGAACTTGTAACTTCCATAACTTTCTACTCCGATGTCCTATCGACGAACGGTTGGTTGCGTTGGGAACTAGAATCAACGAACTACGTACTAGGACTTTGAAACACCTAGGAACTCATAAGGCAACTGGACATAAACCGCCTCAAAGTGGACTAAAAACCCGTCCGAAACAATCCGTCAACCTATCTTTCGAAAAATTTAAGTCTTAATCCCTTTCGTACGCTCTCATACGCATGGCAAGAACTACGGGGTATAACATTCTCCCCCCTTATAAACATTCGTCCCGAATGTTCCTTCTAGGCTTACTCAAATCACAATCTCAACATAGACCCTCTTAACTATTTCTCTTGCAAATAAAGACGCTTCACATAGCCACAACATTACTCAAGCGTAATTGCTAAATTAAAACTAACAATTAGGAAAGTGGGTTACCTGGAGGTGTAGGGAACAAGTGAGGATACTTCTTCATCATGTCCTCCTCTGCTTCCCACGTTATCTCTTCCCCTGCTCGCTCGCCATAAGACCTTGACGGAAGCCACGCCCTTGTCCGGTCGCTAACTCCGATGATCGAGTATCGCTATGGGACTCTCTCATACGATAACCCTCTCACACCGGACATCACGAATCGGGTGCACTTAGATGGATCTCCAATACATTTCCGCAACATAGATACATGAAAAATCGTTGTACCGCTTCTAGATCGGACACGCATCCAACTCATAGGAAACCTTGCCTACCCTACGGACAACTGATAAGGCCCAATGTACTGGGCTAAGTTTCCCCTTCTTCCCGATCTCATCACGCCTTCCGGGTGATACCTTCGAAGACCCAATCATCTACCTCAAACTCCAAGTGTCGACGCCGATGATCTGATACGACTTCTCGTTGACTCGAAATGACAATAACGCTCCGGATAAGCTTCACCTTATCCATCGCTTGAATCAAGTCCGCCCGACTAACGAACTTCCCCACCTCAAACCAGCCTATCGTGACTGCACTTCCTCCCGTATAAGGCCTCATAAGGCGCCATCCGAATACTAGAATGGTAGCCGTTGTTATATGCAAACTCCACAAGAGGTAAATGATCCTCCCGGTACCCTCAAATCAATAACACAAGCCCGCAAAGATATCCTCGCGGTCCGATAGTACGCTCGTCTGTCGTCGGCCGAGGATGAAACGCAGATCGAGACTCACCGTGTCCCTAATCCTTCCGAAATACCTCGGTTAGCCGAGAACTAGGCTCCCGTCTCAAATGATCGATATAGAACTCCGCGCCTCACAATCTCTCTAATATACAACTGCATAATCCTCTACCGAAAAGTCGCCCCGACCGCGTAGTGGGCTGATTTCGCCGTTGTTATACCCGTAGTTCTGGCCGTGCGATGTGAGCGCATTTAAAGGAGTAAGACTTAAAATTTTCGAAAGATAGGTCGACGGATTGTTTTGGACGGGTTTTTGGTCAACTTTGGGGCGGGTTATGACCCGGTACAATGAGAATTCCTAGGTTTTTCAAAGGCCTAGTGCGTAGTTCGTTGAGTTTAGTTTCCAACGCAACCAACCGTTCGTCGATAGGACATCGGAGTAGGAAGTTATGGGAGTTACAAGTTCGGCGCAGACGGTAAAGGTGTTTGAGCAGAGCTGTGGCCGCGCCGGAAAGATCCGAGGTGCGCTGAAGCTGCAGCGCCGCGCGCCGGAAGCAGGACGCCGGCCGGAAAGTCTGAGTCGGCGAAGTTTCAGCCAGGCGCGGCTCCGAGAGTTAGTGGAAATTTCTCGCATTGTTTTGTTTTAAAAGAGGTCATGGGTGGGTGACAAGTGTCCCCATCTGATTTTGCATGTCTCTTATATTGACCAAGTCTTCAAGACTTGGTCATCTTTCAAATCTCTCTCTCTCTAAGCCAAAGCTCTCATTTCTCTAGAATTCCAAGAGGAATTCAAAGCCTAAGAAAAATCAAAAGTTAAGGACAAGAAGGAAGCTTGTGGCTAGCTTGTAGGAGTTGTTGTGGTGGTGTTCTTGAAAAAGAGGCTAGCAAAATTGTTGGAATAACTTTGGCTAAAGCTCTAAAGGTAACAATTCTCTCTTGAGCTAGTTGTTGATGTTGCATGTGAAGAAGAAGGAACTTGTTATAGTAAATAATGCTCTTAGATTCATTGCATGTAAGAAATATGATTCGATGTGAAAGAATTGGTTAAGAAGATAATGTGAGCATGTTGTAGCCTAAAAACTACCTTAGACTTGTTAAGTTAGTTGTTTTACCTTGTAGGCAGAATTTTACACATCTAAGTTTAGGTGTGTAATCCCTTTGAAATGTAGGATTGTTCAGCCTTAAATTTGGTGTTTGGATATTGAATTCGACCTTGAAAAAGATGGCAAAGTATATAGAAACAAAGGAAGTGCTTCAAATTTCCTTAAGAATTAGTAACTTGAACTGAATATTCTACATTGAAATTAGAGGTTAATAAACGACATGGTCATTATAGGTTGACATATTACGTATGTATTTTGGGCTTATTAAGTGGATTGACCGAAGAGGTATGTGGAGCTTTCTTATCTCTTGAGCATGAGTAGTTGTAAACTATGTTGTACGGTAGACGTACAAGATTTGACATTTTCACTTGTTTTAAGTATATGATACTTGTTTCGTTTTAAAGTATAAGTCCCTTGGATATAGGGAGATGTGTTTGACTAGTGTATAATGGTTATATAACAACTTTATGGGAAGTTGGTTGTATTAGATTTTGAAAGGTTAACAAAGAAAGGTTTACCCTAAGTAAAACAAGTACGGGTAAATGATTTGAAACTGTGGAAGGTGAATTGATTTTTAGGCATTGATTGCCTAAGGTTTTAAAAGGAAATGTGACTTGTCTTGAAAAGGAATCGTAACTTGATACTGTGGTTATTAATATCTTGAGAATTTTATATAAAAAGAGTTATTTCTTAAAAAGGTTAGAAGTACGTGGTACTTGGGTTAAATTCCCGGATTTTCTCTTAAAAGACATGTTAGTGCCTTAGGTATACTAAAATGAGAGGATAATTATTAATAATGTTAATAAGAAGTTAGGGGATTTCTTAACTTGCTTATGTTATGATAAGCCGGTAGCGCTTATGTTATGTTATGATAAGCCGGTAGCGCTTATGTTATACATGATAGCCGGTTGTGCTAGGTGATATGTTCTTACGGTACACGGGTTATTCTTGTTATTTCCTTTTGACATACCGACACGATGGATGGTCCACGTATGCGCTCATTAGGATGGTTCACTACTTATTCTTGTTAATTCTTGTTGGCATCGACACGATGGATGGTCCACTGCATGCGTGATTCTTGTTATTTCCTTTGGACATACCGACACGATGGATGGTCCACGTATGCGCCCATTAGGATGGTTTACTACTTATTCCATGGATTTGCTACCCATGATGCGAGTGAGGCGATTGTACTCACGCGGTCCACGATCGCTGCGCGTGAAATAGTCCCACGCGAGTGCGGCGCTTGTACTCATGCGGGTCCACGTGATCCACGCGGTGAAATAGTCCCATGTGGGTGAAATAGTCCCATACGAGGCGGATGACCTCACGCTGGTCCACAGACCCATGCGTTGAAATAGTCCCAGAGTAGGATTGCTTAATGATACTACGGGCGAGGTACCCTGTTTTGATCATGAGCCTCCTATTTTTATGCAGTAAAATTTATACTTGTTACTCTCATTGTTTGTAAGGCACAGTGCAAGGTAAATTGATTTTCGTCTATGACTCCAGCTTATTTTGACTTATGATATTATTACAGTATTTTCCAGTTTTGCATACTTGGTACATATTGTGTACTGACCCCCTTCCTCGGGGGCTGCGTAAGGGAAAGCAGGTGGTGGATCCTCATTATTAGGATCTTTACTCAGGTGTCAGGAGCTCCATTTCTCCGGAGGCTAGACTTTTGGTACGGTTCTCCCTGGTGTTGTAGATGTTTGTACATTCAGGGGGTATGGCGGGGCCCTGTCCCGTCATAGTGTTTACACCTTCTTAGAGGTCTGTAGTCCTGTTATACATTGGGTTTTTAAGGATGTAACTATTCAGTTTTTGTTATATTTAGAGGTAGCCATTTTGGGTTAGCCTGCTTTACATTCTATGTGGGTTCTTGTTGTGAGTTTATTTTCCGCTGGTTTTCTCTGATGTTGTATCACAAAGGTGCCCGGGGTAAGGAACCAGTCGCGGGCCCGGGGTCGGGTCGTGACAAAAGTGGTATCAGAGCAGTTAATCCTCGGAAAGGGTCTACAGGCCGTATCTAGTAGAGTCTTGATTATCGGTGTGTTGTGCACCACATCTATAATCAGGAGGCTGCAGGAAATTTAGGATTGGTTTCCATTCTTTCACTCTAAGATCGTGCAATAGAGCTGTGTTATAGGTTGAACTCCCTCTGACATATTTTCCTGTATCAGTTATGCCTCCACGCAAGGCAACCGCGGCCCAGAAGGGCAAGGCAGCAGAGGGAACTACTAGTAGGACACCGAGGGTTACGGGTGTCACGACACGACCCCGGGCCCGTGACTGGTGCCTTACCCCGGGCACCCTAGTGATACAACATCAGAGTAACCAGCGGAAAATAAAACAAGACATGAAGCAATATGAATGAGAAACAGTTTATCTTAGAAAAGTTGCCTTTCGGCATATATATATATAAAAAAACTTGAACAGTTACATCCCTTTTACAAACCCTGCCCACAACAGTACTACAGACCTCTAAGAATGTTATAACAAAATGACGACAGGCTCCGCCATACCCCCGATGTAAGTACCTACAACGACAGGGACTATACCACGTATAAGCCTCCGAGAAACGGAGCTTCCCAAAACGTTGAACTGTGACCTATGAGCGAGGATCAACAATCGTGTACTTTTACCGCAGATGAACGCAGCCCGAAGGAGGTCGATAACAGTACCAAGTATGAAATCGAAAATATCAGAAGTGAAATCATAATAGTCTATGTAAAATGAAGACATATATGATAACCAATTTACGATGCACAATATGTAAGCAAATATGTTGTCGTGACTCACGCCCTTAAAGTCATTACTCAAATATAACCACGGGTCTCATGCCCACAATATCAATCATGCCGTGGAATTCCTTCTCACCACTGCAATCCATGATATAAAAGCACCAAGGAATACACATGAACACCGTGTCCCACTGTGTCATAATAAAACGCACGGTAAGTACGGGCATAGCCGACTACTAAAACCCACGCATTAATAATGCTATAAAATCAGATCACGAGGTCTTTCTGCACCGCACTACATGATCGGCCGCCACTCGCCTCGCATCAATGCGCGTTTAACTCGAACTTACCGCAGCTCGCGATAGGCCACATAGCCCGCATGAGGTATTCTCGTGTCGGTAGCTAACCCGCGGTACCTCTCGACTCGCACCGCGATAGTCACATAGACCGCATAGTCACACACCGCATAAGGCACTCCTCGTGACGGGATAATACACCGTAATGATCAATCCTGAACTCCCGCAGCTCGCGCATAGTCACACGCAGCATAGGCCGATAGACGCATCAAGGGTGGCAAGTCCTCAGATAACAAGTCGTGGAGTATGTGATATAATAACAGATAACGGGCTTAACGCTTAACAACGTAAGCATAACAAGAATAACCCCTTACACAACATCACAAGACACTAACACGCCAGAAGATCATAACATGTTTACTTATCAAACCAACAAGAAAGTATTACAAGGCTATCACAAACCAAAATAGTCAAGTTATTCACACAAGGTACTTTCTATTTTATGTCAACAAGTTCGGGTTTTTATCCCCAAAGTACTTCATACATTAACTCTTTAAAACCAAGTACTCATTGCTCACGAACGAGGTTTCACACTTTTAACAAAATTCATATCAAGTCAATTTAGTCAAGTCTCTTATCTTCAAAAGATTCATAGATCATAGTTTTAAACACTTAACAACGAAATCTCCTTTTAAAATAATTTGAGTAACATATGCCTTATGTGTGAGTAGGTTATTCTTTTTATAACAATCTTATTAAAGCAAACATGATCTAGAAATGTAATACAATTTTGTCTTATCTTAGCTTCTATGCAGATGGAGGTTTCTAGGTTTTAATAATCCTTAATTAGTCAATACATTTTCCTTTATTAGCGCTGGTTGGTTTGTTCGACACTTATTCTCATTTCCAAATCAATATAAGGCTTTCGTAAACAATTAAGTAAACCGTTCCTTTTATCTTTCTTAAGTCGTTATACCTAACTCCCCATAAAGCTAGTATAACACTTAAGCTTTTAAAACAAAGTATTACTCTTCTTTCAAAAACGATTCTTAATTCTTTTGAAATACATCAAGATTCTCATTATTTAAAACTCAAGTCAAAAGACATCGAAGTAAAACCACGCTCGCTTAACACACGCACGTCTACCGTACTATATATATTCTTTTTAAAATATCATGCTCAAGAGGATAGGAAGAATCACATACCTCCTCGGCGAAATCCACCTGCCAAGTCGAATATGTCGCGCCAGAGTACCAACCTATAATAGTCAAATACGTCTATCAACGCCTAGACTACTCTGCAGAATATTCTAGCGAAGGTGCTTATTGCTACGGAAAATCGGGCAAGACTTCCCTACGCCTAACTACACAAGTCTCGTCAGAATACACCCTATGTAATTACAGCTCAATTCTCTTCTTTTATACCATCCTTCTATATCTTATACTCATTTATAAACTACTAGATGTAATCTCCAATTACAATGGAAGGACAAAGATATTTACCTCGATAAGCCCAAAATTATCCAAGTTTAAATGTCGATCCCGAACAACGCTTAGCTCCTAACTGTGCTCCAATTTGCTCCCGAAACCCTTAGAAGTTCTACACAACTTCTACTTAATACTTCAACCACTATGAAGATTTTTCTAGGGTTTCGCTTTGTGACTAAAGAAAGCACAAAGAGTATTTCCTCTTAGTATTGAAATAACTTTGGAATACTACAAGGTATAAGTGGCTAAGGTATTTTGAATTGTAACAATACTTGAGAATACTTTTCTACCAAGGGGAGAGATTGACGAAACAACTAGGAACAAGGGGGTGCTTCACTGCATAGGGAAAAGGGGGGAGGGAGTTGGGACGAGACTTCAATAAGGGAGAGGGAGTTTTTGGAGACTTGGAAATTGTGTTAAGTGAATGAAGAAGTCTTGCACAAGAGGGGGGTATTTTGTTATACCCCGTATTCTCAGGGTATGTATGCGAGGACGTACGTACGAGAGCGACAGAAAAATTGGAAAGGAAGAAAGAGGTGATTCTTCCACGGAAAAAGTTTCCGGTTTTTGTAAGGAAAATGTTCGTTGAAGGAATCGGGTTCCCAGATTGGAATTTGGGCTTCTTAGATTATATTAGAATTATGGAATTTTATTTTCTGAATGGTCACGCTGGGCCCACTGGAGAAATTTACTTTTATAAGGCCCACTTTGTTTTCTAGATTTTGGCCATTGTGGATATTTTTCGAAGACGTTTTATGAGGGCCATTAGGAGGGTGACACGTGTCACCCCGCCTAGTGGCTTCGGCGAATGACATTTGTGCACAACACCCTGCTAGAGTCGTTTTTGTAAACGCTTTACATAACTTGCGAGGAAAATTCCGCTATGTCTTTTCTTATTTTTGCGGATTTTTCCGAGAGACGAAACATTTTGGACCAACGGAGGGTGATATGTGTCACCTCACATTGGAAGCAAGTGGGTGCTTTGATTTGGGCGCCCGAGGACGCTTGGCCTCGCACAATGGTTCCTTGTTTGGCCTTGTTTTGTGCCTTGTTTTGTGGCTTGTTTGGTGCAATGTTTTGTGGAGTAGGTTAGGGTGTACTTGGCTTGATCAAGGCCATACACTTGCCTTGCACATGGCTTGATCTTGGCCATCGGTTGGCCTTTGGCTTTCCTATAAATACCACTCTCTTGAAGACTTCATTCATCCAAAATCTTCCAAGTCTTGAAACCCCTCCTCCCTCTTGTTGACTCTCGCCCAAGAGCCCTCTCCCCTTAAAATTGGCCTTGGCCGAAACCCTCCTCTTCCTTTTGAGGTGTGGTAGGAGGTACTACCTCCCTGTGGTGCTAGGTAGGGTACCCCACTAGCCTAGTTGTTTCGTATAAATACACCCCCCTCTTGGTAGAAATACTCTCCGAGTATTGTTATAATGCCCAAAATACCTTAGCCTTTACCTTGTTGTATTCCAAAAGTTACCTCTTTACGTAGAGCCCGGAAATACTACCTTTTGTCCTTTTAGTCTCAAACCGAAACCCTAAGGAAATCTTCATAGTTGGTTGAAGTATTTGAGTAGAAGTTGGTTAGAACTTCTAAGGGTTGTTTGGAGCGGATTGGAGCGCACGGAGTAGGAGCTAAACCTTGCTCAGGATCGACATTATAACTTGGATAATTTTGGGCTTGTCGAGGTAAATAATCTTGTCCCCCTTTTGTAATTGGAAATTACATGTTAGAATATATAGTTGAAGTATACTATATATGAAACTATACTTAGTATTCGGCAATGTCTTTTGACTTAAGCCTGAAGAATAAAGAACTGAACTGAACTGTAATTACATAGGACTGTATTGCAGTAGACTTGTGTAGAGTTACTAAGTAGGATGGTACACGTCCGGTTAGACGTGTAAACCCCCCCCCCCTGGTTGGCTTGGTAGCCGGCCTCGATAGAGGAGGAGATTTGCGCTGTTGCGGGGGGGGGAGGTGCTGCCGAATTTTCTGTAGAAAGATAGAAACTTGTGTTTTGGGGTTAATAGACGTTTGTGACCTTTATAGGTGAAAGTACTAAGAGTAGCGTATTCTACTCGAGGAGTGGAAAGGGCTAGCAAGGTTGTAGTACTTGGAGCATTTTGCTTATTGTCGATAAATCGTCGCGAGGTA
The DNA here is from genome assembly GCA_029844215.1 of Przewalskia tangutica. Taxonomy (NCBI): domain Eukaryota; kingdom Viridiplantae; phylum Streptophyta; class Magnoliopsida; order Solanales; family Solanaceae; genus Przewalskia; species Przewalskia tangutica. The sequence goes on from CM056728.1 coordinate 73,013,083, forward strand.
TGTGAACCTCTTCCTATCTCTTCTAGCATGATATGTGTGAACTATGTAGTACGGTAGACGTACATGTGTTAACTGTGTTTGATTGTTCTTAAAACATAAAGTGTTATAACGGCTTTATGGGAAGTTGGTTATAACAACTTTATGTAGGTAAGAAAATACTTTGTGGTTTTAAAAGGTAACTGATGTGAATTATAACTGGCTAGTTATAATAAAGAACTTGATGTATTTCAAAAGATTTATAAATCGTTTTGAAGGGAGAGTAATACTTGGTTTTAAAGGTTTTAAAAAAAAAAGAGTTATACTAGCTTTATGGGGAGTTAGGTATAATGTCTTAAGAGAGGTAAAGAAAATGGTTTACTGATGTTAGAAGTTAAGAGACTTGATCTTATAAGATAAGAGACTTAACTTATTTGTTTTAATGTGAATGTTTGTGTGAAACCTCATTCGTGAGTAATGAGTACTTGGTTTATTTAAAGGGATAATGTTTCTTGATTTCGAAATCAGAATGTGTATCGACAGCACCCCGCGGCGTTAATAAAGGAAAATGTATTGAATAATGATGTATCGTATTAAAACCAGTAGAAACCTCCATCTGCGTAGAAACTAAGATGAGACAAAATGATATTACATTTTCTAGATCATGGTCACGTAATAAGAATGTTGTAAACAAGAATAACCTACTCTCACGTGAGACATATATTACTCAATTGTTCTAAAAGGAATCAAGTGATTAAGTTTGGGAACTATGAAACCATTTGAAAATGAGAAGCTTGAGTAATCAAACTAGCAAAGCGGAACTTAGGAAAGAATGTTGTTACTTGATTTTTGAAAAGGAATGTGGGTTGGTCATTCTAATACTACGGTATCGGGTGACTTTTATAAAAGTAATGGATCTCTTTTAAAAGAACTTAACGTATGTAGTACTTTGGGGCTAAAAACCCGACTTTGGCATAAAATGAAAGTACTTTGAGTTGTGTGAAACTTGCCTATGCTTGTTGTTGTGAAACTTGCCTATCTTGTTGTGGTGAAACTTGCTATGCTTGTGATGATAGCCTTGTTGTGCAAGTGTGGTATTTACGTGTTCTGCGTCTCTCGATGGAGGCGGTTGACTTGTTGAGAACTTACTTGGACGTCTTTGGCGGTGATGGAGAATTCCACGGGTATGTTTCCATTTTTGATTATTGTCTTGTTGTTGATGCCACGTGGACATGTCTACACCGGCAGATTCCGCAGCGTCGACGTGCGGCGGGTTGATTACGATATATGGTTATTATCGCAACATGGACGTGTCTACCGTCTGATTCCGGCATGTGGCCGTGCGGGGTTGACCACCCATATATTGTTATTGAGGTTACATGGGCATGTCTACACCGACGCAATATTAGGGGCATGTGGCCATGCGGCCTTGTTATTATTGTTGCATCATGGACATGTCTACCGTCACGATGATTCCGGCATGTGGCCATGATGCTAACATGATGGATGTGGTGGGCGTGAGACCCATAGTTAGATTTTAGTGGTGACTTTGAGGCGTGAGTCCCGACGGCGCTTTTATGTTGCGTCGTATTTTGGTTATCATACATGTCTCCGCTTGATATAGATCGTTATGATTTAACTGCATATTCTGATTTCACATACTTAGTACTGTTGTCTCGACCTCGCCCGAAGGCTGCGTTCACGCAGTAGAATACATCGGCCGTGGATCCTCGCCATGTGATCACGATTCAGCGTATTAGGAAGCTCCGCTTCTCCGAGGCTTATCTTTTGGTATGTGTTTTCTGAGTTGTAGGTTCTTGTACATTCGGGGGTATGGCGGGCCCCGTCCGTCATAGTCGTTGTAAATCTTAGAGTGCAGAATCGTTGTGGCGGGGTTGTAAAAGGATTAAAATGTTCGTGTTTTATGTATACCGAAGGCAACCGCTTTGGCTGGCCTTTATTATTATATCTCTTGTTGCGTGTCTAAGTTTTTATTTCATTGGTTTTTCTCGATGTTGTATCACTAGGGTGCGGGGTAAGGCACGATCCACGGGCGAATTTCGGACGCTACAAGTGGTATCAGAGCGCTTAGTCCTCGGAAAGTGTCTGCACCGTGTCTAGTAAGTCTTGATTATCGGTGTGTTGTGCACCACATCTATAATCGTGAGGCTATAGGACATGTAGGATTGGTTTCTATTCTTCTCATTACGAGATCGTGCCTTAGAGTGAGTTGTAAGTTGGACCCTCCGATGTGTTTCATTTTACGATTATGCCTCGCGCAAAGCGGCCGGTGCCGGAAGGGCAAGGCAGCGTGAGGCGCTAGTGGGATCTGAGGAGTACAAGTAGGCGCGAGCGGTCGAAGACTGAGCCAGTGCTTAGACGGCGAAGTTTCGCGCCGCCCGAGATCAGCGGGTTTAGAGCGCGGCCGTGGCTGATGAGACTCTGATGCGAGCCTCGGTCCGCGATGCAGGCGGGGAGATGGTCGCGAGAGATGGCGATTATTGGCGTGGTTGTGGCGAGATATGAGAGCAGTGGATCGCGGCGATTCGGTTCAGCGGCTTTGGTGCGCCCGGAGCGAATAGTTTGAGGCTACGGGACTTTACGAGTTGTAGCCCGCGAGTTTTATGGGTCGAGGCACGAGGATGATCCAGGAGTTCATCCGTCGATTCTGAAGGATCGTCACGCGGTGATCAAGGCTTGAGACCGAGTCTGTGACCTCGGTTCGCATCAGTGCGTGATACCGATCGATTGGTTTGATTCGCGGAGCTTTCGGGAGAGCATGCACCTCAGCAGTATGGGATGAGTTTTGGGGCTTTTCTCACGCACTTCTTGCCTCGCGGATGAGGAGGCACGGGCGACAAATTTTATTCTTGAGGCAGAGAGCGCGCTGTCGGGAGTACAATGTCGAGTTCGATTCTTTGGCTCGATATGTCCACTGCGCTTGTTGCAGATATGGAGGATAGGGTGCATCTCTACGCCACGGGCTAGATGATTATATGGCGAGTCTTGTGCGGGTGTTTCTCTTGTAGGGCATGGACATTGCCGCATTCGAGCTCGTGCACTTGGAGTGCGAGCCCGAGATCGGCAGGTGGACCGCTTTCAGCGAAGAAGGCGAGCGGCCGGATATTTTAGCGACTTTCGAGGCGGACCGCCTCGGCCGAGACTAGTTATGTACCTCCGCCATTGCAGTGGTCCTCCGCGACGCCGGGACCCAGGATATTCGAGGGAGGTCGGGGCTCCCGTGTTTGAATGTTCGAGAGTAGGGGTGTTGGCGAATCACGATCACCCCTACCTCGGTGTGGTCGATGTGGTAGACCGCATTTCGGAGTGTCGTAGTACCAAGGAGCTTGTTATTCTTGCGGCCAGGCCATATGACGAAGGCTGTCCGAGGGGAGTGTAGCGGTAGGATAGCACAGACTACTAGGCGGATTGCGGGCGGTAAGTCGCGGTGGAAGTTCGATTTTAGCGGTCCTTGAACCGCCTAGTTTGGTATATCCTTAACCACCTGTAGATACTTGTATGTATTGTTGTTAATGATGTGTTAAGTGTTATGTTCGGATAGCTTTGTGCTAAATGTGATTTAGACACACAGTTATTGTAGAAGGGTAAGTATGGGGGCATGGTAAGTGTGAACCTGGTATCGCGATTGAGACCTTAGAGGTAAGGTCGTCTTGAGTAAAAGATTCGTTTTATGTTTGACCTTTATCAGTCGTGGTATACGTGGGTTTTATTTGTGTGATAAGTCCATGGGTAGTGTGAGATGGAAGTGGTAGCTTTCATGATGTGATTTAGCGAGGATTGTTCCGTGTCGGGAGCGAGGGCTTGACGCGATTGTGGGTCGGGTTGAGGGCGTGATACGGGTCAACCCGTGCCCGGATTAAGGTGGGGTCAGTTAGGTGGTCCCGCCAGGTGGTAGGGTCACGAGGATGCTAGGCCCAAGTTTGTATGATCATCGTATGAGTTCGTGGACGCGTTCCACGAAGCGGTTCGTAAAGGCCGGAATGGCCTTAAGGAAGTTTGAGGTTAGTAAGATGACCAAGTTTGGAGGTAGTGACTCAGAGATTTTTGGGAGCAAGTAATGACTGAAGTATGGTGCGTAATGGGAGAGTTCAAGTGTTCGAGAAGGGCGACGGGTAAGGAAGGAAGAGAGCGTGTGTTATTTCGTGGCGGCGTGGCGTTGACAACTTGTTAGAGGAACTTCATCGATATCCGTCTTGAGAAGGAACATTCTGGACGAATGTTTATAAGGAGGAGAATGTTATACCGTATTCTCGGGTATGTATGCGAGGGCGTGCGTCACGAGGCGGCAGAAAAATTGGAAAGGAAGAAAGAGGTGATTCTTCCACGGAAAAAGTTCCGGTTTTGTAAGGAAAAATGTTCGTTGAAGGGAATTGGGTTCCCAGTTTGGAATTTGGGCTTCTTAGATTATATTAGAATTATGGAATTTTATTTTTCGGAAATGGTCACGTGGGGCCAGGAGAAATTCTGGTTTTGTAGGGCCACTTTGTTTTGAGATTTTGGCCATTGTGGATATTTTTGGAAGGCGCTTTATGAGGGCCATTAGGAGGGTGACACGTGTCACCCCGCTAGGTAATGGCCGAATGACATTTGTGCACAACACGGTTAAGTCGTTTTTGACGAAGCGTTTTACATAACTTGCGAGGAAAATTCCGGCTATGTCTTTTCTTATTTTTGCGGATTTTTCGAGGCGAAACATTTTGGACCAACGGGAGGGTGACGTGTGTCACCTCACATTAAACAAGTGGGGTGCTTTGGGCGATTTGGGCGTCAGAGGGCGTTGGCCTTACCGATTGGTTCCTTGTTTTGGCCTTGTTTTGTGCCTTGTTTGTGGCTTGTTTGGTGCAATGTTTTGTGGAGTAGGGTTAGGGTGTACTTGGCTTGATCAAGGCCATACACTTGCCTTGCACATGGCTTGATCTTGGCCGTTGGTTGGCCTTTGGCTTTCCTATAAATACCACTCTCTTGAAGACTTCATTCATCAAAAATCTTCCAAGTCTTGAAACCCCTCCCTCCTCTTGTTGAATCTCGTCAGAGCCCCTCTCCCCTTAAAATTGGCCTTGGCCAAAACCCTCCTCTTCCTTTTGAGGTGTGGCGAGAGGTACTACCCTCCACTGTGGTGCTAGCGTGGGGTACCCACTAGCCTAGTTGTTTCGTATAAATACACCCCTCTTGGTAGAAATACTCTCAGTATTGTTATAATGCCCAAAATACCTTAGCCTTTACCTTGTTGTATTCCAAAGTTACCTCTTTCGTAGAGCAGGAAATACTACCTTTTGTCCTTTTAGTCTCAAACCAAAACCCTAAGGAAATCTTCATAGTTGGTTGAAGTATTTGAGTAAGTTAGTTAGAACTTCTAAGGGTTGTTTGGAGCGGATTGGAGCGCCGGAGTAGGAGCTAAACCTTGCTCGGGATCGACATTATAACTTGGATAATTTTGGGCTTGTCGAGGTAAATAATCTTGTCCCTTTTGTCATTGGAAATTACATGTTAGAATATATAGTTGAAGTATACTATATATGAAACTATACTTAGTATTCGGCAATGTCTTTTGACTTAAGCTGAAGAATAAAGCGAATCTGATCGTAATTACATGGGGTGTATTGCGGTAGACTTGTGTAGAGTTACTAAGTAGGATGGTACACGTCAGGTTAGGCGTGTAAACCCCACCAGTTGGCTTGGTAGCGGCCTCGATAGATGAGGAGATTTGCGTTGCGGGGAAGTCTTCTTAGAATTTTACGTAGAAAGATAGAAACTTGTGTTTTGGGGTTAATAGACGTTTGTGACCTTTATAGGTGAAAGTACTAAGAGTAGCGTATTCTACTCGAGAGTGGAAAGGGCTAGCAAGGTTGTAGTACTTGGAGCATTTTGCTTATTGTCGATAAATCGTCGCGAGGTATGTGAACCTCTTCCTATCTCTTCTAGCATGATATGTGTGAACTATGTAGTGCGGTGAGCGTGCATGTGTTAAGCGTGTTTGATTGTTCTTAAAACATAAAGTGTTATAACGGCTTTATGGGAAGTTGGTTATAACAACTTTATGTAGGTAAGAAAATACTTTGTGGTTTTAAAAGGTAACTGATGTGAATTATAACTGGCTAGTTATAATAAAGAACTTGATGTATTTCAAAGATTTATAAATCGTTTTGAAGGGAGAGTAATACTTGGTTTTAAAGGTTTTAAAAAAAAGAGTTATACTAGCTTTATGGGAGTTAGGTATAATGTCTTAAGAGGTAAAGAAAATGGTTTCTTGATGTTAGAAGTTAAGAGACTTGATCTTATAAGATAAGAGACTTAACTTATTTGTTTTAATGTGAATGTTTGTGTGAAACCTCATTCGTGAGTAATGAGTACTTGGTTTATTTAAAGGGATAATGTTTCTTGATTTGGAAATCGAATGTGTATCGACAGACCATTGCGGCGTTAATAAAGGAAAATGTATTGAATAATGATGTATCGTATTAAAACCGGTAGAAACCTCCATCTGCATAAAAACTAAGATGAGACAAAATGATATTACATTTTCTAGATCATGGTACATTGTAATAAGAATGTTGTAAACAAGAATAACCTACTCTCGCGTGAGACATATATTACTCAATTGTTCTAAAAGGAATCAAGTGATTAAGTTTGGGAACTATGAAACCATTTGAAAATAAGAAGCTTGAGTAATTGAAACTAGGCAAGCGGAACTTAGGAAAAGAATGTTGTTACTTGATTTTGAAAAGGAATGTGGGTTGGTCATTCTAATACTACGGGTCGGGTGACTTTTATAAAAGTAATGGATCTCTTTTAAAAGAACTTAACGTATGTAGTACTTTGGGGCTAAAAACCGGACTTTGGCATAAAATGAAAGTACTTTGAGTTGTGTGAAACTTGCCTATGCTTGTTGTTGTGAAACTTGCCTATGCTTGTTGTGGTGAAACTTGCCTATGCTTGTGATGATAGCCTTGTTGTGCAAGTGTGGTATTTACGTATTCTGCGTCTCGATAGAGGCGGTTGACTTGTTGAGAACTTACTTGGGCGTCTTTGGCGGTGATGGAGAATTCCACGGGTATGTTTCCATTTTTGATTCTTGTCTTGTTGTTGATGTCACGTGGACATGTCTGCCGTCTGATATTCGGCGTCGGCCATGCGGCGGGTTGATTACCGATATATGGTTATCTTGCAACATGGGCGTGTCTACCGTCTGATTCCGGCATGTGGCCGTGCGGCGGGGTTGACCACGATATATTGTTATTGAGGTTACATGGGCATGTCTACACCAGCCTTGATTCGGGCATGTGGCCATGCGGCGCTTATTATTGTTGCATCATGGACATGTCTACCGTCTGATGTTAGGGCATGTGGCCATGATGCGAACATGATGGATGTGGTGGGCGTGAGACCCATAGTTAGATTTAGTGGTGACTTTGAGGCGTGAGTCACGACTTGACCTTTTATGTTGCGTCTTGTATTTTGGTTATCATACATGTCTCTGCTTGATATAGATGTTATGATTTAAGCTGCGATATTCTGATTTCACATACTTGGTACTGTTATGCGACCTCGCCCGGGCTGCGTTAAATCCGCGGTAGAGTACATCGATCGTGGATCCTCGCCATAGGATCACGATTCGTATTGGGAAGCTCCGTTTCTCGGAGGCTTATCTTTTGGTATGTGTTTCCCGAGTTGTAGGTTCTTGTACATTCGGGGTATGGCGGGGCCTGTCGTCATAGTCGTTGTAAATCTTAGAAGTGCATGAAATCTTGTTGTGGCGGGGTTGTAAAAGGATTAAAATGTTCGGGTTTTATGTATATCAAGGCAACTATTTTGGTTGCTTTGTTTATTATTATATCTCTTGTTGCATGTCTAAGTTTTTATTTCGCTGGTTTTTCTCGATGTTGTATCACTAGGGTGCCGGGGTAAGGCACGATCCACGGGCAATTTGGGGCGTTACATATTTATAGAACACCAGGCGAATTAAAACAAATGGTGGGTGTAGATGTGGTAGCTTGTTCTAGTGAGGTCTTCCACCAAGTGTCCACCGCAAAGTTGGGACATATGTCCACCACAATATTGGGACATATGTCCCCCACAACAATGAGCCAAGTGGCCTTCCACTAGCTCAAGAAAACGCATGGCAAGCCTCCCAATGCCCACAAAATCGCCCTTCACCTACTCCCACTCACCAAAAGAAAATATCTTCCAAGACTTTGACCACTTGACCTTGTCCACTTGGCCAACCTTCGTCAACCCATACAACTAAGGGTGACACATGTCGCCTCCTATTAGTCCAAAGATCTCGTCTCTCGGAAAAATCCGTAATCGGTTAAAATATTAAAAACGTAGAATTTCCTTCACAAGGCTCGAAATCTTTTCCGTTGAAAGTTCATAATTTCATCCTTAACCTAATTAGGGTTTGTACAAATGTCGTCGTCCTCACATACATACTCGGAAATACGGTATAACATTCTCCCCTCGCCGAAACATTCGTCCGAATGTTCCTTTTGAGCAGATAACGAAGAAGTTCCTTATAACTTAACAAGTTGCGATGCCACACATGGCCACAAAAATAACACAGCGCAAATCTGAAATCTACGTCCACGAGAATCACCTCTATCATCACAAAAGCTCCCACTTCAAGGGCTAAAAGATACTCATTCGCACCTTTACTTCACATAAGAAATGATCACTTCATTCTCTTAACCTATGCTCGCTTCTCCCTTTCTCGTCGTACTCGAACTCTTCCTACTATCGTACCACCTTTATTGTATTGTTTCAAACATCTCGGGGTTACTATCTCCAACTTGGTCATCATTAACTAGGAACACTCTGGATGGATCTCCGATACTTTTCCGAACATAGAAACATAAAAGACCGGACGTACTGCCTCCTAAGTCGGATGACAAATGCTAACATATAGGCAACCTGGCATATTCTTCACATGATCTGAAAAGACCCAAAGTAACTCGGGTTAAGTTTCCCCTGCTTTCCAAATCTCGTCACACCGCCCAGGTGGTACATGAAAGGCCGTCGTCCTGAACTCCAAGTATCGTATGATTATCCGCCCGACTCATGTCGACTCTGAGCTGTAAATAACCTCTCCTGGATAAGCTTCACCCTATCCACATCCTGCTGAATCAATTATGAACCAACCATCTGAACCTTGCCAACATCGAACAAATCGACTGGCAACCTACACTACCGCCCCTACAAGGCTTCATAAGGCGACATCCGAATACTTAAATGGTAGCTATAATGATACTCACTCAACGAGAGGCACATAATCCTCACTACTACTCCTGAAATCAAAACACCGGCCCGAGGGTGAATGCAATACTGAGACTCACCTGAGTTCCTAACCTTGCCTGGTAAAACCTCCATAAAAAGAAATAGCCGTAAACTGGGCTCCACTGCATGTCATAAGTAAAAGTAGGAACCCCGTGCAGTCTTACAACCTTCCTGATATATAACATCTCGCATAACCCTCTGCCGAGTAAACGGTCTCTACTGAAAGACAAGATGGGCTGACCTCATCGGCCCGACTACTGGTCGAACGCATTCACGAACTCGTACGATGGTTAACTAAACTTGGGCCTAGCACCCTCGTGACCCTATCACAAAGCGGGACCACCACAATTTTTCCTTACTTCAAACTGGGCTGCGGGTTGACCCGCACCGCCTCGGCCACCCGTTTTGCGCCAAGCTCTTGTTTCCCGATCCTGAACAACCTCACCAACAAGTCACGAAAACCTAGTGGTCTTCTTAGCTCAACTACCCTCTTTCATTTCACACTACTCAGGGACTTATCACACAAATATATCTCACGTATACTATGCACTCCGATAAGGGTCCAACATAAAAATAAATATTGTACTCGAGATGGCCTCGCCTCTAAGGTCTCCACGTATAATATCCTAAAGCTCACAATTTCCCTATCCCCAATCATACCCTTTTAACAAACCATGATTTCTAATCACAATTAACACAATGCTATCTGAACAACACTTAAGATATACTCATCTTATCACACATACTAATCTCTAGAGGGTTAAGGATAAACCTGTATCTACTGCTTCACTCCCCTTTGTCGTTCTAATCAATCCTGCCCTGTTGGGCGCATAGCTAAGGAAGGTGATGAACTAGCCACTGATCCTGAAGGCTGAGTCTCTACATCCGCGCCACCTCTGGTTGGACAATTTCTCGCAAAATGGCCCCGCTCCATGGCATAACAAGTGTCGAAGAAATGCGACACTCCCACAATGACACCTACCTGGCGGCGCAGAGGTGGGGTGGCCTCTGCCTAACACCCCTTCCTCTCCGAACTCTGAATCATGGCCCGATCGGTAGGTGAGTCCTCTCTTGCATCCCTCCTACTAGGACATCCTTTCGACACATGGCCCTGACGGCCGCAGGTAAAACAAGCACCAAAAAAGCGACATTCCCGGGATGGCGCACGCCCTGTTGTGAACAACGAGAAAATCGAACGGCTGGCTAGAACCTACGTGTATCTGTGAACCAGAAGCCCTGGAGCTCTGACCAACTCCTGCATACCCCGAACGTCCTGAACCCTGTGGAGGACCACTCTGCACTGGCGGAGGCGCATATCCAGTCTGCTGCTGAGGCGATTCGCCTCGAAAGTTACCAAAGGACCCTGCCGATCTGGCCCTCTTCTGTTGATCTTGGTTAACCCGTCGATCCCTACGTTTCTCGGCCTGCTGCGCATAAGCCTGTACGCAGGCCATGCTCATGTCTGACTGAAGAGCTACTCTTACACAACCCTCCTTTAGATATTCATCAAGACCCGCGATAAATCGGTACATAATATACTCTCTGGTTGCTAAATCCCTAGCTAGTAACAGGGTCTTCTCTTTGCAATCCATACTTTCTGCTACTGGTCGTGGAACTGAAGGTTCAAATATCATGGCCGCAGTAGGAACTGCTGCCGCTGTGCTAGACTCTGCTGGGGCTGGCGACGTCGCAGAACTCCCCGAATAAAGCACCACCCCAGGTGATGATTGGGCCTGTGCCCTTGTAACAGATTTCTACTCGCGGCTCCTACCGCTGCCTTGCCTTCCAGGCCCGGTTGCTGCGCGGAGGCATAGCGGTAAGGGAAAGAATTACGTTAGAGGTCCAACTTATAATCACGGCTCTAAGGCACGATCTCGAGTGAGAAGAATGGAAACCAATCCTAAATATCCTATAGCCTCACGATTATTGGTGTGGTGCGCAACACACCGATAATCAAGACTACTAGATACGGTGCAGACACTTTCCGAGGATTAACTGCTCTGATACCACTTTTGTCACGACCCGACCCCGGGCCCGTGACTGGTGCCTTACCCCGGACACCCTAGTGATACAACATCAGAGTAACCAGCGGAAAATAAAACAAGACATGAAGCAATATGAATGCGAAACAGTTTATCTGAGAAAATTTGCCTTTCGGCATATATATATATATATATATATATATATATAAACTTGAACAATTACATCCCTTTTACAAACCACGCCACAACTTGATACATGCACTCTAAGAATGTTATAACAAAATGACGACAGGGCCCGCCATACCCGAATAAGTACTACAACGACAGGACTATACCATGAATAAGCCTCCGAGAAGCGGAGCTTCCCAAATGCCGAATCGTGACCCTATGTGCGAGGATCAACAATGGTGTACCTACTGCGGCATGAACGCAGCCCCGAAGGAGGTCGATAACGGTACCAAGTATGTGAAATCAAAATATCAGAAGTGAAATCATAATAGTCTATGTAAAATGTAAGACATATATGATAACCAATTTACGATGCATAATATGTAAGTCATGTCAAGTCGTGACTCACGCCTCTAAAGTCATTACTCAAATATAATCATGGGTCTCATGCCCACAATATCAATCATGCCTGGAATTCCTTCCTCATCGCCGATCCATGATATAAAAGCACCAAGGAATACACATGAACACGTGTCCCACCGTGTCATAATAAAAACGTCACGGTAAATGCGAAGGCATAGCCGACTACTAAAACCCACGCACCAATAATGCTATAAAATCAGACACGAGGTCTTTCTAGACCGCACTACATGATCGGCCGCCACTCGCCTCGGTATCAATGCGCGTCTAATCCTCGAACTTACCGCACTCGCTAAAGCCACACATAGGCCCGCATGAGGTATTCCTCGCATCGGGGGTAGCTAACCCGCGGTACCCTCCTGGACTCCCGCAGTCCGCATAGTCACATAGACCGCATAGTCACACAGACCGCATAAGGCACTCCTCGCATCGGGATAATACACCCGGAATGATCAATCCTGGAACTCCCGCAGCTCCGCATAGTCACACAGACTGCATAGGCCGTATAGACCCGCATCAAGGGTGGCAAGTCCTCGGTATAACAAGTCAGGGGGAGTATGTGATATAATAACAGTACAACGGGCTTAACGTTTAACAACGTAAGCACAACAAGAATAACCCCCTTACACAACATCACAAGACACTAACACGCGTAGCATCATAACATGTTTACTTATCAAACCAACAAGAAAGTATTACAAGGCTATCACAAACCAACATAGTCAAGTTATTCACACAAGGTACTTTATATTTTATGTCAACAAGTTCGGGTTTTTTATCCCCAAAGTACTTCATACATTAACTCTTTAAAAACCAACTACTCATTGCTCACGAATGAGGTTTCACACTTTTTAACAAAATATATATCAAGTCAATTTAGTCAAGTCTCTTATCTTCAAAAGATTCATAGATCATAGTTTTAAACACTTAACAACGAAATCTCCTTTTTAAAATAATTTGAGTAACATATGCCTTATGTGTGAGTAGGTTATTGTTGTTTATAACAATCTTATTAAAGCAGCCATGATCTAGGAAATGTAATACAATTTTGTCTTATCTTAGCTTTTATGCAGATGGAGGTTTCTACTGGTTTTAATAATCCTTAATTAGTCAATACATTTTCCTTTATTAGCGCTGCAGTGGTTTGTTCGATACTTATTCTCATTTCCGAAATCAATATAAGGCTTTCGTAAACAATTAAGTAAACCGCTCCTTTTATCTTTCTTAAGTCGTTATACCTAACTCCCCATAAAGCTAGTATAACACTTAAGCTTTTAAAACCAAGTATTACTCTTCTTTCAAAAACGATTCTTAATTCTTTTGAAATACATCAAGATTCTCATTATTTAAAACTCAAGTCAAAAGACATCGAAGTAAAACCACGTTCAGTTAACACACGTACGTCTACCGTACTATATATATTCTTTTAAAATATCATGCTCAAGAGGATAGGAAGAATCACATACCTCCTCGGTGAAATCCACCTGCCAAGTCGAATATGTCGCGCGCAGAGTACCAACCTATAATAGTCAAATACGTCTATCAACGTCTAGACTACTCTGTAGAATATTCTAAGCAGAAGGTGTTTATTGCTACGAAAAATCGGGCAGCACTTCCCTACCCGTCTAACTACACAAGTCTCTTTATGTCTGATCGCATGTAATTACAGTTCAATTCTCTTTTTTTATACCATCCTTCTATATCTTATACTCATTTATAAACTACTATATGTAATCTCCAATTACAATGGAAGGACAAAGATATTTACCTCGATAAGCCCAAAATTATCCAAGTTTAAATGTCGATCCTGAACAACGTTTAGCTCCTAATCCGTGCGCTCCAATTTGCTCCCAGAAACCCTTAGAAGTTCTACACAACTTCTACTTAATACTTCAACCACTAATGTGATTCTTGAGGAGTTAGAGAGATGTTTCTCTCACTAGGCGAAAATGCTCTCAACATTTTTTCCTAGTTGCTCTTCTACGTCTTCCTTCTTCTATGATTTTCATCAACTGATATACTACACAGATTGTTCTTTGATCTAATCCATCCTACGTTGAAGTTTGTGTGCTCATTTCACGCTCACTCTAATTGATTTGTTATAAAGTAAGGTATCTTCCTTATAGCCATGAGAAAGAATACAAAGATTTAAGCCAAAAGAATGAAAGTGATTATTTTGATTGTTCAAGATTACAAGTTACAAGATATGAATTTGAAGTTTGCATTTCCGAGGGGGGCAGCTTTCGGCGATGGCCAGTTTGCATCTCTGAATATTGCGGAATATTCGGGACAGGCGGGTGTTGCCGGGTTATTAGCAGGTCAGGAGGGTGATCTTGGTGTGCAAGAGGGTCATGATGGTGGTCTTGGGTTGAGGAAGCAGCTCTTGGTTTCTCCCAACCTTCCGGTGGCAACCTCAGCTAGTGTTCCGGTTGAAAAGCTTCACAATTGAGGGTTTACGGGTCTTGACGGATTTCCCAGGTCAAATGCGGGAAAGGTGGGTGGTCACGGGTTGCAGGAGGGTCGTGATGGTGATAAAAGGTTGTGGTTGAAACCCTTGGTTCACCGTTCAATTGTCTTTGAGTCCAAGGGAGTTTTTTCCGCGAGCTCCTAGAAGTCGGAAAGGCTGCTGCGATCCGTAGGCACTCACGGCTCACGAGATTGCGGATCTTGATGGTGATCCCGGGTCGAAAGTGGGTATGGAGGGTGGACCCGGGGTACAGGGGGGTAGTGTTGATGTTCAGGGTTTGAGGCTTGAATCCTTGGGCCTCCGATCCTTGGTTTCTGAGTGCAAAGAGTTTTTTCCGGCGGCCACTTTGGATGCCAAGGGGTCAACGGGACTCGAGGTTAGTCACGGGTTGACTGCGGGTCAGGTGGGTGGGCATGGGTCTTGGGGAAAGTCCATGGGCCATCAGCCTTTAGTGGTTGACTCCGAGAACTTTTCATTTCCAATTGGCCTTGGAAATGCTAAGGTTGTGGAAGCCGAGGGGTTTTTTAGCCAAAAGAGGTCTAGTAATTTGATACATTCTTTTGTTGCGGATGTCAATGGCACGCCTAACTCATTATGTGCTACAAATTTAATTGCTGAGAGAACCAAGGAAACATCTCATTCAATGGGACATCGAAACTTGAAAAGGGTGAGAACCGAAGAGTCATCTCTCCTAATGAATTCAAAGGTTACGGAAACCAAAGGGGCAGCTCATCAAAAGAGGTTTAGAAACTTGATGGCTACGGGATTCGAAGGGGCTCCTCTTCAAACGACTTTTGACACTGGTTGGTCTGCGGATCTTGATAGAGATCCGGGGTCAAAGGTGGGTATGGTGGGGGGTCCCGGGTTGCAAGAGGGTCGTGATAGTGGTCATGGGTTGTGGATGGAATCCATGGGTCACGGTATGGAGGGTAATCTTATGAAGGATAAAGGTGTGGCTTTTTGTTGTTTTCCGACTGGCAACATGGAGGTCGGAGATGAATCGGGTCTTGTGGATGATCCAGGGTCGATGGCGGGTCAGGACGGTGGTCATGGGTCAGGGTTCATGTCCACGAGACATCAGTCTAAGGTTGGTGAAGCCGTTGGGACTTCTTTTCCCAAGGACATTGAGAAGGCAAATGTTGCGGTTTCCGAAGCCCCACCCCTTCTCGAGGGAATGTCGGGTCGCATGGGTGGGCATGGGTCAATGGAGGATCAAGAGGATGGTTCCGGGTCGAAGGAGGGTCAGATGGGTAGTCATGGGTTGCTGATTGGTCACGTTGGTGGTCGTGGGTCATGGCTGCAGCCTAAGGGTCTTTGGTTAAAGTTTGTAGAGACCGATGTTGGTTCATTTACCATGGTTCTTGGTAGTATGAATCGTGTGGAAGTCGAACAGCCTACCCTTCTAACGAGACTTGGTATTTTGGGGCATTTAATTGCTGAGAAAACCAAGGAAACATCTCATTCAATGAGACATCGAAAATTGATAAGGGTGAGAGCCGAAGAGTCACCCATTCTAATGAATTCAAAGGTTGCGGAAACCAAAGGGGCAACTCGTCAAAAGAGGCTTGGAAACTTGATGGCTACGGGATTCGAAGGGACTACTCTTCAATCAAGTCTTGGAAGATCAACTTATGTGGAAATCGAAGGGACACTCTTTTCCAAAGCGCCTAGGATCTCACATTTGGTCTCGGCCAATGGAGCATTCAATGCCAAACGACTTAAGCCATTTATGGCAACCTTTCCCAATAGTGCACTACTCTTGAATTCCCCAACAAATGCATCTAATGCACGTACTAAGCGTGCAAGGAGTTTTAATTCTACATAGGAAACTTAAGCAGGAATCTTTACAAGTCCTTGTCTAGAATCAAAGGACTTAAAACTATTATGATATTATCCCCTCTTGTAATGACACCTTTGAGTGACCACTGCTCCCCTCTCCCATTTCTTGTTTGCGTAAACGTTGAGGATTGAGAACCCTCAATGACTGATTGTAGCCATCTTTATTTCCGTTATTAGTAATAATATTTGCATTTACCTAAAAAAAAATACTTCAACCACTATGAAGATTTTTCTAGGGTTTCGTTTTGTGACTAAAGAAAGTACAGTTGTATTTCCGGGCTCTTAGTATTGAAATAACTTTGGAATACTACAAGGTATAAGGGCTAAGGTATTTTGGAATTATAACAATACTTGGAGAATACTTTTCTACCAAGGGGGGGGGGAGTGTTTGGACGAAACAACTAGGAACAAGGGGGTCTTGTGGTAATAGGGAAAAGGGGGGAGGGAGTTGGGACGAGACTTCAACAAGGGAGAGGGAGTTTTTGGAGACTTGGAAATTGTGTTAAGTGAATGAAGAAGTCTTGCACAAGAGGGGGGTATTTATAGAACCACCAAGGGCCAAGATTAAAATAAATTGAGGGTGTAGATGTGGTAGCTTGTTCAAGTGAGGTCTTCCACCAAGTGTCCACCACAAAGTTGGGGCATATGTCCACCACAACATTGGGACATATGTCCCCCACAACAATGAGCCAAGTGGCCTTCCACTAGCTCAAGAAAACGCATGAGCAAGCCTCCCAATGCCCACAAAATCGTCCTTCACCTACTCCCACTCACCAAAAGAAAATATCTTCCAAGATTTTGACCACTTGACCTTGTCCACTTGGCCAAACTTCTCGTCCAACCCATGCCAACTAAGGGTGACACATGTCGCCCTCCTATTGGTCCAAAATATCTCGTCTCTCGGAAAAATCCGTAATCGGTTAAAATATTAAAAACGTAGAATTTCCTTCACAAGGCTCGGAATCTTTTCTGTTGAAAGTTCATAATTCCATCCTTAACCTAATTAGGGTTTGTACAAATGTACGTATGTCCTCACATACATACTCTGGAAATATGGGGTATAACAACGGGGGCACAGGCCCAATCTTTACCTGAGATGATGTTTCGGACGGCGAGTTCCGCGACGTCGCCACCCCCGGCAGAGTTTGGGGCAGCAAAGCATCGAGACCATGGTACACGAGCCTCGATTACGGCACAGGCGGAGAGATGTGTTACAAGGAGATGGCCGATTATTGGCTTGTGATCGTGGCGAGAATGAGGATAGACGAGAGGCCAGGTTCCGGTGTACCATAGTTTACCATAGATCAAATAGCGTGAGACTTAGGGACTTTTTGAGTTGCAGCCACCGTTCTATGGGTCGAGGCGAGATGATCCTCGGGAGTTTATCAAGCGATTCTGACGGATCATGAGTGATCAAGGCCTCGGAGGCAGTCGGTTGTTTTGAGTTCACATCGTTTGCGGGATACCGCGGATTGATCGTTTGATTCATGAGGCCCATCCGGGAGCATGCACCTCCAGCTGGTTGGGATGAGTTCTCAGAGGCATTTCTTGCACATTTCTTGCCTTCGCAGATGAGGAGAGCGCGGGCGGATAGATTTTTGATGTTGAGGCAGAACGGGCGGACGGTTCGGGAATACAATGTAGAGTTTGATTCGTTGGCTCGGTATGTACCCGCTTTAGTGGCAGACATGGAGGACAGAGTACACCGCTATGTCACTGGGATCGATGATTACTTAGCAGAGAGTTGCAGGAGTAGCTCTTGTTGGCATGGACATTGCCGTATGCAAGCTTATGCACAGGTGTGAAGCGTAGAGTCGCGGAATAACCAAGATCGCGAAGAGGCGAGACCGCAGGGTCCTTTGGTAACTTTCGAGGCGGACGCCTCGGCGAGCTAGTTATGCCCTCCGCCCGATTGAGTGGTTCTCCACAGTCTTCAGGACGTTCGGGATATTCAGGGGCAGGTCAGGGCTCCAAGGTTTCAGGTTCTCGGGGAAATGGGGGTGCTAGCCGGATGGGGCCACCCCTACCTCGTTGCGGCCGTTGTGGTAGGCTCCATGGTGGGGAGTGTCGTGCTGGGTTGGGAGTTTGTTTTACATGCGGCCAGCAGGGCCATTTTGCGAGGAATTGTCCGACCAGAGATAGCACGGATGAAGAGATTCAGCCTTCGGGATCATTGGCTGGTTCATCGCCTTCTTTTGCTATGCGCCATGCAGGGCATGATCATGATTAGAGCGACAAGGGAAAAGTGAAGCAATAGTTACAGGTATATCTTTAACCCTCTAAAGATTAGTAGGTGTGATAAAATGGTTACATGTTAAGTGTTATGTGCGGGTGATTTTATGTAAATTTTGACTTAGAAAGCTTGGCTTGTAGAAGGGGTAAGTTTGGGGACATGGAAGTTGTGAGCCTTACGATTTTGATAACCGTGGGAACCTTAGCTACAGGGCCATCGTGAGTGGAAGATTTTACGGGTGATCTTTTTTGAGGAACATAGTATACGTGGGGTATACGTGGGTAATAAGTCCATGAGTGGTGTGAAATGATAGTAGGTAGCTAAGCTAGGGAAACCACTAGGTTTTCGTGACTTGAATAGTGAGATTGTATTGGATCGGGAACAAGAGTGTGGTACGTATGCTAGGAAGAGTCGAGTGTGCAAGGAGGATACGACAGGTGGAAGAAGAAGCGAACATGTGTTGAGAAGATGGAAGTGATCCTTTGTGAGGAGAATACCCTTAGACCGCGGATGGGGACTAATAAGTTGTTATACGTGTTAGAGGTAATTCCTCGTAGGCGGGGAGGTAAGATTTTGCGTGGTTAGTATATTATGGCCATATGTGGCATAATTGGTTTTATATGTATAGTAGTGAAGACTACACCGACACATGCGTTCTGGAGACGTAGAAGGAACATTCGGGACGAATGTTTCTAAGGGAGAATGTTATACCCGTAGTTCGGCGTGCGTATGAGAGCGTACGAAAGGAGTAAGACTTAAATTTTTTGAAAGATAGGTCGGCGGATTGTTTTGGACGGGTTTTTGGTCAACTTTGGGGAGGGTTATGACCCGGTACAATGAGAATTCCTAGGTGTTTCAAAGGCCTAGTCGTAGTTCGTTGAGTCTAGTTTCCAACCGTCGATAGGACATCGGAGTAGGAAGTTATGGGAGTTACAAGTTCGGTCTTGTGACGGACATAAAGGTATTTCGGGCGAGCCACGGGGCGCGGCGCCGGTGCAGTCACGGCGAGTTGCGAGTTAGTGGATTTCGCTTACCTTTTTTTGTTTTAAAAGAGGTCATGGGTGGGTGACAAGTGTCCCCCCCATCTTATTTTGCATGTCTATTATATTGACCAAGTCTGGAAGACTTGGTCATCTTTCAAATCTCTCTCTCTCTAAGCCAAAGCTCTCACTTCTCTCTAGAATTCCAAGAGGAATTCAAAGCCTAAGAAAAATCTGAAAAGTTAAGGAAGCTTGTGGATAGCTTGTAGGAGTTGTTGTGGTGGTGTTCTTGAAAAGGAGGCTAGCAAAATTGTTGGAATAACTTTGGCTAAAGCTCTAAAGGTAACAATTCTCTCTTGTAGCTAGTTGTTGATGTTGCATGTGAAGGAGAAGGAACTTGTTATAGTAAATAATGCTCTTAGATTCATTGCATGTAAGAAATATGGTTTGGATGTGAAAGAATTGGTTAATAAGATAATGTGAGCATGTTGTAGCCTAAAAACTACCTTAGACTTGTTAAGTTAGTTGTTTTACCTTGTGGCGAATTTTACACATCTAAGTTTAGGTGTGTAATCCCTGAAATGTTGGATTGTTGGGCCTTAAATGTGGCGTTTGGATATTGAATTCGACCTTGAAAAAGGTGGCAAAGTATATAGAAACAAAGGAAGTGCTGCCCAAATTTCCTTAAGAATTAGTAACTTGAACTTGGAATATTCTACATTGAAATTAGAGGTTAATAAATGTATTATGGTCATTATAGGTTGACATATTACGTGCGGTATTTTGGGCTTAGCAAGTGGATTGACCAAGAGGTATGTGGAGCTTTCTTATCTCTTGAGCATGAGTAGTTGTAAACTATGTAGTGCAGTGAGCGTCTGAGATTTGACATTTTCACTTGTTTTAAGTATATGATACTTGTTTCGTTTTAAAGTATAAGTCCCTTGGATATAGGGAGATGTGTTTGACTAGTGTATAATGGTTATATAACAACTTTATGAGAAGTTGGTTGTATTAGCTTTTGAAAGGTTAACAAATAAAGGTTTACCCTAAGTAAAACAAGTACGGGTAAATGATTTGAAACTGTGGAAGGTGAATTGATTTTTAGGCATTGATTGCCTAAGGTTTTAAAAGGAAATGTGACTTGTCTTGAAAATGAATCGTAACTTGATACTATGGTTATTAGTATCTTGGGAATTTTATATAAAAAGAGTTATTTCTTAAAAGGTTAGAAGTACGTGGTACTTGGGTTAAATTCCCGGATTTTCTCTTAAAAGACATGTTAGTGCCTTAGGTATACTAAAATGAGAGGATAATTATTAATAATGTTAATAAGAAGTTAGGGGATTTCTTAACTTGCTTATGTTATGATAAGCCGGTAGCGCTTATGTTATGTTATGATAAGCCGGTAGCGCTTATGTTATACATGATAGCCGGTTGTGCTAGGTGATATGTTCTTACGGGGTAGACCCTGGGTTATTCTTGTTATTTCCTTTTGACATACTGACACGATGGATGGTCCACGGGTATGCGTTCATTAAGATGGTTCACTACTTATTCTTGTTAATTCCTGTTGGCATACTGACACGATGGATGGTCCACGGGTATGCGTATTCTTGTTATTTCCTTTGGACATACTGACACGATGGATGGTCCACGGGTATGCGTCCATTAGGATGGTTTACTACTTATTCCATGGATTTGCTACCCATGATGCGAGTGCGACGATTGTACTCATGCGGGTCCACAGGATCCATGCGGATGAAATAGTCCCATGCGAGTGCGGCGCTTGTACTCATGCGGGTCCACAGGATCCATGCGGGTGAAATAGTCTCATGTGGGTGAAATAGTCCCATGACGAGGCGGATGATCTCATGCGGGTCCACAGGACCCATGCGGGTGAAATAGTCCCAGGAGTAGGATTGCTTAATGATACTACGGGCGAGGTACCCTGTTTTGATCATGAGCCTCCTATTTTTATGCAGTAAGATTTATACTTGTTACTCTCATTGTTAGTAAGGCACAGTGCAAGGTAAATTGATTTTCGTCTATGACTCCAGCTTATTTTGACTTATGATATTATTCTTGTCACCCGAACCGGGCGTGGTGGTGCCCTACAGGCACCGCCTGCTTAACAACTAAGTAAACTGCGGAAATCAAATAACACCTTTTTTTTTTTAAACCAACGTACGTGCAAGGCAAATCCGACAAGGCTGTCATATAATATACATAAACAAAAGACACTACACCGTACATGAGTCCAATCCCACATATGAATACAGACCTCTAAGAGTTATACTGAACTATGACGGGACAAGGCCCCGCCGTACCCGTAACTGTACTGAAAGAACTTATACCAAAAAGATAAACTCCCGAACAGAAGGAGCTATCCAAAAATTCTGAGCAGGGTCCTACACCTGCCGATCACCAAACAACGTACCTAAACCTGCGGCATGAACGCAGCCCCCCGAAGGAGGTCAGTACGAAGAATGTACCAAGTATGTGAAACAGTAAATGCGTAATGAAATCATATGATCTAAACAAAACATGAGACATGTATGATAGCCAACCCTACGATTACCTGATACATAAGCGATCATGTCAGTCGAGGGCGCGTGCCCTCAAAGTCACTACTCAAATATAACTATGGGTCTCGTGCCCATAATATCAATCATGTCGATGAGTATCCTCGTGGTCGCGTGCCGGAATCCCACGTCGTATAAGCATGACCATGAGGTGATACAAACAAATCCGAATCTAACGCCTCCCGGTCACATGCCGGAATCCCACATCGTATAAGCGTGTCAGGAGTAGACCTCGTGGTCGCGTGCCGAGAATCCCACATCGTATAAGCGTGACCATGGGGTAACAGAACAAACAAATCAGAATCTAACGCCTCGGTCACGTGCCGGAATCCCACATCGTATAAGCATGTCGAGTAGCCCTCGTAGTCGCGTGCCGGAATCCACATCGTATAAGCATGACCATGGGGTAATACAAATAATGGAAGCATACGTGGAATCCCACATCACCGATGCGTCGAGTAAACTCACAAGGCGGTAGACCTCCAACCGAGTCGCAGTAAACGTAATAAAACATAATACTTGCACTCAAAGGCTATCACCGGACACATAGGCAATTCTAAATTAAACAAGCCAAAGTACTTATTAAGGTACACATAGAATAATTCTCAATTAACCAAGACAAAGTACTTATCAAGGCACACATAGATTAATTCTCAATTAACCAAGCCAAAGTACTTATCAAGGCACACATAGAATAATTCTCAATTAACCAAGCCAAAGTACTTATCAAGGCACACATAGATTAATTCTCAATTAACCAAGCCAAAGTACTTATCAAGGCACACATAGATTAATTCTCAATTAACCAAGCCAAAGTACTACGTACGTACATTCTTTTCAAAAGACTCCTTTTTATGTAAAACCCCAAGATACTAACACCCGTAGTATCAAGGTGTGTCTATTTTTCAAAGTAAGTTACTACACTTTTAGAAACTCATTTCAAAGCTTGAAACCAAGTAACTTCAAATTTTTACAATCTAGGCAACTTATGCCCATTAATCAAAATAGACAACTTTCTAAACCTTCCATAAAGCCGTTATAACCAACTTCCCATAAAGCCGTTATAACCCTTTATGGTTTTTAGACAATTTCATTCTTTTTATAACCAAAAGACTTATACTTAAAACCAAGTAACTCACACCTTTAAAACAAGTTACATCTCTTAAATCATGTCGTTTCTCCTCTTTTAAAACAATTAAGTAAATCACTCCTTTGACTCCCCTAAAGTCATTAAAACGACCATTAGGTTTTGGAACTAAGGCACTAGCCAAAAGGTTTGGAAACCACTTCCTTTTCAAGACTCCATGTACTTTAAGTAAAAATACTTTCACTTTTAAGAATCCAACCTCACTAAGGCAATGGATTATACAACTTACAATTTAAACATCAAAGTCCAATCAAGGAAGTACATAGAACAAATTCTATTTTAGGCAATCCAAATACAACCGAGGAATGGATCATTTAAGGAGTAGGACATACTTTCTTTATCTCAAGGAATCATGCTAGAAGAGGAGATAGTTCACATACCTTTTCGGCTAAATCCACAAGCTAAGCCGAATACGCCGTACGTAGAAGTGTCAACCTATAATGGTCACAACAAGACTATCAACTTCTAGTCTCTAACGTAGAATAATACTAAGTATACGGTCTCTAATTCTACGGAAAATCGGGCAGCACTTCCTTTGTTTCTACTCAATTTGCCACCTTTTTCAAGGCCGAATACAATAACCAACACGCCACATTTAAGGCTCAAAACAACAACCAAACAAAGGGGATTACACGCCTTACAATACGTGTAAAATTCCGCACAATTCATGCAGTAGTTTAATGCTCACTAGCCATTCTCGGCCAACTTACATAACCAACAATTCAAAGTCTTTTCCAATCCTTTTCCAATTCCAAGTTCTAAGGTCTAACATGTTATATAGTTATAAACCACTTCAACAACTACAATTTCCTTCTTACACAACATGCGACGACTTAAACGAATAATCAACTTGAATTCCAAACTTAAGGCTAAACATGCTAGTTTTTTGATTAGGGTTCCAATAGCCAATAAACTTATCAAACCTTATACTAAATACCTCATGCTTGCTAATATCCATAACTACAACAATAAGTAAACCTTAATTGCTAAAACGACAAGATTATACCTTTATAAGCCCTTAAAAATTCCAAGATTCAAAGTCGCGCCTTAGCAATTCTTAGCTCCTTTCCTTATGTTCCAATCCGCTCCAAGCCCTCCTTAGAGGCCTATGAAGAACCCATCTTCAAGTTCCAACTTCAAAGTTGAAGAACTCCTTAAGTTTCCGCCTTGCGACTAATACGAAAACGTCGTTTTTCCGAAATCTTTCTATTGAGATATCCTTACAATACCCTTAGGGACATTGGGTTAAAGTCTTGTGACAAATGGATCAAAACTACAAATTTTTGTGTGGGCAAAAGTGCAAACCCGAGAGCTACATAGGCTAAGCTCAAAGTTTCCTAAATTTTTCTAAGTGTTAGAAGAGCTTGTCTTGCACTAGCTTAGTATATATAACACAATGGAGGGTTTAGATTGCAACACATGAATGGCTAGGATGAGTTTCACTAGGATCAAGCCCATGTGGACAAGTTGACAAGTCAACAAAATCAAGCTTGCAAGACTTATCTTCCAAGATGGTCAATGACCATTTTACCCTTCCTCTAATTCGTCCAAGACCATATGTGGGGGTGCCACGTGTCGCCATCTCATTCGTCCATAATAATTCTGTAACCCTCGTGGGCCCCACAAAAATGTAAAATTCCTCGGGTGGGCCCCACATGACCAAATCCGTAAAAATAAATTTCCATAATGTTAATAAGTTCCATACTCTTCAAATAATGCATTTTGAGAATCTAATTCTCCTCAACGAACATTTTTCCTTTCCGACGTTCGGAACATTTTCCGTCGGAAAAACAATTCTTCCTTTCGTACCAATTTCCAAGTCTTGTTTCCTTACGTACATTCTCTTTTACATGTCCTGGACTTACGGGGCGTAACATTCTTCCCCCCTTAGAAACATTCGTCCCCGAATGTTCTTAGTCGGTTGTCAAGCTATACAAACTCCGACATAAACTCTATACTATGCTTATCAATCAAAACTGCACAAGACCAACGATGCCACACAGGGCCACCACAACATACGTAAACATATCAATGGACCTTCCGTCCGCGACCCCTTTTCACAAAACTCGAAGGTTACAGTCTTCTCAAACACGGGATCCTTAGAGGTTCCTTTCTTTCCTTACTTGTCATACTTTCTCGTACTTTCAAACTTATTTAGTACACGTTCAAAATTAACTAAACTTGGGCCTGGCATCCTCGTGACCCTACCACATTACGGGACCATTTCTAACTGACATCACCCTATTCCATACTATCGGCTGACCCGAAATGAGTCCATAACCCGACTCATCGTCACACTTAACTTCTCATTCTTAGCCTGAAATAAATCTCTCTCTTATCTCAAGGTACTTCTCACCCTATCCTCCCATTCACTAGAGGTTCGTCACCTAAGCCAAAGTATTTCTACTGTACAATATTCCCTATTGGACTTACACTGTTATGGGGCAATTACAACTTGTGAACTCTACACAACTATAGTCTCAGTTCACTTACCATTCTTGTCAACATTCTTAACTTTTCACTTTACTAATCAAAGTATCCCTACCTCTGGGGTACTATCACTTACAACTGCTAGCACCGCTATCTTGGTCAATAACATAACTGCTTCCCTCATGACCCTATAGTCTTCTCCTAACTGAGAAACTGGAGGCTCAGTGCTGGGCCTCAAAACTGTGAGAAGAACTCGCCGACTGTGGAACAACATCCGGTATACCCTGGGCATAAGCCCTATCAACTCTCTGAGTCTGACTAGTAGCTCCTGCTACTCCTTTTCCCTTCTGGGCGGCTGTTGCCCTCATCGGAGGCATAACTGTAACACAAAATACGTCAGAGAGGAATTATCTTACTAACACAGCTCTATGGCACGATCTTAGAGTGAGAAGAATAGAAACCAACTCCTAAATGTCCTGTAGCCTCCTGTTTATGGGTGTGGCGCGCAACACACCGATAATCAAGACTCTACTACACACGGTCTGTAGACATTCCGGGGATCGCTCTGATACCACTGTCACACCCCGAACCGGGCAGGATTGGTGCCTACACAGGCACCATACCTTAACAACTAAGTAAATCGGAAATCAAATAACACCTCTTTTTTTAAACCAACGTGCGTGCAAGGCAAATCCGACAAGGCCGCCATATAATATACATAAACAAAAGACCTACACCGTCGTAGTCCAATCCACATATGAATACTGACCTCTAAGAGTTATATGAACTATGGCGGACAAGGCCCCGCCGTACCCATAAGCGTACAAAAGCACATCGAAAGAACTTATACCAAAAGATAAACTCCCGAGCGGAAGGAGCTATCCAAAATTCCGACAGGTCCTACACTGCCGATCACGAAGCAGCGTACCTAAACTCGGCATGAGCGGCCCAAGGAGGTCGATGCGAAGAATGTACCAAGTATGTGAAGCAGTAAATCTTGTAATGAAATCATAATCTAAACAAAGCGAGACATGTATGATAGCCAACCTACGATCACAATACATAAGCGATCATATCAGTCGGGGACGCGTGCCTCAAAGTCACTACTCGAATATAACTATGGGTCTCACGCCCGTAATATCAATCATGTCGAGAGTATCCTCGTGGTCGCGTGCCGGAATCCCATCGTATAAGCATGACCGTGAGGTGATACAAACAAATCCGAATCTAACGCCTCCGCAGTCACGTGCCCGGAATCCCGCATCGTATAAGCATGTCGAGGTAGACCTCGTGGTCGCGTGCCGAGAATCCCACATCGTATAAGCATGACCATGGGTAATAAGAACAAACAAATCGGGAATCTAACGCCTCGCAGTCACGTGCCGGAATCCCACATCGTATAAGCGTGTCGAGTAGCCCTCGTGGTCGCGTGCCGGAATCCCACATCGTATAAGCGTGACCGTGGGGTAATACAAATAATGGAAGCGTACGTGGAATCCCACATCACCGATGCGTCGAGTAAATTCCGCAACAAGACAGGCCTCCGATCGAGTCGCGAGCGTAATAAAACATAATACTTGCACTCAAAGGCTATCACCCGGCCTGCATAGGCAATTCTCAATTAAACAAGCCAAAATACTTATCAAGGCACACATAGAATAATTCTCAATTAACCAAGCCAAAGTACTTTTCAAGGCACAGATAGATTAATTCTCAATTAACCAAGCCAAAGTACTTATCAAGGCACACATAGAATAATTCTCGATTAACAAGCCAAAGTACTTATCAAGGCACACATAGATTAATTCTCAATTAACCAAGCCAAAGTACTTATCAAGGCACACATAGATTAATTCTCAATTAACCAAGCCAAAGTACTACGTACGTACATTCTTTTCAAAAGACTTCTTTTTATGTAAAACCCCAAGATACTAACACCCGTAGTATCAAGGTGTGTCTATTTTTCAAAGTAAGTTACTACACTTTTAGAAGCTCATTTCAAAGCTTGAAACCAAGTAACTTCAAATTTTTACAATCTAGGCAACTTATGCCCATTAATCAAAATAGACAACTTTCTAAACCTTCCATAAAGCCGTTATAACCAACTTCCCATAAAGCCGTTATAACCCTTTATGGTTTTTAGACAATTTCATTCTTTTTATAACCAAAAGACTTATACTTAAAACCAAGTAACTCACACCTTTAAAACAAGTTACATCTCTTAAATCATGTCGTTTCTCCTCTTTAAAACAATTAAGTAAATCACCTTTGACTCACAAAGTCATTAAAGCGACCGTTAGGTTTTGGAACTAAGGCCTAGCCAAAGGTTTGGAAACCACTTCCTTTCAAGACTCCATGTACTTTAAGTAAAAATACTTTCACTTTTAAGAATCCAGCCTCACTAAGGCAATGGATTATACAACTTACAATTTAAACATCAAAGTCCAATCAAGTACATAGAACAAATTCTATTTTAGGCAATCCAAATACAAGCAGGAATGGATCATTTAAGAGTAGGACATACTTTCTTTATCTCAAGGAATCATGCTAGAAGGAGATAGTTCACATACCTTTCGCTAAATCCACAAGCTAAGCCGAATCGCTGCGTGAAGTGTCAACCTATAATGGTCACAACAAAACTATCAACTTCTAGTCTCTAACGAGAATAATACTAAGTATACGGTCTCTAATTCTCACGGAAAATCGGGCAGCACTTCCTTTGTTTCTACTCAATTTGCCACCTTTTCAAGGCGAATACAATAACCAACACGCCACATTTAAGGCTCAAAACAACAACCAAACAGGGGATTACACGCCTACAATACGTGTAAAATTGCCCACAATTCATAATGAAGTAGTTTAATGCTCACTAGCCATTCTCGACGACTTACATAACCAACAATTCAAAGTCTTTTCCAATTCCAAGTTCTAAGGTCTAACATGTTATATAGTTATAAACCACTTCAACAACTACAATTTCTTCTTACACAACACGCGGCGACTTAAGCGAATAATCGGCTTGAATTCCAAACTTAAGGCTAAACATGCTAGTTTTCTGATTAGGGTTCAATAGCCAATAAACTTATCAAACCTTATACTAAATACCTCATGCTTGCTAATATCCATAACTACAACAATAAGTAAACCTTAATTGCTAAAACGACAAGATTATACCTTTATAAGCCCTTAAAAATTCCAAGATCAAAGTCGCGCCTTAGCAAATTCTTAGCTCCTTTCCTTATGTTCCAATCCGCTCCAAGCACTCCTTAGAGGCCTATGAAGAACCCATCTTCAAGTTCCAACTTCAAAGTTGAAGAACTCCTTAAGTTTCCGCCTTGACTAATACAACGTCGTTTTCCAAATCTTTCTATTGAGATATCCTTACAATACCCTTAGGGACATTGGGTTAAAGTCTTGTGACAAATGGATCAAAACTACAAATTTTTGTGTGGGCAAAAGTGCAAACCCGAGAGCTACATAGGCTAAGCTCAAAGTTTCCTAAATTTTTCTAAGTGTTAGAAGAGCTTGTCTTGCACTAGCTTAGTATATATAACACAATGGAGGGTTTAGATTGCAACACATGAATGGCTAGGATGAGTTTCACTAGGATCAAGCCCATGTGGACAAGTTGACAAGTCAACAAAATCAAGCTTGCAAGACTTATCTTCCAAGATGGTCAATGACCATTTTACCCTTCCTCTAATTTGTCCAAGACCATATGTGGGGGGTGCCACGTGTCGCCATATCATTCGTCCATAAAAATTCCGTAACCCTCGTGGGCCCCACAAAAATGTAAAATTCCTCGGGTGGGCCCCACATGACCAAATCCGTAAAAATAAATTTCCATAATGTTAATAAGTTCCATACTCTTCAAATAATGCATTTTGAGAATCTAATTCTCCTCAACGAACATTTTTCCTTTCCGACGTTCGGAACATTTTCCGTCGAAAAAACAATTCTTCCTTTCGTACCAATTTCCAAGTCTTGTTTCCTTACGTACATTCTCTTTTACATGTCCTGGACTTATGGGGTGTAACAATTACAGTATTTTCCAGTTTTGCATACTTGGTACATATTGTGTACTGACCCCCTTCCTCGGGGGCTGCGTTCATGCCGCAGGTAAGGGAAAGCAGGTGGTGGATCCTCATTCTTAGGATATTTACTCAGGTGTCAGGAGCTCCATTTCTCCGGAGGCTCGACTTTTGGTACGGTTCTCCCTGGTGTTGTAGATGTTTGTACATTCAGGGGGTATGGCGCGGCCTTGTACCGTCATAGTGTTTACACCTTCTTAGAGGTCTGTAGTCCTGTTATACATTGGGTTGTTAAGGATGTAACTGTTCAGTTTTTGTTATATTTAGAGGTAGCTATTTTGGGTTAGCCTGCTTTACATTCTATGTGGGCTCTTGTTGTGAGTTTATTTTCCGCTGGTTTTCTCTGATGTTGTATCACAAAGGTTCCCGGGGTAAGGCACCAGTCGCGGGCCCGGGGTCGGGTCGTGACAGTCAGCCTGTCGACAATAACCCAGATGGAATCATGCTTCATCTGAGTGTGATGTAACCCTGTAATAAAATCCATATTTACCACCTCCCACTTCCAAGTCGGAATATCAATAGCCTGCAATAGCCCACCGGGCTTCTGGTGCTCAACTCGACTGCGACAATTGAACGCTGTGCACAAACTCTGCAATGTCCCTCTTCAGGCCATCCCACCAATACACACATCTGAGGTCATGGTACATCTTAGTCGACCCCGGATGAATAGAATAACGAGCACTGTGTGCCTCCCCCAGAATCTGCTGACGAAGTCCTGTCACCTCGGGAACACACAGTCGGCCCTCAAATCTTAGCAGCCCATCAGGCGCTACCTCAAATAGACTCTTCTCTTCCCGAAGAGCCATATCTCGATACCGTACCATACTCGGATCCTCATACTGTCGCCTCTTCACCTCCTCGACGATGGAAGACTCGGCAACCTCTCGAACCCGAACTCCATTACTATCAGAATCAACCAAACGAACCCCAAGGCTTGCTAGCTGATGTAACTCTCGGACCGTACCGCCTTCTTCTGCCGCGACACCGACAAGCTACCCATTGATCTGCGACTAAGGGCATCTACAACTACATTGGCCTTCCCTAGGTGGTATAGGATATCGACATCATAATCCTTAAGTAGCTCCAACCACCGTCTCTGCCGCAAGTTCAGCTCCCTCTGGCTGAAGATATACTGGAGACTCTTGTGGTCGGTGTAAATATCTACATGAACTCCATACAAATAATGTCTCCAGATCTTCAAGGCATGAATCACTGCTGCTAACTCTAAGTCATGTGTGGGATAGTTCTTCTCATGCTTCCTGAGCTGTCGAGATGCGTAAGCTATAACTTTGCCGTGCTGCATCATCACGCACCCAAGCCCGACACAGACGCATCACAATAAACCACATATCCATCTAAACCCTCTGGAAGAGTAAGGACTGGGGCGATCGTCAATTTCTCCTTGATGGCGGAACTCTCCTCACAAGCATCCGTCCACCGAACATAGCCGCTACGAGTCGGCTAGTCAAAGGTGCTGAGATGGAAGCAAACTTCTCCATAAATCTCTGATAATAACCCGCAAGGCCCACAAAGCTGCGCACCTCCGTCGGTGTGATGGGTCTAGGACAAGTCTTGACTGCCTCAATCTTCGCTGTATCTACCCGAATACCATCGGCCCCGATAACATGCCCTAGGAAAGCCACTGAAGCCAACCAAAACTCGTATTTCGAGAACTTAGCATACAACTTCCGGTCCCGGAGGACTCCCAATACCGTCCTCAAATGATCCGCATGTTCCTACTCTGTGCGCGAATAAACCAGGATATCATCAATGAATACTATAACGAACATATCCAAGAATGGCTTGAACACACGGTTCATCAAATCCATGAATACTCTTTGGGCGTTGGTCAACCCGAAGACATCACTGAACTCATAGTGCCCATACCGGGTCTGAATGCGATCTTTGGGATATCTGCCTCTAACTCGCACTGATGATAACAGCATCGCAGTCTATCTTGAAAAACACCTTGCACCACAACTGGTCAAACAAATCATCAATCACAGGAGGATATCTATTCTTGATAGTTACCTTATTCAGCTGCCTGTAATTAACACACATACGCAGCGTCCCATCCTTCTTCTTTACAAATAACACTGGCGCTCCCCAGGGAGAAACACTTGGCCTGATAAAGCCTTTTTCCAAAGAAATCTTTCAGTGGTCTTTCAATTCCTTCAACTCGTGGTGCCGTCCTGTATGGCGGAATAGATATTTCCGAGTGTATGGCGACATATCAATGCAAAACTCAATCTTCCTCTCAGGAGGGATACCCAAGCTCGTGGGAATCGTCTGAAACTCTCTAACGGCCGGCCGGTGAAGGTCCTACCTCACCTCGATCGAATACCCGAACCATATGGTAGATATACCCCTTCCGCACCATCTTCCTAGCCTTGAGGTAAGAAATAAACCTACCCCTCGGCGACGCAGTATTCCCCTTCCACTCGATAACCGGCTCACCAGGAAACTGGAAGCGTACCAATCTCTCTCTACAATCCACATTAGCATAGCAAGATGCTAGCCAATCCATACCCATAATCACATCAAAGTCCGTCATATCTAACTCTATTAAGTCGGCTAGGGTCCGACGACCGTATATAGTCACTAGGAAAGCCTTATATACCCGCTCGACTACCACCGAATTACCTACTGGCGTAGCCACCTCAAAAGGTTTTATGGACTCGGGCTCTATCCCTATTCTACCAGCAATATGAGGAGATATATAGGACAAGGTAGAACCTGGATCTATCAAAGCATATACATCACAGCAAGAAACCAATAATGTACCTGTGACAACATCTGGTGACGCCTCCTGGTCCTGGCGGCTGGACATAGCATAAATACGGTTCTGAGGACCGCTGAACCGACCCCACCACGACATACGCCGCGGCTGGCCGTGAACACCCCGCCTCCGAGGCGCATAAGTCGAAGATGAAGATCCAAAGAATCGACCGGCTGAACCATAACACTCCCGCTACCTCTGGTCGGACAATCTATCTTCAAATGGCCCTGCTGGCCACAAGAGTAACAAGCTCCTGAAGGAGCACGACACTCGCTTGGGTGAGACCTACCGCATCGAGCACACCAAGATGGGGGTGGTCTCGATCGGTAGCGGTCTCTGCTTCCCTGAAACCCCGAAGTCTGGAGCCTGACCGCCTCGAATGACCCTGATCGACATCCCGCGAAAACGAGAAGGAGCACTCTGTGCTGGCTGAAATGTGGACCTAGTCTGCTGCTGAGGCTGTCCGCCTCGACAACTGCCCTGAGACCCTGCTGTACTTCCCCTCTTGGGCTGGCCTAAGTCTAGCTGATCCTCCCTCTCTCTGTCCTCAATCCCCTGCGCATACGCCTGCATCCTGGCAATATCCATACCTGGCTGAAGAGCCACCCCAAGCATGCAGTAATCATATGACGGTCTAGCCCCATCACATATCGATGAACCCCGCTCGCCATGCCCACGATGGTGTCGCGATACCTAGCCAATGAGTCAAACTCGGTGTACTGCGATAGTCCTCCGTTCTACCTCAAGGTCAAGAATTTATCTCGCGGCTCTCTCATCTCGGGAGGCGAAGTGATCCGAAGGCCTCTGTGAACTCCTCCCAAACAGTGGAAGAACATCATCACCTCTAGACAACTCCCATGACTCAAACCGTTCAACGCAATATCGCAGAACGGTAGAGGCTAGCATGACTTCGACCTCCGAGGCCCTAAGCACTGCATAGTCCAGAATCGCCGAACAAACTCCACGAGGATCCTCCTTGGGTCTCGAACCATAGAACTCGAGTGGATGACAACCTAGGAAATCCCGAATCCAGAAGCTATCGGCTCACATGGTTGGCTTCTCGCTCTTTGCCGTGCCGCTTCGCCACTATCTTTGCCGTCAATAACCAGATTGCTCCCGTAATCTCTATACTCACCGACCGGGATGGAGGCTCGCATCGCGTCTCGCAGCGCCGCCGCCTCGAACTCGCGAGGTGGCGACGTCGTGGAACTCGCCGCCCGAAACATCATCTCTAGTAAGGACTGGTCCTGTGCCCTTGTGACCCTCCGCGTCCTACTAGAAGCACCCTCAGCTGCCTTGCCCTTCTGGGCCGCGGTTGCCTTGCGTGGAGGCATAACTGATACATAAAGGAAAAAATCAGAGGAAGTTCAACCTATAACACAGCTCTATTGCACGATCTTAGAGTGAAATAATGGAAACCAACCCTAAATATCCTGCAGCCTCCTAATTATAGATGTGGTGCACAACACACCGATAATCAAGACTCTACTAGACACGGTCTGTAGACACTTTCCGAGGACTAACTGCTCTGATACCACTTTTGTCACGACCCGACCGGGGCGGTAGTGCCTACGGGCACCCCTTCGTATTCATCGAGGAGAATAGCGTGAACATACATAACACATAAACTTGTATAAAGTAACGTCATCGGCAAGCCGATAAGGCGCTTCCATAAAAATATACTTAATCAAAAGTATAACGATAACTTGTTCTTACACCCAAACCACAAACGTGACTACGGACCTCTGGAATAACAAGCGTGGCGGGCAGGGCCGCCATACCCCGAATGTACAAAATACCTACGTCGTGGAAAAACCGTACCAACAAAACAAGCCTCCGGAGGAATGAGCCGACACGAGCGGTGATCCTAAGAATGAGGATCCACCACCGCTACTTGCCTGCGGCATGAACGCAGCCCCCGAGGAAGGGGGTCAGTACACAATATGTACTAAGTATGCGAAACTGGAAAATACTGAAAATACCTCATAAGTCTAAAATAACTGAAGGCATGTATGATAAACAATTTTACAGAACACTGTGTCTTACTAACAATGAGAATATCAAGCATATACTATACTGCATGAAAATAGGAAGCTCATAATCAAAGCAAGGTCATCCGCCCCGCAGTATCATTAAGCACTCCTACTCGCGGGACTATTTCACCCGCACGGGTCACGTGGACCCGCGTGAGGTATTCCTCGCATAGGTCAGACTTCACCCGCATGAGACTATTTCACCCGCATGAGCCCTACGGACTCGCATGAGGTATTCCTCGCATCGTGGGTAGCAAATCCACGGAATATGCAAATGCCACAACCCGGGGAATGCCCCCGTAATAAATAATAATATATCACTAGCACAAACCGGCTATCATACATAATGCAAGCAAGTTAAGAAACCCCTTAGCTTCTTATTACTCTTGTTCATACACCTTCTCATTTTAGTTTACTTAAGGCACTAACATGTCTTTATGAAATCCGGGAATTTAACCCAAAGTACTATGTACTTCTACTCTTTTAAAACCTTAGGCAATTAATGCCTTAAAAATCAATTTTCCTTTCACAACTTCAAATCATTTATCCGTGCTCATTTAACTTAGAGTAAATCTTCCTTTGTTAACCTTCCATAAAGCTAATATAACCAACTTCCCATAAAGTCATTATATTAACGTTATACCTTAGTCAAATACATTTTCCTAACCCAAGGGACTTACACTTTTAAAAAGAAACAAAAATCATATACTTAAACACATCAAGTCCCTTAACTTTGAAAACTCAAGACATCCTTAATACTTTTTAAAGAAATGAGTTAATCCCCCCTTACTCACAAAACTTGGCCATCCTTAAAACAAGTAAGAGATATCAAAACCTTGTACGTCTATCGTACTATATAGGTAAAGCTATTCATGCTCAAGAGATAGGAAAGTTCCACATACCTCTTCGGTTAATCCACTTGCTAAGTCCAATATACCGCACGTAGTACGTCAACCTATAATGACCATAATACGTTTATTAACCTCTAGTTTCAACGTAGAATATTCCAAGTGCAAAGTCACTAAATTCTATGGAAAATCGGGCAGCATTTCCTTTGTTTCTACATACTTTGCCACCTTTTTCAAGGCCGAATTCAACATCCAAACTCCACTTTTAAGGCCCAACAATCCAATCAATTCAACGGGGATTACACACCTAAACTTGGATGTGTAAAATTCTGCCCCACAATGTATAACATCTAACTTAACAAGTTTAAGGTAGTATTTTGGCTACAACATGCTTACATAACCTTCTTATCCAATCCTTTCATATCCAAACCATATTTCGTATATGCAATTTATCTAAGAGCAATATTTTCAACCACAAGTTCTTTCTTCTTCACATGCAACACCAAAACTAGCAACAAGAGAAAGAATTGTTACATTAGAGCTTTAGCCAAATTATTCCAACAAATTTGCTAGCATCCTTTCCAAAAACACCACCACAATAACTCCTACAAGCTTGCAAATAAGTTTCCTTCTTGCCACACTTTTCAGATTTTTCTCAATCCTTGATTTTCTCTTGATTTTCTAGAGAGAAGGAAGAGCTTCTAATTTAGAGAGAGAGAAGAGCTTGAAGAATGACCAAGTCTTCAAGACTTGGTCAATAAATAGTACATGCAAAAATCAGATGGGGGGGGGGAGGGACACTTGTCACCCTCCCATGGCCTTTTTTAAAACAAAACAGTTCAGATTTTTCCACTCACCCTCGAAGAACCCGCCTCGGCGCCGTGGCGTTGAAACTTCTGCCAACCCTCGGATCTTCCGGCGCCGCGGCCCTGCTTCCCGGCGCCGCGGCCCTGTGGCTCCTGTCCGAATTATTTTTCTGTCCGACTGCGCACTGAACTTGTAACTTCCATAACTTTCTACTCCGATGTCCTATCGATGAACGGTTGGTTGCGTTGGAAACTAGACTCAACGAACTACGTACTAGGCCTTTGAAACACCTAGGAACTCATAAGGCAACTGGACATAAACCGCCTCAAAGTTGACTAAAAACCCGTCCGAAACAATCCGTCAACCTATCTTTCGAAAATTTTAAGTCTTAATCCCTTTCGTACGCTCTCATACTCATGGCCAGAACTACGGGGTATAACATCTTTAACCTTTCATAAAGCCGTTATAACCAACTTCCCATAAAACCGTTATAACTCTTTATGTTTTAGACAAATTCTTTTTTTT
Organism: Przewalskia tangutica; assembly: GCA_029844215.1. Lineage (NCBI taxonomy): Eukaryota > Viridiplantae > Streptophyta > Magnoliopsida > Solanales > Solanaceae > Przewalskia > Przewalskia tangutica. The sequence continues at coordinate 73,049,681 of CM056728.1, forward strand.
TTTATAACTAAGAGACTTATACTTTCAAAACCAAGTATCATATACTTTCAAATCAAGTTGCATAACTTTCAAAATACTTCAAGTCTCTTAACTTTAGAAATCCAGTTTCTTAACTTTAGAATATCAAGTTTCTTAATTTTAACATAGTTCAAGTAATCAATACTTTACAAGTCAAGATGTCTTTATACTTAAGATCAGACAACCTATATTTTTTTTTAGAAGTCAAGTTACTACACTTTCAAGAACCAAGGCAAGGATACTAAAATGGAACCGAGTTCTCTTAATTTACGTACATCTACCGTACTATACATTTTTACAAGATTCATGCTCAAGAGATAAGAAAAGTTTCCACATACCTCTTTGGCTTAATCCACTTGCTAACTTGAATTTGCCGCACGTAGAATGCCAACCTATAATAACCATAATACGCCTATCAACTTCTAGCTTTCAAGGTAGAATATTTCTAAGTATAAGGACTCTTATTCTACGGAAAATCGGGCAGCACTTCCTTTGTTTCTACGTACTTTTCCACCTTTTTCAAGGCCCGAAAATCAATAACCAAACGCCAAATTTAAGGCCCAACAATTCAGAAATACAAAGGGGATTACACGCCTAATAGGACGTGTTAAATTCTGCCCCACAATCAATATAAAACTGTCCTATATTTCCAAGCCATATTTGGCTACCATTGTCACAACAATTATCAATTTCATTTCAATTCATTTTTCAATCCAAGTTGTTATTCCAACATGTTATATACATAATAACAATTATAACAACTATAAATCCTTTCTTCCTTAACATGCGACGATTGTAACTATCGACCAAATTGATTACAACATTAATGGCTAACTTGTCCATATTCGGTTTTAACATGTTGACATGATCCAAATCTTTTCAAACTTCAATCTATATACCACATGCTCATTTCTTAATTACTATAACATGTAATCTTTAATCACATTAAGAAGGTACAAATTTTACCTCAATAAGCCCTCTTTCCGCATTTCTTCTTCCCGTTAAAATCACATATACGAACCCCCTACAAGCTTTCCAACATATATCCTTCTTGTCGCCTTTCCAAAAATCTCATCAGACTAGGCTTAGGGTTCTTTAAATTTTTAGGGTGAAGAGAAGAGGATTTTCTTTTGGATGAATCTTTGCAAATGACCAAGTCTTGCAAGGCTTCGTCATAATATAAGACCTTTCTTGGTCTACAAGATGGGAGGGACACTTGTCGCCCTCCCATAGGCCTTAACACAAATATCTTCTGATTTTTACCCATTTTCTGCCAAAAATCCCGCCTCGGCGCAAGGCATCGCAGCCGCGCCGTGCCGCAACTTCAGAAAGTTTCAGACTTACGCGCGCGCCCGCGAATGGCGCCGCTGTGGCGCCTGACTGGAATATTTTTCCTTCATTTCTGCCAACTGAACATCTAACGTCCATAATTCTCCGCTCCGATGTCCTATCGACGAATGGTTTGTTACGTTGGAAACTAGACTCAACGAACTTCATATTTGGCTTTTTAAACACCTAAAAACTCTTAATAAACTGGGATATATCGCACTCCAAAGTTGACCAAAAAATTTGCCTAAAACATTTTTTGCCAACGTATCTTTCCAAATTCAAATCTTATATCCTTTCGTACGTTCTCATCTTATTCTCTTGAAATTACGGGGCGTAACAACTTTGTTCATAATATATTCATCATCCAAAACTCTCTTATCTCTCCCTTAATCCTCAAGTTTTCGAAAACCTTGGCCAAAGTGAAGAACAAGTGTAAGTTATTTTCCATGATTAAGTTCCTTAACCAAGTGCTAAGCCAAGTTGACTCTCCAAGTTTAGTGATCACAGTTTTGGACCAAAAACTATCTTGAAACCCTAAGCTTGTTATGAACTTTATGAAAGAAGAACATGAAAGTAAAATGGATACAAGCTTGTAGAGGATATATGTGTGTGATTGAAACTTGAAGAAGTGGTGTGAAAAAGGTGAAGGTTGGCCGAAACTTAAGGGTTGTTTTGTGTAAAGATTAAGGTAAGATTTCTCCTTCCTCTTGAAGTAATTGGATGTTATATGATGTGGTAGTTGATAGATGAACTTGTGTTAAGTAAAATGGAGAATAAGAAATACATGTCACGCTTTGGCATGTTAGCCAGATTAATGATTTTGTCATGCCCGAACCTGCGTGGATTTTACCTACAGGCACCTTCTTAACAACTAAGTAAATCTGGAAATTAAATAACACCTCATTTTTTTAAAACCAACATACATGCAAGTGGCAAAGCCGACATGCGGATAATATACATAATAAAAGACACTACATGCATACGTAGTCCAATCCACATATGAATACGCACCTCTAAGAGTTTTATGAAATATGACGGACAAGGCCATGCACCCATAACCGCATAAAGCCTATCTTGGAACTATACCAAAAAGATAAACTCCTGAACAGAGGGAGCTATCCAAAAACTCTAAGCAGGGTCCTACACCTGCAGATCACCAAACTGCGTACCTAAACCTGCGGCATGAACGCAGCCCCCCGAAGGAGGTCAGTACGAAGAATGTACCAAGTATGTGAAACAGTAAGTACTGTAATGAAATCATAACAGTATAAACAAAACAGGAGACATGTATGATAGACAACCTACAGTACACAATACATAATAGTCATATCAAGTCAGGGACGCATGCCCTCAAAGTCATTACTAAAATATAACCATGGGTCTCACGCCCATAATATCAATCATGTCCAAGTATCCTCGTGGTCGTGCCGGAATCCCACATCGTATAAGCATGACCATGGGTAATACAAACAACCGGAATCTAACTCGCCCCGGTCACACGCCTAATCCCACATCGTATAAGCGTGTCGGAGTATCCATCGTGGTCGCATGCCGGAATCCCACATCGTATAAGCATGACCGTAGGTAACACAAACAACCGAATCTAACCCCGCAGTCATACGCCGGAATCCCACATCGTATAAGCATGTCCTAGGAGTATCCCTCGTGGTCGCATGCCCCGGAATCCACATCGTATAAGCATGACCATAGGGTAACACAAACAAATCCGGGAATCTAACCCGCCTCCTGGTCACATGCCCCGGAATCCCACATCGTATAAGCTCTCTTGACTTTTGACTTAGTCAATATAATCAAGCCAAAGCCTAGCAAGACTTGCTCATCTACACAATGGTCAAATGACCATTCTATCCTTGCTCCAATTCATCCAAGACCAATGTGGGGGGGTGCCACGTGTCGCCCTCCCATTCGTCCATAAAATTCCGTAACCCTCGTGGGCCCCACAAAACGTAAAATTCCTCGGGTGGGCCCCACATGACCAAATCCGTACAAATAAATTTCCATAATGATAATACATTCCATAATCCTCAATTAATGCATTTTGAGAATCCAATTCTCTTCAATGAACATTTCTCCTTTCCGACGTTCGGAAGATTTTCCGTCAGAAAAACAATTCTTCCTTTCGTACTAATTTCCAGTCTTGTGTTCCTTACGTACATCCTCTTAAACATGTCCTGGACTTACGGGGTGTAACAAATACCATGCCTTCTTTTTAAACCAAATCAAGACAATACCATGCCTTCTTTTTAAACAAAAACACTTCTCCTTTTTAAAGTCAAGTAACAATATACTTTTCAAAATAGTTCAAGTTTCATAACTTAAAATTCTCAAGTCTCTTCTTATCTTTAGGAATCAAAACCTTACATCAAAGTCTCATTACTCTTAAAAAAAATGGCAAGTTACCATTTTAAATCCAATAATAAAAACCATTCTTTTGTTTTCATACAGTCGTTATAACTAACTTCCCATAAAGCTATTATAACACTTTATGTTTTAAACCAACCAAGGACAACTACTCTCATTTCCGAAATCATGATAACTTTATTCTTTTAAAGCCAAGTACCCATTACTCACGAATGAGGTTTCACAACTTTTTAACACAATTCAAGTTTCTTAACATTTCATATCAAGTCAAGGACACAAAAAGGAAATCCAACTCCTTTCACACACGTGCGTCTACCGCACTATATATTTCACAAATAATCATGCTCAAGAGAATAGAAAGAATCACATACCTCTTCGGCTTAATCCACTAGCCAAGTGGAGTATGTCGCACGTAGAATACCCATCTATAACAACCAAATACGTCTATCAACGTCTAGACTTCTTCGTAGAATATTTCTAAGTATAAGGTTCCTTATTTTATGGAAAATTGGGCAGCACTTCCCCTGCATCTACTTACATCCTACCTTTTTCAAGGCCCGATATCAATAGCCAACATGCCACATTTAAGGCGCAATAATACAACAACTCAGAGGGGATTACACGCCTAACTGGACGTGTAAAATTCTGCCCCACAATATACCAATCGGTCCATTTCTTTTCAATCTTCCTTCCAGATATTATATACTCAATTATAAACTACTACAGCATGTAATCTCCAATTACAATAGAAGGACAAAGATCATTACCTCGATAAGCCCATAATTTTCCAATGATTAAAAGTCGATCCTTAGGAATCTTAGCTCCAAATCCTTATGTCCCAATCTGCTCCAAGCAACCCTTAGAAGCTCCTAACCAACTTCTCTTTAAGATTCAACTCCAAAAAGTGAAGAACACTTAGGTTCCAACACCACCAACTTTCGGCCAATGGGTATATCTAAGGCTAGGGGTGTGGAATCTTTTCTAACTCTTGGTTCACGATCTTCCTAACACCTTAAGGAAGAACACTTAAAATTTTAAGGATTTTTTGTTATACCCCGTATTTCCAGAGTATGTACGTGAGGACGTACGTACAAAAGTTTAAGCCTTAAGTTAGGAAAGGGACGAAAATTTGTGCACAACCCGAAAGAATTGTTTTCCACTAAACGTTTTCCAAAACTTCATAAGGAAAATTACAGTTCTGCGGCATTTATTATTTTTGCGGATTTTTCCGAGAGATAAAATATTTTGGACCAACGAGAGGGCGACACTTGTCACCCTCAAGTGGACGGCATTGAGGGCATGGCTTGGCACGATTTTGAGGCCTAAAACATGGGTCAATGTTTGGAGTGATTTGTGGAGTAGATGACTATGGTGCACATGTACAAATCTACACCCTCCACTTGCCTTAATCATGGCCATTGAAAGTCCTATAAATACCCCCCCTTAGTTGAAGACTTCTTCATCCACTCCACACTTTCTAAGTCTTGAAAATCCCTCTCCCCCTTAGTGTAGCTCTCGTCCAAGAGCTCCCCCTCCCCCTTTGAAAGGCCCTTGGCCGAGAAGTACCCCCCCCTTTTCCTAGTGGTGCTAGCCGAAATACAAACCCCCCCTCTTGAGTTGTTCTCGTGAAATACCCCCCCCCCCCCCCCCCGGTAGAAAAATACTCTCCAAGTATTGTTACAATTCCAAAATACCTTAGCCTTATACCTTGTTGTATTCCAAAGTTACCTCTATACGTAGAGCCCGGAAATACTACCTTATATCCTTTTAGTCACTAAACGAAACCCTAAGGAAAATCTTCATAATTGGTTGATGTAGTAAGAAGAAGTTGCGTAGAACTTCTAAGGGTTGTTTGGAGCGGGTTGGAGCGCCCAGAGTAGGAGCTAAACGTTGCTCAGGATCGACATTTAAACTTGGATAATTTTGGGCTTATCGAGGTAAATACTCTTGTCCTTCTATTGTAATTAGAAATTACAAACTGTGGTTGTATAGAAATGAGTATAAGATATATAGAAGGATGGTATAAGAGAAGAGAATTGAATTGAAATCATCATCAGAAGAATTTTAAAGAAGAAGATTGAACTGTACTTACATAGGACTGTATTTACAGTAGACTTGTGTAGTTTAACGGGTAGGGAAGTGCTGCCCAATTTTCCGTAGAATAGAGAAACCTCCGCTTAGAATATTCTACAGAGTAGTCTAGACGTTGATAGACGTATATGGCCTTTCTAGGTTGAAAGTTCTGCGAGTAGCATGTTCTACTTGAAAGGTGGACAAGGCTAGCCGGGTTATAGCGGTGGAGCGTTTTGCTAATTGTCGATAATCGTCGCGAGGTATGTGATTCTTCCTATCCTCTTGAGCATGATATTTTAAAAGAATATATATAGTACGGTAGACGTACGTGTGTTAACTGAACGTGGTTTTACTGCGATGTCTTTTGACTTGAGTCTAAATAATAAGAATCTTGAAGTATTTCAAAAGAATTAAGAATCGTTTTTGAAAGGAGAGTAATACTTGGTTTTAAAAGCTTAAGAGTTATACTAGCTTTATGGGAAGTTAGGTATAACGACTTAAGAGAGATAAAAGGAACGGTTTACTTAATTTTTTATGAACGCCTTGTATTGATTTCGAAAATGAGAATAAGTATCGAACAAACCACTGCAGCGCTAATAAAGGGAAATGTATTGACTAATTTAGTATTATTAAAACCAGTAGAAACCTCCATCTGCACAGAAGCTAAGATGAGACAAAATGATATTACATTTCCTAGATCATGGCTGCTTTAATAAGATTGTTATGAACAAGAATAACCTACTCACACATAAGGCATATGTTTTTCGAATTGTTTTAAAAGAGAATTATATTATTAAGTGATTAAGACTATGAACTACGGAACCTTTCGAAAATAAGAGACTTGAGTCTTTGAACTTAGACAAACTTGAACTTGGGAAAAGAAGGTTGTTACTTGTCTTTAAAAAGGGAAATTGTTTTGGTTTACTTAAAAAGATAGTCACTCTATTTTAATACTACTGCATCGTGTGACTCTTGTGAAAGAAACAGGATCTTTTTTAAAGAGATAATGTATGAAGTACTTTGGGGATAAAAACCCGAACTTGTTGGCATAAAATAGAAAGTACCTTATGTGAACAACTTGACTATGTTGGTTTGTGATAGCCTTGTAATACTTTCTTGTTGGTTTGATAAGTAAACATGTTAGGATGATACGTGTTAGTGTCTTGTGATGTTTGTGTAAAGGTGTCCTTGATTGTGCTTATGTTGTTTAACGATAATTCGTTATGTTAGTATTGTACCACTCACCTCTTGACATGATATACCGGGTTGTCGCCCGATGCGAGGATACCTCATGCGGTGCATGTGACCTATGCGCGAGCTACGAGTTCCGTGTTAGTGTGCGGGATACCTCACGCGTCCATGTGGCCACGCGGACTACGAAATTCCGGGGCGATGCCGAGGAGTAGCTACCCTAGATGCGGGATTACCTATGCGGCCTAGGTGGCCTATGCGAGTCGCGGTGAGTTCGAGGATTTGACGCGCACATTGATACCGAGGCGAGTGGCCCGCTTCGATCATATGGCGCGTCTAGAAAGACCTCGATACGATTTTATAGCATTGTTGGTACTGTGGGTTTTAGTAGTCGGCTATGCCTTCGCATTTACCCCATACGGTTTTATTATGACACAGTGGGACCGTGTTCATGTGTATTCCTTGGTGCTTTTATATCATGATCGCGCAGTGAGGAAGGTATTCCACGGGCATGATTGATGTTGTGGGCGTGAGACCCAGAGTTATATTTGAGTGATGATTTGGAGGGCGTGAGTCGCTGACTAGACATGTCTGCTTATTTATCAGGAATCGTAGTTTGGTTATCATACATGTCTCTCGCTTTATATAGACTACTATGATTTCATTTACTGATTTTCGCCACATACTTGGTACCTGTGATAGACCTCCTTCGGGGGGCTGCGTTCATGCCGCAGGTAGAGGTACACCAGTCGTCGATCCTCGCTCTTAGGATCACAAGCCAAGATTTTGGGAAGCTCCATTTCTCCGGAGGCTTATCTTTGGTATAGTCCCCTGTCATTGTAGGTACTTACATTCAGGGGTATGGCGGGGCCCTGTCCCGTCGTTGTTATTATAAAACTCTTAGAGGTCTGTAGTACTGTTGTGGGCAGAGTTTGTAAAAGGGGATGTAACTGTTCAAGTTTATGTTTATATATGCCGAAAGGCAACTTTTCGCAGATAAACTGTTTCACACTTCATATTATTTCATGTCTTGTTTTATATTCCGCTGATTACTCTGATGTATGTCTACTTGGGTGCCCGGGGTAAGGCACCAGTCACGGGCCCGGGTTCGGGTCGTGACATTTTTGGACAACTTTTGGTCAAGGGGAAGGCCAATTTGCCGAGACACCGAGGAAGGAGAGAGTATTTGCCTTGGAAATAATTCAAGTGTGGATGAATAAGTCTTGCAACAAGGGTCTATTTATAAGCCAACTAAGGGCTAGGATCAAAGCAAGTGTGTGGTAGAGATTGGGGACAAGTGTGTGTGGGTCCCACAAGCCACTTGTCCAACACAAGACTTGGGACACTCGCTTGCCACACGGCACCACATTTCGGCCGGGCCACTGTCACACTAATTTCGGCCATGTGCCACCTAAGGGGTGACACGTGTCGCCTCCTATTCGGCCCAAAATATTTCATATCCCGAAATATCCATAATGTCTAAAATCTTGAAAACAAAGTGGGCCCCACAAAATCGTAAATTTTCCCTGGGCCCCACGTGACCAAATCCGAAAATAAAATTCCATAATTCTCTAATATTCCAAGAAGTCCAAATACCAAATCTGGGAATCCAATTCCCATTTTCGAACCTTTTTTCTTCACAAACTCCGGAAAATTTTCCGTCGGAAAATCAAATCTTTCTTCCTTTCCAATCTTAATGTCGTATTATCGTACGTACGTCCTCACATATATACCCTGGAACTACGGGGTGTAACACGGGGTGTGATAAGAGTGGTATCAGAGCAGTTAGTCCTCGGAATGTCTATAGACCGTGTGCAGTAGAGTCTTGGTTATTGGTGTGTTGTGCACCACACCCATAAATAGGAGGCTACAATACATTTAGGATTGGTTTCTATTATTCTTACTATGGGATCGTGCGATAGAGCTATGTTGTTAGGTTAGTCCCTCCATAACTGTTATACCCCGTATTTCCAGAGTATGTACGTGAGGGCGTACGTACGAAAGTCTAGCCTTAAAGTTTAGGCACAAGACGTTTTTTTGGGCACAACTCACTAAAAGAATCGTTTTTCGACGAAACGTTTTACTAAACTCGTAGGTAAATTCCGCTATGTCATTTCAAATTTTTGCGGATTTTTCCGAGAGGCGAAACATTTTAGATTAACGGAGGTGACACTTGTCACCCTCATCGACGGAAATCGGGCGTCCTCGACGATGGACATGAATTTGGGGCTTGTTTATGGCCTAAAACATGGGTCAATGTTTTGTGGAGTAGGTTAGGTGCACTTGGGAAAATCTCCACCTTACACTTGCCTTGCACTTGGCATCATCTTCGCCTTTGGTTGGCCACTTCTTGACCTATAAATGCCCTTGGATGAAGAGTTCTTCATCCACAAATCAATTTCCATGTCTCCCACATCCCTCCCTCTCCTTAGAGTTCTCGTCCAAGAAGCCTTCTCCCCCCCCTCTTGAGTTGAGCTTAGCCGAGAGCCTCCCCCCCTCCCTTGGTAGAAAAGTTGTCTTCCAAGTGTAGTTACTATACCCAAAATACCCTAGCCCAAATCCCTTAGTATTTAGTAGAAGTTGTGAAGAACTTCTAAGGGTTCTGAGCTATCGGAGCGCACAAATTGTGAGCTAAACCTTGCTCAGGATCGACTTTTATCTAGGATATTATTGGGCTTATCGAGGTAAATAAACTTATCCTTCTTTTGTAATTAGAGAATATATACTGTAGAAGTATAGGAATAAGTATAAATACTTAGAAGGATATTACAGAATAGAATTGAATCATATCACGAAGAAGGGTATAAAAGAAGAATTATTAAACCAGACTCACATACGATCGCTTTACAAAGAGTCGTATAGCTTACCGCAGTGGAAGTCTGCCCAATTTCCATAGAATAGAGAACCCTCTGCTTAGAGCTTTATACGATCTGATCTAGACGTTGATAGACGTATTTGGTCGATATAGCCGATTCTCTGCGCGACATATTCGACTTGCGCGAGGTTTTCACGGTAGAAGGTATGTGATTCTTCCTATACTCTTAAGCATGATATTTTAAGATATATATAGTACGGTAGACGTACATGTGTTAACTGAATAATAACTACGGCAATGTCTTTTGACTTAAGCCTGAATAATAAGAATCCTGATGCATTTCAAAAGAATACTGAATCATTTTTAACAGAAGAGAAATATTTGGTTTTTAAAAACAAAAGCTTAAGAGTTATACTAGCTTTATGGGAAGTTAGGTATAACAACTTAAGAAAGATAAAAGGAACTGTTTACTTGTTTGTTTATAAAAGCCTTGTATTGATTTCTGTTAAGATTGTTTGATAAGTAGACATATTATGATGCTACCAGTGTTAGTGTCTTATAATGCCGTGAAAGGGGTCATTCTTGTTGTGCTTACGTTGCTAAAACGGTAAGTCATTTATCGTTATTATATCACCTACCCTCGACTTATTATACCGGTGGCTTTCCACCCTTGATGCGGGTCTATACGGCTGTCGATGCATGTGACTACGCGAGTCGCGGAGTTCCGAGATTGATCATTCCGTGTTTTAGCCCGACGCGGGATGCCCTATGCGGTCGTGTGACTATGCAGTCTATTGAGACTATGCGGATCGGGAGTCCGGGAGGTACCGGGTTAGCTAACCACGATGCGAGAATACCTCATGCGGGTTCGCATGTGACCTATGCGATCGCGGAAGTCTGAGACTAGCGGGCATAATGATACTATGGGCGATTCGCCTTGCTTCGATCATTCGCGCCTAGAAAAGACATGTTACCGCTACCTATTATTGTTTGCTTTGTGATATGGCACTATGTGCAATCGAATCGATTGTATTTGCAAATGGTTTTAAATACTTGATTTCATTTAAGTACTTTACGCTTTCACATACTTGGTACTGTTATCGACTCCTTCGGCCGTTCATGCCGCAGTAAGGGCAGCGGTGCTAGATCCGCATCCTTAGGATCTTTGCTTTGGTGCCTGAGCTCCATCTTCTCCGAGGCTCTACTTTTGGGTATGATCTCCTGTATTGTAGATAGTTTTGTACATTCGGTATGGCGGGCCCTGTCCGCCATAGTTGTTTACTTCCTAGAGGTCAGAGTCCTATTATGCACTGGGATGTAATCGCAAAACGGGGTTATATATATATGCCGAAAGGCAAGCTTTTCATCGATAAACTGTGTCTTATTTTACAATCTGTTTCATGTCTTGTTTTTATATTCCGCCGACACTGATGTATGACTACTTGGGTGCCGGGTAAGGCACGATCCACGCCCCGAACGGGTCGTGACAAAAGTGGTATCGAGCGATTAATCTCTGAAAGTGTCTACGCACCGTATCTAGTAAGTCTTGATTATCGGTGTGCACCACACCAATAATCGTGAGGCTATAGGATATTTAGGATTGGTTTCTATTCTTCTCACTCGAGATCGTGTCTTAGAGATGTGTTATAAGTTGGACCCTCTAACGTATTCCTTTCTCAGAATGATTATGCCTCACGTAAGGCAACCCGCCCGGCGGCAAGGCAGCGAGGAGCCGCCATGACACCGAGAGTTACGAGGGCTCGTGCCCGCCTATACCCGAGACGGCGAGTTCCATGACGCCGCCGCCCCAAAGAGACCACGCATGCATTCTCCCGCCCCACACCGCTGGCGGAGGAGTTAGGTACAAGGAGACGGCCCACTATTGGCTAGGATGTGGCTGACACGAGGACAGTGGATGCGCGATTCCAGCCTGCACCCATCATACCCGTGGTTCACCCGAGGCGTATAGTTTGAGGCTACGAGATTTCACGAGTTATAGCCCGCCGAGTTTTACGGTCGAGGCCGGAGGATGATCCGCAGGAGTTCATCCGCATGAGGATTATGAGGGTGATCAGGCGTCGGAGACCGAGTCCGTGACCTTGGTTACGGCCGCGTGATACCGCGATCGATTGGTTTGATTCGTGAGCTTTCCGAGGAGAGCATGCACTCCGCAAGATGGGATGAGTTTTGGAGGCTTTTCTCACGCACTTCGCCTCCGCAGATGGGAGGCACGGCCGGCTGTGTTTTTGTCTTTGAGGCGCAGAGGCGCACTGTTAGGGAGTACAATGTCGAGTTCGATTCTTTGGCTCGATATGTCTCTCATACCGTAGCAGAATATGGAGAACCGTACACCGCCACGCCACCGGCTAGATGATTATATGGCCGAGTCTTGTGCGTGTGTCTTCACCGACATGGACATTACCCGTATGCAGCTCATGCACTAGGATGCACGAGCGCAGAGACCGACGTAGACCGACATCGCAGCAGGTAAGGCCAAGACGGCCGGTTCTTTTGGTAGCCCTCGTGGTGGACGCATCGCCAGGTTCAGGTTTGCACCACCACCTCGAGCACTCCTACATCGCTTTTCTGACCCAGAGCATTGAGGCGGTCGGCCCCGGGACTTGGACTTCCGGGTAGCAAGGTGCTAACCGATCGAGGTCCGCCTGTGTCCGTTGTGGTAGATTCCATACAGGGAGCTGTAGTACTACTCCGGGAGCTTGCTATACTTGTGACCAGCAGGGTTATTATGCGAGAGTTTGTCCGACCGGGGGCGGTGCTGGTGGTAGGGCTCACCTACGAAGTCTGCCGGTTCATCATCTCCTACAGTTACTCGCCCCGGAGGGCAAGGTACTAATGGACCAGCAGGTCGCGGCAGAGGTCGTGGCGCGGGTCCCAGTTCTAGCGGTCCTCAGAACCGCATTTATGCCTTGTCCAGCCGGCAGGATCAGGATGCCTCACCGATGTCGCCAGTACTTTATCGGGCCGGTTTTGATGTGTATGCCTTGATAGATCCGGGTTCTACTGGCCCCATATATCTCCCTTATTGCTAGTAGATGAGGTAGAGCACGAGTCCATAGACCCTTTCGAGGTAGCTACGCCATGGGTGATTCGGTAGCTCGGCGGTATATAGGGCTTGTCCAAGGTGACCATTTGCGGTCGTCGGACCTAGCCGACTTGATAGAGTTGGACATGACCGATTTCGATGTGATCATGGGTATGGATTGGCTAGCTTCTGCTACGCCAATGTAGACCGCCGAGAGAGTAATGCAGTTCGATTTCCGGCGAGTTGTATGAGAGGAACACCGTATCGCTGGCGGTAAGTTTATTTCTTACCTCAAGGCTAGGAAGATGGTGCGAAGAGGTACATCTACCATCTCGTTCGTGTATGATCACGAGGCTGCAGTGCGATTTTCGATCGATTCAGAGTCGAGTTCCCAGACGTGTTTCCAGGCGACCTCCCGTATCCCTTTGAGGAGATAGAGTTTTGTATTGATGTCTTTGCGGACACTCGGCTATTTCCATTCCGCCATACGTAATGGCACCTGCCGAGTTGAGAGAGTTGAAGGACCAGCTTAGAGATTTGCTGGAGAAGGGCTTCATCAGACCTAGTGTTTTTCTCTGGGGAGCGCCGGTATTGTTCGTGAAGAAGAAGGACGGGACGCTGCGCATGTGTGTTGATTACAGGCAGCTGAACAAGGTGACCATTAAGAACAGATACCCCCTTCCCGGGATTGATGATTTGTTCGACCAGTTGCAGGGCGCGAGATGTTTCTCCAAGATTGATCTGCGATCGGGCTATCATCAGGTACGAGTCAGAGAAGCGGATGTCCCTAGGACTGCATTCCGGACCCGGTACGGGCATTATGAGTTCAAGGTTATGTCTTTCGGGTTGACCAATGCTCCGGCGGTATTCATGGATTTGATGAACCGAGTGTTCAAACCATTTTTGGACACATTTGTGATAGTGTTCATTGATGATATCTTGATTTATTCTCGCCGAAGCGAGCACGCGAGCATTTGGCGGTCTTGGCCGATTCTCCGACCGAAGCTTATCGCCAAGTTTTCCAAATGTGAGTTTTGGTTAGCTTCGTGGCTTTTCTTGGGCATATTGTGGCCGATGGTATTCGTGGATACGCCAAGATCGAAGCGGTCAGACTTGGCCTGACCTACTACTCAGGCAGAGGTTCGCGATTTCGGGCCTCGCAGTTATTATCGCGTTCGTAGAAGTTTGCTTTATCTTCTCGCCCCATTGACTAGGCCGACTCGTAAGGCGCTAAGTTTGATGGATCGATGCTTGTGGCGTGGTTTCCGATTCTTGAAGGAGACCGACGACCGCCCGTTTACTCTTCCGCAGGTCCGCATGCTATGTCGTATTGTGATGCGTCAGGAATCGGGTTGGGATGTGTGTTGATGCAGCAGGGCAAGGTTATAGCGTATGCATCCCGACAGCTTAAGAAACACGAGAGGAACTACCCCACCCATGATTTGGAGTTGGCAGCGGTGATTCACGCCTTGAAGATCTGGAGGCACTATTTGTATGGGGTTCATGTCAAGAGCCTCCAGTATATCTTCAGCCAGAGGGAGCTGAACTTACGACAGAGACGGTGGTTAGAGTTTCTTAAGGATTACGATGTTGATATCCTGTACCACCCGGGGAAGGCCAATGTTGTGGCAGATGCTCTTAGTCGTAGGTCGATGGGAAGCCTATCGGATGTGCGCAGAGAGAGGGCATGGTTCGTGATTTGCATCGCCAGCGAGCCTCGTGTCCGCTTGATAGATTCCGATAGCGTTGGGGTTAGAGTTCGTGAGGTTGCCGAGTCTTCCATCGTCGGAGAGGTGAAGAGGCAAAGCCGAGGATCCGCTTTGATTCGTATCGTGATGCGGCTCTTGTGAGGAAGGGTCCTGAGGTAGCACCGATGGGGTGCTAAGGTTTGAGGGCAGGTTGTGTGTTCCAGATGTTTGAGGCTTGACGGAGGTTCTAGGGAAGCACACAAGTACGTTACTCTATCCATCCGGTCGACCAAAATGTACCACGACCTTAGATCATGTATTGCGGATGGCTGAAGAGGGCGTTGCGAGTTCGTAGCTCGCCCGCGTGTTGTCGCAGTGAAGGTAGAGCACCAAAGGCACAGTGGTTTGTTACGCACGATAGAGATCCCGACCGAAGTGGAGGTGATCAACATGGACTTTGTCACGATTACCTCGCACTCGGAGGAGACATGATTCTATATGGGTTATCGTCGACAGTCGACGAAATCAGCCCACTTTCTTCCCGTCGGGGCGACTTTTTCTGAGGATTATGCCGGACTTTACATCCGAGAGATCGCCGATCGCATGGAGTCCCTATTTCGATCATATCGCATGCAGGAGCCCAATTTACGACTAACTTCAAGGTCTTTCCGTAAGGGTTTAGGACGCAGTGAGCTGATACCGGCATTCCATCCACGCATGACGGACAGCAGAGCGCACTATCCGGACTCGAGGATATGTCACGAGCCTGTGTTATTGACTTCTGGGTAGCCGGGAGGACCATTTGCCTCTAGTTGAGTTTGCGTATAATAATAGCTACCACTCCAAGATTCGCATGGCGCCTTATGAGGCCTTGTAGGAGGAAGTGCAGATCGCCGATAGCTGGTTTGATGTTGGCGAGGTACGATTAGTAGGACCAGACGGTGCAGCAGTGGATAAGGTAAAGCTTATCCGGAGCGGTTCTTGATACCGAGTCGGCAGAAGTCATACGGATCATCGTCGCCGCATCCGAGTTCGCAGATTGATGATTGGGTTTTCTCGCGTCACCCATGGCGGTGTGATGAGATTCGGAAAGAAAGGAAACTCACCAAGGTACATTGGGCCCTATCAAACTGTCCGCAGGGTAGGTACGGTTGCCTACGAGTTGGATCTGCCGTCCGATCTGGAGGCAGTGCATCCGGTGTTTCATGTTTCTATGCTGAGGAGATGTACGGGATCCATCTAGGTACACCCGACGACGATGTCCAGTGACCGGCGGGTTATCGTGAGAGATTCCCATAGCGATAATCGATCGTCGTGTTAGGCGCTCGCGACCAAAGACGTGGCTTCCACAAAGTCTTGTGGCGAACGAGCTCGGGAGGAGATGACGTGGGAAGACGGAGGACATGAGGCGTAAGTATCTCACCTATTCCCCACACCTGTGTAACTTACTTTCCTACTTGTAAATATGCATTATCGCTTATGCTTAAGTGTTGTTTTGTGGCCGTGTGTGGCATTTGCAAACCGCTTAAGTTATGAGGAACCTTATCGTTAATCGTTTGGGAAGGAACATTCGGACGAATGTTTCTAGCGAGGAGAATGTTATACCGTATTTCCGCAGTATGTACGTGAGGCGACGCATTTAAAGTCTAGCCTTAAAGTTTAGGCACAAGATGTTTTTTGGGCACAACTCACTAAAAGAATCGTTTTCGACTAAACGTTTTACTAAACTCGCGTAGGTAAATTCCGCTATGTCATTTCAAATTTTTGCGGATTTTTCCGAGAGAAAACATTTTAGACCAGCGGAGGGTGACACTTGTCACCCTCATTGACAGAAATCAAGGCCCCTCGACGATGGACATGAATTGGGGCTTGTTTTACGGCCTAAAACATGGGTCAATGTTTTGTGGAGTAGGTTAGGGTGCACTTGGGCAAATCTCCACATTACACTTGCCTTGCACTTGGCATCATCTTGGCCTTTGGTTGGCCACTTCTTGACCTATAAATACCCCCCTTTGGATGAAGAGTTCTTCATTCACAAATCAATTTCAAGTCTCCCACATCCCTCCTCTCCTTAGAGTTCTCGCCCAAGCCTTCTCCCCTCTCGAGTTGAGCTTAGCCAAGAGCCTCCCCCCCTCCCTTGGTAGAAAAGTTGTCTTCCAAGTGTAGTTACTATACCCAAAATACCCTAGTCCAAATCCCTTAGTATTTAGTAGAAGTTGTGAAGAACTTCTAAGGGTTCTGGAGCTATCTGAGCGCATAAATTAGGAGCTAAACCTTGCTCAGGATCGACTTTTATCTAGGATATTATTGGGCTTACCGAGGTAAATAAACTTATCCTTCTTTTGTAACTAGAGAATACATACTGTAGAAGTATAGGAATAAGTATAAATACTTAGAAGGATATTACGTATAGAATTGAATCATATCACAGTAGGCGGTATAAAAGAAGAATTATTAAACCGTACTCACATAGATCTGTTTTACAAGCAGATCGTATAGCTTCTGCAGTAGGGAAGTGCCCGAATTTCCATAGAATAGAGAACCCTCTGCTTAGAGCTTTATACAAGATGCCTAGACGCTGATAGACGATTTGATCGATATAGCCGATTCTCTCACGACATATTCGACTTCGGCGAGGTTTTCGCCGGTAGGTATGTGATTCTTCCTATACTCTTAAGCATGATATTTTAAGATATATATAGTACGGTGACGCATACGTGTTAATCGAATAATAACTACGAATGTCTTTTGACTTAAGCTAATAATAAGAATCCTGATGCATTTCAAAAGAATACTGAATCATTTTTAATAGAAGAGAAATAATTGGTTTTTAAAACAAAAGCTTAAGAGTTATACTAGCTTTATGGGAAGTTAGGTATAACAACTTAAGAAAGATAAAAGGAACTGTTTACTTGTTTGTTTATAAAAGCCTTGTATTGATTTTGCATGTAGTAATATTGTTTGATAAGTAGACATATTATGACGCTACCCGTGTTAGTGTCTTATAATCTTTGTGAAAGGGGTCATTCTTGCTGTGCTTACGCTGCTAAAATGGTAAGTCTGTTATCATATTATATCACCTACCCTCGACTTATTATACCGAGGGCTTGCCACCTTGATGCGGGTCTATACGGCCTATGCATCTATGTGACTACGCGGAGTCGCGGAGTTCCGTGATTGATCATTCCGGTGTTTTAGCCCGACGCGGATGCCCTATGCGGTCAGCGTGACTATGCGTCTATTGAGACTATGCGGATCGCGGAGTCCGGAGGGTACAGGGGTTAGCTAACCCCGACGCGAGGAATACCTCATGCGAATCTGTGTGACCTATGCGGATCCGCGGAAGTCCAGACTAGGCGAGCATAATGATACTATGAGCGATCGCCTTGCTTCGATCATTCGCGCCTAGAAAAGACTGCTACCGCTACCTATTATTGTTTGCTTTGTGATATGGCACTATGTGCAACTGAACTGATTGTATTTGCAAATGGTTTTAAATACTTGATTTCATTTAAGTACTTTACAGTTTCACATACTTGGTACCTGTTGTACTGACCTCCTTCGGGGGGCTGCGTTCATGCCGCAGGTAAGGGCAAGCAGGTGCTAGATCCGCATCCTTAGGATCTTTGCTTTGGTGTCGGGAGCTCCATCTTCTCCGGAGGCTCTACTTTTTGGGTATGATCTCCCTGTATTGTAGATAGTTTTGTACATTCAGGGTATGGCGGGGCCCTGTCCCGCCATAGTTGTTTACTTCCTTAGAGGTCTGTAGTCCTATTGTACAGTTGGGATGTAACTGCAAAACTTGGGTTATATATATATGCCGAAAGGCAAGCTTTTCATCAGATAAACTGTGTCTTATTTTACAACTGTTTCATGTCTTGTTTTTATATTCCGCTGATTACTCTGATGTATGACTACTTGGGTGCCCGGGTAAGGCACCAGTCACGGGCCCCGGAACGGGTCGTGACAATAACGTATTATTGTGGTTACAACTATGAGAAAGCGACATCGGCCTAGAAGGGGAATATATGGGCTTTGTATACAGGTTAGTAAAATTGTTGTATAGTTGGTTGTGATTCCTCGTTTGAGTATAAACCACTCGTGATTGTCGCTGATGATTGTTGAGCCGATTGGAAATGGTATTATAGATTTTAAGGAACTGCAATTGGACCTTATGAATGTGACTTGATTTACAAAGGAAGTACAATGTGCTAAGGACTATCAGTAGAATGAGACTATGTGTTATATTGTGGCCATGTGAGGCATTCTTGTGTTTACTGAGTATAGGTTGATAGGTATAGGACTATGCCGAAATTTGTATAGCTTGAGACCTTTGATGAACATTCGAGGACGAATGTTTCTAAGGATGGAAGAATGTTACACCACGTAGTTCCAGGGCACAGAGTGAGAACGTAAGTAAGGGAATAAGATTCTAATTTTGGAAGGAAAGTTTATTTACATTTTCTGATATGGAAAAAATATGGATACAAAAATGTGATTTAAAAAGTAATATTAATGGTTGAATTCTTTCCAAATGGAGTGGGATCAGTTGGTAGTAGTTCCGCTAAATGACAGGGTCACGAGGGTGCAAGACCCAAGTCTAGTTAATTGTTTTACGGGTTCGTGGACGCGTTCCACTGAAACCAGGTCGTGAGAGCCGGAAATGGCCTTATATTGTTTAATAGAGTGACTCCAAAAGATTGGAGGCCAGTGTTACACCCCGTAATTCAAGGACATGTTTAAGAGAATGTACGGAAGGAATCGGGACTCTAAAATTGGTACGAAATAAAAATTGTTTTCCAAGGAAAATCTTCCGAACGTCGGAAAGGAAAAATGTTCGTTCATGAGAATTGGATTCTCAAAATGAATTATTTGAAGAATATGGAACTTATTATCATTATGGAAATTTATTTTCACCGATTTGGTCACGTAGGGCCCACCCGAGAAATTTTACGTTTTGTGGGGCCTACGAGGGTTATGAAATTTTATGGACGAATGGGAGGGCGACACGTGTCACCCCCACATGGGCTTGTTCGAAATGGACCAAGGGTATGATGGTCATTTGACCCAAAGCTAAGATGAGCAAGTTGTCACGACCCGACCCCGGGCCCGCGACTGGTGCCCTACCTGGGCACCCTTACAGGTATACATCAGAGAAAATCAGCGGAACATACATGAAACTTACAAAATAAAACAATGTATAAAACAACAAAGTTAGCCGATAGGGCTACCTTCCCGACATACATATATACAACCAAGCAGCTTGCCTTCTTTCCTTTACAAACCGACCCACAATATGTGACTACTGCACCTCTAAGAGTTTTTAACATAACAGTATGGACAGTGCCCCGCCATACCCTCGAATATACGATCTACAACCTCGTGGAACCGTACTAAAAGATAAAGCCTCCTGAGAAATAGAGCTTTCAAGAATCAATGACCCAAGAGCGTGGATCAACAAGTTATGTACCTCAACTGCGGATGAACGCAGCCTCAAGGAGGTCGAGAAATATGTACCAAGTATGTGAAATCAAATATCAGAATGAAATCATAGCACTATAAAAAGTCGGAGACATGTATGATAACCAAAATAACGATAATCGTGGCCTTACCAAAATGAAAGTAATGAAAGTCCGCTTTACCTTTTAAAGACTATTTCAACACATGAACAATAGTCACACAGGCTACCGACACAAGCCCTCAAATATCAAAGCGTGCTGTGGAATCCCCCATCATCAGCGGCTATAAGTGAATAACATAACCACGTGACGCGCCTGGCATCCTATCTCACCGTCGACATATAACACATATAATATATATATATATATATATATATATATAACGCGTCCGCATGCCCCTAATCCTCATCGTATAAGCATGGCCATAACGCGTCCTCGACATCCTCATCGTAGGCGCAGTCTTCATGAGCTAGCCCACGGAGTAATAGTCGTACATGCATGGTCGCACGCCGAATCCTCATCGTATAAGCATGGCCATGGGGTAATACCAACAAATCCGAGAATCTAACCCGCCTCCTGGTCGCATGCCCCGGAATCCCACATCGTATAAGCATGTCCAAGGAGTAACACAATAATGGAAGCATACCCATGGAATCCAACATCACCGCCAGACGCCCAAGTAAACTTACAACAAGACAGCCGACCCTCCAACCGAGAGTCGTGGCAACGTAATAAAACATAATACTTGCACTCAAAAGCTATCACCAGCACACATAGGCAAGTTCATAAAATCTTTAGACTTTCATTTTATAAACTCAAGGCACTTATAGAATAATTCTCAATTAAACAAGCCAAAGTACTACGACGTATTCTTTTCAAAAGACTCTTTTTTATGTAAAACCCCAAGATACTAACACCCGTAGTATCAACGTGTGTCTATTTTTCAAAGTAAGTTACTACACTCTTAGAAAACTCATTTCAAAGCTTGAAATCAAGTAACTTCAAATTTTCACAATCTAGGCAACTTATGCCCATTAATCAAAATAGACAACTTTCTTAACCTTCCATAAAGCCGTTATAACCAACTTCCCAT
This sequence comes from Przewalskia tangutica, assembly GCA_029844215.1. Taxonomy (NCBI): domain Eukaryota; kingdom Viridiplantae; phylum Streptophyta; class Magnoliopsida; order Solanales; family Solanaceae; genus Przewalskia; species Przewalskia tangutica. The sequence goes on from CM056728.1 coordinate 73,070,772, forward strand.
AAAGTCGTTATAACCCTTTATGGTTTTAGACATATTCATTCCTTTTATAACCAAGAGACTTATACTTTTAAAACCAAGTATCACATACTTACAAATCAAGTTCTTAACTTTCAAAATACTTCAAGTCTCTTAATATTTAGAAAACAAGTTTCTTCTACCTTTAAACCTCAAGTAACTCACACCTTAAAACAAGTTACTTTTCTTAAATCATGTCATTTCTCCTCTTTTAAACCAATTAAGTAAATCACTCCTTTAACTCCCCTAAAGTCATTACGACAACCCTTAGGTTTTGGAACTAAGGCACTAGCCAACAGGTTTGGAAACCACTTCCTTTTCAAGACTCTATGTACTTTAAGTCAAATACTTTCACTTTAAAGAATCCAAATGTTACACCCCGTAGTTCCATAGTATGTATGTGAGGACGTACGTACGAGAATACGACAGTAATTTTGGAAAGGAAGAAAGATGTGATTTTTCGCCTTAAAATTTTCCGTTTTTTGTGAATTAAAAAGGTTCGTTATTGGGAATTGGATTCCCAGATTTGGTATTCGGACTTTTTGGAATATTTTAGAAGTATTGAAATTTTAATTTCCGGAATTGGTCACGTGGGGCCCACGAGAGAATTTACGGTTTTGTGAGGCCCACTTTATTTTCGGATTTTTGGCATTACGGATATTTTCGGAAAATGAATATTTTGATCAACGAGAGGGCGACATGTGTCACCTCAAGTGGACTTAATGGACGATTTAGTGTGGCACGCTTTTGTCATTTTAAAGGCCAAAAATGTTTGGTCAAAGTCTTGAAGATATTTGTGTAGTAGATAGATAAGGTAGCACATGTCATAATCTACACCATCCATTTGCTTGAATCTTGACCCTTGAGTGTTCTATAAATACCCCCCCTTGATAGCAAGACTTCTTCATCACTTGAACAATTTCCAAGTCTCAAAATCCCTCTCCCCCTTTAGTTGAAGTTCTCGTCCAAACTTCCCCTACCCCTTCCTTGAAAGCTCGTCTAAAACACCCTCCCCCTTAACCAAACTTTGTCCAAAATTCCTAAACTCTTAAGTGTTCTTCTTTAGTGTATTAGGAAGATTGTTAACCAAAAGTTAGAAAAGATTTCACACCCTAGCCCCTAAAGCCTCACCTTGGCCGAGAGTTGTGAGGACAAGAACCTTAGTGTTCTTCACTTGTTTAGGTTGGTTCTTAAATAGGAGTTGGTTAGGAGCGTATAAGGGTTGCTTGGAGCGGTCGAGCGCACGAGTAGAGCTAAACGTTGCTCAGGATCGACATTAAAACTTGGATAATTTTGGGCTTATCGAGGTAATTAATCTTGTCCTTCTATTGTAATTGGAAATTACACATAATAGTTTAGAAGTGAGTATAAGATATAGAAGGTTATTAAAGAAGAGAATTGAACTGAATTACATAGGACTGTATTGCAGTAGACTTGTGTAGTTTGTCGGGTAGGGAAGTGCTGCCCAATTTTCCGTAGAAATAAGAACCTTCTGCTTAGAAAATTCTACAGAGTAGTCTAGACGTTGATAGACGTATTTGACTATTATAGGTTGAAATCAGCCATGACATAGTCGACTTGGCAGGTGGATTTCGCCGAGGAGGTATGTGATTCTTCCTATCCTCTTGAGCATGATATTTTAAAAGAATATATATAGTACGGTAGATGTACGTGTGTTAACTGAACGTGGTTTTACTTCGATGTCTTTTGACTTGTAGTTTTAAATAATAAGAATCTTGAAGTATTTCAAAAGAATTATGAATCGTTTTTTAAAGAAGAGTAATACTTGGTTTTAAAAGCTTAAGAGTTATACTAGCTTTACGGGAAGTTAGGTATAACGACTTAAGAGAGATAAAAGGAACTTTACATTTAATTGTTTATGAAAGCCTTGTATTGATTTCTGAAAGGAAAGAACATCGAACAAACCATCATAGCGCTTAATAAAGGAAAATGTATTGACTAATTAATTATTATTAAAACCAAGAGAAACCTCCATCCGCATGTAAGCTAAGATAAGACAAAATTGTATTACATTTCCTAGATCATGGCTGCTTAATAAGATCATTAATAAACAAGTTTTGATTTTCTTAAAATTTCAAAGTAAGGACTTGTTTTATAAAAGACAAAGACTTGAAAATTTGAAGTGTTTTCGCTTAAAAGGAGGTATGCTTTTGTCTTAAGTTTGTTTTAAAAGGAGATATGGAAATTGTTTTGGTTTACTTGAAAGATAGTTACCCTATTTGATACTACGAATACCGTGACTTTGTGTGAGTAACTTGACTATGATTTCTTGGTGATAGCCTTGTAATACTTTCTTGTTGGTTTGATAAGTAAAACATGTTATGATGCTACGTGCGATAGTATCTTGTGACGCTTGTGTAAAGAGGTTTTCTTGTTGTGCTTATGTTGTTTAACGATAAGCAAGTTATGCCGGGTATTATATCACTTACACCCTCGACATGAAATGCCGAGGACTTGCCACCTCGATCGCGAAATACCTCACGCGGTCTGCGTGACTACGCAGAGTCGCGGAGTTCCAGGATTGATCCTCCGGGTGGGTTACCGACTTGGGCGGATGTGACCTATGCGGTCTCAGGTGACTACGCGATCGCGGAGTCCAGTGGATGCCGCGTTAGCTGCCACCGATGCGAGGAATACCTCATGCGGGCCTACGTGGCCTATGCGAGTCGCGGTAAGTTCCAGATAAGACGCGCACATTGATACCGAGGCGAGTGGCCGCCGATCACGTGGCGGTCTAGAAAGACCTCGTGATACGCTTTTATAGCATTGTTGGTACGGTGGGTTCTAGTAGTCGCCATGCCTTCATACTTACCCCGTCACGGTTTTATTATGACAGTGGGACCGTGTTCATGTATTCCTCGCGTCGTTATATCATGGATCGGCGGTGAGGAAGGAATTCCACGCATGATCGATATTGGGCATGAGACCCATGGTTATATTTGAGTGATGACTTTAGGCGTGGGTCCCCGACTTGACATGATCACATATCGTGTATCGTAATTGGTTATCATATATGTCTTCTATTTTATATAGACTATTATGATTTCATTTACGATTGATTCACATACTTGGTACCTTCCGCTCATGCCGGGCCGCAGTAAAGGTACACCTTGTTGATCCCCGCCATAGGATCACGCTGCGTTTTGGGAAACTCCGCTTCTCCGAGGCGATTCGTATAGTCCGTCGTTGTAGTACTTACATTGTGGGGTATGGCGGGCCCCCCGTCATTGTTGTATAACATTCTTAGAGGTCTGTAGTAATCGCTGTGTGGCGGGGTTTGTAAAAGGGATGTAATCGCTCAAGTTTTGATATATATATGCCGTCGAGCGCTTTTCTCAGATAAACTGCTTTCACTTCATATTGTTTCATGTATTGTTTTATATTCCGCCGTTACTCGATGTTGTATCACTAGGTGCCCGGTAAGACACTACCACGCCCGGTGGGTCGTGACAAAAGTGGTATCGAGCGCTTAATCCTGAAAGTGTCTACGTGCATCTAGCAGAAGTCTTGATTATCGGTGTGTGCACCACACCAATAATCGTGAGGCTATAGGATATTTAGGATTGGTTTCCATTCTTCTCACTCAGATCGTGCCTTAGAGATGTGTTATAAGTTGGACCTTCTAACGTATTTCTTTCCCTTACCGCTATGCCTCGCATGGCAACCCGCCCGTAGGGCAAGGCAATGAGTCTGCGAGCAGAGCACGAGGGTTATCACACGACCGAACCGGCCCGTGGATCGTGCCTTACCCCGCACCCCAAAGAGTCATACATCGAGAAAATCAGCGAACATAAATCAACAACATAAAATAAATGTATATAAACAATAATCAGGAAACTTGCCTTTCTAGCATATATATAAACAACAACTCTTTCAACATGAATGCTTAATCCTTTTACAAACCCCGCCTACAACAAGATTACTGCACTTACGAATGATATGACAACAACGACGACAGGCTCGCCATACCCCCGAATGTAAGCACCTACAACAACAGGGACTATACTAAGACAAGCCTCCGAGAAACGGAGCTTTCCCAAACGCCGAATCGTGACTCAAGAGCGAGGATCAACGATCGCGTACCTTTTACTCGCAGATGAACGCAGCTTCGGGCGAGGTCAAGACAACAATTTAGTATGTGAAATCAAAATATCAGAAATGAAATCATAGTAGTCTATATAAAGCAGAGACATGTATGATAACAAAACTACGCTCACAATAAACAAGCAATATATCAAGTCGTGACTCACGCCAAAGTCATCACTCAAATATAACAACGGGTCTCACGCCCACAACATCAATCATGCCCGTGGAATACCTTTCCTCACCGCCGGCAGCTTTATGATATAAAAGCACCAAGGAACACACATGAACACCGTGTCCCATCTGTGCCATAATAAAACCGTGCACGGTAAGTAAGACGGCGCATAGACGACTACTAACACCTACGCATCAACAAGGTCATGAATCAGATTATAAGATCTGTCTGATCGTCACATGATCAAAGCCGCCACTTGCCCGCAGATCTAATGTGCGCTGCCTAGTCCGAACTTTCCGCACCCGCATAGGCCAATCTCATCGCCCGCATGAGGTATTCCCCGCATCGAGGGTAGCTACTCCCAAGATCGCCCCGACTTCGCGATCGCATGGCCACATGGACCGCATGCCCATAAAGGACGCACACTAACTCGAACTCTCGTAGCTCCGCGATAGGCCCTCGGACTCGCATGAGGTATTCTCGAATCATAGGTCCATCGACCCGCCCGAAGTCTACCCCGTGACGGAGGCGCTTAACCCCTAATCATCTCAAGAGATGAGTGATGTAAAATACTAACACAACCGCTTATCGTTAAACAACATAAGCACAACAAAGGAAAACCCCTTACACAACATCACAAGATACTAACACACGTAGCATCCTAGCATGTTTACTTATCAATCAACAAGAAAGTATTACAAGGCTATCACAAACCAACACAATCAAGTTATACACACAAGGTACTTTCCACTATATGCCAACAAGTTCGGGGTTTTATCCCCAAAGTACTTCATACATTTACTCTTTAAAAGATACGTTACTTTCACAATGTCACACAATACCCGTAGTATAAAAATAGAGTGACTATCTTTTAAAGTAAATCAATTACTTCTCTTTGTAAAATCAAGTAGCAACATTCTTTTCCAATGTTCAAGTTTGCCTAATTTCCAATGTTCAAGTTTGTCTAATTTCCAATGTTCAAGTTTCTCATTTTTCGAAAGGGTTTCGCAGTTCATAGTATTAATCACTTAAGAATATCATTCTCTTTTAAACCACCTGAGAAACATAAGCCTTATATGTGAGTAGGATATTCTTGTTTGTAAAAATCTTATTACAAAGAAATATGATCTAGGAAATATCATTTTGTCTCATCTTAGCTTCTATGCAGATGGAAGTTTCTACCGGTTTTAATAATACTTAATTATTAAAACATTTCCTTTATTAACGCCGCAGTTGGTTTGTTTGCACACATTCCGATTTCCAAATCAAGAAACATTCTTAAGCCGCTATACCTAACTTCCCATAAAGCTAGTATAACTCTTAAGTTTTCAAAAACCAAGTATTACTTCTTCTTTCAAAATGATTCAAAAATCTTTTGAAATACTTCAAGTTCTTTATTAACACATAACAAGCCAGTTATAGCTCAAATCAGTTACCTTTTAAGAACCACAAGTATTTTCTTATCAACATAAAGCTATTATAACCAACTTCCCATAAAGCCGTTATAACACTTTATGTTTTAAACCAATCAAATACATTTAGCACACGACGCTCACCGTACTACATAGTTCACACATATCATGCTAGAAGAGATAGGAAGAGGTTCACATACCTCGCGAGTATCGACTAATAGCAAAACGCTCCAAGTACCTCCAACCGTCGGCTACTCCTTAAGCCAAGTAGATCGCGCCATACGTAGTACTTCAACCTATAAGGCCACAAGGCGCTTATTAACATTTAGATCCCTTCGTAGAACATTCTACAGAAAATTCGCAAAGACCTCCCCGCAACAACGTAAATCTCCTCCTCTAACGGGGTCGGCTACCAAGCCAACCAGTGGTTATACGCCTAACCCGAACTGCACAATTCTACTCCACAAGACTACTACACAAGTCTCATCAGTAATACACCCTATGTAAATATAGTTCAAGATTTTCTTTCAAAAGGTTTATTATTCAAAGCTTAAGTCAAAAGACATTGTCGACAACAACGCTCGCTTCTATATATAGTATACTTCAACTATATAGTCTAACAATCATGTAATTTCCAATTACAATAGAGGACAAGATAATTACCTCGATAAGCCCATAATTATCCAAGTATAAAGTCGATCCCGGCAATCGCTTAGCTCCAACTCCGTGTTCGACCCGCTCCAAACAACCCTTAGAAGTTCTAACCAACTTCTACTTATGACTCCAACTAACTATGGAGATTTTCCTGTGGTTTCGGTTTGTGGACTGACGGAAGTATAATAGTATTTCCGGGCTTTTTAGATAGGTATAACCTTAGAGTACTACAAGGTATACTGGCTAAGGTAATTTGGGCATTATAACAATACTTTGAGAGTATTTCTACCAAGAGGGGGTGTATTATACGAGACAACTAGGCTGTGGGTACCCCACTACCACACTACATGCTGAGTGGGAAGAGGCTCTCGCCAAGGGGCCTTTCAAAGGGGAGAGGATCTTGGACGAGAGTCAACAAGAGGAGGAGAGGGGTTTCCAAGACTTAGAACAAGTGAAGAGTGGATGAAGAAGTTCATCAAAGAGGGGTATTTATAGGTCTAGCAAAGGCCAACCAATGGCCAAGATCTTGCCAAGTGCAAGGCAAGTGTAGGCCAAGATCTTGCCAAGTGCACCTTATCCATCTACCACAAAATATCCTACCAACCCTTGACCAAACAATGGCCATTTCGCCCACTTGAACCGCCCACAACGCAGCTCCAATGAGAGGTGCCAAGTGGCGCCTCTGTTGGTCCAAAATGTTTCGCCTCTAAAAATCCGCAAAAATAAAAATGACATAGCCGAATTTTCCCTACGAAAGTTGTGAAAACGCTTCGCCGAAAAACGACTCTAATCGGTGTTGTGAACAAATAAATTTCGGCCAAGCCTTACTACAAGTTCAAATTTTCTACGCACGCCCCACGCATATACTGAAATACGGTATAACATTCTCCTTCCTTAGAAACATTCATTCCGAATGTTCCTTCTAAGTCTCAAAACAAACGCGCGTATAGTCCTCACCGCTATACTTATTTAAAACAATCCTCGCCACGCATGGCCACTTTAACCAACTTGCGCAAAATACTTACCTCCAAGTCCACGAGGAAACACCTCTAACATCACCACAAACACCTCTCTCGGTCTAAAATATACTTCCTTCAGACCTTCTCTTTACAAAAGAAATGATACCACTTTGTCACTTTGCCGCGAGGTTCACTCCGCGACCCAACAAATGGTACCGGCCGTACGCGATCCCCGAGGTCGACGTGACACTCAATTCTTACCAAATTTCGACATCGCTCTGCTTCCAAAACTCTGGTTACTATCTCTAACGTGGTCATCATTAATCGGGAACACTCGATGGATCTCCTGTACTTTCCCGATCATAACAATACGAAGATCGGACGCATCGCCTCCTAAGCCTGACGGCAAAGCTAACATATAGGCAACCCGCCTATTCTTCACATGAACTTAAAAAGGCCCAAAACAACTCGCTAAGTTTCTCGCTTTCCAAAACTCGCACACCCAAACCGGTGGTACCTTCAAGAAGACCGGCCAACTCCAACTCTAAGCGTCGTCACCAATTTTCCGCACGATTTCTCTGAGCTGCCAGAACCTCTTCTAGACAAGCTTCACCCTATCCACATCCTGCTGAACACGTATCAACCAATTTTCTGAACCTTGCCAACATCGAACCAATCGACCGGCAACTTACACTTCCGCCCCTACAAGGCTTCATAAGGCGACATCCGAACATTGAAATGGTAGCTTAAACACTACCCCCACAGGAGACAACAATCCCCACAACTATCCCTGAAATCCAAACACTGGCCCGAGGGCGAATGCGATTCTGAGACTCACCTGAGTTCTTAACACATGCCTGGTAAAACTTCCAGAAACAAAAACAGCCATAACCTGGGCTCCACTGTCTGCCATAAGGTGAAGGTAGGCACCCCGTGCAGCCCTACAACCTTTCTGATACAACAACACTGCCGAGTGAACGGTCCCGACCGAAGAACACGATGGGCTGCCCCCATCGGCCCGACCACTGGTCGAACGCATCCACGAACTCATACGCTGGTTAACTAAACTCGCCTAACACCTCGTGACTACCACAAGGCGGGACCACCACAACCGACCCACCACCATACATGCCGCGGGTTGACCCGCAACACGGCTCAACCCGACCCGCATCGCGCAAAACACTAGCTCCCAAGGAATAATTTCACAAATCATGTTACGAAACCTAGCGGTCTTCCTAGCTCGACTACCTTCTTTCAAATCGCGCTACTCGTGGACTTATCCCACAACCATAGCCCACGTGCACCATGCACTCGATAAGGATCAAACATAACACTACACCTATACTTGAGACGGCCTTACCTCTAAGGTATCTACGTATAAAACTCTAAGGCTCACACCTTCTCTATCCCCAAAATCTTACTCTGCTAACCCACCATGATTTCTAATCACTACTAACACACCGCTATCGTAACATAGCACTTAAGGTATACTCACCTTATCACACATACGCATCTCTGTAGGGTTAAGGATATATCTATATCTACCGCTTCACTCCCTTAGTCGTCTAATCAAACTCGCCTGCAGGCGCATAGCTAAGGAAGATGACGAACTACCCACCGATCCTGAAGGCTAAGTCCTCCCGCAAGGACACTCTCTCGACACATGGCCCTGACGGCCGCAGGTACTACAAGTACAAACTAAAAGACGACATTCCCGAATGACGCTCACACATCGGAACACCGAGGAAAATCAATCCTACTGGCCGAACCTACGTGTAGTGGAATCGGAAACTCGAGTTCTCGACCAACTCGCCTACCCCGAACGCCCCGAACCCCGCGAGGACCACTGCGACCGTGGATGCGCATATTCAATCACGCGGTGAGGTGACTCGCCTCAAAGTTACCAAAGGATCTTGCCGCTCGCCTCTTCTCGCCCTTCGTTAACCCGCTGATCTCTACGCTTCTTGGCCATTGCGATAAGCCCGCATACGTGCCACGCCAAGCTCTAATCAAGAATTACTCTCACACAACCTCTCAGACTTACTCGCAGCCTCCTCGCTGCCTTGCCCTCGGGCCCGGTTTGCCCTACGCGAGGCATAATGATAGGGGAAAGAATTACGTTAGAGGTCCAACTTACAACATGACTCTAAGGCACGATCTCGAGTGAGAAGAAATGGAAACCAACCCTAAATATCCTATAGCCTCCCGACATTGATGTGGTGCACAACACACCGATAATCAAGACTTCATCGATACGGTTCAGACACTTTCCGAGGATTAATCGCTCGATACCACTTTTGTCACGACCAACTCGCCCGGATCGTGCCTTACCTCGCACCCCAAGAGTCATACATCGAGAAAATCAGCGGAACATAAATCAACAACATAAAATAATGTATATAAACAATAATCAGGAAAACTTGCCTTTCGCATATATATAAACAACAACTCTTTCAACATGAACAGCTTTAATCCTTTTACAAACCCCGCCCACAACAAGATTTCACGCACTTACGAATGATATGATAACAACGACGGACAGGTTCTCGCCATACCCCCGAATGTAAGCACCTACAACAACAGGACTATACTAAGACAAGCCTCCGAGAAACGGAGCTTTCCCAAACGCCGAATCGTGACCCTAAGAGCGAGGATCAACGATCGTGTACCTTTACTCGCGGCATGAACGCACTCGGGCGAGGTCAAGATAACAAAAATTTAGTATGTGAAATCAAAATATCAGAATGAAATCATAGTAGTCTATATAAAGCGGGAGACATGTATGATAACAAAACTACAGCTCACAATAAACAAGCAATATATCAAGTCGTGACTCACGCCTCAAAGTCATCACTCAAATATAACAATGGGTCTCACGCCCACAACATCAATCATGCCCGTGGAATACCTTCCTCACCGGCAGCTTTATGATATAAAAGCACCAAGGAACACACATGAACACCGTGTCCCACCTGCGTATAATAAAACCGTGACGGTAAGTACGAAGGCATAGCCGACTACTAACACCTACGCATCAACAAGGTCATGAATCAGATTATAAGATCTGTCTGCACCGTCACATGATCAAAGCCGCCACTTGCCCGCAGATCTAATGCGGCGCCTAGTCCCGAACTTTCCGCACCCGCATAGGCCAATCTCATCGCCCGCATGAGGTATTCCCGCATCGAGGGTAGCTACTCCCGCATCGCCCCGACTTCGCACCGCATGGCCATACTGGACCGCATGCCCATAAAGGACGACACTAACCTCGAACTCTCGTAGCTCGCATAGGCCCTCGGGACTGCATGAGGTATTCTCGAATCATAGGTCCATCGACCACTCGAGTCTACCCCGCATCGGAGGGCAGCTTAACCCCCGGAATCATCTCAAGAGATGAGTGATGTAAAATACTAACACAACCGCTTATCGTTAAACAACATAAGCACAACAAAGGAAAACCCCTTTACACAACATCACAAGATACTAACACACGTAGCATCCTAGCATGTTTACTTATCAATCAACAAGAAAGTATTACAAGGCTATCACAAACCAACACAATCAAGTTATACACACAAGGTACTTTCCACTATATGCCAACAAGTTCGGGGTTTTATCCCCAAAGTACTTCATACATTTACTCTTTAAAAGATACGTTACTTTCACAATGTCACACAATACCCGTAGTATAAAAATAGAGTGACTATCTTTTTAAAGTAAATCAATTACTTCTCTTTGTAAAATCAAGTAGCAACATTCTTTTCCAATGTTCAAGTTTGCCTAATTTCCAATGTTCAAGTTTGTCTAATTTCCAATGTTCAAGTTTCTCATTTTTCAAAGTGGTTTCAGTTCATAGTATTAATCACTTAAGAATATCATTCTCTTTTAAACCATCTGAGAAACATAAGCCTTATATGTGAGTAGGATATTCTTGTTTGTAAAAATCTTATTACAACAGCCATGATCTAGGAAATATCATTTTGTCTCATCTTAGCTTCTATGCAGATGGAAGTTTCTACCGTTTTAATAATACTTAATTATTAAAACATTTCCTTTTATTAATGCCGCAGTGGTTTGTCGGTACACATTCGATTTCAAATCAAGAAACATTCTTAAGCCGTTATACCTAACTTCCCATAAAGCTAGTATAACTCTTAAGTTTTCAAAACCAAGTATTACTTCTTCTTTCAAAATGATTCAAAATCTTTTGAAATACTTCAAGTTCTTTATTAACACATAACAAGCCGCTTATAGCTCAAATCGCTTACCTTTTAAGAACCACAAGTATTTTCTTATCAACATAAAGCTGTTATAACCAACTTTCCATAAAGCCGTTATAACACTTTATGTTTTAAACCAATCAAATACATTTAGCACATGTACGCTCACCGCATTACATAGTTCACACATATCATGCTAGAAGAGATAGGAAGAGGTTCACATACCTCGCGACGAGTATCGACTAATAGCAAAACGCCCAAGTACCTCCAACCGTGGCTACTCCTTGCCAAGTGATCGCGCCACGTAGTACTTCAACCTATAAGGCCACAAGCGCGCTTTATTAACATTTAGATCCCTTCGAGAACATTCTACGTAAAATTCGCAAGACTCTCCCCCGCAACAAACAGAAATCTCCTCCTCTAACGGGTCGACTACCAAGCTAACTGCGGGTTATACGCCTAACCCGAACGGTACAATTCTACTCCACAAGACTACTACACAAGTCATCAATACACCCCATGTAAATACAACAAGATTCCTTCTTTCAAAAGGTTTATTATTCAGGCTTAAGTCAAAAGACATTTCCGACAACAACGTTCAGTTCTATATATAGTATACTTCAACTATATAGTCTAACAATCATGTAATTTCCAATTACAATAGAGGGACAAGATAATTACCTCGATAAGCCCATAATTATCCAAGTATAAAGTCGATCCCGGCAATCGTTTAGCTCCAACTCCAGGTGCTTACCCGCTCCAAACAACCCTTAGAAGTTCTAACCAACTTCTACTTATGACTCAACTAACTATGGAGATTTTCCTTGTGGTTTCGGTTTGTGACCGGGGAAGTATAATAGTATTTCCGGCTTTTTAGAGGTATAACCTTAGAGTACTACAAGGTATACGGCTAAGGTAATTTGGGCATTATAACAATACTTTTGAGAGTATTTCTACCAAGAGGGGGGTGTATTATACGAGACAACTAGGCTAGGGGGGGGGGTACCCCACGGCCACACTACAAGGAGCGGGAAGAGGGCTCTGCCAAGGGCCTTTCAAAGGGGAGAGGGCTCTTGGACGAGAGTCAACAAGAGGAGGAGAGGGGTTTCCAAGACTTAGAACAAGTGAAGAGTGGATGAAGAAGTTCATCAAAGAGGGGGGTATTTATAGGTCTAGCAAAGGCCAACCAATGGCCAAGATCTTGCCAAGTGCAAGGCAAGTGTAGGGCCAAGATCTTGCCAAGTGCACCTTATCCATCTACCACAAAATATCCTACCAACCCTTGACCAAACAATGGCCATTTCGTCCACTTGAACCGCCCACAACGTGCTCCAATGAGAGGTGCCAAGTGGCGCCTCTTGTTGGTCCAAAATGTTTCGCCTCTAAAAATCCGCAAAAATAAAAATGACATACCGGAATTTTCCCTACGAAAGTCAGGAAACGCTTCGCCGAAAACGACTTAATCGGGTGTTGTGAACAAATAAATTTCGCCAAGCCTTACTACAAGTTCAAATTTTCTACGCACGCCCCACGCATACTACCGAAATACGGTATAACAGATACGATGGCACAGCCCAATCATCACCGAGGTGGTGCTTCATTCGGAGTTCTGCGACGCCGCCTCAAAGAAGTCTAGCACAAGAAGAATAGCTCCATCGCGCCATGATATTTGAACCTTCGCCCACGACCGAGCGTAAAGTATGGATTGCAAAGAGACGACCGCTACTAGCTAGGATTTAGCAAACTGAGAGTATATTATGTACCGATTTATCACGGTCTTGATGATTATCTAAAAGAGGGTTGTGCAAGAGTAGCTCTTCATTCGTGTAAGCATGGCTCACAGACGCTTATGCGCAGCAGCCTAGAAACGTAGGGATCGACGGGTTAACCAAGATCGCAGGCGCCGACGGCAGGTCCTTTGGTAACTTTCGAGGCGAATCGCCTCAAGCAGATCGATATGCACCTCCGCCAAGCAGAGTGGTCCTCCCGTGGTTCGTGATGTTCGGCACGCCGAGTTGGTCGAGCTCCAGGCTTCGGTTCACAACATACGTAAGTTCTAGCCACCGTTCGCTTTTCCTCGCGTTCACACAGTGGCGCGCCATCCCGGAATGTCGTCTTTTTATTCGTGCTTGTTTTACTCGCGCCGTCGGGGGCCATGTGACGAGAGAATGTTCAAGTAGGAGGGATGCAAGTAGGAGGGATACAAGTAGGAGGACTCAGCCCACCAGATCAGTTGCGGATTCAGTGGTACGGAGAGGAAGGGGTGTTAGCCAGAGGAGGCCACCCCCACCTCGGTGTGGCCGTTGTGGTCGATGTCATTGTGGGAGTGTCGACTACTCGACAGCCTTGTTATGCTTGCGACAGCAGGCCATTTTACAGAAATTGTCCGACTAGAGGTGGCGCGGATGTAGAGACTCACCTTCAGATCGGTGGCTAGTTCATCATCACACGACCCGACCGGCCCATGATCGTGCCTTACCCTGCACCCTAGTGATACAACATCGAGAAAATCAATGGAAATAAAAACTTAAGCATGAATCAAGACAAAATAAGAAACAAAGCAACCAAAATGGTTACCTTTCGCATATATATACCAACGCTATATCTTTACAAACCCCGCCACAACAAGCATTTACGCACTCTAAGAATGTAACCACAACTACGACTAACAGGGCCCGCCATACCCCGAATGTAAGTACCTACAACGACAGGACTATACTAAAGATAAGCCTCCTGAGAAACTGAGCTTCCAGACGAATCGTGATCCTATGAGCGAGGATCAACAACTGGTGTACTGTTATACCCCGTATTTCCAGAGTATGTACGTGAGGACATACGTACAAAAGTTTAGCCTTAGTTAGACACTTTGGACGAAAAACTTGTGCACAACCCACTAAAAGAATCGTTTTCCGACGAAACGTTTTACAAAACTTGCGTAGGGAAAATTACGGCTATGTCATTTATTATTTTTGCGGATTTTTCCGAGAGATGAAACATTTTGGACCAACGAGAGGGCGACACTTGTCGCCCTCAAGTTGGCGGAATTGGGGACGTTTCTTGGACGATTTTGTGGCCAAACTTTGGTCAAGGTTAGGTAGGATATTTTGTGTAGTAGATGGATAAGGACACATGGGTGAATCCACACCCTACACTTGCATAGCACTTGGCTTCATCTTGGCCATTGGTTGGCCTATAAATACCCCCTAACTTGAAGGTTTTCTTCATCCACAAATCACTTCTCCAAGTCTTGAAAATCCTTCCCCCTCTCTTGTAGTGTTTCGCCCAACACTCCCCCTCCCCCTTGAGAAAGCCCTAGACGAAACACCCCCCCTCTAGCCTAGTGGATTCGGCCGAGTACACCCCACCCCTTGGTAGAAAGTTGTCTTTCAAGTATAGTTACTATTCCTAAATACCCTAGCCCAAATCCCTTATAGTATTTAAGTAGAAGTTGTGTAGAACTTCTAAGGGCTTCTTGGAGCTATCGGAGCGTGCAAATTAGGAGCTAAACCTTGCTCAGGATCGACATTTAACTTGGATAATTTTGGGCTTATCGAGGTAAATACTCTTGTCCTTCTATTTTAATTGGATATTACATGTAAGAATAGTTAAGACTTGAGTATAAGATACTTAGAAGGGTATTAAAGAATAGAATTGAACTGTAATCACAGTAGAAGGGTATAACAGAAGAAGAATTAAACTGTACTTACATAGGACTGTATTTATAGTAGACTCGGGTAGCTTGATGCAGTGAAGTGCCCAATTTTCCGTAGAATAGAGAACCCTCTGCTTAGAACTTTATACAGTATAGTCTAGACGTTGATAGACGTATTTGACTGTTATAGGTCGATACTCTGCGCGCGACATATTCGACTTGGCAGGTGGTTTTCGCCGAGAAGGTATGTGATTCTCCCTATACTCTTGAGCATGATATTTTAAAATATATATATATAGTACGGTAGACGTACGTGTGTTAACTGGACGTAGTTTTACGGCAATGTCTTTTGACTTAAGCCTGAATAATAAAAATCTTGAAGTCTTTCAAAAGAATTATAAAACATTTCAAAGAAGAAGAATAATTGATTTTTAAACAGAAAGCTTAAGAGTTATACTAGCTTTATGGGAAGTTAGGTATAACGACTTAAGAAAGATAAAAGGAACGGTTTTACTTATTTGTTTATCTTGTATTGACTTCTGCAAATGTAGTAAGATGGTTTGATAAGTAAACATGTTATGATACTACGCAGTTAGTGTCTTGTGATGTTATACTTATTGTGCTTTGCGTTGTTAAACGTTAAGATCACAGATCGTTATTATATCACATACCCTCGACTTGTTATACCGAGGGCTTGCCACCCGATGCGGGTCTATACGGCCTATGCAATGCATGAGACTACGCGGAGTCGCGGAGTTCCAGATTGATTCATTCCGGTGTTTTATCCCGACGCAGGGATGCCCTATGCGGTCGCGTGACTACGCGGTCTATTGAGACTATGCGATCGGGAGTCCGTGAGGTACCGGTTAGCTACCCCGATGCGAGGAATACCTCACGCGAGTACGTGTGACTATGCGGATCATGCGAGTCCAGGATTAGGCACGCATAATGATACTATGGGCGATTGGCCTTGCTTCGATCATTCGTGGCCTAGAAAAGACCTGTTACAGCTTACCTATTATTGCTCTTGTTTGTGATATGGCACTATGTGCAATTGAACTGATTGTATTTGCAAATGGTTTTAAATACTTTGATTTCATTTAAATGTACTTTACAGTTTCGCATACTTGGTACCGCCAGGCTGACCTCCTTCTGGGCTGCGTTCATGCCGCAGGTAAGGGCAAGCAGGTGCTAGATCCGCATCCTTAGGATCTCTACTTTGGTGTCAGGAGCTCCATCTTCTCCGGAGGCTCGACTTTTGGTATGGTTCTCCCTGATGTTGTAGATATATGTACATTCAGGGTATGGCGGGGCCCTGTCCCGCCATAGTTGTTTACATTCCTAGAGGTCTGTAGTCATGTTGTAAAGTTGGGATGTAACTGTTCACTCTTTATATATATATGCCGAAAGGCAACCTTTTTCTCAGATAAACTGTGTCTTATGTTACAATTGTTTCATGTCTTGTTTTATATTCCGCTGATTACTCTGATGTATGTCTACTTGGGTGCCCCGGTAAGGCACCACCACGCCCCTTAACGGGTCGTGAAAAAGTGGTATCGAGCGCTTAATCCTCTGGAAAGTGTCTACGCATCGTATCTAGTAGAGTCTTGATTATCGGTGTGTTGTGCACCACACCAATAATCGTGAGGCTATAGGATATTTAGGATTGGTTTCCATTCTTCTCATTCCGAGATCGCGCCTTAGAGCCGTGGTTATAAGTGGACCTCTAACGTATTCCTTTCTATAACGCTTATGCCTCCACGTGAAGACAACCCGCCTGTGGCAAGGCAAACCGAGGAGCCGCTAGTAGGACACCAAGAGTCACGAGGCTCGTGCCCGGGCCTATACCGAGACGGCGAGTTCCATGACGCCACGCCCCAAAGAGACCACGCACTCGCACTCTCCCGCCCCACACCGCGCAGGAGTTAGGGTACAAGGAGATGGCCCGCTTATTGCCGTGATTGTGGTCGACATGAGGATAGGCCGATGCAGCAAGCATTCGGCCCAGCAGCACCGCGTTCACCCGAGATCGGATAGTTTGAGGCTACGGGATTTTCTGAGTTGTAGCCCGCCAGAGTTCAACGGGTCGAGGCCTGAGGATGATCCGCAGGAGTTCATCCGTCGCCATGAGGATCACGCGGTGATCAAGGCTTCAGACCGAGTCCGTGATCTTCTGCTTCGCATTGGCCGCGTGATACCGCAATGATTGGTTTGATTCGCGAGCTTTCCCGGAGAGTACGCGCCCAAAGCAAGATGGGACGAGTTCTCGAGGCTTTCTCACTCACTTCTTGCCTCCGCAGATGAGGGCACGGCCGACAAGTTTTTGTTGCCGAGCAGAGGCGCACGCCAGGAGTACAACGCCGAGTTCGATTCTTTGGCTCGAGCATGTCCCTCGCTGGTAGCAGATATGGAGGATGTGGTACACCGCTACGCCACCGGGCTAGATGATTATATGGCCGAAGTCTTGTGCGGGTGTTGCTCTTCACCGTATGGACATTACCCGCACGCAGCTCACGACTGATGCGAGGAGCGAGAGACCGACGGGTCGACAGATATCGCAAAGACAAGGCCAAGACGGCCGGATCTTTGGTAGCTCTCGGTGGACGGCCTCGAGACGTCCAGATTTGCACCACACCACTCAGAGCACTCCTACATCGCTTGACAACGTAACATTCGGCGTGTCGTGGCCCTGTGATTTCGACTTCCAGCAGTAGCGGTGCTAACCTGGCCGAGGTCTGCTCAGTGTCCGTTGTGGTAGATTCCATTCAGGGAGCTGTAGTACTACTTCAGGAGCTTGCTACACTTGTGGCCAGCAGGGTCATTATGCGAGAGTCCGTCCACTGCGGCGCTGATGGTAGGGTCACCGCAGGTCTATTGCCGTGCCTTCATCTCCTACGCCATTACTCGCCCGAGGCGTGGTACTCAGGGCCAGCAGTCGCGGCAGAGGTCGTGGGCGGGTCCCGCCTAGCGGTCCTCGTAACCGCATCTATGCCTTTTTCCACCGGCAGACTGTGAGGCGCCGCTCGACGCCGCCACTGTACCTTATCGGTTTACCGTTATGATGTACGCCTTGATAGATCCGGTTCTACTCGCCCTATATATCTCCCTTATTGCTAGTAGGATGAGGATAGAGCTCGAGTCCATAGACCCTTTCGAGGTAGCTACGCCAATGGGTGATTCGTGGTAGCTCGACGTATATAGGGCTTGCCCAATGTATTTATGCAAATCGGACTCCTAGCCGACTTGATAGAGTTGGACATGACCGATTTCGATGTGATCACGGGCACGGATTGGTTAGCTTCTTGCTATGCCAATGTAGATCGCAGGAGAGAGTGGTACGATTCCGCTTCGGAGCCGTTATTGAGTGGGAGGAACACCGTGGTCGCCGGGGTAGGTTTATTTCTTACCTCGGCTGGGAAGACGGTGCGCAGGCGGTATATCTACCATCTCGCTCGGTGTTTGATAATCGAGGCCGCAGCGCCAGATTTTCACCGCCCAGAGTCGAGAGTTCCCGACGTGTTTCCACGACCTCGGTATCCTCCCGAGAGGAGATGAGTTTTGTATCGACAAGTTGCTGCACACTCGCCTATTTCCATTCCGCCATACGTAATGGCACCGCCGAGTTGAGAGAGTTGAAGGACCACCGAGAGATTTGTCGAGAAGGGCTTCATCAGCCTAGTGTTTCTCCCGGGAGCGCCGTATTGTTCGTGAAGAAGAAGGATGCAGACGCCGCATGTGTGTTGATTAACGGTGAACAAGGTGACCATTAAGAATGTATACCCTTCCTGTGATTGATGATTAGTTCGACCAGCTGCAGGGTGCGAGATGTTTCTCCAAGATTGATCTGCGATCGGGCTATCATCAGGTACGAGTCAGAGAGGCTGATGTCCCTAGGATCGCATTCGGACCCAGACGCACTATGAGTTCGTGGTTATGTCTTTCGGGTTGACCAATGCTCCGGCAGATTTATGGATTTGATGAACCGAGTGTTCGCCATTTTTGGACACGCTTGTGATAGTGTTCATCGATGACATCTTGGTTTATTCTCGCCAGAGCGCGAGTACGCGAGCATTCGGCGATCTGCGGTAGTTCTCCAGACCGCCAGCTATACGCCAAGTTTTCGGTGTGAGTTCGCTGACTTCGTGGCTTTTCTTGGGCATATAGTCGGGCCGATGGTATTCGTGGATACGCCAAGATCGAGACAGTGAGTTGGCCTAGACCTACCATCCGGCTGAGGTTCGCAGCTCGGGCCTCGCAGTTATTATCGGTTCGTAGAAGTTTGCTTCTATCTTCGCACCATTGACTAGGCCGACTCGAAGGCGGCTAAGTTTGATGGATGATGCGCGTGAGCGTGGTTTCCGCCATCGGCGAGAGATCGACGACCGCCGTTCTTACTCTTCCGCAGGGTCCGCACGGCCATGTCGTATCGTGACGCGCCGTGCATCGATTGGGACGTGTTGATGCAAAGCAGGCAAGGTTATAGCGCATTTATCCCGGCGCTTTAAGAAGAATGAGAGGAACTACCCCACCCATGATTTGGAGTCGCGCGGTGATTCACGCCAAGATCTGGAGGCACTATTTGTATGGGGTTCATGTGATATTTATACGCACCACAAGAGCCTCCAAAGATATCTTCACCAGCGGAGCCGAACTTACGGCAGACGGTGGTTAGAGTTGCTTAAGGATTATGATGTCGATATCCCGTACCACCCGGAAGGCCAATGTTGTGCGTATGCCCTTAGTCGTAGGTCGACGGGTAGCCTATCGATGTGCACCGGAGAGAGAGGGGCATGGTTCGCGATTTGCATCGCTTAGCGAGCCTTGGTGTCCGCTTGATTGATTCTCGATAGCAGCGGTTCGAAGTTCGAGAGGTTGTCAAGTCTTCCATCGCCGGCGAGGTAAGAGGCAACAGCTGAGGATCCGGTTTGACGCTACCGCGATACGCTCTTCGTGAGGAAGCGGTCCTTTTGAGGTAGCACCACGGGATGCTAAGGTTCGAGGCGTTGTGTGTTCCGATATTGCGGGACTTCTGCAGGTTCTAGGGGAAGCACATCGCGACGTTACTCTATCCATCCGGGTCGACCAAGATGTACCACGACCTCGATCCGTGTTTTGGTGGGATGGCTCAAGAGGACGCCAGTAGCTTGTGGCTCAGCCCGTGTTATCGCAGCGAAGGCAGAGCACCGCAGGCCCGTGGTTTGTTGCAGACGATAGAGATCCCGACCGGAAGTGGGAGGTGATCAACATGGACTTTATCACAGATTACCTCGCACTCGGAGGAAGCATGATTCTATCCGGTTATCGCCGACAGTCGACAAAATCAGCCCACTTTCTTCCCGTCAGACGACTTTTTCTACCGAGGATTATGCCGACTTTACATCCGAGAGATCGCCGATCGCATGAGTCCCTATTTTGATCATATCGCATGAGGAGCCCGCTTTACGCTAACTTCGGAGGTCTTTCCAGGCGGTTTAGGACGCAGTGAGCTCGAGTCATCGTGATTCCATCCACGCACAGACGGACAGCAGAGCGCACTATCCGCACTCTTAGGATATGCCGCGAGCCTGTTATTGACTTCAGGGTAGCCGAGGATCATTTGCCTCTAGTTGAGTTTGCGATAATAATATCTACCACTCCAAGATTCGATGGCGCCTTACGAGGCCTTGTATGGTAGGAAGTGCAGATCGCCGATAGCTGGTTCGATGTGGGCGAGGTGCGCTAATGGGACCAGATTTGGTGCACAGCAGTGGATAAGGTGAATCTTATCCGTGAGCGGTTATCGACACCGTAGTCGTGGTCATACGCAGATCATCGCCGCCGCATCTAGAGTTTGAGGTCGATGATTGGGTTTTCTCAAGGTGTCACCCACGGCGGTGTGATGAGGTTCGGAAGAAGGGAAACTCAGCCAAGGTACATCGGGCCCTATCGATTGTCCGCAGGTAGGCAAGGTTGCCTACGAGTTGATCCGCCGTCCGATCCGAGGCAAGGCATCCGCTTTTCACGTTTACGCCGGCGAGATGTATCGTGGATCCATCTGTGGTACACCCGATTGACGATGTCCGTGGATCGAGGTTATCCTATGAGATATTCCCATAGCGATAATCGATCGTCAGGTTAGGCGTCTGCGGACCAAGGACGTGGCTTCCGTCAAAGTCTTGTGGCGGAACGAGCTCAGGGAGGAGATGACATGGGAAGCTGAGGAGGACATGAGGCAGAAGTATCCTCACCTATTCCCCACACCTCCAGGTAACTCACTTTCCTACTTGTAAATTTTCATTGTCATATATGCCTAAGTGTTGTTTTGTGGCCATGTGAGGCATTTGCAAACTGTTTAAGTTATGAGGAACTTTATCATTATCTGTCTTGGGAAGGAACATTCGGGACGAATGTTTCTAAGGAGGGGAGAATGTTATACCATGTATTTCCAGACTATGTACGTGAGGACGTACGTACAAAAGTTTAGCCTTAGTTAGACACTTTGGACGAAAAACTTGTGCACAACCCACTAAAAGAATCGTTTTCCGACGAAATGTTTTACAAAACTTGCGTAGGGAAAATTACGGCTATGTCATTTATTATTTTTGCGGAATTTTTCGAGAGATGAAACATTTTGGACCAACGAGAGGGCGACACTTGTCACCCTCAAGTTGGCGGAATTGGGGACGTTTCTTGGACGATTTTGTGGCCAAACTTTGGTCAAGGTTAGGTAGTATATTTTGTGTAGTAGATGGATAAGGACACATGGGTGAATCCACACCCTACACTTGCATAGCACTTGGCTTCATCTTGGCCATTGGTTGGCCTATAAATACCCCCTAACTTGAAGGTTTTCTTCATCCACAAATCACTTCTCCAAGTCTTGAAAATCCTTCCCCCTCTCTTGTAGTGTTTCGCCCAACACTCCTCCCCTCGAGAAAGCTCCTAGCCGAAACACCCCTCTAGCCTAAAGTGGCTTCGCCGAGCACACCCCTTGGTAGAAAGTTGTCTTCCAAGTATAGTTACTATTCCTAAATACCCTAGCCCAAATCCCTTATAGTATTTAAGTAGAAGTTGTGTAGAACTTCTAGGCTTCGAGCTATCTGAGCGCAAATTGTGAGCTAAACCTTGCTCAGGATCGACTTTTAACTTGGTTAATTTTGGGCTTATCGAGGTCAAGACTCGTGTCCTTCTATTTTCTTTGGATATTACATGTAAGAATAGTTAAGACTTGAGTATAAGATACTTAGAAGGGTATTAAAGAATAGAATTGAACTGTAATCACAAGAAGCGGCATAATGTAAGAAGAATTAAATTGCACTTACATAGGACCGTATTTACAAAGAGACTCTAGCTTGACGGTAGGGAAGTGCGCCCAATTTTCCGTAGAATAGAGAACCCTCTCGCTTAGAACTTTATACAAGATAGTCTAGACGCTGATAGACGATTTGATCGTTATAGTCGCATACTCTGCGCGACATATTCGACTTGGCAGGTGGTTTTCGCCGAGAAGGTATGTGATTCTCCCTATACTCTTGAGCATGATATTTTAAAATATATATATAGTACGGTAGACGTACGTGTGTTAACTGAACGTAGTTTTACGACAATGTCTTTTGACTTAAGCCTGAATAATAAAAATCTTGAAGTCTTTCAAAAGAATTATAAAACATTTCAAAGAAGAAGAATAATTGATTTTTAAACAGAAAGCTTAAGAGTTATACTAGCTTTATGGGAAGTTAGGTATAACGACTTAAGAAAGATAAAAGGAACGGTTTTACTTATTTGTTTATCTTGTATTGACTTCTGCAAATGTAGTAAGATGGTTTGATAAGTAAACATGTTATGATACTACGTGTGTTAGTGTCTTGTGATGTTATACTTGTTGTGCTTGCGTTGTTAAACGTTAAGATCATTGTATCGTTATTATATCACATACCCTCGACTTGTTATACCGAGGGCTTTCCACCGGATGCGGGTCTATACGGCCTATGCAAAGCCATGAGACTATGCGGAGTCGCGGAGTTCCGTGATTGATTCATTCCGGTGTTTTATCCCGACGCGGGGATGCCCTATGCGGTCCTGTGTGACTACGCGTCTATCGAGACTATGCGACCGCAGGAGTCCGCGAGGGTACCGGTTAGCTACCCCGATGCGAGGAATACCTCACGCGGTTCAGTGACCTATGCGGATCGCGGAGTCCGTGATTAGGCACGCATAATGATACTATGGGCGATTGGCCTTGCTTCGATCATTCGCGGCCTAGAAAAGACCTGTTACAGCTTACCTATTATTGCTCTTGTTTGTGATATGGCACTATGTGCAATTGAACTGATTGTATTTGCAAATGGTTTTAAATACTTTGATTTCATTTAAAAGTACTTTACAGTTTCGCATACTTGGTACCTGTTGTACTGACCTCCTTCGGGGGGCTGCGTTCATGCCGCAGGTAAGGGCAAACAGGTGCTAGATCCGCATCCTTAGGATCTCTACTTTGGTGTCAGGAGCTCCATCTTCTCCGGAGGCTCGATTTTTGGTATGGTTCTCCCTGATGTTGTAGATATATGTAGATTCAGGGTATGGCGGGGCCCTGTCCCGCCATAGTTGTTTACATTCCTAGAGGTCTGTAGTCATGTTGTAAAGTTGGGATGTAACTGTTCACTCTTTATATATATATGCCGAAAGGCAACCTTTTTCTCAGATAAACTGTGTCTTATGTTACAATTGTTTCATGTCTTGTTTTATATTCCGACATTACTGATGTATGTCTACTGGGTGCCCCAGAGCACCACCACGCCCTGAACGGGTCGTGACAACAGTGGTATCAGCGCAGTAACTCCTCTGAAAGTGTCTACAGACCGTATCTAGTAGCGTCTTGATTATCGGTGGGTTGTGCACCACACCAATAATCAGGAGGCTATAGGATATTTAGAATTGGTTTCCATTCTTCTCATTCCGAGATCGTGCCTTAGAGCCGTGTTGCAAGTCGGACCCTCTAACGTATTCCTTTCTCAGATGCTTATGCCTCCACGTAGGCAACCCGCCCGTATGGCAAGGCAAATGAGGAGCCGCTAGTAGGACACCGAGAGTCACGAGGGCTCGTGCCCGCCTATACCGAGACGGCGAGTTCCATGATGCCACGCCCCCAAAGAGACCACGCAGATTCGCACCTCTCCCGCCCCACACCGGGCAGGAGTTAGGTACAAGGAGATGGCCCGCTTATTGGCCGTGATTGTGGCTGACACGAGGATAGGCCGACGCAGCAAGATTCGCCCAGAAGACCGCGGTTCACCCGAGATCGCATACTGAGGCTACGGGATTTTCTGAGTTGTAGCCCGCCAGAGTTCTACGGGTCGAGGCCTGAGGTTGATCCGCATGAGTTCATCCATCAGTTACAGAGGATCATGCGGGTGATCAAGGCTTCAGAGACCCAGTCCATGATCTTCGGTTCAGATCGCACGCGTGATACCGCAATGATTGGTTTGATTCGCGAGCTTTCCTGGAGAGCACGCGCCCAAAGCAGATGGGATGAGTTCTCGGAGGCTTTCCTCACTCACTTCTTGCCTCCGCAGATGAGGAGGGCATGGGCCGACAAGTTTTTGTTGCTGAGACAGAGAGGGCGCACAGTTAGGGAGTACAACGTCGAGTTCGATTCTTTGGCTCGATATGTCCCTCGCTGCAGCAGATATGGAGGACAGTGGTACACCGCCACGCCACCGGCTAGATGATTATATGGCCGAAGTCTTGGCGCGTGTTGCTCTTCACCGTATGGACATTACCCGCACGCAGCTCATGCACTGATGCGAGCGTAGAGACCGACGGGTCGACAGATATCGCAGCAGGTTAAGGCCAAGACGGCCGGATCTTTTGGTAGCTCTCGGTGGACGGCCAACAGACGCCTAGATTTGCACCACACCACTCAAAGCACTCCTACATCGCTTCGTACAGCCGTAACATTCGGGGCAGGTCAGCCCCAGTGACTTGACTTCCGGTAGCGCGGTGCTAACCGGTCGAGGTCCGCCGCGGTGTCCGCTGTGGTAGATTCCATTCAGGAGCCGTAGTACTACTTCGGAGCTTGCTACACTTGTGGCCGCAGGTCATTATGCGAGAGTCTGTCCACTGCGGCGCGCTGATGGTAGGGTCACCGCAGGTCTGCTGTCGGCTTCATCTCCTACAGCTACTCGCCCGAGGCGTGGTACTGGGGCCAGCAGGTCGCGACAGAGGTCGTGGTGCGGGTCCGCCTAGCGGTCCTCGTAATCGCATCTATGCCTTGTCCACCGGCAGACTGTGAGGCGCCGCCACGCCGCCACTGTACCTTATCGGGCCGTTATGATGTGTACGCCTTGATAGATCCGGTTCTACTGCCCCATATATCTCCCTTATCGCTAGTAGGATAGGGATAGAGCCCGAGTCCATA
Source organism: Przewalskia tangutica (assembly GCA_029844215.1). NCBI lineage: Eukaryota > Viridiplantae > Streptophyta > Magnoliopsida > Solanales > Solanaceae > Przewalskia > Przewalskia tangutica. Next base: position 73,096,356 of record CM056728.1, read on the forward strand.
GACCCTTTCGAGGTAGCTACGCCAGCCGGGTGATTCTTGGTAGCTCGACGGTATATGTGGCTTGCCAGTGTCTTTATGCAAATGCCGCACTTAGCCGACTTGATAGAGTTGGACATGACTGATTTCGATGTGATCATGGGAATGGATTGATCTAGACACGGTCTGTAGACACTTTCCGAGGATTAACTGCTCTGATACCACTTTTGTCACGACCCGACCCCGGGCCCGTGACTGGTGCCTTACCCCGCACCCTAGTGATACAACATCGCAGAAAATCACGAAATAAAAACTTAAGCATGAATCAAGACAAAATAAGAAACAAAGCAACCAAAATGGTTACCTTTCGCATATATATACCGAATGCTATATCCTTTACAAACCCCGCCCACAACAAGATTTCTGCACTCCTAAGAATGTAACACAACTACGACTTTAACAGGTTCCCGCCATACCCCGAATGTAAGTACCTACAACGACAGGACTATACTAAAAATAAGCCTCCGAGAAACGGAGCTTCCTGTGACGACGAATCGTGATCCTATGAGCGAGGATCAACAATCGCGTACTTCTACCGCGCAGATTTAACGCAGCCTCAAGCGAGGTCAAGATAACAGTACCAAGTATGTGAAATCGAAATATCAGAATGAAATCATAATAGTCTATATAAAGCAGAGACATGTATGATAACCAAACTACAAGATACAAATATACGAGCAAATATGTCAAGTCGTGACTCACGCCCTCAAAGTCATCACTCAAAATATAACAATGGGTCTCACGCCCACAACATCAATCATGCCCATGGAATTCCTTCTTCACTACCGGCAGTCTATGATATAACAACACCAAGGAGTACACTTGAACACCAGGTCCCACCTATGTCATAAAACCGTGACGGCAAGTAACGGGCTAACTACGATACCAAAACCGCATCATCAATCGATCGGGCAAGTACGAAGCCAACTACCGATACCAAAGCCGTGACTAACAATACTATATAACCATACCACGGTCGACACGGCAAGTACGAAAGCCAACTACCAGATACCAAGGCCGCATCACGTCGCTGATGGGGGCAAGTACGAGGGCTAACTACCAGATACCAAGGCCGTGATCACGAGACATCGCCACAAAACTGAACGGGGCAAGTGCGAAGGCTAACTGCCAGATACCAAAGCCGAATCAGCCACGACCGGGGCAAGTACGAGCCAACCACCGATACCAAGGCCGATCAAGAAACCCCACTGAGGTCGGGTCCATGGAATGACACTATCAAGAACTGACGGCAAGTACGAAGCCAACTACCGTAACCAACTCAGACAAGAACGACCGGGGCAAGTACGAGGGCTAACTACCAGATACCAAGGCCGAATCAGTAAACCTCATGGAGAGCTAGTCCATAGAACAACAATCCTAATGGAACCATACCCGTGGGCCACCCAACATGTCAGTAGGTCCAAGGATATAACAAGACAACACTCCTAGTGGAAGCATACCCGTGGGCCACCCATCGTGTCAGTATGTCTATCAATCAACCAGATAGCCGACCCTCCATCGAGACTCCTGTGAGTACGTAATCAAAACACTTGCACAACAAAGGCTATCACATCAAGCATAGGCAAGTTCAACGTACTCATAGACTTTCATTTTATTTACAACAAAATGGTTCACCATTTATATAAACTCAAGTACTCCTATTTTGTGCCAACAATCCGGGTTTCAACCCTAAAGTACTACGTACTTAAATTCTTTCCAAAGATCCCTTTCTTTTACAAAAGTCATACGATACCCATAGTATCAAAAATACAGTAATTATCATTTCAAGTAAACCAAAACCATTTCCACACCTTCTTTTGAAATAAGCCAAGACAACACCATGCTTTCTTTTAAAACCAATTTAAGACAAAACCATGCCTTCTTTTTAAACCATTTTAAGACAAAACTATGCCTTCTTTTAAACCAAAAACTCTTCAATTCCTCAAGTCCCTTTTCTTTTAGAAATCAAGTTCCTTAATAATTCACATCAAGTCATTTATAAGTTAAGTCTCTTATCTTTTAAAAACCACAAACCATTTCTTTACCTACATAAAGTTGTTATAACAAACTTCCCATAAAGCCGTTATAACACTTTATGTTTTAAACCAACCAAATTGCTTAGCACACGTGACGCTCACCGTACTACATAGTTCACACAATCATGCTAGAAAAGATAGGAAGAAGTTCACATACCGCGACGACATCGTAATTAGCAAAACGCCCAAAGTATCAGAACCTCGCTAGCCTTTTCCACCCTCCAAGTAGAATACGCTACTCGTAGTACTTCAACCTATAAAGGCCACAAAACGCCTATCAACTTCTAGATCCCTTCAGAGAATATTTCTAAATACAAGGTTCCATATTCTACTAAAATTCGGCAAAGACTCTCCCCGCAACCACATAAATCTCCTCCTCTATCAAGGCCCGCTACTAAGCCAACAACTCCGGGGTTACATCGCCTAACCGACGGTACAACATCGCCCCACAATAATACTACAAGTTCATCAGAATACACCCAATGTAAATACAGTTCAATCCTTTATAATCATCCATCCAATATATCTGATACTCAATTCTAAACTACTACAATATGTAATATCCAATTACAATAGAGGGACATAGATCATTACCTCGATAAGCCCAAAATTATCCAAGATTATAAGTCGATCCTGAGCAACGTTTAGCTCCACCCTTACGCTCCAACCCGCCTCCAAGCAACCCTTAGAAGTTCCTAACCAACTCCTCTTCAAGATCCAACTCCAAAAAGTGAAGAACACTTAGGCTACAATTTGGCAATGTTTCGGCCAAGGGGCATATCTAAGGCTAGGGGTGTGAAATCTTTTCCAACTCTTGGTACACAATCTTCCTAACACCCTAAGGAAGAACACTTAAAACTTTAAGAATTTTTGGACAACTTTTGCTCAAGAATCATGGCCAAAGCCGAGAGCACACAAGAGAAAGGGAGGGGATTTTCAAGACTTGGAAACTTTCTAAGTGATGGATGAATAAGTCTTGCAACAATGGGTATTTATAGAGAAATCGAGGCCAAGATTAAAGCAAGTGTAAGGTGAGGATTGGGTACATGTGTGTGGGTAAACTACCAACCAAATGTCCACCACAAAAATGGGACAAGTGCGCCACTTGTCCCCACATAAAAACGCCCAAGTGTCCTCAATTCGCCATAGGCTACACGGGGTGACAAGTGTCGCCCCTACTCGCCCAAAAATATTTCATCTTCCCAAAATATCCGTAATGCCAAAAATCCGAAAATAAAGCTGGCCCTACAAACCGTAAATTTCTCCCGTGGCCCCACGTGACCAATTCCTAAATAAAATCCCATAATTCTCAAATATTCCAAAAGTCCGAATACCAACCGGGAATCCAATTCCTTTAACTAACATTTTTCCTTCACAAAATTCGAAACTTTTCCGCCAAAAATCACATCTTTCTTCTTTTCCAAAATTACTGTCAGATTCTCGCACGCACGCCCTCACATACATACCTCAAACTACTGGTGTAACATTCTTCCTTAGAAACATTCGTCCGAATGTTCCTTCTAAGTCTCAAAACATACCGCGCTTCGATAGTCTTCACTACTATACTTACCAAACCAATCATGCCACCAATGGCCATAGTCTAATCATACGCGCAAAACTCAATCCAAGCAAATGAGGAATCACCTCTAACTTGCATAACCACACAAAAGCTTCCACCCATGGTCTAAAGGATACTCCTTCGTGATCTTCACTTCACCACAAAATGATCTCCTTTATTCGTTAACACACGCTCACTTCTTTCCTTACTCGCATCTTCTCGTACACCCGAACTCTCTCTAGTACACGTACCATACTCCAGTCATCGCTTCAGTTTCCAAAACCTTGGAGTCACTACCTCCAAACTTAGTCATCTACAAGCCTCTTATTCCCTTAAGGCCATTCCCGGCCTTCACGATCCGATTCTGGTCGAACGCATCCACGAACTCGTGCGATGGTTACCTAAACTTGGGCCTAGCACCCTCGTGACCCTACCACCTGGCGGGACCACCTCGAACTGACCCCACCTCATTCCGGGCTGCGGGTTGACCCGCAATATGGCCTCAACCCGACCCACGCGCGCTAAACTCTCTCGCTCCCGATCCGAACAATCTTTCTAATTCACGTCATGAAAGCTACCACTTCCATCTCACACTACCCATGGAATTATCCCACAACATATTTCACGCATACCAAGTACTTCGACAAAGACCAACCGTAAAATCATCCACTCAAGACGGCCTTGCATCCAAGGTCCCAACTGTTATAAATTCTAAGGCTCCCATTTCCTCGCCCCCGCACTTACCCTTTTCAACTACCCATGTTTTCTAATCACAACTTACACAATGCTAACCGAACATAGCACTCCACACGTATCTACCATAACGACTCTAAACAAGTCTCTTAAGGTCAAGATATATCCAGAACTCATCGCCTCACTTTCCCTTTGTCGCCTAATCAAATCCTCGCTCACGGACGATAACTACGTGCGTGACGAACCACCACCGATCCCGGCCGAGTCGTAACATCCGCGCCACTGGCCTGACAATTTCTCGCAAATGGCCCTGGCCGCAAGCATAACAAGTCGCCAAGTAGTACGATACTCCCCATAAGAACACCTACCACAACGGCCATACCGAGTGGGTGACTCATCCGACTAACACCCCTTCTCCCAAACAATCGAACACGCAATCGACCCGTAGGCCGAGTCATCCTCTTGATCCTCCTACTGACATCCTCCCATCACACGGCCCCGATGGCCGTAAGTATAACAATCTCCCAAACTAGCACGACACCCTGAGGACCATCCTCAGCTCTCTATCCATGTAACTCGCGAATCGCAACTCAAGAAATCCCGGTTCGCACTATCGGATCTACTTGAATCACCGTATCGCTGAACCACCGACTCCGCCCGCCTCATATCTCGCCACAACCCTAGCTAGTAATCGCCATCTCCTTCTAACTCATATCCTCGGCCTCGGTCGGAACTGAGATCCGTATCGTGGCCTCGTGAGAAATCGCCGCCTAAACTCTGGGCTAGCGGCCATAAAACTCGCTGCCTCAAGTACTATCTCGTAATGACCGCTCGTGCTCCACGTGAACCTCTCAGGTTTCTACTCGCAGCCTCCCTCTCACGCTTGCCCATCTGGGCCTCGTTGCTCTGTAGATGCATAACCCGTACATAAGAATACGCCGTAGGAGTCCAACTTATACCACGCCTCTAAGACACGATCTCAGAGTGAGAAGAATGGAAACTAATCCTAAATATCCCGTAGCCTCCTCGATTATAGACGTGGTGCACAACACACCGATAATCAAGACTTACTAGACACGTCAGAGACACTTTCCGAGGATTAATCGCTCGATACTACTTTTGTCACGACTCCACCGGCCCGTGATCGTGCCTTACCACGGCACCCTAGTGATACAACATCGAGAAAATCAGCGGAAATAAAACTTAAGCATGAATCAAGACAAAATAAGAAACAAAGCAACCAAAATGGTTACCTTTCGCATATATATACCGGAGCTTATATCCTTTACAAACCCCGCCACAACAAGACTACATGCACTTCTAAGAATGTAACCACAACTATGACTAACAGGCTCGCCATACCCTCGAACGTAAGTACCTACAACGACAGGACTATACTAAAGATAAGCCTCCGAGAAACTGAGCTTCCCAGACGAACTACGATCCTACGAGCGAGGATCAACAATCGTGTACTTACCGCGCAGATGAACGCAGCCTCCGGGCGAGGTCAAGATAACAGTACCAAGTATGTGAAATCAAAATACTATAAATGAAATCATAATAGTCTATATAAAGCAGAGACATGTATGATAACCAAACTACAAGATACAAATATACGAGCAAATATGTCAAGTCGTGACTCACGCCTCAAAGTCAACACTCAAAATATAACAACGGGTCTCACGCCCACAACATCAATCATGCCCGTGGAATTCCTTCCTCACCGCCATTTATGATATAACAACACCAAGGAGTACACTTGAACACTGTGTCCCACCTATGTCATAAACCGCACGGCAAGTACGGCGTTAACTACCGATACCAAAACCGCATCATCAATCGATCGGCAAGTACGAAGCCAACTACCGATACCAAAGTCGATTTCAACAATACTATATAACCATACCACGGTCGACACTGGCAAGTATGAAATCCAACTACCGATACCAAGGCCGTGATCACGCCGACTGGGGCAAGTACGAGGGCTAACTACCGATACCAAGGCCGTGATCACGAGACTTCGCCACAAAACCGAACGGCGTCGAGGCTAACTACTAGATACCAAAGCCGAATCAGCCACGACCGGGAAAGTACGCAGAGCCAACCACCGATACTGGCGCCGACCAAGAAACCCCGCTGAGGTCGGGTCCATGGAACGACACTATCAAGAACTGACGGCAAGAAAGCCAACTACCGTAACCAACTCAGACAAGAACGATCCGGGCAAGTACGAGGGCTAACTACTAGATACCAAGGCCGAATCAAGAAACCTCGCTGAGAGCTAGTCCATGGAACAACAATCCTAATGGAACCATACCCGGCCACCCAATACGCCGAGTCCAAGGATATAACAAGACAACACTCCTAGTGGAAGCATACCCGTGGCCACCCATCATGTCAAGATGTCTATCAATCAACTGATAGCCGAATTCTCCATCGAGAGACTTCAGAGTACGTAATCAAAACACTTGCACAACAAAGGCTATCACATCAAGCATAGGCAAGTTCAACGACTCATAGACTTTCATTTTATTTACAACAAATTGGTTCACCATTTATATAAACTCAAGTACTCCTATTTCAGGCCAACAATCCGGTTTCAACTCCTAAAATACTACGACTTAAATTCTTTCCAAAGATCCCTTTCTTTACAAAAGTCATACGATACCCATAGTATCAAAAATACAAGAATTATCATTTCAAGTAAACCAAAACCATTTCCACACCTTCTTTTGAAATAAGCCAAGACAACACCATGCTTTCTTTTAAAACCAATTTAAGACAAAACCATGCCTTCTTTTTGTCACGACTAACCTGCCCGTGATCGTGCCTTACCCCGGGCATCCAAGTAGCCATACATCAGAGTAATCAGCGAAATATAAAACAAGACATGAATAAAGTGAAGTGTAAAACAGTTATCTGAGAAAACTTGCCATGCATATATATATATCAACTAGAACGCTTACATCCCTTTTACAATTCTCGCCACAACAAGATTTACTGCACTCTAAGAGTTTTATCAACAATGACGGACAGGTTCGCCATACCCCGAACGTAAGTGCCTACAACAACAGGGACTATACCACCGATAAGCCTCCGAGAAACGAGCTTCCCAAACGCCGAATCGGACTCCTATGAGCGAGGATCAACGATCGTGTACTCTACCGCAGATTTAACGCAGCTTCAAGGAGGTCAAGACAACAGTACCAAGTATGAGAAATCAAAATATCAGAATGAAATCATAATAGTCTATATAAAACAGAAGACATATATGATAACCAAACTACAATTCACAATAAATAAGCAGTCATGTCAAGTCAGGGACTCACGCCCTCAAAGTCATCACTCAAATATAACTATGGGTCTCACGCCCACAACATCAATCATGCCCGTGGAATACCTTCCTCACCGCCAGCCTATGATATAAAAGCACCAAGGATACATGAACACCGTGTCCCACCGTGTCATAATAAAACCGCACGGTAAGTACGCAAGGCATAGCCGACTACTAAAACCCACAGCACTCACAAGGTCATAAATCAGATTACGAGATCTGCCTGCACCGTCACATGATCAAAGCCGCCACTCGCCGCAGATCTAATGCGCGTCTAGTCCCGAACTTCCCGCACCCGCATAGGCCACTCCAATGGCCCGCATGAGGTATTCTCGCATCGAGGGTAGCTACTCCCGCAACGCCCCGACTCGCATCGCATGGCCACGAGACCGCATGACCACAAGGGCCGCACACTAACTCGAACTCGTAGCCCGCGATAGTCCTCTGACCCGCATGAGGTATCCTCGAATCATAGTCACACAGATCGCTCGAGTATTACCCCGCACGGAGGCGCCTTAACCCCGGATCATGTCGGCGCGAGTGGTACAATACCAACATAACGGCTGATCGTTAAACAACGTAGCGCAATCAAGCGGAAACCCTTTTACACAAACATCACAAGATACTAACACACGTAGCATCCTAGCATGTTTACTTATCAAATCAACAAGAAAGTATTACAAGGCTATCACAAACCAACACAATCAAGTTATTCACATAAGGTACTTTCTACTTTATGTTAACAAGTTCGGGTGTTTATCCCCAAAGTACTTCATACATTAACTCTTTTAAAAGATCCGTTTCTTTCACAACGTCACACAATACCCGTAGTATAAAAATAGAGTGACTATCTTTAAGTAAACCCAAAACCCTTCCCTTTGTAAAATCAAGTAACAACATTCGCTTTCCAAACGCTCAAGTTTGCCTAATTTCAAACGCCAAGTTTCTCATTTTCGAAAGGTTTCAGAGTTCATAGTTAATCACTTAATGATATAATTCTCCTTTAAAACAATTTGAGAAACATATGCCTTATATGTGAGTAGGTTATTCTTGTTTATAACAATCTTATTAAAGCAAATCATAATCTAGGAAATGTAATATCATTTTGTCTCATCTTAGCTTCTATGCAGATTGAGGTTTCTACCGGTTTTAATAATGCTTAATTAGTCAAAACATTTCCTTTATTAACGCCGTGGTTTGTTCGATACTTATTCTCGATTTCCAAATCAAGAAACATTATTCCTTTTAAAACTAAGTACTCATTACTCACGAACGAGGTTTCACACAAAATTCATATTAATTCATTTAAGTCAAGTCTCTTATCTTTTAAGATCAAGTCTCTTAACTTCTAAAATTAATAAACCATTCTTTTTATCTTCTTAAGTCGTTATACCTAACTTCCCATAAAGCTAGTATAACTCTTAAGCTTTTTAAAACCAAGTATTACTCTTCTTTCAAAAAGTTTCTTAATTCTTTCAAATACTTGATTCTTATTATTCAGCTTAAGTCAAAGACATTGCCAGAACACTACGCTCGCTTAACACACGACGATACCGCATTATATATATTCTTTTAAAATATCATGCTCAAGAGTATAGGAAGAATCACATACCTCGCGACGATTATCGATCATTAGCAAAACGCCCACTCTTATAGCAGTTAGCCTTGTCCACCTTTCAAGTAGAACATGCTACTTGCGTAACTTTCAACCTATAAAGGTTATACAAGTCTATCAATGTCTAGACTACTCGGTAGAATAAATCTAGATACAAGATTCTACGGAATCAAGCAAAGACTTCCTACCCACAAACTTCACAAGTTCATCAGAATACACTCCCACGTAAGTACATTCCATTCTCTTCTTATATACTTTCCTCAGATATAACTTATACTTAATTCTTATACTTCAATAGTATGTAAACTCAATTACAATAGGAGACAAGATATTTACCTCGATAAGCCCAAAATTATCCAAGTTTAAATGTCGATCCCGAGCAACGCTTAGCTCCTACTGGCGCCCAACCCGCCTCCAAACAACCCTTAGAAGTTCTACGAACTTCTTCTTAATACTTCAACCTGGCCATGAAGATTTTCCTTAGGGTTTCGCTTTGAGACAAAGGACATAAGGTAGTATTTCCTGCCTACGATAGAGGTATCTTTGGAATACTACAAGGTATAAGGCTAAGGTATTTTGGTATAGTAACAATACTGGAGAATATTTTCTACCAAGAGGGTGTATTTTACGAGAACAACACAAGGTGGGGGTACTCGCCAAGTGGCCTCACAAAGAGAGGGTGCTCTCGCCAAAGGCCTTCTCATGGGAGTGGTGTTCTTGGACGAGAACACAACACCAGGGAAGAGGGCTTTCAAGACTGAGATTTGGAATGGATGAAGAAGTCTTCAAAGGGTGGGGTATTTATAGGAAACCAATGGCCATGATCAAGCGGGGCAAGTGCCGAGGCCAAGATTTGCCCAAGTGCCCCCTATCCCTACTCCACAAAACCCTCCCAAACATTGACCCATGTTTTAGGCACAAAACATGGGAGGGAGAACGTGCACTCATCTGCCACCAACCGTCCACTTTGAGGGTGACACGTGTCACCTCCCGTTGGTCCAAAATATTTCGCCTCTGAAAATCCGCAAAAATTATAAATGACATAGCCGTAATTTTCCCTTCGCAAGTTTTGTAAAACGTTTCGTCGAAAAACGATTCTAATCGGGGGTTGTGAACAAAATTTCGACCCTTGCCTATTTTAAGGTTCAAACTTCTTTACGTACGCCCTCACGTACATACTCTGGAAATACGGGGTATAACATTTTTAAACCATTTTAAGACAAAACCATGCCTTCTTTTAAACCAAAAACTCTTCAATTCCTCAAGTCCCTTTTCTTTTAGAAATCAAGTTCCTTAATAATTCACATCAAGTCATTTATAAGTTAAGTCTCTTATCTTTTAAAAACCACAAACCATTTCTTTACCTACATAAAGTTGTTATAACAAACTTCCCATAAAGCCGTTATAACACTTTATGTTTTAAACCAACCAAATTGCTTAGCACACGACGCTTACCGTACTACATAGTTCACACAATCATGCTAGAAAAGATAGAAGAAGTTCACATACCTCGCGACGATTATCGATAATTAGCAAAACGCTCCAAAGTATCAGAACTCGCTAGCCTTTTCCACCCTCCAAGTAGAATACGCTACTGTAGTACTTCAACCCATAAAGGCCACAAAACGCCTATCAACTTCTAGATCCCTTCAGAGAACATTTCTAAATACAAGGTTCCATATTCTACGGAAAATTCGGCAAGACTCTCCCCGCAACCACATAAATCTCCTCCTCTATCAAGGCCCGCTACTAAGCCAACAACTCTGCCGGGTTACACGCCTAACCGGACGTGTACAACATCGCCCCACAATAATACTACAAGTCTCATCAGAATACAAATTCAATGTAAATACAAATTCAACTTTATAATCATCCATCCAATATATCCGATACTCAATTCTAAACTACTACAATATGTAATATCCAATTACAATAGAGGACATAGATCATTACCGATAAGCCCAAAATTATCCAAAATTATAAGTCGATCCCGAGCAACGCTTAGCTCCAATTCCTTACGCCCAACCCGCCTCCAAGCAACCCTTAGAAGTTCCTAACCAACTCCTCTTCAAGATCCAACTCCAAAAAGTGAAGAACACTTAGGCTACAATTTGGCAATGTTTCGCCAAGGGCATATCTAAGGCTGTGGGTGTGAAATCTTTTCCAACTCTTGGTACACAATCTTCCTAACACCCTAAGGAAGAACACTTAAAACTTTAAGAATTTTTGGACAACTTTTGCTCAAGAATCATGGCCAAAGCCGAGCACACAAGAGAAGGAGGATTTTCAAGACTTGGAAACTTTCTAAGTGATGGATGAATAAGTCTTGCAACAAGGGGTCTTTATAGAGAAATCGAGGTCCAAGATTAAAGCAAGTGTAAGGTGAGGATTGGGTACATGTGTGTGGGTAAACTACCAACCAAATGTCCACCACAAAAATGGGACAAGTGCCCACTTGTCCCCACATAAAAACGCCCGTCTGTCCCTCGATTCGCCATAGGCCACTGGGGGTGACAAGTGTCGCCTCTACTGGCCCAAAATATTTCATCTTCCCAAAATATCCGTAATGCCAAAAATCCGAAAATAAAGTGGGCCCCACAAACCGTAAATTTCTCCCGTGGGCCCCACGTGACCAATTCCGGAAATAAAATCCCATAATTCTCAAATATTCCAAAAAGTCCGAATACCAAATCTGGGAATCCAATTCCCTTTAACGAACATTTTTCCTTCACAAAATTCTAAACTTTTCCGCCGAAAAATCACATCTTTCTTCTTTTCCAAAATTATCCGATTCTCGTACGTACGTCCTCACATACATACCCTGAAACTACGGGGTGTAACAATCACCTTCTCTAGCTATGCGCCCAACAGGGCAGGATTGATTAGAATGACAAAGGGGAGTGAAGCAGTAGATACAGGTATATCCTTAACCCTCTAGAGATTAGTATGTATGATAAGATGAGTATATTTTAAGTGTTATGTTCAGATAGCATTGTGTTAATTGTGATTAGAAATCATGGTTAGTTAAAAGGGTAAGATTGGGGACATGGAAGGTGTGAACCTTAGAATATTACACGTTGAGACCTTAGATGTGAGGCCGTCTTGAGTAAAGGATTTTGTAGATGATCCTTGTCGGAGTGCATTATATGAATAGGGTGTATTAGTGTGATAATTCCATGGGTAGTGTGAGATGGAAGTGGTAGCTTTCATGACGTGAATTAGTAAGATTGTTCCGGATCGGGGAACAAGAGTTTGGCGCGATTATGGGTCGGGTTGAGGACCATTCGCGGGTCAACCCGTGAGTCGCATGAGGTGGGTCACTGGCGTGGTCCCGCCAGGAGGTAGAGTCACGAGGGTGCTAGGCCCAAGTTTAGTTGACCATCGTACGAGTTCGTGGATACGTTCGACCAGTAGTCGGGCCGATGAGGTCAGCCCATCTTGTGTTTCAGTCAGGACTGTTTACTCGGCGGAGGGTTATGCGAGATGTTATATATCAGGAAGGTTGTAAGGCTGCACGGGGTTCCTACTTTTACCTGATGACGGCGGTGGAGCCTTTGACGCTATTTCTTTTCTCGAGGTTTTACCAGCAAAGTGACTCGTAAGTCTCGATTGCATTCACCGGGCGGTGGTTTTGATTTCTGGGGTAGCTGTAAGGATTATGTGCCTCTTGTTGAGGGAGTATTATACTAGCTACCATTTCAGTATTCGGAGGTGCCAAGCCTCGTATGGGCGGAAGTGTAGGTTGGCCGATTGGTTCGATGTTGGCAAGACTCGGATAGTTGGTCCAGACTTGATACAAGCAATGGATAAGGCGAAGCTTATCCAGAGCAATTATTATTTCGTAGTCAAAGTCGTGCGGATAATCGGCGTCGACACTTGGAGTTTGGGTACGAGAAGGGTACGACGAGTAAGGGAAGAAGCGAGCATGTGTTAAGAGGATAGAAGTGATCATTTCTTTTGTAGTGAAGGTGCAAGGAGTATCTTTTAGACATTGGGTGGAGCTTTTGTGATGCTAGAGGTGATTCCTTGTGAACTTTGATTTAAGTATTTGCGCGTGTGTTATTATGGCCAGGTGTGGCATAATTGGTTTCGTAAGTATAGTAGTGAAGACTATACCGACGCATGTATGTTTTGAGACTTAGAAGGAACATTCGACGAATGTTTCTAAGAGGAGAATGTTACACCCGTAGTTCCGCAGTATGTATGTGAGGACGTGCGTGCGAGAATACGCATGAATTTTGGAAAGAAAGAAAGATTTGATTTTTCGACTGAAAAGTTTCCGTTTTTGTGAAGTAAAAGGTTCGTTAACGGGAATTGGATTCCCGATTTGGTATTCGGACTTTTGGAATATTTTAGAAGTATTGAAATTTTAATTTCCGAATTGGTCACGTGGGCCCACGAGAGAATTTCTTGCTTGTGAGGCCCACTTTATTTTCGGATTTTTGGCATTACGGATATTTTCGGAAAATGAATATTTTGGACCAACGAGAGGGCGACATGTGTCACCCTCAAGTGGACGGATTGGTGGACGATTTAGTGTGGCACGTTTTTGTCATTTTAAAGGCCAAAAATGTTTGGTCAAAGTCTTGAAGATATTTGTGTAGTAGATAGATAAGGTAGCACATGTCCTAATCTACACCATCCATTTGCTTGAATCTTGACCCTTGAGTGTTCTATAAATACCCCCCTTGATAGCAAGACTTCTTCATCACTTGAACAATTTCCAAGTCTCAAAATCCCTCTCCCCCTTTAGTTGAAGTTCTCGTCCAAACTTCCCCTCCCCCTTCCTTGAAAGCCTTCGTCCGAAACACCCCTCTCCCTTAACCAAACTCTGTCCAAAAATTCCTAAACTCTTAAGTGTTCTTCCTTAGTGTATTAGGAAGATTATTAACCAAAAGTTAGAAAAGATTTCACACCCTAGCCCCTAAAGCCTCACCTTGGCCGAGAGTTGTGAGGACAAGAACCTTAGTGTTCTTCACTTGTTTAGGTTGGTTCTTAAAGAGGAGTTGGTTAGGAGCGTATAAGGGTTGCTTGGAGCGGGTTGGAGCGCACGGAGTAGGAGCTAAACGTTGCTCAGGATCGACATTAAAACTTGGATAATTTTGGGCTTATCGAGGTAATTAATCTTGTCCTTCTATTGTAATTGGAAATTACATATAGTAGTTTAGAAGTGAGTATAAGATATAGAAGGTTATTAAAGAAGAGAATTGAATCAGAATTACATAGATCAGATTACAAGAGACTTGTGTAGTTTGTCGGGTAGGGAAGTGCTGCCCAATTTTCCGTAAAAATAAGAACCTTCTGCTTAGAAAATTCTACAGAGTAGTCTAGACGTTGATAGACGTATTTGACTATTATAGGTTGAAACTCTGCGCGCGACATATTCGACTTGGCAGGTGGATTTCGCCGAGGAGGTATGTGATTCTTCCTATCCTCTTGAGCATGATATTTTAAAAGAATATATATAGTACGGTAGACGTACGTGTGTTAACTGAACGTGTTTTTACTTCGATGTCTTTTGACTTGAGTTTTAAATAATAAGAATCTTGAAGTATTTCAAAAGAATTATGAATCGTTTTTGAAAGAAGAGTAATACTTGGTTTTAAAAGATTAAGAGTTATACTAGCTTTATGGGAAGTTAGGTATAACGACTTAAGAGAGATAAAAGGAACGGTTTACTTAATTATTTATGAAAGCCTTGTATTGATTTCGGAAAGGGGAAAGAACATCGAACAAACCATTGCAGCGCTAATAAAGGAAAATGTATTGACTAATTAATTATTATTAAAACCAGTAGAAACCTCCATCTGCATAGAAGCTAAGATAAGACAAAATTGTATTACATTTCCTAGATCATGACTGCTTTAATAAGATCATTAATAAACAAGTTTTGATTTTCTTAAAATTTCAAAGTAAGGACTTGTTTTATAAAAGACAAAGACTTGAAAATTTGAAGTGTTTTCGTTTAAAAAGGAGGCATGCTTTTGTCTTAATTTTGTTTTAAAAGGAGATATGGAAATTGTTTTGGTTTACTTGAAAGATAGTTACCCTATTTGATACTACGAATACCGTGTGACTTTGTGTGAGTAACTTGACTATGATTTACTGGTGATAGCCTTGTAATACTTTCTTGTTGGTTTGATAAGTAAAACATATTATGATGCTACGTGTGATAGTATCTTGTGACGTTTGTGTAAAGAGGTTTTCTTGTTGTGCTTATGTTGTTTAACGATAAGCAAGTTATGCTGGTATTATATCACTTACACCCCTGACATGAAATGCCGAGGACTTGCCACCCTCGATGCGAGGAATACCTCATGCGGTCTGTGTGACTATGCGGAGCTGCGGGAGTTCCAGGATTGATCCCTCCGGGTGGGTTACCCCGATGCGGGCCTGTGTGACTATGCGGACTGCGGGAGTCCAGGTGGATGCCGCGGGTTAGCTTCCCCCGATGCGAGGAATACCTCATGCGGGCCTATGTGTGGCCTATGCGGAGCTGCGGTAAGTTCCAGGATTAGACGCACACATTGATACTGAGGGCGAGTGGCCAGCTTCAATCATGTGGCGGTCTAGAAAGACCTCATGATACAGTTTTATAGCATTGTTGGTACGGTGGGTTCTTGTCACGACCCGAACCGGGGCCCGTGACTGGTGCCTTACCCCGGGCACCCTAGCGATACAACATCAGAGAAAACCAGCGGAAATAAAAACTTTAAACATGAAATGAGAGACATGATAAATAAACAGGCTAACCAAAACAGTTGCCTTCATCATATAAACATAAATACCCGAACAGTTATCCTTTTTACAAACCCTGCCCACAACGCTTCATGCACTCTAAGATTTACAACAACTATGACGGACAGTGGCCCCGCCATACCCACGAATGTACAAGAACCTACAACTCGAGAACACCTACTAATAAGATAAGCCTCCGAGAAACGGAGCTTCCCAACACGCTGAATGTGATCCTATGTCGGGGATCGATAACGATGTACCTTTACTCGCAGATGAACGCACTCCGAAGGAGGTCGATAACAGTACCAAGTATGTGAAATCAGAAATATCAGAATGAAATCATACTAGTCTATATAAAGCAGAGACATGTATGATAACCAAACTACGCTCACAACATAGAAGCCAAGTCCGTGACTCACGCTCAAAGTCACCACTAAATATAACTATGGGTCTCACGCCCACAACATCCATCATGTTCGCATCACGGCCGCGTGCCCTCTAATCTCAGACGGTGTAGACATGTCCATGATGCAACGATAATAAACTAGATAACAATCCAAATGGACGATACTCGCGCGCTACGACGGCCGATATGTCCAAAGGGAAACAATAAGGCAACATTCCAAATGGACGATACTGCGCGCTACGACGGGTCGATATGTCCAGGGAAACAATAGGACAAAGATTCCAAATGGACGATACTGCGCGCTTACGACGGGTCGGTATGTCCAAAGGGAAACAATAGACAGATTCCAAATGGACGATACTGCGTGCGCTACGCGGGTCGTGATGTCCAAAGGGAAATCACAAGACGATAATCAAAATGGAAACATACCCGCGCTCGCATCGTGTCGCATGTCCAAAGCGATTAACAACAATAATACTATCAACGTGAACGTGCGGAATTTCTCCACAATGCCGACACGCCCAAGTAAGTTCTCAACTACCAACCGACCCATCGAGACGCGGTAACAGAATACAACGTTTTGCACAACAAAGGCTATCACAACAAGCACGGGCATGTTTCACAACAATAAGCATAGGCAAGTTATCCACAACTCAAAGTACTTCATTTTATGACAAAATCCGGTTTTAACCTAAAGTACTACGTCGTTAAATTCTTTAAAGGAGATCCATTACTTTTATCGTAGTCACCCGATACGTAGTATTAGAATGACCAACCCACATTCCTTTTCAAAATCAAGTAACAACATTCTTTTTCCTAAGTTCGGTTGCCTAGTTTCAATTACTCAAGCTTCTCATTTTCAAATGGTTTCATAGTTCATAAACTTAATCACTTGATTTCTTTTAGAACAATTGAGTAATATATGTCTCACATGAGAGTAGGTTATTCTTGTTTACAACATTCTTATTACAATGACCATGATCTAGAAAATGTAATATCATTTTGTCTCATCTTAGTTTCTATGCAGATGGAGGTTTCTCCGGTTTTAATACGATACATCATTATTCAATACATTTTCCTTTATTAACGCTGCGTTGGTGTCGATACACACGATTTCAAATCGTAAAACATTATCTTT
Organism: Przewalskia tangutica; assembly: GCA_029844215.1. Classification (NCBI taxonomy): domain Eukaryota; kingdom Viridiplantae; phylum Streptophyta; class Magnoliopsida; order Solanales; family Solanaceae; genus Przewalskia; species Przewalskia tangutica. The sequence goes on from CM056728.1 coordinate 73,113,910, forward strand.
AAATAAAACCAAGTACTCATTACTCACGAATGAGGTTTCACACAAACATTCACATTAAAACAAATAAGTTAAGTCTCTTATCTTATAAGATCAAGTCTCTTAACTTCTAACATCAAGAAACTATTCTTAAGCGTTATACCTAACTTCCCATAAAGCTAGTATAACTCTTAAGTTTTCAAAACACCATACTACACTTCTTTCAAAACGATTCATAAATCTTTTGAAATACTTCAAGTTTTATTATAACGCCCGCCGCTTATAAGTCAAATCGCTTATCTTTTAAGAACCACAACCCATTTTCTTACCTCATAAAGTCATATAACCAACTTCCCATAAAGCCGTTATAACACTTTATGTTTACAACAATCAAATACAATTTACACATGTACGTCTACCGTACTACATAGTTCACACATATCATGCTGGAGAGATAGGAAGAGGTTCACATACCTCGCGACGATTATCGACTAATAGCAAAATGCTCCGAGTACCTCCGCCGGCTACTCCTAAGCCAAGTAGAACGCGCCACACGTAGTACTTCAACCTATAAGGCCACAGCGCTTATTAACATCGTAGAACATTCTACGTAAAATTCGACAAGACCTCCCCATGACAGCGTAAATCTCCTCTCTATCTGGTGGCCATCAAGCCACAGGGGTTATACGTCAACCCTAATGTACAAGTCTACTCCACGGTACTACTACACACGTCTACTGTCATACAGTCAAGTACTATATATAGTATACTTCAACTATATACTCCTACAACATGTAATATCCAATTACAATAGGGACAAGATAATTACCTCGATAAGCCCATAATTATCCAAGTATAAAGTCGATCCTGGGCAATCGTTTAGCTCCAACTCCGAGCGCTCCAACCCGCTCTAAACCACCCTTAGAAGTTCTAACCAACTTCTACACAACACTCCAACGGACTATGGAGATTTTCCTAGGGTTTCGGTTTTGCGACTGACGGGAAGTATAATAGTATTTCCGGCTTTTCGTATAGGTATAACCTTAGAATACTACAAGGTATACGGCTAAGGTATATGGGCATTATAACAATACTTGGAGAGTATTTCTATACCACAAAAGGGGGTATTATACGAAGCAACTAGGCTAGGGGTACCCACGGCCACACCACAAAGGAGGGGTGTCTGCCTCGGCCTACCACTCAGGGGACTCTCGGCGAGGGCCTGCGAAAAGGGGAGGAAGGCTCTCAAGACTTAGGCAATTTGTGAATGAATTAGTCTTCAAAGGGAGTGGTATTTATAGGTCAAGTGAAAGCCAACCAATGGCCAAGATTACACCAAGTGTTAGCAAGTGTAGAAATAAGATTCACCCGTGTACCTAGCCAACTTGCACACAAAATATCTACCAAAATATCTACCACTTGACACCCACTTTTCGCCCAAGAATCGCCCACTTGCCCACCAACGAGAGGTGCAAGTGCGCCTCTCGTTGGTCCAACATGTTCCGCCTCTCGGAAAAATCCGCAAAATACTAAATGACATAGCCGGAAATTCCCTACGAAGTCGTGAAAACGTTTCGTCGAAAAACGACTCTAACCGGGTGTTGTGCACAAACATAATTCGGCCCAAAGGTGCCACATGGGGGTGACACGTGTTGCCCCCCGATTCGTCCAAAATATTTCGTCTTCCGAAAATATCCAAAACGGCCAAAATCTCAAAATCAAAAGCGGGCCCAAAATCAGAATTTCTCCGTGGGCCCCACGTGACCATTCCGAAAATAAAATTCCATAATTCTCTAATATTCCAGAAGTCCGAATACCAAACTGGGAATCAATTCCATTAACGAACCTCTTTCCTTCACAAAACCGGAAACTTTTCCGTGGAAAAATCGCCTCTTTCTTCCTTTCCAATCTTTCTGTCGTATTCTCGTACGTACGTCCTCGCATACATACCCTGGAACTACGGGGTATAACATTCTTCCCCCCTTAGAAACATTCGTCCCGAATGTTCCTTCTAAGTCTCAAAACGAACACGTGCCAGTATAGTCTTCACTACTATACTTACGAAACAATCCTGCCACAGCTGGCCATGGAAACACCTGTGCAAAACTTACATCTAAGTCCACGAGGAAACACCTCTACATCACCACAAATAGTACTACTTTTGTCACTTTGTCGCGAGCCTGGCTCCGACGACCCAACAAATGGTACCGGGCTGCATGCGTCGATCATCGAAGGCGTCGTGCGATTTACCATATTTACGATATCGCTTGAGTATCCAAAACTCGGGGTTACTATCTCTAACGTGGTCATCATTAACTGGGAACATTCTGGATGGATCTTCGATACTTTCCCGAACATAACAATACGAAAGACCGGACGTCCTTCCTCCTAAGTCGGACGGCAAATGCTAACATATAGGCAACCTGGCCTATTCTTCACATGAACTCACAAAGGCCCAAAGTAACTCGGGCTAAGTTTCTTCTGTTTCCAAAACTCGTCACACTGTCCGGTGGTACTTTCAAGAAGACCGACCGTCAACTCAACTCTAAGCGCCGCCGATTATCCGCACGATTCCTCCGAGCCGAACTTTTCTAGACAAGCTTCACACTATCCACACCCGGAACAAGCTCAACTAACTATCGAACCCCGCCAACATCGAACCAATCGACCGCAACTTGCATTTCTCGCTTCTACAAGGCGCCACAAGACGACATCCGAACACCGAAATGGTAGCTTAAACACTTCAACCGAGACAACGATCTCACAATACCCTCAAATCAAAACATCGCCCGGCGAACGCGTCTGAGAGACTCACCAGTTCTAGCCCCGCTCGTACAAACCCCAGAAGAGAAACAGCGTACCACTGGCTCCACTGTTCATAAGGTGAAGGTAGGCACCCTGCAACTCACAACCTTTTCAGATAACATCAACATCGCCGAGGAACGACCACGACCAAGAACACGATAGGCTGCCCCATCGTCCCACCACGGGTCGAACGCATCCACGAACTTGCGCGAGCTAACTAAACATGGGCCTAACACCCTCGACCCTAACACAAAGAGGGACCACCACTGACCCCACCACCAAACCTACCATGGTTGACGCAACATGGCCTCAACCCGACCGGCATTGCGCAAAACACTAGCTCCCGAAGGAATAATTTCTCAAATCATATTACGAAAACCTAGCGGTCTTCCTAGTTCGACTACCTTCTTTCAAATCACGCCACTCGTGACTTATCCCACGAACATAGCTCACGCGGCACTATGCACTCCTATAAGGGTCAAACATAAACACTACACCTTTCTCGAGAGGGCCTTACCTCTAAGGTCTTTGCGTAAAAAGCTCTAAGGCTCACTTCTCTATCCCCAAAATCTTACTCGGTTAACCCACCATGATTCCTAATCACAACTCACACACGCCATCGTAACGTAGCACTTAAGGTATACTCACCTTGAAAGTTACCGAGGACCTTGCCTCTGCCCTCTTCTCGCTGTCCCCGGTTAACCCGCCGATCTCTACGTTTCTACCACTGCGCATAAGCCCGCATACGTGCCATGCTCAAGCCCAATCAAGAATTACTCTTGCACATCCCTTTCTTAGGTAGTCATCAAGACTCGCGATACATCGGTACTCTCGTAGCCAAATCCATAGCTAGTAACAAGGTTGTCTCTCGCAATCTATATTCTCTGTTCCTGGCCGAATCAAGGTTCAAATATCATGGCCGCAGAGAACCGCCGTCGCCGTGCTTAAACTCGGGCTAGTGACGCCGCAGAAATCCCGAACGGCACTACCTAGGTAATGATTGGGCCGTGCCTCGCCACCCTCTGAACTCTACTCGCAGCTCCCTCGGCTGCCTTGCCCTCCTGGGCTCGGGTTGCCCTACGCGGAGGCATAACAATAAGGGAAAGGATTTCGTCAGAGGGTTCAACTTACAACACAGCTCTAAGGCACGATCTCAGAGTGAGAAGAATAGAAACCAATCCTAAATATCCTATAGCCTCCTGATTATTGATGTGGTGCACAACACCCCGATAATCAAGACTCTCATCGATACGGTTCAGACACTTTCCGAGGATTAACTGCTTGATACCACTTTTGTCACGACCCGAACCGGGGCCCGTGACTGGTGCCTTACCCCGGGCACCCTAGCGATACAACATCAGAGAAAACCAGCGGAAATAAAAACTTTAAACATGAAATGAGAGACATGATAAATAAACAGGCCAACCAAAACAGTTGCCTTCATCATATAAACATAAATACCCGAACAGTTATCCTTTTTACAAACCCCGCCACAATGGGCTTCTGCACTTAAGATTTACAACAACTATGACGGACAGGGCCCGCCATACCCTGAATGTACAAGAACCTACAACTCGGGAACACCTACAATAAGATAAGCCTCCGAGAAACGGAGCTTCCCACGCCGAATGTGATCCTATAAGCGGGGATCGACGATACGATGTACCTTTACCGCGGTGATGAACGCAGCCCCGAGGAGGTCAAGACAACAGTACCAAGTATGTGAATCAGAAATATCAGAATGAAATCATACTAGTCTATATAAAGCGTGAGACATGTATGATAACCAAACTACGATTCACAACATAGAAGCCATGTCGTGACTCACGCTCAAAGTCACCACTCAAATATAACTATGGGTCTCACGCCCACAACATCCATCATGTTCGCATCACGCCGCGTGCCCGAATCCGACGGTGTAGACATGTCCATGATGCAACGATAATAAACTAGATAACAATCCAAATGGACGATACTGCGCTACGACGTCGGTCAAGATGTCCAAAGGGAAACAATAAGGCAACATTCCAAATGGACGATACTGCGCTACGCATCGGGTCGTATGTCCAAGGAAACAATAGACAAAGATTCCAAATGGACGATACTCGCGCTACGACGGGTCAAGATGTCCAAAGGGAAACAATAGACAAAGATTCCAAATGGACGATACTCGTGCGCTACGACGACGGCCGGTATGTCCAAAGGGAAATCACAAGACGATAATCAAATGGAAACATACCCGCTACGCTACGATCGTGTCGTGATGTCCAAAGCGATTAACAACAATAATACTATCAACAGAACGTGCGTGGAATTTCTCCGCCAATGCCGACACGCCCAAGTAAGTTCTCAACCACCAACCGACCCTCCATCGAGACGCGGTAACACAAAGAATACAACGCTTTGCACAACAAAGGCTATCACAACAAGCACGCATGTTTCACAACAATAAGCATAGAGTTATCCACAACTCAAAGTACTTCATTTTATGACAAAATCCGGTTTTAACCTAAAGTACTACGACGTTAAATTCTTTAAAGGAGATCCATTACTTTTATCGAGTCACCCGATACGTAGTATTAGAATGACCAACCCACATTCCTTTTCAAAATCAAGTAACAACATTCTTTTCCTAAGTTCCAGGTTGCCTAGTTTCAATTACTCAAGCTTCTCATTTTCAAATGGTTTCATAGTTCATAAACTTAATCACTTGATTTCTTTTTAGAACAATTGAGTAATATATGTCTCACATGAGAGTAGGTTATTCTTGTTTACAACATTCCTATTACAAAGACCATGATCTAGAAAATGTAATATCATTTTGTCTCATCTTAGTTTCTATGCAGATGGAGGTTTCTACCGGTTTTAATACGATACATCATTATTCAATACATTTTCCTTTATTAACGCCGCAGTTGGTCCTGTCGATACACATTCGATTTCCAAATCGGAAACATTATCTTTAAATAAAACCAAGTACTGATTACTCACGAATGATGTTTCACACAAACATTCACATTAAAACAAATAAGTTAAGTCTCTTATCTTATAAGATCAAGTCTCTTAACTTCTAACATCAGTAAAACATTCTTAAGCCGTTATACCTAACTTCCCATAAAGCTAGTATAACTCTTAAGTTTTCAAAACACCATACTACACTTCTTTCAAAACGATTCATAAATCTTTTGAAATACTTCAAGTTTTATTATAACGCCCCAAGCCAGTTATAAGTCAAATCAGTTATCTTTTAAGAACCACAACCCATTTTCTTACCTACATAAAGCTGTTATAACCAACTTCCCATAAAGCCGTTATAACACTTTATGTTTTACAACAATCAAATACAATTTACACGTATCGCCTACCGCATTACATAGTTCACACATATCATGCTAGGAGAGATAGGAAGAGGTTCACATACCTCGCGACGATTATCGACTAATAGCAAAATGCCCGAGTACTTCGCCGCGCTACTCCTGCCAAGTAGAACGCGCCACACGTAGTACTTCAACCTATAAGGCCACGCGCGCTTATTAACATCGTAGAACATTCTACGTAAAATTCGACAAGACTTCCCGCAATGACAGAAATCTCCTCTTCATCTGGGCCGCCATCAAGCCAACCAGTGGGGTTATACGCCTAACCCTAACTGCACAATTCTACTCCACTGCACTACTACACAAGTCTCAGAATACACCCAAAGACTATATATAGTATACTTCAACTATATACTCCTACAACATGTAATATCCAATTACAATAGGGGACAAGATAATTACCTCGATAAGCCCATAATTATCCAAGCATAAAGTCGATCCGGGCAATCGCTTAGCTCCAACTCAGCGCCCAACCCGCTCTAAACCACCCTTAGAAGTTCTAACCAACTTCTACACAATACTCCAACGGACTATGGAGATTTTCCTAGGGTTTCGGTTTTATGACGACGGAAGTATAATAGTATATCTGGGCTTTTCGTATAGGTAAAACCTTCGAATACTACAAGGTATACTGCTAAGGTATATGGGCATTATAACAATACTTGCAGAGTATGTCTATACCACAAAAAAGGGTATTATACTAAAGCAACTAGGCAGTGGGTACCCCGGCCACACCACAAAGGAGGGGTGTCTACCCTCGCCTACCCCACTAGGGGACTCTCGGCGGGGCCTCGAAAAGGGAGGGGGAAGGCTCTCAAGACTTAGGCAATTTGTGAATGAATTAGTCTTCAAAGGGAGGGGTATTTATAGGTCAAGTGAAAGCCAACCAATGGCCAAGATTACACCAAGTGTTAGGCAAGTGTAGGGCCAAGATTCACCCATGTGTACCTAGCCAACTTGCACACAAAATATCTACCAAAATATCTACCACTTGACACCCACTTTTCGTCCAAGAACCGCCCACTAAGCCCACCAATGAGAGGGTGCCAAGTGCCGCCCTCTCGTTGGTCCAAATTGTTCCGTCTCTCGTAAAAATCCGCAAAAATACTAAATGACATAGCCGGAAATTCCCCTACGAAAGCTGTGAAAACGTTTCGCCGAAACACGACTCTAACCGGGTGCTATGCACAAACATAATTCGGCCCAAAGGTGCCACATGGGGGTGACACGTGTCGCCCCGATTCGCCCAAAAATATTTCGCCTTCCAAAATATCCAAAACGCCAAAATGTCAAAATCAAAGCGGGCTCACAAACCGAATTTCTCCCGTGGCCCCACGTGACCATTTCCAAAATAAAATTCCATAATTCTCTAATATTCCAGGAAGTCCGAATACCAAATCTGGGAATCCAATTCCCATTAACGAACCTCTTTCCTTCACAAAAACCGGAAACTTTTCCGTGGAAAAATCGCCTCTTTCTTCCTTTCCAATCTTTCTGTCGTATTCTCGTACGTACGTCCTCGCATACATACCCTGGAACTACGGGGTATAACAGTTCTAGTAGTCGGCTATGCCTTCATACTTACCCCGTACGGTTTTATTATGACACAGGTGGGACCTGGTGTTCATGTGTATTCCTTGGTGCTGTTATATCATGGATCAGCGGTGAGGAAGAATTCCACTGCATGATCGATATTGTGGGCATGAGACCCATGGTTATATTTGAGTGATGACTTTAAGGGCGTGAGTCCTCGACTTGACATGATCGCATATTGTGTATCGTAAATTGGTTATCATATATGTCTTCTGCTTTATATAGACTATTATGATTTCATTTACGCATTTTCATTTCACATACTTGGTACTGTTGCATCGACCTCCTTCGGGGCCGCGTTCATGCCGCAGTAAAGGTACACCGCTTGTTGATCGCTCATAGGATCACCGCTCGCGTTTTGGGAAGCTCCGCTTCTCCGCAGGCTTATCTTTCGTATAGCACCGTCGTTGTAGTACTTACATTCTGAAGTATGGCGGGGCCCCGTCCGCCATTGTTGTATAACATTCTTAGAGGTTTGTAGTCGTTGTGGGCGTGGTTTGTAAAAGGGATGTCGCTCAAGTTTTTATATATATATGCCGTCAGCAACTTTTCTCGATAAACTGCTTTCACTTCATATTGTTTCATGTCTTGTTTTATATTCCGGTTACTCGATGTTGTATCACCAGGTGCCCGGTAAGGCACCGCCTCGGCCCAGTCGGTCGTGACACCAAACTTCACTAAGGAAATGGATTATACAACTTACAATTTTAACATCAAAGTACAATCAAGGGAGTACATAGAACGAATTCTATTTTAGGCAATCCAAAAACAACCAAGGGATGGATCATTTAAGGAGTAGGACATACTTTCTTTATCTTAAGGAATCATTCTAGAAGAGGAGATAGTTCACATACCTCGCGACGATTATCGACAAGTAGCAAAAAGCTCCAAAGTACTTCAACCTTGATAGCTATTCCATCCTTCAAGTAGGATACGCTATACTTAGTACTTCAACCTATAATGGTCACAATACGTCCATTAATCTCTTACTTCAAACGTAGAATATTCAAAGTGCTAAGTCACTAAATTCTACGGAAAATCGGACAGAACCTCCTTTGTTTCTACTCACTTTGCCACATTTTTCAAGGCCGAATTCAATAACCAAACACGCCACTTTTAAGGCCCAATCAATGCAAATAAATCAATAGGGGATTACACGCCTACTAGACGTGTAAAATTCCGCCCCACAAACGATATCAAACTAATACAAACCACAAGTCCAATTCGGCCACATAGAGTATAATAACACCAATTCTTATCCAATTTCCATTTCAATCCAAGTTGTTAACATAACATGATATCAAGTCGCAATCGATTATAACCACTATATTCTTCAAGTAAGTAACATGCGACGATTCTAATAAACGACCAAATTGTAATCCAACATCACAAGGCTTAAATGACATTTCGGATTTAAGACTACAATCAATCCATAATACTTATCAAACTTCAACATATAAACTTCATGCTAGCAACATGTAAAGCTAACAACAAACAATATATATATAATCTTGTAACACCTTTAAGAGACAAGATTATACCTCAACGAATCTTAATCCAACTCCAAATCCGAAGTCGCTCCTTAGAAACTTAGAGCCTCTTCAAGACACTTCAATCCGCTACTTGAGACCCTTAGAACAATACCAACAAGTTTCCTTCAAACTTCCAAACAAAACCTAGAAAGGCAACTAGGTTTTCATCTTGCGACTAATACGAAAATTATCTTTTTCCGGGATTTTTCTATTGAGATACACTTACAATACCCTCATGAACCTTGGTTTAAAGTGTGGAGCTTATTGGACAAGAAACAAAAAAATTTCTTTCTTTTCCTTGATGAACCCGAGAGCTATGGCTCTTGTTCTTCCAATTCTCTTGAAAATTTGGCTAAGTGTGGAACTTGTCTCACTACTAGTAGTATTATATAGTAACATGGAGGGTCAAGATGTAACCAAATGGGTGGTTTGGATGAAGTTCTTCTAAATATCAAGTCTTGTGGTCCCATTGACCAAGTTAATTATCTCAAGCTCTACTACTTGCAAGACTTGTCTTCCTAACAAGGGTCAAATGACCCTTGTGCCCATGTAATTTGTCCAAGACATCAATAAGTGGGGGTGACACGTGTCGCCCTCCCATTCGTCACAATATTACGTTTTCCGACAATTCCATAATTCCGATAAATTTTTACTAGTCTCAAATCATAACATTTGGAATTCTTACTTACGTTCTTAACACATGTCCTGAAAATACGGGGTGTAACACAAGTCTTGCAACTAGAGCTTGACATATTTGACTAAGTCAAGTGAGCCACTTGACTAGATCTTTAAGTGAAATGCATCCAAGCCACACATTTGTATTGATCTTGACCCTCCATATTATTATATAAGAATACTACTAGCAAGATAAGCTTCCCACACTTAGAAAAAAATTCAAGAAACTTGTGTGTCTCTTTTGTTGCTCTCGGCTAAGCTCAAGGGAAAGAAGAAATTTTTTTCGTTTGTTGTTCAATAATCCCAATACTTTAAACCAAGGTTCCTAAGGGTATTGTAAGGGTATCTCAATAGAAAGATCTCGGAATAACGACGCTTACGTTAGTCGCAAGGCAAAAACCTAAGGTGTTCTTCAACTTTGAAGTTGGAAATAGAAGAGGAGTTTCTCACAAGATTCTAAGGGTTGCAAATAGCGGATTGGTACGTCAAGAAAAGGAGTTGAAGTTGCTAAGGATCAACTTTAGGTTTTGGATTGTTTTGGGCTCAAGAGGTAATAATCTTCGCTTTACTATCAGAATCAAGATTCCATGTTATGATAAGTTAGAAATGATCATGTGTTATATATTGTGAAGATTTATAAGTGTTATGGATATTGGAACCACTAATCCAAACTAGCAAGTTTAGTCTTTGAAATTGTAATTCAATTTGACTATTAGTTTTAGTCACGCATGTTGTATAAGAAGGCATTATAATTGTTATAATTGATTGCGACTATGTAACATGTTAGAATAACAACTTGGATTGAAAAGGAATTGAAAGAGAATTAATGTTGTTGTAGCCGAGAATGGCATGTAATTATTGGATTGTTTTGTATTAATGTGGGGCGAATTTTACACGCCTAAGGCGTGTAATCCCTTGGATAGCTGGAATTGTTGGGCCTTAAATGTGGCGTGTTTGGTTGTTAAATTCGCCTTGAAAAAGTGGAAAAGCGAGAAACAAAGGAAGTCTGTCCGATTTTCCGTAGAATTTGGTGACTTTACACTTAGAATATTCAACGTTTGAAGCTAGAGGTTAATAGACGATATGGCCATTATAGATTGAAGGACTACGAGTAGCGATTCTACTTGAAGGGTGGAAAAGCTAGCAAGGTTATAGTACTTTGGAGCATTTTGCTACTTGTCGATAATCGTCGCGGTATGTGAACCTCTTCCTTCTTTTGGCACGATCCTACGTATGAAATAGCCATGTGATATTATTTCATGATTCCTTCTACTCTTAGAAGTTAAGATGTATCCACGCTGTTGATTCTAAGTTAAAGGTATGACTAAGTTATCCTAAGTCCTTGCCAAGTCTTTTGGGGACGTTGGTAGAAGCGTTAGGAAGTTATGAGATTTGATTTAAAGCTATGTGTCTTGATTTATTTAAAGTAAGTGTCGGATTTTATGTTTGAAAATGACTTGAATTTATGTGTGAAAAGGGATTGATTTTAAAAGTGGAAGTTATATGATTTTAAAGAGAATAAGCTACTTGGTTTTGGAAGTGTAAGGAACTTTATTTTTTTTTAAAGTTATTGTACTTGATTTCTAAAGTGTAGAAGACATGATTTTATAAGTATAAGTAAATGGACTTTAAAGAATGTATGTTATGAAGTTTTAAGACTATGAACTTTGGTTGTCTTTTAAGGATTATGAAACTTTATTTTTCAAGTTATGAGACTTGATTTCTAAAGTATAGATGACATGATTTTATAAGTATAAGCAACATGATTTTAAGGAATGTATGCTACGAGGTGTTAATACTATAAGCCTTGATTTTATGAGTGAAAATGACTAAACTTTAAAAAGTATGGCTTCCTAATTTATTTCAGAAGTTAAGAAGATGGTTTCCAAAAGAGTATGTGACTTGAGCTTTAAAAGAAAAGAGTTTTATGATTCTTTTTAAGTATGTATGTACGTAGTATTTTTCAATTTAGTTTCCCTAATGTTGCAAGAATAAAGTGCCTTAAGTTATCTAAAATGAAGGGTTGTTATAATAGCTTTATGGGAAGTTGTTATAACGACTTAAGAAGAAGTAAAAGTATGGTTTAAAATGTTATGTAAGGAAAAATTACACCGAGCCTACAAATAGGCCGGATTATGTTATGAGATACACCGAGCCTACAAATAGGCTGGATTATGTTATGAGATACACCGAGCCTACACATAGGCCGGATTACACCATATTACCCCGAGCCTACACATAGGCCGGGTTACGTCATCTTACACCGAGCCCCATAGGCGGGCCGGATTATGCTACATGATTCCACAGTACACCGAGCCCCACAGGTGGGCCGAATTATGATACATGATTCCACAGTACACCGAGCCCCACAGGCGTGCCGGATTATGCTACATGATTCCACAGTACACCGAGCCCCACAGGCGGGCCGAATTATGCCACATGGTTCATCAGTACACCGTGTCCCGCAAATGGGCCGGATTACGTTATCACGTATGAATAATCAAAGTAAGCTCCCAAATAAGAAGTCCCTCCATAAAGGGCCGGATTATGTTATGTAAGATATGTATGTTATGTGGGAAAAACTTGATTAAATTCTTAAGTATGTATGTAAGAATATGATGTTAATTCTTATTGAAATAAGGAAAATAACGGTTAATATACGATTGATTTCAGGAGTTAAAATGGCACGGTAGGATCCGTATTTCATTTTTATACTTGCCCTCGCCATTCTTTTATACAGCTTATGATTTGCCATCGACCTTATTTTTGTTCCATACTCACTGTTATAATCGACTTCTCTGGCCGCGCTCATGCCCGCAGTGTTAGGTACACGTGTTGGTGATCCCTGCTCTTAGGATCTCTGTTCAGTTTTTGGGAAGAAGCTCCATTCACTCCGGAGGCTTATCTTTTGGGTACGGTATCCCTGATATTGTAGATTATGTACATTCAGGGGTATGGCGGGGCCCTGTCCCGCCACAGTTGTAATTCTTAGAGGTCTGTAGTAAAATGAGTAGAATTCTCCATCTGCATAGAAACTAAGATAAGACAAAATTGTATTACATTTTCTAGATCATGGCCGCTTTAATAAGATCGTTATAAACGAGTATAACATATTCACAATGCATATAAGTATATGTTACTTAATTTAAAGAATTTACGTTATTAAGTTTTAAGACTATGAACCTTGAATTCTTAAAAGGTTAAGAGACTTTATTATTCTAAGTTAAGAGACTTGATATTCTATGATTAAGAGACTTGATATTCTAAGTTAAGAGACTTGATATTCTAAGTTAAGAAACTAGATTTCTAAAGTTAAGAGACTTGAAGTATTTTGAAAGATATGTAACTTGGTTTGAAAGTATAAGTCTCTTGGTTATAAAAAAAATGGATTAGTCTAAAGCATAAAGTTAGTATAACGGCTTTATGGGAAGTTGGTTATAACAACTTTATGGAAGGTTAAAGGAATGGTTCTCTCTAGTAATGTAAACAAAGAAATGACTTGAAATAAAGAAGGGCAATTTGATTTAACGGTATCAATTGCTTAAAGTTCTAAAGTAAGGGTCACTTGATTTAAGCCTAGAAATGTATTTCTAAAAATGTAGTGACTTGTTTGAAATGTAGACATGCCTTGATACTACGGGTATTAGTATCTTGGAATTTTATATGAAAATGAATCTTTTGAAAAGAATGGAAGTACGTAGTACTTTGGGTTAAATTCCTGGATTTTTATGTGAAACGAAAAGTGTCTTGAGTTTATAAAATGAAATTCATTTTTGTATGATAATGAAAGTCTAAAGATTTTATGAACTTGCTTGTGCTTGCTTGTGATAGCCTTGAGTGCAAGTATTATACGTTTACGCTGCCGTGACTCTCAGTTGGAGGGCCGGCTGTCTTGTTGTGAATTTACTCGACGCATCGACAGCGACTGAGGCTTCCACGTATGCTTCCATCGTGATCGATCATCGACACGATTATATGACGGGATTCCGGCACGCGACTGTGACGCAGTTAGATTCGGATTATTTTTATTACTCCTGGACATGCTTATACGATGAGGGATTCCGGGGCATGCGACCAGGAGGCGGGTTAGATTCCTGAATTTGTTTTATTACCCCATGGCCATGCTTATACGATGAGGGATTCCGGGGCATGCGACTATGTTATGTATTATTACTCCATAGATTAGCTCTCCCTGAAGACATGTACCCGAGATGAGGGATTCCACGGACATGTTATATACGATTATTACTCCATGGATTAACTCTACATGAAGACATGTACCCGAGATGAGGGATTCCACGGGCATGTTATATACGATTATTACCCATGGATTAGCTCTCCACGGCCACGTACTTAGACGAGGGATTCCACGGCATGAGATATATATATATATATATATATATATATATATATATATATATGTGTACGTCGACAAATGAGGTAGGATGCCACTGCATTACACGGTTATATTTTACACTTACAATCTATCGGCATGACGGGGATTCCACGGGCACGCTTTGATAATTGTGGGCTTGAGACCCTTACTGGATTGTGTGATGATATTGTTACACCCCGTAATTACAGGACATGTTTTAAGAACGTAAGTAAGAACTCACAAGTGTTAAGATTTGAGACTTGTAAAAATTTATCGGAAATCGAAATTGTCGGAAATGTATTATTGTGGCGAATGGGAGGGCGACATGTGTCACCCCCCCTTAGTGATGCCTTGGACGAAAATGCCATGGCTAAGATGGTCATTGACCATAGTCTTGTATGACTAAAGTCTTGCAACTTGAAGCTTGAGAGATTTGACTTGGTCAAAGGACCCACAAAGTCTTGATTTTTACTAAGAGCTTATCCAAGCCACCCAATTGTTCATATCTTGACCATCCAATGTGCTATATATTACTACTAGTAGCAAGATAGAGCTAACACTTAGCCAAAATTCACAAAAAATTGAAGAACATTGAAGCATGCTCTCGTTCCTCTTGGAAAAAAGGAAAATCTTTGTTCCTTGTTCTTTAGCTCCCACTTTAAAACAAGGTTCTTATGTGTATTGTAAACATATCTCAATAGAAAAATCTTGGAAAAGATGGTTTACTGTTAGTCGAAACTAAAACCTAGTTGTCTTTCTAGGTTTTGTTTGGAGATTTGAAGGATATTTGTTGGCGTTGTTCTAAGGGTCTCAACAAGCGGATTGAAGTGTCTTGGAGAGGCTCTAAACTACTAAGGAGCGACTCGATTCGAGTGGGATTAAGTTTCATCGAGGTATAATCTTGTCTTTTAAAAGTGTTACAAGATTATATATTTATATTGTTGTTGTTAGCTTTACACGTTGCTAGCATGAAGTTGATATGTTGAAGTTAATAAGTATTATGGATTGCTTGTAGCTTAAATCCAAATGTTATACAAGCCACTCAAGATTGGATTACTAATTGGTCGCTTATTAGAAATCGTCGCATGTCACTTACTTGAAGATTATGGTAGTTATAATCAAACGCGACTTGATATCATGTTATGCTACCAATTTGGATTGAAATGGAAATTGGATAAGAATTGGTATTGTTGTATTCATTATGGCCAAAATTGGACTAGTAGTTGTATTAGTTTGTTATCGTTGTGGCGGAATTTTACACGCCTAGTAGGCGTAATCCCTTATTGATTAATCGCTTTGATTGTGCCTTAAATGTGCGTGTTTGGTTATTGTATTCGGCCTTGAAAAAGGTGGCAAAGTGAGTAGAAACAAAGGAGGTGTTGTCCGATTTTCCGTAGAATTTAGCGACTTGACACTTATAATATTCTTCGCTTGAAGTAAGGCTTTAATAGGCGATTGTGAATATTATAGGTTGACATACTACGCGGGACTTTGTACTTGGCAAGTGGTTTGACCCGGCGTGGTATGTAGAACTTTTCCTATCCTTTGAGCATGACTAGTTGCACGTATATTGTACGGTAGACGTACAAGATCTTGATATCCTCTACTAGTTTATCAATAGCCAAGTTGGGTGAGTTAGAGATTAACTCACTTCTTTGAAAGTATTAAGGATGTCTAATGTTTTATTAAAGTAAAGGGACTCAAGAGTTTTAAAGTATGTGATACTTGTTTCGCTTAAACGATAAGTCCTCGATAGGAAATTGTTTATGGCTAAGGTATGTGCGAATGTAACGACTTTATGGGAGTTGGTTATATTTGCTTTATGGAAAGATAAATGACTTAACTTTAATGAAAATGCAATTTGATTTTTAAGGCATCAATTGCCTAAGGTTTTATAATAAAAGGAGTCACTTGATTTAGAAACCTAACTTTATGTTTAAAGGTATTGTGACTTGTCTTGAAAAGTAATTTTGACTTGATACTACGGTTATAGTATCTTGGAAGTTCTATATGAAAATGAGTCATTTTTAAAAGGTTGAAGTACGTAGTACTTTGGGTTAAATTCCCGGATTTTTATAAAAGACATGTTAGTGCCTTAAGTAAACTAAAATGAGATTGTAGACTAATAAGACTAATAAGAAGTTGGGGATTTCTAACTTGCTTATTTATTGTATGATGGCCGATTGAGATAGGGTAAGAGTATGTGAGGGGTAAACCCCAAGACGCTATACCACCTTCTCCGTGATAAGAGTATAAATGAGGGTAAACCCCAAGACGTTATACCACTGCTTTATTACCTTCTCCAGGTAAGAGTATAAACGGCGGCAAACCCCAAGACGTTATACCACCGCTTGTGGTAAGAGTATAAATGAGGTAAGAACCCTAAGACGTTATACCACCTGCTTCTATGGGTTCGCTACCCATGATTTGATCGGAGTCTCCTATTGTGATGTTAGACGATTCCTCGATTTACTCTCATTGTTAGTAAGGCAATCGTAATCGTAATTTTGTTATCATACACGTCTCCGACTTTGTTTTAAACTTATGTTGTAATTACAAGATTTTCCGCTTTACATATTGTTTACATCGACCCTTCCTGGGCCGCTCATGCCGCAGAGTGGTAAGGTGGTGGATCCTCATTCTTAGGATCACTTATCGACGCCGTAAGCTCCATTTATCCGAGGCTTGTCTTTTTCGTACGCCTTTTCCCCGCGTTGTAGATTTATGTACATTCAGGTATGGCGGGCCCCGCCCCGCCACGCTTGTTATTCCTAGAGGTCTGTATTCACATACGTGGTTAGGTCAGAAGAACCGAGTTGTACAGCTGTACTTTTGATTATGTTTATATTATGGAAGCGCCTTATCGCCAGCTCGCGATGTCTTTTGTTTACACATATGTTTATGTTGTGTATGTTCCGCCGCTATTCTCTCGATGTATACCGAACGGTGCCTGTGTAGGGCACCGCCGCGCCCGGTCCGGTCGTGACAAAAGTGGTATCGAGCGCTTAGTCCTCTGAAAGTGTCTATAGACCGTGTCTAGTAGAGTCTTGATTATCGCGTGTCAGGCACCACATCTATAATCGTGAGGTCAGCAGACATTTAGGATTGGTTTCATTCTTCTCTCTCCGAGATCGTGCAGAGTTGTCTTATTAGGTTGAATCCTCTCCGACCTAGTCTTATGAAATGTATATTCCTCCACGGAAGGCACCAGGCCCGTAGCAAGGCGCAAAGCAGCAGAGTCGCCAGCGCACTGCAGGGTTACACTGACTCGGCACAAGCTACGTGTCACACCCCGAACCCCGCCAGTGATCGTGCCCAACCCGCACCCTTCTCGCTTAACAACTAAGTAAAATCATGGAATTTAAATAACATCCTTTTTTTTTTAAACCAACATACGCATAACGGCAAAAACCGACAAGGCCGCCATAATATATATAAACAAAGGACACTACACCGCATACGAGTCCAATCCCACATACGAATACATGCACTCTAAGAGTTATATCAACTATGACGGACAAGGCCCCGCCGCATCTATAATCGCATAAAGCCTGATCGAAAGAACTTATACCCAAAAAGATAAACTCCTAATGTATGAGCTATCCAAAACTCGAGCAGGTCCTACACTGCCGATCATCAAATCAAGGTACCTAAACTCAAGGCATGAACGCAGCCCCGGGGAGGTCAAGACGGGAATGTACCAAGTATGTGAAACAAGTATCAGAATGAAATCATAGCG
Organism: Przewalskia tangutica; assembly: GCA_029844215.1. Lineage (NCBI taxonomy): Eukaryota > Viridiplantae > Streptophyta > Magnoliopsida > Solanales > Solanaceae > Przewalskia > Przewalskia tangutica. Next base: position 73,131,982 of record CM056728.1, read on the forward strand.
CTTAAGCAAAACAGGAGACATGTATGATAGCCAACCTACAGTACACAACACATAAGAAGTCATAAGAAGTCAGGGACGCATGCCCTCAAGTCATTTCTAAAATATAACCATGGGTCTCACGCCCATAATATCAATCATGCCCGTGGAATCCTTCCTCACTGCCGGCAGTCCATGATATAGTATAACACCAATAGGCATACATGAACACCAAGTCCCACCTGTGTCCTAAAAACTGTACGGGCCCAGCAGGAAAAACGAGCAGGTGGTAAAGCAGGGGGTATAATGTCTTGGGGGTTTACCCCTCACTTATACTCTTACCCTGGAGAAGGTGGTAAAGCATCTTGGGGGTTTACCCCTCACTTATACTCTTACCCTATCTCAACCGACCATCAAACAAAACAAGCAGGGGGTATAATGTCTTGGGGGTTTACCCCTCACTTATACTCTTACCCTGGAGAAGGTGGTATAGCATCTTGGGGGTTTACCCCTCACTCATACTCTTACCCTATCTCAACCGGCCGTCAAACATAACATAAGCACTACCATGTCTTCTATAAAAATCCGGGAATTTAACCCAAGTACTACAAATAACGGAAGCATACCCGTGGAATCCCACATCACTGTCGGTACGTCCAAGTAACTTACAACAAGACAGCTGGCCCTCCAACCGAGAGTCGCGGCAACACAATAAAACATAATACTTGCACTCAAAGGCTATCACCAGCACATATAGGCAATTCTCCATTAATCAAGCCAAAGTACTTATCAAGGCACACATAGAATAATTCTCATTTAACAAGCCAAAGTACTTATCAAGGCACACTTAGACTAATTTTCAATTAATCAAGCCAAAGTACTTATCAAGGCACACTTAGACTAATTCTCAATTAATCAAGCCAAAGTACTTATCAAGGCACAAATAGAATAATTCTCATTTAACAAGCCAAAGTACTTATCAGGGCACAAATAGAATAATTCTCATTTAACAAGCCAAAGTACTTATCAAGGCATAAATAGAATAATTCTCACTTAACAAGCCAAAGTACTTATCAGGGCACAAATAGAATAATTCTCATTTAACAAGCCAAAGTACTTATCAAGGCACAAATAAAATAATTCTCATTTAACAAGCCAAAGTACTTATCAGGGCACAAATAGAATAATTCTCATTTAACAAGCCAAAGTACTTATCAAGGCACAAATAGAATAATTCTCATTTAACAAGCCAAAGTACTTATCAAGGCACAAATAGAATAATTCTCATTTAACAAGCCAAAGTACTTATCAAGGCACAAATAGAATAATTCTCATTTAACAAGCCAAAGTACTTATCAAGGCACAAATAGAATAATTCTCATTTAACAAGCCAAAGTACTTATCAGTGCACAAATAGAATAATTCTCATTTAACAAGCCAAAGTACTTATCAAGGCACAAATAGAATAATTCTCATTTAACAAGCCAAAGTACTTCAGACGCATTCTTTTAAAAGACTCCTTTTTATGTAAAATCCCAAGATACTAACACCCGTAGTATCAAGGTGTGTCTATTTTTCAACGTAAGTTACTACACTTTTAGAAAACTCATTTCAAAGCTTGAAATCAAGTAACTTCAAATTTTCACAATCAAGGCAACTCATGCCCATTAATCAAAATAGACAACTTTCTAAACCTTCCATAAAGCCGTTATAACCAACTTCCCATAAAGTCGTTATAACCCTTTATGGTTTTTAGACAATTTCATTCCTTTTTTAACCAAGAGACTTATACCTTTAAAACCAAGTATCACATACTTACAAAACAAGTTCTTAACTTTCAAAATGCTTCAAGTCTCTTAATATTTAGAAACCAAGTTTCTTCTCTTAAATCATGTCATTTCTCATCTTTTAAAACAATTAAGTAAATCACTCCTTTGACTCCCCTAAAGTCATTATAATGACCTTTAGGTTTTGGAACTAAGGCACTAGCCAAAAGGTTTGGAAACCACTTCCTTTTCAAGACTCTATGTACTTTAAGTAAAATACTTTCACTTTTAAGAATCCAACTTCACTAAGGCAATGGATTATACAACTTCCAAATTAATCATCAAAGTACAATCAAGGAAGTACATAGAACAAATTCTATTTTAGGCAATACAAATACAACCACGGAATGGATCATTTAAGGAGTAGGACATACTTTCTTTATCTTAAGGAATCATGCTGTAAGAGAGATATTTCACATACCTTTCGCTAAATCCACAAGCTGCCGAATACGCTGCACGAGAAGTGTCAACCTATAATGGTCACAACAAGACTATCAACTTCTAGTCTCTAACGAGAATAATACTAAGTACACGGCCTCTAATTCTACGAAAAATCGCAAAGACTTCCTTTGTTTCTACTCACTTTGCCACCTTTTCAAGGCTGAATACAATAACCAAACATGACACATTTAAGGCTCCAAACAACAACCAACCAAAGGGATTACATGCCTTAGAATACGTGTAAAATTCCGCCCACAATTGCACTCAAGTAGTTAATACTTCACTAGCCATTCTCGCCAACAATAACACAACACAAGTCTTTTCCAACCCTTTTTCAAATTCCAAGTTCTAAGGTCTAACATGTTATATAGTTATAAACAACTTCAACAACTACAATTTCCTTCTTTATACAACATGCGATTTACTTAAACGTAATAATCAACTTGAATTGTAATCTTAAGGCTAAACATGCTAGTTTTCTGATTAGGTTCCAATAGCCAATATAATTATCAAACTTCATACTAAACATCTCATGCTTGCTAATATCCATAGCTACAACAATAAGTAAATCTTAAATGCTAAAACGACAAAAATTTAAACCTTTCCAAGCCCTTAAAATTTCCAAGATTCAAAGTCGCGCTTAGCAATTCTTAGCTCCTTTCCTTAGGTTCCAATCCTCTCCAAGCACTCCTTAGAGGCCTACAAGAACCCATCTTCAAGTTCCAACTTCAAAGTCAAGAACTCCTTTAGTTTCCGCCATGCGACTAATACGAAATGTCGCTTTTCCGCAATCTTTCTATCGAGATATCCTTACAATACCCTAAGGGACATTGGGTTAAAGTATTGTACTAATGGATCAAAACTACAAAAATTCTAATGAGAGCTTAGCCAAACCCGAGAGGTCTCTTCTCTCGCACAAAGTGTTCTAATTTTTCTAAGTGTAAATGAGCTAGTCCCGCACTAGTAGTGTTTATAAAACACAATGGAGGGCTTGGATTATCACAAATGTGAGGCTAGGATGAATTTCACTGATTGAGCCTATGTGACAAGCTGATAAGTCAACAATGTCACGCTGCAAGAATTATCTTCCAAGATGGTCAATGACCATTTTACCCTCCTCTAATTCGACCAAGACCATAAGTGGGGTGCCACGGTCTCCTCTCATTCGTCCATAAAATTAGAACCTCGCGCCCCACAAAATGTAAAATTTCTGTGGGCCCCACGTGACCAAATCCGTAAAAATAAATTTCCATAATGTTAACAAGTTCCATATTCCTTAAATAATGCATTTTGAGAATCCAATTCTCAACAACGAACATTTTTCCTTTCCTGCTCTAAGATTTTTCCGCTTAAAACAATTCTTCCTTTCGCATACATTCTCTTTACACGATCGACTTACTGGTGTAACACTATGCCCGAGGTAGTAGGCGGTCGGCGAGTTCACCATGCCGCAGATAGAGGAGCGAGAGCGGCAGAGCTCCAGAGGTTCCGCACTGCAGCCTCCAGCCTGCGAGGCCGAGTATAGAGACTACGGAGCAGATCCGACATCGACCAAGATAGTAGCTGGCAACACGACAGAGCAGTGCCCACCCTAGAGCCGATAGCTTATGGATTAGGATTTTCCGGTTGTCATCCACCCGAGTTTTATGGTTCGAGGTCCGGCGAGGATCCGCAGGAGTTCATTCTTACACAATGACTATGCAGTTCTTAGGCTTCAGAGATGTAGTTTGTTACGCTAGCCTCCTACCTACATGCGATATCAGGCTGAACTAGTTTGAGTCGTAGTTGCTTTCGAGAGGGACGATGCTCTTCCAAATTGCTGAGAGGAGTTTACAGAGGCCTTCATGGATCACTTTTTGCCTCCTAAGACGAAGAGAGCCCTGCAGACGCATTCTCGACCTCGAGGTAAAACGGAGGACTATCGTGAGTATAGCTGAGTTTGACTCATTGGCCGATATGCGCATACTATCAGTAATGACATGGCGATAGGGTTCATCGCTTTTGTGACGGGCTTGACCATCATACGACACCGCGATGCTCAGCGTGGCTCTTCACCCAGATGGAAATCGCCTGATGCAGCCTATGCGCAGGGATCGAGGATAGAGAGAGAGGACCAGATTGACTCAAAGCCGTACCAAGAGGGCCGTGACATCGTGGTCTCAGGCGCCGAGGCGACAATTTCAAGCAGCACTGTGTCCACTTTCCACCAAAGACAGAGTGCCCTTCACGGTTTTCTCGCAAGAGGTCCGATCACCAGTCATTCAGAGCAGTCGTGGCTCCGGACTTCTGGATTTCGCGAGGCAGAACCGCCACCGACGGACCACCCACACCTCGCAGCTCGATGCGGTAGGTTTCACCAGGCGAGTGTCGCAGAACTTCGGAGCTTGTTACTCGTGACGCAGGCCATTTGAGGAGAGATTGTCCATCTAGAGGCGCATGGTGGTACGCGCACCGACAGATCCGGCCGGTCTTCTTCTCCTTCGCGTTACGCGCCTGAGGCGCGGTGCTCACTGATCGCGTGCCGCGCAGAGGTCGTGGTGGTAGTTCCAGCTTAGCGTCCACGTAACCGCATATATTCATTAGCCACCGCCAGATCGTGAGGCTTTCGACGCCGCCACAGTACATTATTGATTTCATGCCGTGACGCTTATGCTTGATAGATCCGTGTTCTACCTTGTCCTATGCGTCCTCTTATCATGCGGTAGAATCGGATAGAGCCAAGTCAATAGAGCTTTTTGAGGTAGCTACGCCGGAAGATCTTGTTAGCCGAGCGGTGTACGAGGTTGTCCGTTTATATTTACGCCGCCGACTTCGCAGACTTGATAGAGCCGAGATGACAGATTTTGATGTCATTACGGTATGGACCGTCAGCTTCGTTATGCCAACGCTGATCAGTAGGGACAGTTGGTTCGTTCCAGCTTCTGGCGAGCCGCTTATCGAGTGGAAGCGGCAACACAAATCGCCGGCGGTAGGTTTATTTCTTACCTCAAGGCTAGGAAGATGGTGCGTAGCGGTACATCTATCATCCGTTCGTATTTGATACAGAGGTCGAGGTGCCGCTTCTTCAACGCACTGGTTAGGAGTTTCCGACGTGTTCCTGATGATCTTCCGCATCCTCCCGAAGGGAAATTGAGTTTTGTATTGACACGCTGCTGCACACTCGACCTATTTCCATTCCGCCATACGCGATGGTACCGCTAAGTCGAGGAGCCAAGGACCACCGAAAGATTTGGCCGGAGAAAGGCTTTATTAGGCCTAGTGTATCTCCCCCGGGAGCGCCGGCCTTGTTCGTGGAAGAAGAAGGACGGACGCCGCGTATGTGTTGATTACAGTGCACCAATAAGGTAACCATCAAGAATTGGCAATTCTCCCGATTGATGATTTGTTTGACCACCGCAGGTGCGAGGTGTTTCAAAGATAGACTCGCGTCCGTTATCATCGTTCGAGTTCGAGAGGCGTATATCCCAAAGATCGCATTCGGACCCTGTATGGGCACTATGAGTTTAGTGGTTATGTCTTTCGGTTTGACCAACGCCCAAATGTATTTATGGATTTGATGAACCGTGTTCAAGTCATTTTTGGATACATTTGTGATTGTATTCGCTGATGACATCCCGTTTATTCGCGACAGAGCAGAGCATACGCAGATCACTGGCGATCAGATTGGGTCCTCCGAGCCGCAGCTATTCGCCAAGTTCTCCGTGAGTTTTGGTCGCCTCGCGGCATTCCCGGGCATATTATCGGGCTGATGGTGTTCGCGTGGATACGGCAAAGATTGAGGCAGTCAAGTCTTGGCCGAGACCTACTACTCCGACCGAGGTGCGAAGTTTCAGGGTCGCGGTGGTATTATCGAGGTTTGTGGAGCGCTTGCTTCGATTTTAGCACCGCTGACTAGCCGACTCGTATGCGCCCAAGTTCCAAAGCCGATGAGGTCATGAGCGTGGTTTCCAGCTGTCGAAAGAGAGGTTGACTACACCCGCCTACTCTTCCCGAGGGGTTAGACGGCACGTGATCTATCGTGATGCCTCTGCATCTGCCAGTGTGTTTTGACGCAAAGACGGCAAGGTTATAGCCTATGCTTCCTCAGCTACGTAAGCTTGAGAAGAATTACCCTACCCATGACTTAGAGTCCGCAGCTTATTCATGCCTCAAGATTTGGAGACATTATTTGTATGGGGTTCATGTGGATATTTAAACAGACCACAAGAGCCTCCAAAGATATCTTCAAAGTGCATGAGCTAAACTTGAGACAGAGACGGTGGTTAGAGTCACGAAAGACTATGATGTTGATATTCTATACCATCCGGAAGGCCAACGAGTTGCTAATGCCTCGAGTCGTAGATCGATGGGGAGCCCGCTGCAGGTACAGAGAGACAGATACGGTCCGTCAGATCCACCGCTTAGCGAGCCTCGTTCGATTGATCGATACCGACGATAGCGGGTACGTTCGTGAGGTTGCCGAAGTTTTCCATCGCTGATGAGGTAAGAGGCGGCGCTGAGGACCCAGTGTTGGTACGGTATCAGATTACGACGCAGCCTCTTCTGGAGGAGAAGAGTCTATTCGAGGTAGCCACTGGGTGCCGAGATTTGAGGGCCTGGCCAGGTGTTCCCGATGTGTCGACTTCACAACAGATTCTCGGGAGACACACGCTCGTTATTCTATTTATCCGTGGTCGACCAAGATGTACCATGACCTCGTATGTTTGTATCGTGGACGGCTCAAGAGGACGCGGCGTGTTTTGTTGCACGGTCCAAATTGCCGCAGTCAAGGTCGAGCACCAGACCCAACGGATTATCAGCCTATCGAGATTCCGACTGAAGTGGGAGGTGATCAACATGGACTTTATTACAGGTTACCTCGCATCGTATAAGTACGACTCCATTTGGGTTATTGTTGACAGTCGACGAAATCGCCCATTTCCTTCCAAATGACGACGCTTACCGAGGACTACGCCGATTGTACATCGAGAGATTGTGAGGTCGCACGGTGTCCCTGTCGATTATATCCGATAGGGAGCCAGCTTTACGCTAACTTCCGAGGTCTTTCCGGTGGTTTAGGACGCAGTAGTCTCAAGACATCATTCCATCCTCGATCGACGGCAGCAGAGCGTGACATTTGACGCCCCGAACTCGGCCCACATCGTGCCTTACCCGCACCCTAGTGATACAACATCGAGAAAACCAGGAAATAAAAACTTTACACAAGAAATAAGAGATATAATAAATAAACAGCAACCAAAACAGCTTGCCTTCAAGATATACATAAAACTCCGAACAGCTTTAATCCTTTTACAACCCCGCCTACAACAAAGCATTTACGCACTTAAGATTTATACAACAACTATGACGGACAGGGCCCCGCCATACCCCGAACGCACAAGAACTTACGCACTGTGGTAACATACCAAAGATAAGCCTCCGACGGAACGAGCTTCCCAAAATGTCAAATGAGATCCTAAACGCGGATCGACAAATGACGTACTCTACTGCAGATTTAACGCAAATTTCAAGGAGGTCAAGACAACAGTACCAAGTATGTGAAATCAGAATATCAGAAATGAAATCATAATAGTCTATATAAAGCGAGACATGTATGATGACCAAACTACGATATAACATATAACCAAGCACATCAAGACAGGACTCACGCTCAAATTATCACTCGTGCGTGGAATTTCTTCCTCATCACGGCAGCTTTATGATATAACCATACCAAGGATTATACATGAACACCATGTCCCACCTGTGTTATAAAAACCGTGACAGACAAGTATAACTACCAGATCCGACCGCACTAATAATACAATGCAACCAAAACACGGCCGATACGGCAAGCGCGAGAGCCGACTATCGGATACCAAGGCCGGCCACGCACCGACCGGCAAGTACGAGGGTCGACCACCGTGACCAAGGTCAGATCACGAAACTTCGCTACTATACCGAACGGGCAAGTCGAGGGTCGACTACCGGATACCAAGGCCGAATCACCACGAGACGGCAAGACGGTAGCCGACCACCGATACCCAGCCGAACAAGAAGAAACCTCATGGAGAGCTAGTCCATGGAATAACACTATCAACGCGAGCATACCCGTGGAATTCTCCATCACCGCCAAAGATGTCCAAGTAAGTTCTCAATAAGTCGACCGCCTCTATCGAGACGCCAGAATACGTAAATACCACACTTGCACAACAAAGGCTATCATCACAAGCATAGGCAAGTTTCACAACAACAAGCATAGGCAAGTTTCACAACAACAAGCATAGGCAAGTTTCACACAACTCAAAGTACTTTCATTTTATGCCAAAGTCCGGTTTTTAACTCCAAAGTACTACATACGTTAAGTTCTTTTAAAAGAGATCCATTACTTTTATAAAAGTCACCCGACACCCGTAGTATTAGAATGACCAACCCACATTCCTTTTCAAAATCAAGTAACAACATTCTTTTCCTAAGTTCCAGCTTTGCCTAGTTTCAATTACTCAAGCTTCTCATTTTCAAAAGGTTTCATAGTTCATAAACTTAATCACTTGATTCCTTTAGAATAATTGAGTAAATTATGTCGCATTTAGAGTAGGTTATTCTTGTTTACAACCTTCTTATTACAAAGAATTATGATCTAGAAAATGTAATATCATTTTGTCTCATCTTAGTTTCTATGCAGATGGAGGTTTCTACCGGTTTTAATACAATTCATCATTATTCAATACATTTTCCTTTATTAACGCCGCAGTTGGTCTGTCGATACACATTCGATTTCCAAATCAAGAAACATTATCCCTTTAAATAAAATCAAGTACTCATTACTCACGAATGAGGTTTCACACAAACATTCACATTAAAACAAATAAGTTAAGTCTCTTATCTTATAAGATCAAGTCTCTTAACTTCTAACATCAAGAAACTATTCTTAAGCCGTTATACCTAACTTCCCATAAAGCTAGTATAACTCTTAAGTTTTCAAAGCACAATACTACACTTCTTTCAAAACGATTTATAAATCTTTTGAAATACTTCAAGTTTTATTATAACGCCTGCCGCTTATAAATCAAATCAATTATCTTTTAAAACCACAACCCATTTTCTTACCTACATAAAGTCGTTATAACCAACTTCCCATAAAGCCGTTATAACACTTTATGTTTCAAACCAATCAAATACATTAAACACACGTACGCCTACCGCACTACATAGTTACACACATATCATGCTAGAAGAGATAGGAAGAGGTTCACATACCTCGCGACGAGTATCGACTAATAGCAAACGCTCCAAACAATGGCTACTCCTTAAGCCAAGTAAATCGCGCCACACGTAGTACTTCAACCTATAAGGCCACAAGGCGCCTATTATCATCTAGACCACAACGTAGAATATTCTACGTAAAATTCGCAAAGATCTCCCTCGCCACAACAGAAATCTCCTTCTCTATCGAGGCCGGCTACCAAGCCAACCAGAGTGGGTTTCACACGCCTAACCGACGTGTACAATTCTACTACACGAATACTACACAAGTCTACTCAGAATACGTCAGCTTCTTAATTCTTCAGCTTAAGTCAAAAGACATTGCCACGGATTAAGTATAGTTCTATATATAGTATACTTCAACTATATATTCTTACAACATGTAATTTCCAATTACAATAGAACAAGAGTGTTTACCTCGATAAGCCCAAAATTATCCGAGTATAATGTCGCTACCGAGCAAGGTTTAGCTCCTACCCGAGTGCTCCAAACCGCTCCAAACAACCCTTAGAAGTTCTATCCAACTTCTACTCCAAAACTTCAACCAACAAAGAAGGGTTCCTTGTGGTTTCTGGTTGAGACTAAAGGACAAAAGGTAGTATTTCTGACTCTACGATAGAGGTAACTTTGGAATACTACAAGGTATAAGGCTAAGGTATTTTGGGCATTATAACAATACTGAGGAGTATTTTAATACCACAGTGGTACCACACGAGAACAACACCCTAGGAGGGGTGTTCTCGCTTTAGGCTCACAGGGGGACGGTGTCGGCCAAAAGGCCTTCACAAGGGGGAGCGGGGCTCTTGGACGCGAGTCAACAAGAGGGAGGGGAGGGGTTCTCAAGACTTAGGCAAGTGAAGAGTGGATGAAGAAGTCTTCAAAGAGAGGGGGTATTTATAGCAAAACCAAAGGCCAACCAATGGCCAAGATCAAGCCAAGTGCAAGGCAAGTGTAAGGCCAAGATCAAGCCAAGTGCACCCACAAAACACTCCACAAAACACTCCACAAAACAAGCCACAAAGCAAGGCACAAAAGAGGGAGCCAATCGGCCAAGGCCAAGCCTTCTCTTTGTTGCCCAACGAGGGTGACAAGTGTCACCTCCCGCTGGTCCAAAAATGTTCCGCCGCCTAAAAATCCGCAAAAATACTAAATGACATAGCCGGAATTTTCCCAACGTAGTCGTGGGAAACGCTTCATCGAAAACGACTTTTCTGCACTTGTGTACAAATTTCAAACTATGCCTACTTAAGGCTCAAATTGTACACGCACGCCTCACGCATATACTCGAAACACGGTATAACATTCTTCCTTAGAAACATTCGTTCCGAATGTTCCTTCTAGGTCTCAAAACAAAGCGCCAAGATAGTCTTCACCGCTATACGCATTTAAAACAATCATGCCACACCGCCACAAAAACACACGCTCACTTCTCCCTTCTCGTAGTACTCGCCACGAACACTCAACTCGTTCTAGTATCCGTACCACACTTCGCCAACGCTTCGTTACCAACCTCGAGTCACTACCTCCAAACTTGGTCATCTCACTAACCTCGATTTCCCTAAGGCCATTCCCGGCCTTCCGAACCGATTCTGGCCGAACACACCCACGAACTCATACGATGGTCAACTAAACTTGGGCCTAGCACCCTCGTGACCTACCACTGGCGGACCACCTGAATCGACCCACCCCAAACCGGTTACGTTGACCGCAAATGGTCCCCAACCCGACCCCCAATCACAACTCTTGTTCCCGATCCTAACAATCTTACTATTTCACATCATGAAAGCTACCACTTCCATCTCACACTACCCAGGACTTACCCTTTTCACTAACTGTGTTTCTAAATCACATTTTAGCACAAAGCTATCCAAACATAACATTAAACACATCAACAACATCAATACAAACAAAACTCGAGAGGTTAAGGATATACTAAACTAGGCGGTTCAAGGACCGCTAAAACTGGAACTCCCATCGCGACCTCTACCGGCCTTCGGTGTACAAACATCCCGCTCGCTACGGAAGGTGAAGAACCCGCAATCGCCTAGTAGTCCATGCTATCCTACCCATACCCCGCCTGGACATCTTCTGCCGGATGGCCCGCTGCCGCAAAAATAACAATCTCCGAAAGTTAGTACGACACTCTCCCTTATGAAGCTTTCCACAACGCGACCGAGACAAGGGCACTCATCCGGCGAAAGCACTCGCTCTCCGAAAATCAAACCCGGGAGCCCCGACCGCCCCGAATATCCCGGCGTCCCGAAAGCCGTGGAGACCACTGCATCGACGAGGTACATAACTAGTCTCTGGCAGGCGGTCCGCCTCGAAAGTCACCAAAGGACCTGCTGCTCGCCCTCTTCTCGCGACTTTGGTCATTCCGCCGATTTATCCGCTTCCTCACATCCAAGTGTATACGCCGCACGCGGCAATGTCCATGCCCACCAAGAGCTACACCCGAACAACTCTGCAAGGCAATCATCGAGCCCCGTAACATATCGCACTCGATCCTCCATACTAGCTACTAACGCGGACGCACGCCAATGAGTCGAACTCCACATTGTACTCCCAACCGCGCCCGCTCGCGTAACACCAAAAATCGCCGGCCGAGCCTCCTCATCCGGGAGGCAAGAAATGTGCAAGAAAGGCCTCGAGAACTCGCTCCATACCACTGAAGTGCATGCTCTCCCTCGACAGCTCCCAAGAATCAAACTACCGATCGCGGTATCACGCAGCTGATGTGAACCTAGGCCACCGACTGATCTCCGATGCCTTGATCACTCTCACGATCCACAGAATCGCTTGATGAACTCGCGGATCATCCTCGTGCCTCGACCCATAAAACTCGCGCCTACAACTCGTAGTAAAATCCGAAGCCTCGAACTATCTCGATCTAGGGTGAACCATCGCGCATCGAATCGCTGTCCAGCTTATCCTCAATTCAGGCCACAACCCTGGCCATTAACTCGGTCATCTACTTGTAACCAATCTCCTCTGCCGTGCGGATCGAGGCTCGTATCGTGGTCTCGCCACGCTTACTCGCAGATCCTCTTCGCCTTGCCTTCGGCGGGTTGCCTTCGCAGAGGCATAATCGTAAAAACGAAACACGCCGTAGGGTCCAATCTTATCACACGCTCTAAGGCACGATCTCGTAATGAGAAGAATGGAAACCAATCCTAAATGTCCTATAGCCTCTCGATTATAGATGTGGTGCACAACACACGAGCAATCAAGACTCTACTAGACACGGTCAGACACTTTCCGAGATTAATCGCTTCGATACCACTTCGTGACGCCCAACTCGGGCGTCACATCGTGCCTTACCCGGCACCCTAGTGATACAACATCGAGAAAACCAATGAAATAAAAACTTTACACAAGAAATAAGAGATATAATAAATAAACAGGCCAACCAAACAGCTTGCCTTCAAGATATACATAAAACTCGAATAGTTTAATCCTTTTACAACCCCGCCACAACAAGATTACTACGCACTTAAGATTTATACAACAACTATGACGGACAGGGCCCCGCCATACCCCAACGCATAAGAACTTACATGCACTGTGGTAACATACCAAAGATAAGCCTCCGACGGAACGGAGCTTCCCAAAACGTCAAATGAGATCCTAAACGCGGATCGACAGTAAATGTACCTCTACTGCGGCATGAACGCAGCTCCGAAGGAGGTCAAGACAACAGTACCAAGTATGTGAAATCAGAAATCTAAATGAAATCATAATAGTCTATATAAAGCAGAGACATGTATGATGACCAAACTACAAGATATAACATATAACCAGTTACATCAAGACAGGGACTCACGCCCTCCAAATTATCACTCGTGCCCGTGGAATTTCTTCCTCACTGCCGGCAGTTTATGATATAACCATACCAAGGATTATACATGAACACCATGTCCCACCTGTGTTATAAAACCGTGCAGACAAGTATAACTACCAGATCCGACCGCATCAATAATACAATGCAACCAAAACACGGCCGACACGGCAAGTGCGAGAGCCGATCACGGATACCAAGGCGGCCACGCGGTGGCCGGGCAAGTACGAGGTCGACCACCGTGGACCAAGGTCAGATCACGAAACTTCGTCACTATAATCGAACGGGGCAAGCGCGGTCGACTACCGATACCAAGGCCGAATCACCACGAGACGGCGGCAAGACGGCGAGCCGACCACCAGATACCCAGCCGAACAAGAAGAAACCTCATGGAGAGCTAGTCCACGGAATAACACTATCAACAGAGCATACCCGTGAATTCTCCATCACCGCCAAAGACGTCCAAGTAAGTTCTCAATAAGTCGACCGCCTCTATCGAGAGACGCAGAATACGTAAATACCACACTTGCACAACAAAGGCTATCATCACAAGCATAGGCAAGTTTCACAACAACAAGCATAGGCAAGTTTCACAACAACAAGCATAGGCAAGTTTCACACAACTCAAAGTACTTTCATTTTATGCCAAAGTCCGGTTTTTAACTCCAAAGTACTACATACGTTAAGTTCTTTTAAAGAGATCCATTACTTTTATAAAAGTCACCCGATACGTAGTATTAGAATGACCAACCCACATTCCTTTTCAAAATCAAGTAACAACATTCTTTTCCTAAGTTCCAGTTTGCCTAGTTTCAATTACTCAAGCTTCTCATTTTCAAAAGGTTTCATAGTTCATAAACTTAATCACTGATTCCTTTTAGAATAATTGAGTAAATTATGTCGTGCGTTAGAGTAGGTTATTCTTGTTTACAACCTTCTTATTACAAAGAACCATGATCTAGAAAATGTAATATCATTTTGTCTCATCTTAGTTTCTATGCAGATGGAGGTTTCTCGGGTTTTAATACAATTCATCATTATTCAATACATTTTCCTTTATTAACGCGATTGGTCCTGTCGATACACATTCGATTTCCAAATCGAAGAAACATTATCCCTTTAAATAAAATCAAGTACTCATTACTCACGAATGAGGTTTCACACAAACATTCACATTAAAACAAATAAGTTAAGTCTCTTATCTTATAAGATCAAGTCTCTTAACTTCTAACATCAAGAAACTATTCTTAAGCCGTTATACCTAACTTCCCATAAAGCTAGTATAACTCTTAAGTTTTCAAAGCACAATACTACACTTCTTTCAAAACGATTTATAAATCTTTTGAAATACTTCAAGTTTTATTATAACGCCCCAAGCCAGTTATAAATCAAATCAATTATCTTTTAAAAACCACAACCCATTTTCTTACCTACATAAAGTCATATAACCAACTTCCCATAAAGCCGTTATAACACTTTATGTTTCAAACCAATCAAATACATTAAACACGTACGCCACCGCACTACATAGTTACACACATATCATGCTAGAAGAGATAGGAAGAGGTTCACATACCTCGCGACGAGTATCGACTAATAGCAAAACGCTCCAAACAATCACTCTCTTAAGCCAAGTAAATCGCGCCACACGTGAAGTACTTCAACCTATAAGGCCACAAGGCGCCTATTATCATCTAGACCACAACGTAGAATATTCTCTACAGAAAATTGGCATCTCCCCCGCCACAACAGAAATCTCCTTCTCTATCGAGGCCGGCTACCAAGCCAACCAGAGGGGGGGGTTTCACACGCCTAACCGGACGTGTACAATTCTACTACACAGTAATACTACACAAGTCTACTGTAATACAGTTCAGTTCTTAATTCTTCAGGCTTAAGTCAAAAGACATTGCCACAGTACTAAGTATAGTTCTATATATAGTATACTTCAACTATATATTCTTACAACATGTAATTTCCAATTACAATAGAAGAATGAGAGTGTTTACCTCGATAAGCCCAAAATTATCCGAGTATAAAGTCGCGCCTGAGCAAGGTTTAGCTCCTACTCCGAGTGCTCCAAACCGCTCCAAACAACCCTTAGAAGTTCTATCCAACTTCTACTCCAAAACTTCAACCAACAGTGAAGGGTTCCTTAGGGTTTCGGTTTGAGACTAAAAAGGACAAAAGGTAGTATTTCCGGACTCTACGTATAGAGGTAACTTTGGAATACTACAAGGTATAAGGCTAAGGTATTTTGGGCATTATAACAATACTTGGAGGAGTATTTTAATACCACAAAGGGGTACCACACGAGAACAACACCCTAAGGAGGGGGTGTTCTCGCTTTAGGCTCACAAAGGGAAGGTTTCGCCAAAAGGCCTTCACAAGGGGAGAGGGCTCTGGACGAGAGTCAACAAGAGGAGGAGGGTTCTCAAGACTTAGGCAAGTGAAGAGTGGATGAAGAAGTCTTCAAAGAGAGGGTATTTATAGCAAAACCAAGGCCAACCAATGGCCAAGATCAAGCCAAGTGCAAGGCAAGTGTAAGGCCAAGATCAAGCCAAGTGCACCCACAAAACACTCCACAAAACACTCCACAAAACAAGCCACAAAGCAAGGCACAAAAGAGGAGCCAATCGCCGCCAAGCCTTCTCTTTGCCGCCCAATGAGGGTGACAAGTGTCACCTCCCGCTGGTCCAAAAATGTTCCGTCGCCGGAAAAATCCGCAAAATACTAAATGACATAGCGGAATTTTCCCAACGTAAGCGTGGAAACGCTTTCGTTAAAACGACTTTTCGCACTTGTGTACAAATTTCGAAACTATGCCTACTTAAGGCTCAAATTGTACACGACGCTCACGCATACTGAAACACGGTATAACAGCACTATCCGCACTCGAGGATATGTTGCGCCCGCGTGATTGATTTCGTGGGTAGCCGAGGATCATTTGCCTCTCGTGGAGTTTGATTATAACAACAATACCATTCCAAAGATACGTGGCGCCATACGAGGCTTTATATGGCGGAAATATAGATCGCCGATTGGTTGGTTCGACGTGGGCGAGGTGCGTTAGTTGGCGCATTTGGTACAAGCCGCGGATAAGGTGAAGCTTATCCAGAGAGATAGCGTGCCGCAGTCGGCGAAGTCATACGCGGATAATCGGCGTCGCACTGAGTTTCGTGCAGACCGGGTCTTCTTAGGTGCCACCCATGAAGGGTGTGATGAGATTCGGTAAGAAGGGAAACTCACCAAGGTACATCGGGCCCTACCAAATCATCCGTAGAGTGGGAAAGGTTGCCTCACGAGTTGGATCTCGCCATCGAGTTAGAGCGACATCCGGCCTTCCATGTTTCTATGTTGCGGAAGTGTATCGGCGATCCAATGAGAGTTTTCCCTACTAGTGAGGTCCAGTGTGAGGGGTTATCGTATGAGGAGAGTCCCATAGCGATACTCGATCGCTGTGTCAGTCGATCGCGACCAAGGATGTAGCTTCCACAAAGTCCCGTGGAGGAATGATAACCGGAGGAGATGACTTGGGAAGCGGAGGAGGATATGTTGAGAAGTATCCTCACTTATTTCCTATACCTTGTGTAATTCGCCTTCCCTTACTTGTCAAGTTTTAATCAAGTATCTCTTTGCTTAAATGCTTTTACGTGGCCATGTGTGGCTTTTTTTTTTATGTCTGGTTGTGAAAGGAAACTATGTCGCTAATTGACTCAAAGAACATTCGGGACGAATGTTTCTAAGGGGAAGAATGTTACACCGTAATTACGTGACATGTTTTAAGAACGTAAGTAAGAACTCACAAGTGTTAAGATTTGAGACTTGTAAAAATTTATCTGAAATTGAAATTGCCGAAATGTATTATTTGTGGCGAATGGGAGGCGACATGTGTCACCCCCTTAGTGATGCCTTCGACGAAAATTCCATGGCTAAGATGGTCATCGACCATAGTCTTGTATGACTAAAGTCTTGCAACTCAAGCTTGAGAGATTTGACTTGGTCAAAGGACCCACAAAGTCTTGATTTTTACTAAGAGCTTATCCAAACCACCCAATTGTTCATATCTTGACCATCCAACGTGCTATATATTACTACTAGTAGCAAGATAGAGCTAACACTTAGCCAAAATTCACAAAAAAATTCAAGAACATTGAAGCATGCTCTCGTTCCTCTTGGAAAAAAGGAAAAATCTTTGTTCCTTGTTCTTTAGCTCCCCACTTTAAACCAAGGTTCTTATGTGTATTGTAAACATATCTCAATAGAAAAATCTTGGAAAAGATGGTTTACTGTTAGTCGAAACGAAAACCTAGTTGTCTTTCTAGGTTTTGTTTGGAGATTTGAAGGATATTTGTTGGCGTTGTTCTAAGGGTCTCAACAAGCTGATTGAAGTGTCTTGGAGAGGCTCTAAACTACTAAGGAGAGACTTGATCGAGTGGGATTAAGTTTCATTGAGGTATAATCTTGTCTTTTAAACGTGTTACAAGATTATATATTTATATTGTTGTTGTTAGCTTTACACGTTGCTAGCATGAAGTTGATATGTTGAAGTTAATAAGTATTATGGATTGCTTGTAGCTTAAATCCGAAATGTTATACAAGCCACCAAGATTGGATTACTAATTGGTCGCTTATTAGAAATCGTCGCATGTCACTTACTTGAAGATTATGGTAGTTATAATCAAACGCGACTTGATATCATGTTATGATACCAATTTGGATTGAAATGGAAATTGGATAAGAATTGGTATTGTTGTATTCATTATGGCGAAAATTGGACTAGTAGTTGTATTAGTTTGTTATCGTTTGGCGGAATTTTACACGCCTAGTAGGCGGTAATCCCTTATTGATTAATTGCTTTGATTGTGCCTTAAATGTGGCGTGTTTGGTTATTGTATTCGCCTTGAAAAAGGTGGCAAAGTGAGTAGAAACAAAGGAGGTCAGTCCGATTTTCCGTAGAATTTAGCGACTTGACACTTATAATATTCTACGCTTGAAGTAAGGCTTTAATAGGCGATTGTGAATATTATAGGTTGACATACTACGCGGGACTTTGTACTTGGCAAGTGGTTTGACCCGAGGTATGTAGAACTTTTCCTATCCTTTGAGCATGACTAGTCACGTATATAGTACTGCAGACGACAAGATCTTGATATCCTCTACTAGTTTATCAATAGCCAAGTTGGGTGAGTTAGAGATTAACTCACTTCTTTGAAAGTATTAAGGATGTCTAATGTTTTATTAAAGTAAAGGGACTTCAAGAGTTTTAAAGTATGTGATACTTGTTTCGCTTTAAACGTATAAGTCCCTTGGATAGGAAATTGTTTATGGCTAAGGTATAAAGCGAATGTAACGACTTTATGGGGAGTTGGTTATATTTTCTTTATGGAAAGATAAATGACTTAACTTTAATGAAAATGCAATTTGATTTTTAAGGCATCAATTGCCTAAGGTTTTATAATAAAAGGAGTCACTTGATTTAGAAACCTAACTTTATGTTTAAAGGTATTGTGACTTGTCTTGAAAAGTAATTTTGACTTGATACTACGGTTTATAGTATCTTGGAAGTTCTATATGAAAATGAGTCATTTTTAAAAAGGTTGAAGCACGTAGTACTTTGGGTTAAATTCCCGGATTTTGGGTCGTGACAGATATTTGAAGGCTTGTGTCCATAGCCCTGGTGTGACTATTGTTCATGTGTTGAAATATTTTGTACAAGGTACAAATGACTTTCATTACTTTCACTTCGGCAAGGCACAATGTACTGTTATTTTGGTTATCATACATGTCTCCAGCTTTATTATAGACTGTTATGATTTTATTACAGTATTTTCAGTTTCACATACTTGGTACATATTTCGCATGCACTCTTCCGGGCCGCTCATGCCGCACTGAGGTACATAGCTTGCTGATCCTCATTCTTAGGATCACTGCTCACCGGTTGGAAAGCTCCATTATTTCGAGGCTTTGTATTTTGGTACGCTCCCGAGGTTGTAGATTTATGTACATTCGTGGTATGGCGGGCCCCGTCCCGCCACAATTGTTATGTCAAGAATTCTTAAAGCGTCCGTAGTCATATTCGTGGATCGGGTCAGGTAAAGAAAAAGAGGTAATCGCTGGGTTACGTGTATATTTTTGGAAGCGTGGCCTTATCGCCAGCCTCGTTATTTATTTCCTCGTTAAGTTTATGTATGTTCCGCCGATTATCTCTCATGTATACCGTAGCGGTTCCCGTGAAGGGCACCGGCCATGCCCGAGGTCGGTTCGTGACAAAAGTGGTATCGAGCGCTTAGTCCTCTGAAACGCCTATGCATCGCGTTCAGTAGTCTTGATTATCGGTGCGCGTGCACCACATCTATAATCGATGCCGCAGACATTTAGGATTGGTTTCATTCTTCTCACTCGAGATCGTATGACAGAGTTGTGTTAGGGTTGTCTCTCCCTAACGAGTTACGCTGATCGCAATGGCAGAAAGCGCAAAGAGCGACCAGTAGCGGCTATGTGGATTGCGATCCGTGTTGGTAATGATTGTAGTATAGTTGGTATTATGACATACAACTATACGAGTTATGTATGAGGTCGACGCTGTGTCGCTAGAATGATTTTAGATTACCGTGATTTGTAAGGACTAAATAGACACCGGAAGGTATGAAACAGCTTAATGAATTCTCGCCAAGGTCTTATGTTTTATTTTGAGCTAATTGGGAAACGATGAGTCATTCGATAGTAGTGAACCCTTAAGAAGTCATGTTAAAGAACTTAATGGAATTCCATGTTAATAGATTAAGCTACGTGGTAGGCTTAAGAGAATTGTACTGATGAGATCCGTATGGAGTAAGTAATGGTTGTTGTGATCAAGACAAATACGGTTATGGTATTACGAGAAGTTATCAGACCCGCACGGGGACTGATATGAGGCTTGGAGCATGGAAATCGCGAGCCTAAGAATATTGATAACCGCCGAGACCTTAGGTATATAAGGTCTTCTGGCAATAGGATTTAATTCGCACTAAGGGTAAGAGTTAAGGCGATGGGTCGGGTGAGGACCTATTACTGACATAGCCTAAAATGGAGTGGGATCACTGGTAGTAGTTCGCCACGCGACAGTGGTCACGGCGTGCAAGGCCCAAGTCTAGTTAATTGTTTTACTGTTCGTGGACGCTGCCCACCTAACCAGTCGCAGAGCCTAAATGGCCTTATATTGTTTAATAGAGTGACTCCAAAAGATTGGAGGCCAGAATCGGTATGGAGGTTATGTACGTATTCTAGTATAAGTTGGAGGTACGAAGAGATAATCCTTTTAGGCCATGAATGAGAGTAGATAGTGATGGTGCACACCTTGGATTTGTTTTCTCGTTTGGCTTATGATGGATGGATATGCATGTGCGATGTATTAGGGCCATACATGGCATAATTGGATTTCATTAACTGTAGTTTTATGAGACTATACCGAGAAATGCTAGATTGAGCTCCGAAAGAACATTCGGGGACGAATGTTTCTAAGGAGGGAAGAATGTTACACCCCATAATTTTAGGACATGAATAAGAGAATAGACGCGAGAACACAAGACTTGTAAATTAGTACGAAAGAAGGAATTGTTTTTCCGAAGGAAAATCTTCCGAACGTCGGAAAGGAAAAATGTTCGTTGATGAGAATTAGATTCTCAAAATGCATTATTTGAGGAGTATAGAATTTATTATCATTGTGGAAATGTATTTTACGGATTTGGTCACGTAGGGCCCACCCGAGAAATTTTATGTTTTGTGGGGCCCACGAGGGTTACGAAATTTTATGGACGAATGGGAGGGCGACACGTGTCACCCCCCAACCTGGTCTTGCTCAAATTGGACCATGGTTAAGTGGTCAAGTGACCAGGGTTAGTAGTCAAGTGGATGATCAAGTCTTGACAAGTCTAGCTTGAGATAATTGACTAAGTCAAATAAGGCCACTTGACTAGATATTTAATCCTCTTCATTCAAACCCCACAAGTGTTATAATCTTGACCCTCCGTTGTTTTATATATACTACACTAGTAGCAAGACAAGCTCCCAACACTTAGACAAATTTCACATGTTCTTGCACACTTCTTGAGCTCTCGGCATTGAGCTAATTCCCACACAAATTTTTTTAGTTTGTGGTTCATAATTCACAATACTTTAACCCAAGGTTCCTAGGGGTATTGTAAGGATATCTCAATAGAAAGATCCCGGAAAAACGACGTTTTTACGTTAGTCGCAAGGCGAAATCCTAAGGTGTTCTTCAACTTTGAAGATTGAACTTGAAGAGGATTTCTTCATGAGCTTCTAAGGAGTGCTTGGAGCGGATTGGAACATAAGAAGAGGAGCTAAAAGTTGTTAAGGATCGACTTTTACTCTTGGACATTATTAGGGCTTATTGAGGTAAAATCTTCATCTTCTTAATGTAATTAAAGATTACATGTTATAGTAGTTAAGAAATGAGCATGTGGTATATAGAATGAAGTTTGAAAAGATTTGGATCATGTCAACATGTTAAAACCGAAAATGGACAAGTTAGCCATTAATGTTGTAATCAATTTGGTCGATAGTTACAATCGTCGCATGTTAAGGAAGATAGGATTTATAGTTGTTGTAATTGTTATTATGTATATAACATATTGTAATAACAACTTGAATTGAAAAAGGAATGGATAATTGTTGTGACAATGGTAGCCGATTATGGCTTGGAAATATTTGACATTTTTATATTGATTGTGGGGCAGAATTTTACACGTCCTATTAGGCGTGTAATCCCCTTTGTATTTCTGAATTATTGGGCCTTAAATGTGGCGTTTGGTTATTGATTTTCGGGCCTTGAAAAAGGTGGAAAAGTACGTAGAAACAAAGGAAGTGCTGCCCGATTTTTTGTAGAATAAGAGACCTTACACTTAGTATGATTCTACGTTAAAAAGTCAGGAGTTGATAGACATGTTATCATTAATATAGGTTGAAGTACTACGAGTATCATATTCTACTTAAAGGATGGAATAACTATCAAGGTTGAAGTACTTTGGAGCATTTTGCTACTTGTCGATAATCGTCGCGAGGTATGTGAACCTCTTCCTCCTTTTGGCATGATTCTATGTATGAAATATACATGTGGTGTTATTTCATGATTCCTTCTACTCTTAGAAGTTAAGAGGTATGTATGTTGATTTACTCTATGTGAAAGTTATGTCTAAGTTATCCTAAGTTCGCACAAGTCTTATGGGGACGTTGGTAAGAGTCGTTAGAAGTATTTCGAGTCGAGTTGACTTTGCTAATTTATCGCACAAATGAGAATAAGTATCGAACAAGCCATTGCATAGCGCTAATAAAAGAAAATGTATCTACAATCAAGTATATTAAAATAAGTAGAATTCTCCATCTGCATAGAAACTAAGATAAGACAAAATTGTATTACATTTTCTAGATCATGGCTGCTTTAATAAGATCGTTATAAACGAGTATAACCTATTCACAACGCATAAAAGTATATGTTACTTAATTTAAAGAGTTTTCATATGCGCTTTAAGACTATGAACCTTGAATTCTTAAAAGGTTAAGAGACTTTATTATTCTAAGTAAGAGATTTGATATTCTAAGTTAAGAGACTTGATATTCTAAGATTAAGAGACTTGATATTCTAAGTTAAGAGACTTGATATTCTAAGTTAAGAAACTAGATTTCTAAAGTTAAGAGACTTGAAGTATTTTGAAAGATATGTAACTTGGTTCGAAAGTATAAGTCTTTTGGTTATAAAAAGAATGGATTATCTAAAGCATAAAGTTAGTATAACAAATTTTACGGAAGTCAAGTTATAAAAACTTTATGGAAGGTTAAAGGAATGGTTATCTCTAGTAATGTAAACAAAGAAATGACTTGAAATAAAGAAGGGCAATTTGATTTAACGGTATCAATTGCTTAAAGTTCTAAAGTAAGGGTCACTTGATTTAGAAGCCTAGAAATGTATTTCTAAAAATGTAGTGACTTGTTTGAAATGTAGACATGCCTTGATACTACAGGTATTAGTATCTTGGGATTTTATATGAAAAGGAATCTTTTGAAAAGAATGGAAGTGTTACACCCCGTAAGTCCAGGACATGTAAAAGAGAATGCACGTAAGGAATCAAGACTTAGAAATGGGTACGAACGGAAGAATTGTTTTTCCGACGGAAAATGTTCCGAACGCCTAAAGGAAAATGTTCGTTGTTGAGAATTGGATTCTCAAAATGCATTATTTGAAGAGTATGGAACTTATTATATTTATGGAAATTTATTTTTACGGATTTGGTCACGTGGGGCCCACCCGAGGAATTTTACGTTTTGTGGGGCCCACGAGGGTTACGGAATTTTTATGGACGAATGAGAAGGCGACACATGGCACCCCCACACTTAGTCTTGGTCGAAATATTGCAAGGGTAAAATGGTCATTTGACCTATGTAGATGATAAGTCTTGCAAGCTTGACATATTTGACCAAGTCAACTTGTCCACATAGGCTTGATCCATGTGATCTTCATCCAAGCCACATATTTGTTGATATCTAGACCCTCCAATGTGTTATATGTATCATACTAGTGCAAGACTTGGCTTTGGACACTTAGAGAAATTGAAAAACTTTGAAGCCTCCACTAAGAGCTCTCGGGTTAGGGTTCTAAGGAATAAGAAAATTTTTAGTTTTTGATCCATTAGCCACAAGACTTAAACCCAAGGTCCCTAAGGGTGTTGTAAGGATATCTCAATAGAAAGATTTCGGAAAAAAACACATTTTTACGTTAGTCGCAAGGCGGAAACTAATGAAGTTCTTCAACTTTGAAGTTGGAACTCAAGCACGGGTTCTCATAAAGCTTTGGAGTGCTTGAGCGGATTGGAACTTAAGGAAAGGAGCTAAGAATCGCTAAGGCGCGACTTTGATTCTTGGAAATATTAAGGGCTTATAAAGGTATAATCTTGTCGCTTTAGCAATTAAGGTTTACTTATTGTCAGAGCTATGGTTATTAGCAAGCATGAAGTTCTATATTACGTAAGTTTGATTATTATATCGCTATCGAACCCTAATCCGAAAACTAGCACGTTAGCCTTAAGACTACAATTCAAGTGATTATTCGCTTAAGTCGCCGCATGTCAGGTAAGAAGGAAATTGTAGTTGTTGAAATGGTTTATAACTATATAACATGTTAGACCTTAGAACTTGGAATTGGAAAAGAATTGGAAAAGACTTTGAATTGTTAGTATGTAGTCGTCGAGAAGCGGCTTCGAGTTTTAAACTACTTGGTATGAATTGTGGCTGAATTTTACACGATTGTTAGGCGGTAATCCCCTTTGTTTGGTTGTTGTTTTGAGCCTTAAATGTGGCGTGTTGGTTATTGTATTCGCCTTGAAAAAGGTGGCAAAGTGAGTAGAAACAAAGGAAGTACGCCCGATTTTCCGTAGAATTGTAGACCGTACACTTAGTTTTATTCTAATGCTAGAGACTAGAAGTTGATAGTCTTGTTGTGACCATTATAGGTTGACACTTCTACGCACGCGATTCGCTTAGCTTGTGGATTAGCCTAAAAGGTATGTGAACTATCTCCTCTTCTAGCATGATTCCTTAAGATAAAGAAAGTAAGTTCTACTCTTAAACGATCCATTCCTCGTTGTACTTGGATTGCCTAGTATAGAATTTGTTCTATGTACTTCCTTGATTGTACTTTGATGTTTAAATTGTAAGTTGTATAATCCATTGCCTTAGTGAAGTTGGATTCTTAATAGTGAAAGTATTTTCTACTTAAAGTACACGAGTCTCAAAAGGAAGTGGTTTCCAAACCTCAGGGCTAGTGCCTTAGTTCCAAAGCCTAAAGGTCATTATAATGACTTTAGGAGAGTCAAATGAGTGATTTACTTACTTGTTTTAAAAGAGGAGAAGTGACATGATTTAAGAAAAGTAACTTGTTTTAGAGGTGTGAGTTACTCGAGGTTTAAAAAGTAAGAAACTTGTTTTCTAAATATTAAGAGACTTGTAGTATTTTGAAAGTCGAGAACTTGTTTTGTAAGTATGTGATACTTGGTTTTAATAGTATAAGTCTCTTGGTTATAAAAGGAATGGATATGTCTAAAACCATAAAGGTTATAACGGCTTTATGGGAAGTTGGTTATAACGGCTTTATTAAGGTTAAGAAAGTTGTCTATTTTATTAACGGGCATAAGTTGCCTAGATTGTGAAAAATTTGAAGTTACTTGATTTCAAGCTTTGAAATGAGTTTTCTAAAAGTGTAGTAACTTACTTTGAAAATAGACATGCCTTGATACTACGTGTTAGTATCTGGTTTTACATAAAAAGAGTCTTTTGAAAAGAAGGCACGCACGTAGTACTTTGGCTTGTTAAATGAGAATTATTCTATTTCAGGCCCGATAAGTACTTTGGCTTGTTAAATGAGAATTATTCTATTTGTGCTCGATAAGTACTTTGGCTTGTTAAATGAGAATTATTCTATTCAGGCCGATAAGTACTTTGGCTTGTTAAATGAGAATTATTCTATTTCAGGCCCGATAAGTACTTAGGCTTGTTAAATGAGAATTATTCTATTTGTGCCTTGATAAGTACTTTGGCTTGGTTAATTGAGAATTAGACTACGTGTCCGTGATAGCCTTCGAGTGCAAGTATTATGTTTTATTGTTGCCGCGACTTCTACGGAGGGTCTACCGTCTCGTCAGAAGTTACTCGACGCACCGACGCTGATACGGATTCCACGCATGCTTCCGCTATTTGTAGTACTGGGTTAAATTCCTGATGTTTATAAAAGACACGGTAGTGCTTATGCCTTGTTCACGGTCACGAGATAGGATAAGAGTATAAGTGAGGGTAAACCCCAAGACGACGCACCACCTTCTCCGTAAGAGTATAAGTGAGGGTAAACCCCAAGACGCTGCACCACCCGCTTTACGTGTTGCTCGACGGCCGAGATAGTGGTAAGAGATAAACGGAGGGGCAAGCCCCAAGACGTTATACCACCTTCTCCGTGGTAAGAGTATAAGTGAGTGGTAAACCCCAAGATGCTATACCACCGCTTTACCACCTTCTCCGTGGTAAGAGTATAAGTGAGGGTAAACCCCAAGACGCTATACCACCGCTGGACTCGTGTTCATGTATGCCTATCAGCGTGATATTATATCACGGATCACGCAATGGCGAGGATTCCACGCATGATTGATATTACGGGCGTTGTCCCCGATTTGATACGATCGTTATGCATTGGTAATCAGAATTTGATTATCATACATGTCTCCCGCTTTGTTAGATCATATGATTTTGTTACGCATTTTCAGCTCACATACTTGGTACATTCTTCGCATCGACCTCCTCGGCCGCTCACGCCGCAGTTTAGGTACGCTGCTTGGTGATCGGCAGTGTAGGACCGCCGTAGTTTTTGGATAGCTCCTTCGTCGGAGTTTATCTTTTGGTATAAGTTCTTTCAAGACATGCTTTTGTACAAGAATGGTACGCGGGCCTTGTCCGTCATAATTCGGGCTTTAACTCTAGAGGTCCGTATTCATACGCGGATTGGACTCAGGCGGTGTAGTGTCTTTTGTTATGTATATCATGGAAGCCTGGTCGGCTTTGCCTCGCACGCACGCATTGGTTAAAAAAAAAAAGAGGTGTTGTTTAATTTCCGCAGCTTACTTAGTTGTTGGCGGTGCCTGTGTAGGCACCACCACGCCCGTGGTTCGGCGTGACAGAGTGGTATCGAGCAACACCTCGGAATGTCTACGCACCGTGTCTAGTGTAGTCGATTATCGGTGCGCGCCACACCCATAAACAGTGAGGCTACAAGACATTTAGGAGTTGGTTTCTATTCTTCTCACTCAAGATCGCGCTACAGAGCCGTGTTTGTAAGATAATTCCTCTCGACGATTGTTGTGTTACGCTTATGCCTCCAAGGAGGGCAACAATGCCTGCAGGCAAAGGAGTAGCCTGAGATACTAGTCAGACTCAGAGAGTCGATAAGGCGTATGCCCAGGGTATATCTGATGTTGTTCCGCAATGGGCGAAGTTCTTCTCACGCCAGTTTTGAGGCCCCAGCACCAGAGCCTCCAGTTACTCAGTTAAGGGTAGACTTTAGGGTCATGAAGGAATCCATTATGTTATTGACCAAGATAGCAAGAAGATTACGCTTCATCACCTGAGGTTATTCGCCAAGACACCTGTGTGTACAGTGGTAGAGGCCAACGCGAAATCAAGAAGAGGCTAGACCGGTTGGTTATCTCTGAGTTTTGGACGAGTCGCCTCAAGAAATGAGTAAGATATTTGTCCCACCTACCCAAGACATACCCCGCATCTCACAGGGGAGATTTGATCCCACAAGGTACGTAGGAGCAGTCCGAGCCCATGGGTCGAGGTTCTCAGCCGAGCAGGATTTTCTCACGAGGCCACTTATTCCTCGTTGTTTCCATTATAGTAAGCGCCATTTGGGAAATGTCGCTCGCATAGGCGTTTGTTATTATTGTGGCCGTCCGCCATATAATCGAGGGTATGTCCTTTTAGAAGGGGCACCGGGAGTGGCTCACCACGAGGCCGATGGTCGTTCCCTTTCCTCCGCACTGCTCCTGCAAGGTGGTGTTCAGATGTTAGCCAGCCGTGGTAGAGGTCAGGGTGGAGTTTATAGTTCTGGCGGTCCTTCGAACCGCAGAGGTGACGTGACTACTGGACAGGATCAGGAAGCAACATCGCCTAGGGTTACAGGTATATCTCGATCCTTTCAATCATACGCATCGTTAGATTCAGATTTTGTTCCTAGCGTATATGTTTTTCCTTTATTGCTAGAGTTGTAAAGTGATAGTACCCTGCAGGTAGGATACTTTGATTAGTAAAGTGAGAAGTTATGAATATGGGCAAGAATGGTAAGTGAACCGAGACTATAGTTGCGTAGAGTTCACACGCACTGCCCCATGATAGTGTAAGACCAATAGGAAGATTGCATGAGGAATACTTTGGCTTATGTGACGAACCTCTAAGTGAATAGGGATAGGTGAGAAGTACCTCGAGATAAGAGATAGATTTATTTCGCACTAGGAATGCGGTTAAGTGTGACGACGGGTCGGGTCAGGACTCATTTCGGTCACCGATAGTATGGAATGGGGTTTTGTCGCTAGAAATGGTCCCGATGCGACAGGTCCCGAGGATGCCGTGCCCAAGTTTAGTTAATCGCTGTACGAGTTCGTGGACGCGCTCCACCGAATCCAGGTCGTATGACCAAGAAGAGCCTTAACGGAATGTAAGTAACTATATGGCTAAGTTTGGATAGTAACTCCAAGGATTGAGAAGAGAAACAAAATTTGAGATTTTGTACGCGTACTAGATGAGCTTGAAAGCACGAGAAAGTATGACAAGTAAGGAAAGAAAGCGAACCTCTAAGGATCCCGTGTTTGGGAAGATCAGAACCTTCGAAGTTTTGTGAAAAGTGACCACTGACGGAAGGTCCATTATTATGTTCACGTATGTTGTGGTGGCCATGTGTGGCATCATTAGTCGCAGTGCATGTTTTGATCGATATGCATAAGATGTAGTTTATGCCGAGTTTGTATAGCTGGCAATCGACTAAGAACATTCGGGACGAATGTTTCTATGGGGAAGAATGTTACACCCCGTAAGTCCGTGACATGTAAAAGAGAATGTACGTAAGGAATCAAGACTTGGAAACGGGTACGAATCTGAAGAATTGTTTTTCCGACGGAAACGTTCCGAACGCCTGAAAGGAAAATGTTCGTTGTTGAGAATTGGATTCTCAAAATGCATTATTTGAAGAGTATGGAACTTATTATATTTATGAAAATTTATTTTTACGATTTGGTCACGCTGGGCCCACCCGAGGAATTTTACGCTTTGTGGCCCACGAGGTTACGGAATTTTTACGGACGAACGAGAAGCGACACACGGCACCCCACACTTAGTCTTGGTCGAATGTTGCAAGGGTAAAATGGTCATTTGACCTATGTAGATGATAAGTCTTGCAAGCTTGACATATTTGACCAAGTCAACTTGTCCACATAGCTCGATCCATGTGATCTTCATCCAAGCCACACATTTGTTGATATCTAGACCCTCCAACGTGTTATATGTATCATACTAGTGCAAGACTCGCTTTGGACACTTAGAGAAATTGAAAAACTTTGAAGCCTCCACTAAGAGCTCTCGTTGTGGTTCTAAGGAACAAGAATTTTTTAGTTTTTGATCCATTAGCCACAAAACTTAAAACCCAAGGTCCCTAAGGGTGTTGTAAGGATATCTCAATAGAAAGATTTCGAAAACGATTTTTACGTTAGTCGCAAGCGGAAACTAACGGTTCTTCAACTTTGAAGTCGAACTCAAGACGGGTTCCTCATAGGCTTCTAAGGAGGCTTGGAGCGGATTGGAACTTAAGGAAAGTGAGCTAAGAATTGCTAAGGCGCGACTTTGATTCTTGGAAATATTAAGGGCTTATAAAGGTATAATCTTGTCGCTTTAGCAATTAAGGTTTACTTATTGTCAGTAGCTATGGTTATTAGCAAGCATGAGTTCTATATTACTAAGTTTGATTATTATATCGCTATCGAACCCTAATCCAAAACTAGCATGTTAGCCTTAAGACTACAATTCAAGTTGATTATTCGCTTAAGTCATCGCACGTCAGGTAAGAAGGAAATTGTAGTTGTTGAAATGGTTTATAACTATATAACATGTTAGACCTTAGAACTTGGAATTGGAAAAGAATTGGAAAAAGACTTTGAATTGTTAGTATGTAGTCGTCGGAAGCGGCTTGGAGTTTTAAACTACTTGGTATGAATCATGGGGCTAATTTTACACGTATTGTTAGCGTGGTAATCCCCTTTGTTTCGTTGTTGTTTTGAGCCTTAAACGTGGCGTGTTGGTTATTGTATTCGGCCTTGAAAAAGGTGGCAAAGTGAGTAGAAACAAAGGAAGTCGCCCGATTTTCCGTAATTGAGACCGTACACTTAGTTTTATTCTACGTTAGAGACTAGAAGTCGATAGTCTTGTTGTGACCATTATAGGTTGACAATTCTAACGCACGCGATTCGCTTAGCTTGTGGATTAGCCAAAAGGTATGTGAACTATCTCCTCTTCTAGCATGATTCCTTAAGATAAAGAAAGTAAGTTCTACTCCTTAAACGATCCATTCTTCGTTGTACTTGGATTGCCTAGTATAGAATTTGTTCTATGTACTTTGATTGTACTTTGATGTTTAAATTGTGTTGTATAATCCATTGCCTTAGTGAAGTTGGATTCTTAATAGTGAAAGTATTTTCTACTTAAAGTACATGAGTCTTGAAAAGGAAGTGGTTTCAAACCTCAGGCTAGTGCCTTAGTTCCAAAGCCTAAAGGTCATTATAATGACTTTAGGAGAGTCAAAGGAGTGATTTACTTACTTGTTTTAAAAGAGGAGAAGTGACATGATTTAAGAAAAGTAACTTGTTTTAGAGGTATGAGTTACTTGAGGTTTAAAAAGTAGAAGAAACTTGTTTTCTAAATATTAAGAGACTTGTAGTATTTTGAAAGTTGAGAACTTGTTTTGTAAGTACGTGATACTTGGTTTTAATAGTATAAGTCTCTCGTTATAAAAGGAATGGATATGTCTAAAACCATAAAGGGTTATAACGGATTTATGGGAAGTTGGTTATAACCGCTTTATTGAAGGTTAAGAAAGTTGTCTATTTTATTAACGGGCATAAGTTGCCTAGATTGTGAAAAATTTGAAGTTACTTGATTTCAAGCTTTGAAATGAGTTTTCTAAAAGTGTAGTAACTTACTTTGAAAAATAGACATGCCTCGATACTACGTGTTAGTATCTTCGGGTTTTACATAAAAAGGAGTCTTTTGAAAAGAAGGTACGTACGTAGTACTTTGGCTTGTTAAATGAGAATTATTCTATTTGTGCCCTGATAAGTACTTTGGCTTGTTAAATGAGAATTATTCTATTTGTCGATAAGTACTTTGGCTTGTTAAATGAGAATTATTCTATTCAGGCCCCGATAAGTACTTTGGCTTGTTAAATGAGAATTATTCTATTTGTGCCCTGATAAGTACTTTGGCTTGTTAAATGAGAATTATTCTATTTGTGCCTTGATAAGTACTTTGACTTGGTTAATTGAGAATTAGCCTATGTATGCTGGTGATAGTCTTTGAGTGCAAGTATTATGTTTTATTGCTGCCGCGACTCCGGCCGGAGGGTCTACCGTCAGGGTTAAGTTACTCGACGCATCGACGACGGGATTCCACGCATGCCTGCTATTTGTAGTACTGGGTTAAATTCTGATGTTTATAAAATACACGGTAGTGCTTATGTTTTGTTTCATGGCCTACGAGATAGGATAAGAGAATAAGCGAGGGTAAACCCCAAGACGCTGCACCACCTTCTCCAGGTAAGAGTATGTGCGGTAAACCCCAAGATGTCGCACTCACCCGCTTACGTGTTGTTTGACGGCCGCTGAGATCGTAAGATTATAAACGCGGCAAGCCCCAAGACGTTATACCACCTTCTCGTGGTAAGAGTATAAGGGCGGTAAACCCCAAAGACGCTATACCACCGCTTACCACCTTCTCCGTGGTAAAAGTATAAGTGAGGTAAACCCCAAGACGCTATACCACCGGGACTTCGTGTTCATGATGCCTATCGCGTGATATTATATCATGGATCGCCAGCTGAGGAGGATTCCACGCATGATTGATATTACGGGTCGCGAGACCCATGGTTATGTTTTTAGTAATGACTTGAGGCGCGTGTCCCCGACTTGATATGATTTATGCATCAGGTAATCAGAATTTGATTATCATACATGTCTCCTGCTTTGTTAGATCATATGATTTTGTTACGCATTTTCGCTCACATACTTGGTACATTCTTCGCACTAACCTCCTTCGGGCCGCTCATGCCGCAGTTTAGGTACGCTGCTTGGTGATCGGCAGTGTAGACCGCCAAAGTTTTTGGATAGCTCCTTCGTCGGAGTTTATCTTTTGGTATAAGTTCTTTCAAGATGTGCTTTTGTACGCTTATGGTACGGCGGCCTTGTCCCATCATAATTCGCTTTAACTCTTGAGGTCCGTATTCATACGCTGGATCGACTCATGTGCGGTGTAGGTCTTTTGTTATGTATATTGTATGGCGTACTGGTCGCTTTGCCCTCGCACGCACGCATTGGTTAAAAAAAGAGGTGTTGTTTAATTTCCGCAGCCACTTAGTTGTTAAGGTAAGGGTGCCTGTAGTAGGCACCAACACGCCCGTGGTTCGGCGTGACAGAAGACGTAGTACTTTGGGTTAAATTCCCGGTTTTGTATGTGAAACGAAAAGTGCCTTGACTAAGTCAACTTGCTACTTGTCTTGGATGATTTAATGCAAGGGTAAAATGGTCATTGACCATTGTGGATTAACAAGTCTTCAAAGCTTGAGAAAATTGACTAAGTCAACTTGCTACTTGTGTAGTTATCCAAGTGTTCTTTATCCTAGCCATACATATGTTATAATCTTGACCCTTCCTTGTGTTATATATACACACTAGTAGCAAGACAATGTCTTCCACACTTAGAAAAATTTAGAGATCATTTGTGCAAGATCATAGGCTCTCGGGTTTGGTCCATTGCCCACACAAAATTTTTGTAATTTTGTTCCATTATTCACAAGACTTTAACCCAAGGTCCCTAAGGGTATTGTAAGGATATATCAATAGAAATATTTCGGAAAAACGACGTTTTCACGTTAGTCGCAAGGCGAAAACCTAAGTCGTTTTCACAAGTTTGGATTGGAAATGGAAGAGAAGTTGGTTGTGAACTTCTAAAGGCTTCAAATAGCGGATTGGAGCGGAAAGGAAAGGAGCTAAGAATTGCTAAGGAGCGACTTTGAATCTTGGAAATTATAAGGGCTTATAAAGGTAACAATTCTCGCTTTTAGTAATTAAGATTACTTATTGTTGTAGCTACGGATTTTAGCAAGCATGAAGTATATAGTATGAAGTTTGATAAGTGTATTGGCTATTGGAACCCTAATTCAAAAACTAGTATGTTTAGCCCTTAAGATTTCAATTCAATTTGATTATTAGTTTAGTCGTCGCATGTTGTATAAAGAAGGAAATTGAAGTTGTTGAAGTTGTTTATGACTATATAACATGTTAGACCTAAGAACTTGGATTGGAAAAGAATTGGAAAAGACTTTGAGTTGTTGTTTATGTTAGCCGAGAATGGCTTTAAATATGGAACTAGTTGGTATTAATTGTAGGGCAGAATTTTACACGTATTGTAAAGCGCCGTAATCCCTTTGATCGTCATGTATCGAGCCTTAAATGTGGCATGTTGGTTATTGATTATCTGCCTTGAAAAAGGTGGAAAAGTATGTAGAAACAAAGCGAGGTGATGTCTGATTTTCAGAGAATAAGAGACCGTGATACTTAGTATTATTCTAATGCTAGAAACTAGAAGTCGATAGTCGTGTTGTGGACATTATAGGTCGACAATTCTATGTGCGGTGTTTCGACTTAGCTTGTGGATTAATCCGAAAGGTATGTGAACCATCTCCTCTTCTTCTAGCATGATTCCTTATGATAAAGAAAGTAAGTCCTACTCCTTAAATGATCCATTCCTCGTTGTACTTCGATTGCCTAATATAGAATTTGTTCTATATACTTCCTTGATTGCATTTTTGATGTTTAAATTGTAAGTTGTTATAATCAATTTCCTTAATGAAGTTTGGATTCTCAAAGGTGAAAGTATTTTACTTAAAGTACATAGAGTCTTGAAAAGGAAGTGGTTTCCAAATCTTTTGGCTAGTGCCTTAGTTCCAAAACCTAAAGGTTGTTATAATGACTTTAGGGGAGTCAAAGGAGTGATTTACTTAAGTGATTTAAAAGAGGAGAAATGACATGATTTAAAGAGAAGTAACTTGTTATACCCCGTATTTCCAGAGTATGTACGTGTGGACGTACGTACGGAATTTGAGCCTTGTTAGCATAGATCAAATTTGGGCACAAGTGCCGAATAGAGTCGTTTTTCGACTAAACGCTTTCCATTGGCTTTCGTAGGAAAATTCCGCTATGTCATTTATAATTTTTGGCGGATTTTTCCGAGAGACGAACATTTTGACCAACGAGGGTGATACGTGTCACCCTCACATTGGAAGCAAGTGCCGTGGCTTGGACGATCAAGGCCCAAGAGGGACGGTTGGCCTCGCCGATCGTTCCTCGATTTGCCTCGCTTTGGGCTTGTTTCGCGAGTGTTTTGCGAGCAGGTTAGGTGCACTTCGCTTGATCTCGCCTTACACTTGCCTTGCACATGGCTTGATTCGTGTTATACCCGTAGTTCCGTGGTATGTATGCGAGGACGACGCACGAGAATACGGCTGCAAAGATCGGAAAGGAAGAAGAGGTGATTTTTTCCACTAAAAGTTTCCGGCTTTGTGAAGGAAAAAGGTTCGTTAACGGGAATCGATTCCCAGATTTGGTTTTTGGACTTCTTAGATTATATTAGAATTATGGAATTTTATTTTCTGAATGGTCACTGGGCCCACGGAGAAATTTACTGGCTTTGTGGGGCCCGCTGATTTTGAGATTTTGGTCATATGGATATTTTCAAGACGAAATATTTTGGATTTAATCGGGGCGACACGTGTCACCCCCACGTGGCACCCTCGGGCCGAAATATGTTTGTGCACAACACCCTGCTAGAGTCGCCGACGAACGCTCTACCTAACTTACGGCGGTAAATTACGCTATGTCATTTAGTATTTTTGGCGGATTTTTCCGAGAGACGGAACGCTTGACCAACGAGGGCAACACTTGGCACCCTCTCGCAGCGGACTCGGCGCAGGCCGATTCGACGGGCGCGGTCGCTGATATTTGTGTAGATATTTGGCAGGTTTTAACGAGTAGGTCTGTGGGCACTTGGGCATATCTCGCCCTCCACTTGCCCCCCACTTGGCTAGATCTTCGCCATTGGTTGGCCTTTGCTCGCCTATAAATACCCTCCCTTTGAAGACTTCTTCATCCATTCCATAATTTCCAAGTCTTGAAAACCTCCCTCCTCCTGCTGGTTTCTGGCCCTCCCTCTTCCTTTGCGAGGCCTTGGCCGAGGTGCACCCCTCCTAGAGGCCTTGGCCGAGGGGTACACCCTCCTAGCGCGTGCCGTGAGGTACCCCTCTTGGTAGGAAATACTCTCCAAGTATCATTGTAATGCCCAAATTACCTTAGCCGTGATACCTTGTAGTATTCCAAAGAAACCTCTATGCGAAGAGTCTAAATACTACCAGATGTCCTTTGTCTCAAACCGAAACCCTAAGGAAATCTTCTACCGAGTGCTCAAGAATTAAGCAGGTTGGTTAGAACTTCTATGGTTGTTCGAGCGTCGAGCACCGAGTAGGTTAAGCCGCTAAGGATCGACATTTATACTTGGATAATTACGGGCTTATCGAGGTAATTATCTTGTCCTCTATTTGTAATTGGAAATTACATGTTGTTAGATTATATAGTCAAGATACTATATATAGAACTAAGCTTAGTACGCGCAATGTCTTTTGACTTAAGCCTCAAGAATCGAATCGAATCAGAATTACATAGGACAGACATGAG
Organism: Przewalskia tangutica; assembly: GCA_029844215.1. Classification (NCBI taxonomy): domain Eukaryota; kingdom Viridiplantae; phylum Streptophyta; class Magnoliopsida; order Solanales; family Solanaceae; genus Przewalskia; species Przewalskia tangutica. The sequence continues at coordinate 73,167,891 of CM056728.1, forward strand.
ACTCGTAGTAGTACTGCGGAGTAGAATTGTACCCGTCGTTAGATGATAACCCCCTCGTTGGCTTGTAGCCGCTTGGAGAGAGATTTACGCTGCCATGTGGGAGGTGTCCGAATTTTCAGAGAATGTTCTACGATAAGATCTTGATGTTAATGCGCCAGGGCCTTATAGGTCAAGACTACGCAGTGGCGCGCTCTACTTGGCTTAACGAGAGCCGACACTGGAAGTACTTGAGCGCTTTGCTATTAGTCGATACTCGCCGCGAGGTACGCTAACCTCTTCCTATCTCTTCTAGCATGATACGTGTGAACTATGTAGTACTGAGACGCATACGCATTTAAAATGTATTTGATTATGTAGAACATAAAGTGTTATAACCGCTTTACGGGAAGTTGGTTATAACGCTTTATGTTGGTAAGAAAATACACGTGGTTTTTAAAAGGTAATCAATTGAACTATAATCGCTTGTTATGTGTTAATAAAGAACTTGAAGTATTTCAAAAGAGTTTTGAATCATTTTGAAAGAAGAAGTAATACTTGGTTTTTGAAAACTTAAGAGTTATACTAGCTTTACGGGAAGTTAGGTATAACGACTTAAGAATGTTATCGATTTCGAAATCGTAATGTATCGACAAACCACAAAGAAATTAATAAAGGGAAATGTTTTGATTAATTAAGTATTAATAAAACCAAAGAAAACTTCCATCCGCATAAGCTAAGATTAGACAAAATGATATTTCCTAGATCATGGTTGTCAGAATAAGATTGTTATAAACAAGAATATCCTACTCACATATAAGGCTTATGTTTCTCGATTGTTTAAAAGAAAATTATATTCTTAAATGAATAAGGCTATGAATCACTTAAACCTTTCTAAAATAAGAAACGGAACATTTGAAATTAGGCAAACTCGACGTCAGGGAAATAATGTTGTTACTTGATTTTACAAAGGTAAGAGTTTTGGTTTTCTTAAAATGACGGTCACTCTATTTTATACTACGTATCAGGTGACTTACGTGGAAAGAAACAGATCTTTTAAAGATTTAATGTATGAAGTACTTTGGGGTTAGATACCCAACTTGTTAGTAAAGCACCTTGCGGAATAACTTGATCAGACGGCTTGTGATAGCCTTATAATACTTTCTTGTTGATTTGAGAAGTAAACATGTTAGGATGCTACGCGTGTTAGTATCTTGTGACGTTAGTGTAAAGGGGTTTTCCTCGATCGCGCTTTTTAAAGTTGTTTGACTATCACCGTTATGCTGGTATTGTACCACTCACCTTGACTCGTGTCCGAGGTTGCCGCCTCCGACGCGGGTAGACTCAAAGTGTCCGGGACCATGATTCGAGGATACCTCACGCGTCCGTGGGATCCATGCGAACTACGGAGTTCCGTGTTAGTTTACGCCCTCGTGGTCACGCGGTTCAGGGCTACGCGACCGCGAGTCCGACGATTTACGCCGGAGTAGCACCTCGACGCGTGGTTATACCTCACGCGCCTACGAGGTTGGCCTACGCGAGTCGCGAGAGTTCTGTGGCTAGACGCGCACATTTGATACCGCGCGAGTGACCGCCTTTTATCACGGACGGCCTAGACATATCATGACACATTTTATGACCTTGTTGGCATGCTGGTGTTAGTAGCTCGCCATGCCTTCGCATTTACCCCATCGCTTTATTAGACACAAAGCGACTCGTGTTCATGTGTATTCTCGTGTTTGGTATCATAACCGCCGCAGAGTAAGGTATTCCACGCACGATTGATGCTGCGGGCGGAGACCCATTGGTAAAATTGAGCGATTGACTGAGGCGCGAGTCCCCGACTTGACATGATCGCATTTACGGTGAATCAGAGTTTCGTTATCATACATGTCTCCCGCTGTATAGACTACTATGATTTCATTTACGATTTATTTTCGCACATACTTGGTACTGGCAGATCGACCTCCTTCGGGGCCGCTCATGCCGCAGTAAAGGTACACCGCCATCGATCCTCGCCTGTGGTCACAAATAAGGGAAAGCTCCGCTTCCCGAGGCTTATCGGTATAGTCCCCGCTGTTGTAGGTGTTTACATTCGTGGTACGGCGGCCCCGCCCCGCCATTGTTGTCGATCATTTCAGAGGTCCAGAGTACCGCCAGTGTGGTTTGTAAAAGGGATTAAACTGCTCACGTGGAAAAAGTTGTTATTTATATATACGCCAAAGGCAAGTTTTTCTCAGATTATTGTTTCATATTTCATAATATGTCTCGTATTGTTTTATGTTCCGCCGACACTCGATGTCAGATCACCAGGTGCCCGGTAGGCACCAACACGCCCTAATCGGGTCGTGACAAAAGTGGTATCGAGCGCTTAATCCTCTGAAAGTGTCTACAGATCGCATCCAGCAGAGTCTCGATTATCGCGTCGCGCACCACGCCAATAATCGTGAGGCTATAGGATATTTAGGATTGGTTTCTATTCTTCTCACCGAGATCGTGCCTTAGAGCCGAAGTTGTAAGTCGACCTCCGATGAAATTCTTTCCTTATCGCTATGCCTCCGCCAGTAGGCAACCCGCCCGTGAGGGCGCACCGTGGAGCCGCGAGCAGAGTTCGTGGGTCATGCGAGGCACAGCCCAATCATTACCTGGTAGTGCTTCATTCGGGATTTCGCGACGCCACTAGCCCCAGCAGAAGTTTAGCACGGACGGCAGCCTCAGGCCCATGATATTTGAACCTTCGCCCACGACGAACAATGAATATAGATCGCAAAGAGGCGACCACATTAGCTATGGATTTGGCTACCAGAGATTATACCGACGCACTACGAGTCTTGACGACTACCTAAGAGAGGCTGTGCAAGAGTAATTCTTTAGTCGGTTGAGCATGGCTCGTGTACGCTTATGTACAGCAGTCGAGAACGTAGAGATCGACGTTAACCAAGGACGCATGAGAGGCCAAAGCAGTGCGTCCTTCAGAACTTTCGCGAGTATACCTTAAGTGCTATGTTCGATAAAGCAGTGTTAGTTGTGATTAGAAATCACGGTGGGTTAACCGAGTAAGATTTTGGGGATGGTAGGCGCGAGCCTTAGAGTGTTATACGCGAGACCTTAGAGGTAAGGCCATCTCAAGAAAAGCGTGTAGTGTTACGTTTGATCCTTATCGTAAGGCATAGTGCACGCGAGCTATGTTCAGGGATAGGTCCCTAAGCGTGGAATGAAAGTCGGTCGAGTTAGGCCACGCCACGGTCAACCCGCGCAGTTTGGTGGCGGGCCAGGGTGGTCCCGCCTTGTGTTAGGGTCGCGAGGTGTTAGGCCCAAGTTTAGTTAACCAAGACGCAGTTCGTGGATGCTCGACCATGGTCGGGCCACGGGGCAGCCCATCGATTTTTTTCCAGACCGCTTACTCTACCGTGTTGAGTTATCTAAAAGGTTGTAAGGTCGCACGGGTGCCTACCTTCACCTTATGACAAACAATGGAGCCTGTGGTACGCTGTTTTGTTTCGGAAGTTTTACCAGCAGGTTAAGAACTCAAAGTAGTCTCAGACCGATTCGCCCCTGCCAGCCAGGTGGATTTCGTGGGTAGTCGGGATCGTTGTCTCCTCAGAGAGAGGTGCTTCAGCTACCTTTCAAGGTTCTGATGTCGCTTACGGCCTTGTAAGGGCGAAGTGTAAGTCACGGCCGATTGTCTGATGTTGGCGCGTTCGCATAAATGGTTCAGCTTGTTCCAAAGCAGATCGCGGATGCGTAAAGCTCGCCTGAAGGTTCGCACTGCAGGAATCGTGGATAATCGCGACGACGCCAGAGTTCAGCCGATACCGGTCTTCGAAAGTACCACCTTATTGTGGTGTGACGAGTTTTGGAAACAATGAACTTAGCCCGAAAGTTACTTCTGGGCTTTTTGAGTTCATGTGAAGAATAGGCCAGTCATTTATATGTTAGCAATCGACGTCCGACTTGAGGCAAGACGTCCGGCCTTCAGATTGTTATGTTCGGCCGAGCGATAAAGAGGCCGAGCCTCTACCACGGAACAGACCAACCGTGGTTTCCGTATGGCACATCCTCGAGAAGCGGCCGTAGGGTACGCCCGTGGATCGCAAGAGTTCTGCATCATTTGTCGGGTCGTCGAGCAAGGCTCGCGCAAAGTGACAAAAGTGGTATCAGGATCGAGAAGTATATTTTGACCGGAAGAGGTATTTGTGGTGTTATAGAGGTGTTTCTCGGCTCGACGTAAGTCTTCGCGCAGTGTTTCCATGGCCAGCGAGGCAGATTGTTCTCATAAGTATGTGAGTGGCAGACTAGATCGACGCCAGATGTTTGGGGATTTAGAAGGAACATTCGACGAATGTTTCGGGGGGAAGAATGTTATACCCCGTAGATCCAGTGTATGTATGCGAGGACGCACGCACGGTATAATGGCTGCAAAGATTCGAAAGAAGAAAGAGGCGATTTTTTCCACTAAAAGTTTCCTGCTTTGAAGGAAAAGGTTCGTTAACGGGAATCGATTCCCGATTTGGTTTTGGACTTCTTAGATTATATTAGAATTATGGAATTTTATTTTCTAAATGGTCACGCTGGGCCCACTGAGAAATTTACGCTTTATGGGGCCCGCTGATTTTGAGATTTTGGTCAAGTGGATATTTTCTAAGACGCAAATATTTTGATTTAATCGGGGCGACACGTGTCACCCCATGGCACCCTCGGGCTAAATATGTTTGTGCACAACACCCTGCCAGAGTCGCCGATTTAAACGCTCTACCTAACTTACGGGCGGTAAATTACGGCTAAGTCATTTAGGATTTTTGCGGATTTTTACGAGAGACGGAAAGTTTTGGACCAACCAGAGGGCAACACTTGGGACCCACTCGCCAGCGGACTCAGCGGCGCAGCCGATCGACGGGCGGTCATGCTAGATATTTGTAGATATTTGGCAGGTTTTGGCGAGTGTGGTCTAGGGCACTTGGGCATATCTCGCCTCCACTTGCCCCCACTTGGCTAGATCTTCGCCATTGGTTGGCCTTTGCTTGGCCTATAAATACCCTCCCCTTCAAGACTTCTTCATCCATTCCATAATTTCCAAGTCTTGAAAACCTCCCTCCTCCTCCGCTTGGCCCCTCCCCTCTTCCTTTGCGAGGCTCGCCGAGGGTGCACCCCTCCTGAGGCCTTGGCCGAGGGTACACCCCCTCCTAGTGCGCGTTGAGGCACCCCTCTTGGTAGGAAATACTCTCCAAGTATCATGTAATGCCCAAATTACCTTAGCCAGATACCTTGTAGTATTCCAAAGAAACCTCTATGCTAAGAGTCCTTAAATACTACCGTATGTCCTTTTGTCTCAAACCGAAACCCTAAGGAAATCTTCATCGAGTGTTGAAGTAATTAAGGTGGTTGGTTAGAACTTCTATGGTTGTTGAGCGGGTCGAGCACCCGAGTGTGCTGCGCCAAGGATCGACATTTATACTGATAATTATGGGCTTATCGAGGTAATTATCTTGTCCTCTATTTGTAATTGGAAATTACATGTTGTTAGATTATATAGTCAAGTATACTATATATAGAACTAAGCTTAGCATCGCGCAATGTCTTTTGACTTAAGCCCAAGAATCGAATCAACTGAATTACATAGATCGTATTACAAGACTTGTGTAGAGTACTGGAGTAGAATTGTACCCGCTCGGGTTAGATTATAACCCCCGGTTGGCTTCGTAGCCGCCCCGCTTGGAGAGAGATTTACGCCGTCATGGGTGGGAGGAGTCACTGAATTTTCAGAGAATGTTCTACGATAAGATCTTGATGTTAATGTCACTTGTGGCCTTATAGTCAAGTACTACGCGTGGCGCTCTACTTGGCTTAAGGAGTAGCCGATACGGAAGTATTGAGCGCTTTGCTATTAGTCGATACTGCCGCGAGGTATGAACCTCTTCCTATCTCTTCTAAAGCATGATACGCAGAACTATGTAGTACTAGAGACGCATACGTATTTCAAATGTATTTGATTGCGTAGAACATAAAGTGTTATAACGGCTTTATGGGAAGTTGGTTATAACGGCTTTACGTTGGTAAGAAAATACATGTGGTTTTTAAAAGGTAAATCAATTGAACTATAATCGGCTTGTTATGTGTTAATAAAGAACTTCAAGTATTTCAAAAGAGTTTTGAATCATTTTGAAAGAAGTAATACTTGGTTTTGAAAACTTAAGAGTTATACTAGCTTTACGGGAAGTTAGGTATAACTACTTAAGAATGTTTTACCGATTTCGAAATCGTAACGTATCGACAAACCACAAAGAATAAGTATTAAAGTGGAAATGTTTTGATTAATTAAGTATTAATAAAAAAGAGCAACTTCCATCCGCATGAGCTAAGACGAGACAAAATGATATTTCCTAGATCATGGTCATTTGTAATAAGATTGTTATAAACAAGAATATCCTACTCACATATAAGGCTTATGTTTCTCGATTGTTTAAAAGAAAATTATATTCTTAAACGAATAAGCATGACCACTTAAACCTTTCTAAAATAAGAAACGTGAACATTTGAAATTAGGCAAACTTCGACGCTTGGGGAAATAATGTTGTTACTTGATTTTACAAAGGTAAGAGTTTTGGTTTTCTTAAAAGGACGGTCACTCTATTTTATACTACGTATCAGGTGACTTATGTGAAAGAAACAGATCTTTTAAAGATTTAACGTATGAAGTACTTTGGGGTTAGATAATAACTTGTTAGTAGAAAGCACCTTGTGTGAATAACTTGATTGTATCGGCTTGTGATAGCCTTATAATACTTTCTTGTTGATTTGAGAAGTAAACATGTTAGATGCCACGCGTGTTAGTATCTCGCGACGTTAGTGTAAAGTGGTTTTCCTCGATCGCGCTTAAAGTTGTTTGACTATCACCATGCTGGTATTGTACCACTCACCTGACTCAGGTCCGAGGTTGTCGCCTCCACGCGGTAGACTCAGCGGTCCGGGACCATGATTCGAGGATACCTACGCGTCCAGGATCCATGCGAACTACGGAGTTCCGTGTTAGTTTACGCCCGGTCACGCGGTTCAGGCTACGCGATCGCGAGTCCGTGATTTACGCCGGGAGAAGCACCGACGCGGGTTATACCTCACGCGCCTACGAGGTTGGCCTACGCGAGTCGCGAGAGTTCTGTGGCTAGACGCGCACATTTGATATCGCGCGAGTGACCACTTTTATCATGGACGGCCCAGAGATATCACGACACATTTTATGACCTTGTGGCACCGCTGGCGTAGTAGCCCGCTATGCCTTCGCATTTACCCTATATCGCTTTATTAGACACGTGGGACCGTGTTCACGTATTCCTGGTGTTCAGGTATCATAAACCACGGCAGCCGGCGGCGTATTCCACGCACGACGATTGATGTTGGGCGCGAGACCCATTGGTAAAATTGAGCGATGACTTGAGGCGAGTCCCCGACTTGACATGATCACATTTATGCGAATCAGAGTTTGGTTATCATACATGTCTCCCGCTTGTATAGACTACTATGATTTCATTTACGTGATTTATTTTCGCCACATACTTGGTACTTGCATCGACCTCCTTCCGCGCCATGCCGCAGTAGGTACACCGCCATCGATCCTCGCCTAGTGGTCACAACACATGGAAAGCTCCGCTTCTCCGAGGCTTATCAGCCGTATAGTCCTCGTTGTTGTAGGTGTTTACATTCGTGGTATGGCGGGCCCCGCCCCGCCATTGTTGTCGTATCATTTCTGAGGTCCAGAGTACTGGTTTGTGGTTTGTAAAAGGGATTAAAACCGTCATGCTGGAAAAAGTTGTTATTTATATATACGCCAAAGGCAAGTTTTTCTCGATTATTGTTTCATATTTCATAATATGTCTCAGATTGTTTTATGTTCACGACACTGATGTTGTATCACCAGGTGCCCGGTAGGCACTACCACGCCCGACCGTCGTGACACTCGCCATCGTCAGCCTTTGGTTTTGCTATAAATACCCCCTAAGCTCAAGACTTCATCCATTCCTAAAATCACCAAGTCTTGAAAATCCTTCCTCCCTTTCAGGGCTCAGCCAGCTTCCTCCCCTTTTCAAGAGGCCTAGTGGCCGCAGGTACTCCTACCCTTCCTAATGCCTCACGAGAGCACACCCCCACCTGGGTGTTCTCTGAGGTACCCCTGTGGTATTGAAATACTCCTCCAAGTATTGTTATAATGCCCAAATTACCTTAGCCGTGATACCTTGTAGTATTCTAAGGTTATACCCATACGAAAAGCCCGTAAATACTATTATACTTTCCGTCACAAAACCGAAACCCTAAGGGAAATCTCTATAGTTGGTCGGTAAGGTGTGGTTGGTTAGAACTTCTAACGTGGTTTGGAGCTGGTCGAGCGCACTGAGTCGAGCTAAACCTCGCTCGTGAGCGACATCCGTGATTTGGATAATTACGGGCTTATCGAGGTAATTATCTTGTCCCTATCAGAATTGGAAATTACATGTTGTAGAATATATAGTTGAAGCATACTATATATAGAACCGAACTTAGTGTCAGGCAATGTCCTTGGACTTAAGCTCAATTTAAAGAAGAGAATCGAATCAGAATTACGCAGATCAGACATGAGACTTATGTAGTTTGACTGCAGTGGCGGCCGCCCAATTTCCCGTAGGATCTTGTATCTAGATTTATTCTACCGAAAGTAGTCTAGACTTTGATAGACTTATGTAACTCAGATAGGTGAATGTTCACGAAGAGCATGTGCTACTCGTAGATGGACCAAAGCAGTCGTTATACCAGGAGCGCATTTGCTAATATTCGATAATCATCGCGAGGTACGTGAACCTCTTCCTATCTCTTCTAGCATGATACGTGTATAACTACGTAGTACGGCAGACGACGCAGTATTAATCGAACGTAGTCGTACGCAATGTCTTTTGACTTAAGTCTAATAATAATCTCAAGAGTTCAAGAGAATTAAGAACTGCTTTTAAAAGAAGAATAATGCTTGGTTTTAAAATCTTAAGAGTTATACTAGCTTTATGGGAAGTTAGGTATAACGCCAAGAGAGATAAAACTAACGCTTTCATTTATTTTAGAAGTTGGGACTTGACCTTGTAAGATAAGAGACTTAACTTAAAATGAATTATATGAATTTTGGTGAAACCTCATTCATGAGTAATGAGTACTTGGTTTTCAAAAGTGGATAATGTTTTACCGATTTCTAAATCGTAAATGTGTATCGACAAAACCACTGCAGCGTTAATAAAGGGAAATGTTTTGATTAATTAAGTATTATTAAAACCAGTAGAAACTTCCATCTGCTGTAATAAGATTGTTTAAAAGAGAATTATATTCTTAAATGAATAAGGCTATGAACCACGAAACCTTTCTAAAATAAGAAACGTGAACATTTGAAATTAGGCAAACTCGACGCTTGGAAAATAATGTTACTTGATTTTACAAAGGTAAGTGTTTTGATTTACTTCAAAAGATAATCACTCTATTTTCATATACTACGTATTGTGTGGTTTTTGTGAAAGTAACGATCTTTTAAAGAGTTAATGTAATGAAGTACTTTGGGGATAAAAACCCGAACTTGTCGACATATAGTAGCAAGTACCTCGTGGCATAACTTGATCAGGTTGGTTTGTGATAGCCTTGTAATACTTTCTTGTTGATTGATAAGCAAACACGCCAGGACGCCACGCATGTTAGTATCTCGTGATGTTTGTGTAAAGGGGTTTTTCCTTTGTCAGGCTTATGTTGTTTAACGATGTCGTTATGATAGTATTATACATCACTCATCTCGAGACGATTCCGGTTAAGTCGCTCCACGCGGCAGACTCAAAGCGGTCGATGGACCTATGATTCGAGAATACCTCACGCGGGTCCTGTGGGCCTATGCGAGCTACGAGTTCCAGTTAAGTGCGCCCTTTACGGGCACGCGTCTACGGGCTACGCGATCGCGGTCCGTGCAGACGCCGGAGTAGCTACCCGACATGGTTATACCTCACGCAGCCTACGAGTTTGGCCTACGCGAGTCGCGTGAAGTTCCGTGGCTAGACGCGACATTAGATATCGCGCGAATGGCCGCCTTGATCATGTGACTAGCTTCAGACAGATCTCATGATACAGCTTTACGACCTTATTGGCATCGCGGGTTTTAGTAATGGCTATGCCTTCGCATTTATACCGCATGCTTTATTATAACACGTGGACCCGTGTTCATGCGGTGTTCCTTGGTGCTTATATCATAGACCGCCACATTGGTGAACGTGTCCCACGCACGATTGACGTCAAGCGTGAGACCCATTGTTATGTTTTAGCGATGACTCGGCGCGAGTCCTCGACTGACACGCATCGCTATTTATCAAATCGTAGTTCGTTATCATACATGTCTCCCGCTTTGTATAGACTACTATGATTTCATTTACGATTTATTTTCGCCACATACTGCACTGGCAGATCGACTTCCTTCGGGCCGCCTCATGCCGCAGTAAAGGTACACCGCCGTTGATCCTCGCCTAGTGGTCACAAGCTCTTGGGAAAGCTCCGCTTCTCCGAGGCTTATTCGCATAGTCCCCGTTGTAGGTGCTACATTCAGTGGTACGACGGCCCCGCCCCGCCGCTGTCATATCATTCGTAGAGGTCAGAGTACCGCCAAGTGTGGTTTGTAAAAAGGATTAAACTGCTCATGTTGAAAAGTTGTTATTTATATATATGCCGAAAGGCAAGTTTTTCTCAGATTATTGTTTCATATTTCATAATATGTCTCAGATCGCTTTTATGTTCCGCCGACACTGATGTCAGATCACTAGGTCGCCTGTAGCACCAAATAGCCCTAATCGGTCGTGACATAACTTGTTTTAAAGGTGGAGTTACTTGAGATTTAAAAGTAAGACTTGATTTCTAAAGTTAAGAAACTTGATTTCTAAAGACAAGAGACTTCAAGTATTTTGAAAGTTAAGAAACTTGATTTGAAAGTATGTGATACTTGGTTTTAAAAGTATAAGTCTCTCGATATAAAAAGAATGAATTTGTCTAAAACCATAAAGCGGTTATAATGGCTTTACGGGAAGTTAGTTATAACGCCATGGAAGGTTAAGAAAATTGTCTATTTTGATTCATGTGCATGAGTTGCCTAGGTCATAAGTTTAAAGTTACTTAGTTTCAAAGCCTTGAAATGAAATTTTAAAGGTGTAGTAACTTATTTTGAAAAATAGACATGCCTCGATACTACTGTTAGTATCTGGTTTTACATAAAACGAGTCTTTTGAAAAGAATGCACGCACGTAGTACTTTGGCTTGTTAAAATGAGAATTATTCTATTTTGTGCCTTGATAGTACTTTTGGCTTGTTTAAAGGAGAATTATTCTATTTGTGCCTCGATAGTACTTTGACTTGTTTAAAGGAGAATTATTCTATTTGTTCCTCGATAGTACTTTGACTTGCTTAAATAAGGATTATTCTGGTTTATGTAAAAAGAAGACATGGTAATTGTCTTGGTTTATGTAAAAAGAAGGCATGGTAATTGTCTTGGCTTATGTAAAAAGAAGTGGTAATTGTCTTGGCTTATGTAAAAGAAGGCATGGTATTGTCTTGGTTTATGACAAAAGAAAGGCATGGTAATTGTCTTGATTTGTGTAAAGGCATGGTTTTGTCTTGGTTTGCTTGCATATGGATTGCTCATATAGACATTCGCAAGTGTCATATTTCCACATCTCCGCCCCTCCATAAAGCGGCCGATAACTTGTTTCAAGGATACCACGGGTTAGCTACCACGGTGAGTGGTACACACTCACGCGGCTCAGATTTGACTCGCGTTAAATTCCCGGATATATATATAAGCCATGGATTAGCTATCCGTGATGCGAGTATCGTATACCGATGACTCATCATGTCCACATGACCTAAGCGGGTGAAATAGTCCCTTTCAAGTGAAATAGTCCCACGATAGGTCAGATTATAACACGTAGGTGGAGCCGACTTCGCATCGCACGACCTTCATGTTTTGAAATGGTAGTGATTTCATTAATGAAAGGGTGCAGTGTGTGTACGACTTAAAGTGGAACAGCTGGTCTCATTGTTAAAAGTATAACTAAAAAGATAAAAAGGATTGCATTACTCTCATGATTGCAAGGTTCAGTGTGCTTACTGATGTTATATTATATCATGGACTGCCGACAGTGAGGAAGGATTCCACGGGCATAATTGATATTCTGGGCGTGAGACCCATGGTACGCAGTTTGGTGATCTGCAGGTGTACTGCTCAGAGTTTTTGGATAGCTCCATATGTTCAGGAGTTTATCATTTTGGTATAGATCCTTCAGTACAAGCTTTTGTACAGTTATGGGTACGGCGGGGCCTTGTCCCGTCATAGTTCAGTATAACTCTTAGAGGTCTATATTCATATGTGGGATTGGACTCGTGTACAGTGTAGTGTCTTTTGATTATGTATATTATATGACATCCTTGTCGGCTTTGCCCTTGCATGTTCATTGGTTTTAAAGAAAAAAAAAGAGGTGTTATTTAATTCTGCGGTTTACTTGTGTCATTTTGGTAGAAGGGTGTCCAGGTAGGGCACCAGTCACGGGCCCGGGGTTCGGGGCGTGACAACATGCTTATACGATGTGGGATTCCGGGGCATGCGACTGTGACGTGGGTTAGATTCTGATTGTTTTATTACTCTCGACATGCTTATACGATGAGGATTCCGCATTGCACGCGAGGCGAGGCGTTAGATTCTGATTTGTTTTAATACCCCATGGCCATGCTTATACGATGAGGGATTCCGGGGCATGTGACCATGTTATGTATTATTACTCCATGGATTAGCTCTCCATGAAGACACGCATCTTAGACGATGGATTCCACTGCATTTTATATACGATTATTACTCCACGATTAGCTCTTCGGGAAGACACGCACCCGAGACGATGATTCCACAGCATGTTATATACGATTATTACCCCATGGATTAGCTCTCCACGAAGTCACGCACCGAGACGAGGGATTCCACTGCTCGAGATATATATATATATTGCATACGTGCACGCCGACAGCGAGGTAGATGCCACTTCGCGCCACACGGTTATATTTTACACTTACAAACCGCTTACAGTGATGGGGATTCCACGCACGCTTTGATATTTGTGGGCTTGAGACCCTCATCGATCAGGTGATGATATTCGAGGGCTTGTGTCCATAGCCCCGCGTGGCTATTGTTCATGTGTTGAAATAGTCTGTACAAGGTAAAACTGACTTTCATTACTTTCACTTCGGCAAGGCACAATGTACTGTTATTTTGGTTATCATACATGTCTCCAGCTTTATTATAGACTGTTATGATTTCATTACTATATTTTCAGTTTCATAGGGACAGATAATTATGATTTTGATATGACTCTCGTGTTAAAAATGTACGGTTGACTCTCTATTTTTACAAGGTATAGTTGGCTAGTATAGTATATGGCACGGGTGGATCTGGTATTTGATTTTCATATTTGTCCTCGCTATCTTTGGCTAGTCATGATCTTATTTATTGTATTTATGTTTACATACTTGGTACAATGTCAGATCGATCCCTTTCTCCGGGGCCGCTTTCATGCCGCAGCGTAGGTACTGTGTTGGCGATCCTCGCGCTAGATCTCTACTCAGCTTTTGAGATAGCTCCATTGTTTCGGGGCTTATCATTTTGGTACGGATTTTGTATTATAGGCTTATGTACATTCAGGGGTACGGCGGGGCCTTGTCCCGTCACATTTCATTATCAAACTCTAAGAGGTTTGTAGACAGGTGTGAGTTGTATATGTATTAGGACATATGTACAATCAGAGTCCGCTCGACATGTCTATGTAAAGGCGCCTTGGCTTGTCTGCTTTTATTTTAGGCGATTATGAGTTTTCTTAAAGCTTACGCTGTTATATGTCATGTGGTATAAGTGGTGCCTGTAGGGCACCAACACGCCCGCCGGCCGGGCGTGACAAGTGGTATCGTGAGCGCTTAGTCCTCTAATATCTACAGCACTGCGCAGAGAGTCTTGGTTATCAGTTGTCAATACCCGACCTCGGGCCCGCGACTGGTGCCCTACCTGGGCACCCTTACAGGAATATACATCAGATATAATCAGCGGAACATACATAAACTTAACAGGAAATAAATAACAGGCTAGCCGATAAGGCCACCTTCCAAAAATATACACGTAACCCATAATCATATATTATCATAGGTGTCTATACCCACATCATGGATACATGTCCATGAAATCATATACTGTCATGAGTATCTATACTCGCATCATGGATACATGTCCATGAAATTATATATTATCATGAGTATCTATACTCGCATTATGGATACATGTCCATGGAATAATAACTACTGTCATGAGTATCTATACTCGCATCATGGATACATGTCCATGGAATCATATCTACTGTCATGAGTATATATATACTCGCATCATGGATACATGTCCATGGAATCATATCTACTGTCATGAGTATTTATACTCGCATCATGGATACATGTCCATGGAATCATATCTACTGTCATGAGTATCTATACTCGCATCATGGATACATGTCCATGGAATCATGTATACTGTCAGGAGTATCTATACTCGCATCATGAATACATGTCCATGGAATCATATCTACTGTCATGAGTATCTATACTCGCATCATGGATACATGTCCATGGAATCATATTGTCACGACCCGATCCCGGGCCCGTGACTGGTGCCTTACCCCGGGCACCCTAGTGATACAACATCAGAGAAAATCAGCGGAAATAAAAACTAAAACATGAGACAAGTCATAAAGCATGAACCAAAGCAACTAAAACGGCCACCTTCCCGAATATATACATATATCAAATCAATGCTTAAATCCTTTACAAAACCCCGCCACAACAAAGATTACATGCACTTAAGAATGTAATTATAACTATGACGACAGGCCCCGCCATACCCCGAATGTACAAGTAACTACACCGATACGACTATACCAAAGATAAGCCTCAAGAAACGGAGCTTCCCAAAAGCTGAACCGTGATCCTAAGAGCGCGATCCATAACCGATGACTTTCTACTCGCAGATGAACGCACTTCGGGCGAGGTCGCATAACAGTACCAAGTATGTGAAATCAGAAATATCAGAAATGAAATCATAATAGTCTATATAAAGGTGAGACATGTATGATAACCAAACTACACCATAATATATAAACAATATGTCAAGTCGTGACTCACGCCTCAAAGTCATTACTCAAGTATAACAACGGGTCTCACGCCCACAACATCAATCATGCCCGTGGAATACCTTCCTCACCGCAGCCTATGATATAATCACACCAAGAAGTACACATGAACACTAGGTCCCACCTGTCATAACAACCGCATTAACAATACTATACAACCAAACCACGGTCGACACGGCAAGCACGAAAGCCGACTACCGCTACTGGCGCCGTGTCACGAGCTAATCGCAAGTACGGGGCTATCTACTGTGTACCGCGTCGTCACGAGACTTCGCTACTACACCGAACGGGCAAGTGCGAGGCTAACTACCAGTACCAAGGCCGAATCACCACGACGGGCAAGTAAAAGCCGACCACCGCATACCAAGGCCGACCAAGAAACCTCACGAGAGCTAGTCCATGGAACAACAATCCTAATGGAACCATACCCGGCCACCCATCGCAAGATGTCCAAAAGGATACAACAAGACAACAATCACAACGGAAGCATACTGGGCCACCCATCGTGTCGCAGATGTCCAAAGCGATTAACAAAATAACACTCCTAATGGAAACATACCCGTGGGCCACCCATCGTGTCAGTATGTCCATCAATCAAGAATAACATGACCGGCCCTCCATCGAGAGACGCGGTAACATAAGGATACAACACTTGCACAGCAAGGCTATCACACGCAAAACACACGCAAGTCACACACAACTCAAGGTACTTTCATTTTATGCCAAGGTTCAGGTTTTAATCCCAAAGTACTACGTACGTTAAATTCTTTTTAGAAGATCCATTTCTTTTACAAAAGTCACCCGATACCCGTAGTATCAAAATAAAGTGACTAACATTTTAATTAAACCAAAACAACTTCCAGACTTTCCTTTTTAAACCAAATTAAGACAATACCATGCCTTCTTTTTAGACCAAAACACTTCTCCTTTTAAAGTCAAGTTACCATTTTAAAACCAATGATAAAACCATTCCTTTGTTTTCATAAAGTCGTTATAACTAACTTCCCATAAAGCTGTTATAACACTTTATGTTCTAAACCAAAACTCTTCCATTCCACAAGTCTCTTTTCTTTTAAAACAACAACAAGTATTCTTTTAAAACCCAAATAATGTACTCTTTTCAAAACAAGTAACCTATACTTAAAATCAAGTTACTTCTCTTTTTCCGAACACAAGTCGTTATAAGTCAAGTCTCTTATCTTTCAAGATCAAGTCTCTAACTTTCAAAATCAAGTCGCTTATAAGTCAAGTCTCTTATCTTTGAAGATCAAGTCTCTAACTTCTACAATCAATAAACCATTCTTTTACTCTACATAAAGTCGTTATAACTAACTTCCCATAAAACTATTATAACACCCTATGTTTTAAACCAACCAAAACACTTAACACGACGCTCACCGCATTTACATAGTTCACAACAATCATGCTAGAAAAGATAGGAAGAGGTTCACATACCTCGCGACGATTATCGATAATTAGCAAAACGCCCACAAGATCAGAATCTCGCTAGCCTTTTCCACTCTTCAAGTAATACGCTACTCGTGGTAATCGCAACCTATAAAGGCCACAAAACGCCTATCAACTCCTAGATCTCTTCGTAGAATATTCTAACCGCAAGATTCCTTATTCTACGTAAAAATTCGCAGCACCTCCCCGCTTATCACACAAATCTCCTCCTACCAAGGCCCGCTACTGTGCCAACAACTCCTGCGGATTACACGCTTAACCTGGACGTGTTCAATTCGCCATAATATACAACAAGTCTCATCAGAATACAAATTTCTATGTAAATACAAATAATTCTTTCAATACTCATTCTATATATAGTATACTCAACTATATATTACTACAACATGTAATTTCCAATTACAATAGGACAAGATTATTTACCTCGATAAGCCCAAAATTATCCAAGATTAAAGTCGATCCTGAGCAACGTTTAGCTCCAATTCCTTACGCTCCAACCCGCTCCAAGCAACCCTTAGAAGTTTCTAAACAACTTCTCTTACCACTTCAACCAAGCTTATGAAGATTTTGCTAGGGTTTCATTTTGCGACTTTTGGAAAAAGTAGTATTGCCGGGCTCCTAGTATTAAAACAACTTTGGAATACTACTAGGGATACTAGGCCAATGTATTTGGGATTATACAATAATACTCCAAGTATTCTCTACACAAGTGGGGGAGGGGGACGAAACTACTCAAGCGGAGGATATATTTTTGCCTTGGAAAGTCTTTGCCGATTTAATATTATGTCTTCAAGCTGCGGGTATTTATGTAAGAGTCAAGGGCTAAGATCAATATAAGTTGTATGGTCAAGATTGGGCCACGTGTGTGGGTCCCACCACACCACATGGCCAACGAATTCAATGCTGTTAGTGGCCATTTCGCCAAGCGACAAGTTAGCCACTGTCCTCCACTTCGCCAATCGCCACACGGGGTGACACGGTCGCCCCGATTCGGCCCAAAATATTTTGTCTTCCAAAATATCCAAAATACCAAAACCTCAAAACAAAGTTGGGTTCACAAAACCAGAATTTCTCCCGTGGGCCCCACGTGACCATTTCCGAAAATAAAATCCCAAAATTCTAATATAATCCAAGAAGTCCAAATACCAAATCTGGGAATCCAATTCCCATTAACGAACCTTTTTCTTCACAAAAACCGGAAACTTTTCCGTCGAAAAAAATCACATCTTCCTTTCTTTCCAAAATTTCTGTCGTATTCTCGTACGTACATCCTTACATACATACCCTGGAACTACGGGGTATAACACATATACTGTCATGAGTATCTATACTCGCATAATGAATACATGTCCATGGAATCATATCCACTGTCATGAGTATCTATACTTGCATCATGGATACATGTTCATGGAATCATATCTACTGTCATGAGTATCTATACCCGCATCATGGATACATGTCCATGGAATCATATATAACATTTCCGGCCCAATCGTGGGACTCGGCGAAGTGATGAAATAACACTTGCACGAATAGTTATTATGAGCAACCATATGCAATTTAAATCACCATTTAGACACTCTATATAATCTCTTTAAAGAGGACTTTCATTTTAGAAAAAGACCAAGGTACCAACATATCATGTACCAATCATATATAATGAACTTCACTTGTAAAATCAAAGGCACTTATTCTATCTTTTCTTTTAGAAAACCCAAGGTACTACCACATATTTCCTTTTGGAAAACACCAAGGCACTATCATATCATGTGTAACTCATTAACATGAACTTTCATTTTATAAAAAGAGTCATACCATGTATCATTATGGACTTGAACCCAAAAGTACTATGTATGTCCACCGTACATTCATTTTATAAAAACACCAAGGCACTAAACCTTGTAACCTCAAGGCACTTATCAAGACACTTATACTTTTCAAATCAAGTCACTATCACGTATAAAATCAAGACACTTCATATAATGTATAATAAAGGGTTCAATGGAATTACGTACGTCCATCGTACGCCATTTCACATAAATTGTTATACCCCGTAGTTCCAGAGTATGTATGTGAGGACGACGCACAGAACACGCATGCAATTTTGGAAAGAAAGAAATACGTGATTTTTCACTAAAAGTTTCCGGCTCATAAGGAAAAGTGTTCATTAACGGGAATTGATTCCGTGATTTGGTATTCGACTTCTTTGATTATATTAGAATTTTGGGATTTTATTTTCTAAATGGTCACGTGGGCCCACTGAGAAATTTACGCTTTGTGGCCCATTTTGTTTTTGAGATTTTCGGTATTTTGATATTTTCTAAGACGAATATTTTGACGAGTAAGCGGCGACACGTGTCACCCTCGAGTGGCCGCTGTCGACCGGAGGATGTTGTCTAGCCACTGGTCCTCGCCGAAACGGCCATGACACTGAGCTACTTCATGTGCGCGCGGGACCCACACACATGGCCCAATCTTGACCACACACTTGCATAGATCTCGACCTTAATTCCTCTATAAATATGTCACGACCACCCAAGCCCGCGATCGTGCTCCTACCCGCACCCTTACAGTACGCTGAGATAATCAATAACATACATGAAACTATAAAATAAAACAATGTATAAAACAACAAAGTTAGCCGATGTGGCTACCTCCCTCGACATAAATATATATAACCAAGCAGCTTGCCTCATTTCTTTACAAACCGACTCCACACATGTGACTACAAACCTCTAAGAGTTTTAACATAATAACCGCAAGGACAGGCCCCGCCATACCTCAATATACTGAATCTACTACCTCGGGAAATCAGATCAAGAGATAAGCTCTCCGAGCAAATGGAGCTTTTTCCCAAAATCGAACCGAGATCCTAAGAGCAAGGATCACCAACTCAGGCACCTAATACTCATGGCATGAACGCAGCCTGGCGGGTCGATAACAAAAATTTAATATGGAATAAGTAAGGTACAACAATTAAAACATATATGTATAAAAGCATGACAGGTAAGTGTAAAAGAAGTAACACTGAACCTACCATGTCATTACCATCTCGTGAACTTAGTCGTACCTTATTATCTTTTCCCAATTCTCAATAAAGTTATAGTCACTTTCTTACATACTTACTTTGGAAAATCATCACGTTCACTACCATATAACTTACTTACCTTACATAACCTACTTCGGCCCTTTACGGAGGGATACCTATACTGTCCGGCCCAATCTGGGACGCGATAAGGTCACATAGTCTGCCCATACAGGTATACTTCCCGGCCCATTTCTGGGACGATAATGTCATATAGTCTGCCTGCAGCGTATAACGCCTGCCCATTTCTGGGACGATAATGTCATATAGTCTGCCCATAAAGGTATACTGCCCGGCCCATTTCTGGGACGATAATGTCATATAGTCTGCCCATAAAGGTATACTGCCCGGCCCATTTCTGGGACGATAATGTCATATAGTCTGCCCATAAAGGTATACTGCCCGGCCCATTTTTGGGACGATAATGTCATATAGTCTGCCCATAAAGTTATATCGCCTACCATTTCTCGACGATAATGTCATATAGTCGCCCATAAAGGTATACCGCTCACCCATTTCGACGATATCGTTGTCACGACTAACCCGCCCGTGATCGTGCCTTACCTCGCACCCTAGTGATACAACATCAGAGAAAAACCAGCGGAAATAAAAACTTAAACATACAAATAGATATGGATCAAGATAAAAGATAATAGGCCAACCAAAACGGTTGCCTTTCTGCAAATATATATATATATGTATCGACATTTGAACAGTTAATATCCTTACAACCCTGCCCACAACAAGCATGCACTTAAGATTTTTACAACAACTATGACGACAGGCCCCACCATACCCCGAATGTACAAGAACCTGCTGCACTGTGGTAACATACCAAAGATAAGCCTCCAAGGAACTGAGCTTTCCAATACGCCAAAGGTGATCCTAAAAGCGGATCGACACCGATGTACTTCACTGCAGATGAACGCACTCGGCAAGGAGGTCAAGATAACAGTACCAAGTATGTGAAACCAAAATATCAGAATGAAATCATAATAGTCTATATAAAGCAGGAGACACGATGATGACCAAACTACAGCATCTACATATAAACAAGATATCAAGTCGTGACTCACGCCTCCAAATCATCACTCATGCCCGTGGAATTCCTTCCTCACCGCCAGTTCATGATATAACAACACCAAGGAGTATACATGAACACTGTGTCCCACCGTGTCATAAAACCGTGACGGCAAGTATAACTACCAGATCCGACCGCACTCAATAATAATGTACAACCATATCATGGCCGACACGCGGCAAGTGCAATAGCCTCCACCAGCCTCCCCGCGCCACGTAATGACGGGGGCAAGTGAATCGCTACGCACCAGATCACAACCGTAAGTCACGGCTCCATCCAAACACCGACTCGCTAAGACGACACGCGGCAAGGCACTAGCCTCCACCAGCCTCCTCGCGCCACGAGTTGACGGGGCGTGAATCGCTAAGCACCGTGATCACAACCGTAAGTCACGATACTTCGCCATAAATAACCATAATGGTCACATGTCCACGTAATCCATCATCTGCAGACATGCCCATGTAACAATAATAATGAAGATACCGCGGAATCTTCCGCCACCGCCAGACGCCCAAGTAAGTTCTCAACAAGTCAGCCGGCCCTCCATCGAGAGACGCGGTAGTATAGAAACACAATTCTTGCACAACAAAGACTATCACAATAAGCATAGGCAAGTTACACAACAACAAGCATAGGCAAGTTACACAACAACAAGCATAGGCAAGTTATACACAACTCAAGGTACTTTCATTTTATGTCAAAGTCCGGGTTTTAACCCTAAAGTACTACGACAAGTAAATTCTTTTTTAAAAGATCCATTTCTTTTATAAAGGTCACCCGATACCCGTAGTATAAAAATAGAGTGACTCATATTTTTAGGTAAACCAAAACACTTTCCTTTTCAACAACATTCTTTTCCCTAAAGTTCCAGTTTGCCTAATTTCAATTACACAGGTCTCTTTATTTTAGAAAAGTTTCATAGTTCATAGTCTTAATCACTTAAGAATATAATTCTCTTTTAAACAATTTGAGAAACATATGCCTTATATGTGAGTAGGTTATTCTTGTTCATAATCAATCTTATTAAGCAGCCATGATCTAGGAAATGTAATATCATTTTGTCTCATCTTAGCTTCTATGCAGATGGAGGTTTCTACTGGTTTTAATATCATTACTTATTTGTCAATACATTTTCCTTTATTAACGCTGCAGTGGTTTGTCGATACTCATTCTGATTTCCGAAATCAGTAAAACATTATTCCTTTTAAAAACCAAGTACTCATTACTCACGAATGAGGTTTCATACTTCTTAACAACTTTCATATCAATTCAATTAAGTTAAGTCTCTTATCTTATAAGATCAAGTCTCTTAACTTTTAAAAACAATAAACCATTCCTTTTATTACTCTTACGTCGTTATACCTAACTTCCCATAAAGCTAGTATAACTTTTAAAACCAAGCATTACTCTTCTTTCAAAAAGGTTTCTTAATTCTTTTGAAATACATCAAGATTCTTTATTATTCAGGCTTAAGTCAAAAGACATTGCCGTACAACTACGTTTCATAACATACGCACGCCTACCGCACTATATATATATTCTTTTAAAATATCATGCTCAAAGAGTATAGAAGAATCACATACCGCGACGATTATCGACTATAAGCAAAACGCCCACTACTATAACCCTACTAGCCTTGTCCACCTTCCAAGTAGTACATGCTACTCGCAGAACATTCAACCAATAAGGTTATAAGATCATCAGAATACAAATTCTATGTAAGTACTTAATCTTCTACTTTAATATTCTTCCGATGTGATTTCGCTTCAAGTCTTTTCTCGTAATATCCTTCTATTACGCTTCAATTCTCTTCTATGAATCTTATATTCATTTCAATACAACTACAAGATGTAATTCCCGCCATAATAGAAGGACGTGATTATTTACCTCGATGAGCCCAAAATTATCCAAGTTCAACGCCGATCCCGAGCAACGCTTTAGCTCCCATCATGGGTGCTCCAACCCGCTCCAAACAACCCTTAGAAGTTCTACGCAACTTCTACTTAACACTTCAACCGACTATGAAGGTTTTCCTTAGGGTTTCGTTTAGTGGCTAAATAATGGTATTTTTCGGGCCACACCAACTATCACAAAATATCCTACCTAACCAAGACCTCCCATTTCGTCCAAGCCGCCCACAATCACGCCCAATGTGAGGGTGACACATGTCACCCTCCAGTTGGTCCAAAATGTTTCGTCTCTCGGAAAAATCCGCAAAAAATATAAATGACATAGCCGGAATTTTCCCTTCGCAAGTCTTGTAAAACGTTTCGTCGAAAAACGATTCTTTTCGGTACTTGTGTACAATTTTCGAACCTTGCCAATCCTTAAGGCTTAAATTTTTATACGTACGCCCTCACGTACATACTCTGGAAATACGGGGTATAACATTCTCCCCTCCTTAGAAACATTCATCCCGAATGTTCCTTCTCAAGACGGATAACGATAAAGTTCCTCTAACAAGTTGCCAACGCCGCACCTGGCCACGAAATTACACACGTTCTCTTCCTTCCTTACTCGTCGTGCCCTTCTCGAACACTTGAACTCTTCTAGTAAACGTACCACACTTCAGTCATCGCTTCAGTTCCCAAAACTTTGGAGTCACCACTTCCAAACTTGGTCATCTTACTAGCCTCAATCTCCCTTAAGGCCATTCCCGACCTTCACGATCCGCTTCTGGTCGAACATATCCACGAACTCATACGATGGTCATCTAAACTTGGGCCTAGCACCCTCGTGACCCTACCACCGGCGACCACCCAGAGCTGACCCCACTCGAACAGCCGCTGGTTGGCCCGCAACACGGCCCCAACCCGACCCACTTAACGATCGCTTCTTTTTCCGATCCGAACAATCTTATTTATACAGTCATGAAAGCTACCACTTCCATTCTACACCACCCAAGGAATTTTTCCACAATTACCCCACGTATACTTATACATTCTGACAAAGATCACCCGCAAAAATCTTGTACTCAAGACGGCCTTACATCTAAGGTCTCAACTGTAATATTCTAAGGTTCATCATTTTCTCACCCCTGTGCTTACCCTTTTCACTAACTGTGTTTCTACATCACATTTTAGCACAAAGCTATCCGAACATAACACTAAACACATCATCATAACATCAATACATACAAAACTCTAGAGGGTTAAGGATATACCTGAAAATAGGCGGTTCAAAGGACCGCTAAAATCGAACTTCCACCGCGACTTACCGTGGGCTCGCCGGTAAGAACATCCCGCCTAGCTATGGAAGCGAAGAACCCGCAATCGATCTAGTAGTCCAGGTTATCCCACCGCATACCCGGTCGGACAGCCTTCTCAAGAATGGCCCCGCCGCCGCAAGTATCGCAACCTCCCAAACCAAGACGACATTCCCATGGGCTTTACCACAAAGTGCCACACCGAGATACGGTGGCCTCATCCGCGAGCACTTCTACTCCTCAAAATTGAAACTCGGGAGCCCGACCGCTTCCCGAATATTCAAAACGCCCCGACGACGCGTGGGACTACTGCATCGGGCGAGGCGCATAATCGCTCGCCACGAGCGGCGTCCGCATCGAAGTCACCAAAGGACCTCGCTGCTCGCCTCTTCGCCGATCTCGGCCATTCCGCCGATTTCTCCGCCTCACATCCAAGTGCATAAGCTCGCATGCGGCAATGTCCATGCCCACCAAGAGCTACACCAACAACTTTCGCTAGGTAATCATCGAGCCCTCAGAATATATCGGTGCACTGATCCTCCATACTAGCTACTAACGCGGGACGCATCGCCAATGAGTCGAACTCACATTATACTCCCGAACCGCACGCCTGCTCGCCGCAACACCAAAAATCATTTACCGAGCCCTCTCATCCGTGGAGGCAAGAAATGTGCAAGAAATGCCCGAACTCGCCCCATATACCGGAAGTGCATTATCTCCCGACAGCTCCCACGACCAAACTACCGATCATGCGTATCACGCAATGATGCGAACCTAGACCACCGACTCGTCTCCGATGCCTTGATCACTCTACGATCCGTCAGAATCGCCGGATGAACTCCTCGCGATCATCCTCGTGCCTCTACCCATAAAACTCGCGGTTACAACTCGTAAAATCCCGTAGCCTCAAACTATCTCGATCTAAAGTGAACCATCGTGCATCGAATCACTGCGCCCATCCTATCCTCAAGTCTAGCCACAACCCCGCCATTAATCGCCCACTTTGTAACCCATCTCTCTCGCCTGCATCATGGATCGAGGCTCAGTACCGTGGTCTCGTAGAGATCGCCACGCTTCTACTCGTAGCTCTCTCGCCGCTTTGCCCTTCCGGCCGCCTTGCGCGAGGCATAATCGGTAAAACGAAATACGCCAGAGGGTCCAACTTATCACACACTTTCTAAGGCACGATCTCGTAATGAGAAGAAATGGAAACTAATCCTAAATGTCTCGCAGCTCCTCTCGACATAGATGTGGTGCACAACACATCGATAATCAAGACTTACTAGACACGGTCAGACACTTTCCGAGGACTAATCGCCTGATACCACTTTTGTCACGACCAACCTGCCCGCGGATCGTGCCTTACTCCGCACCCTAGTGATACAACATCGTAGAAAACCATGGAAATAAAAACTTAAACATACAAATAGATATGGATCAAGATAAAAGATAATAGGCCAACCAAAACGGTTGCCTTTCTGCAAATATATATATATGTATCGACATTTGAACAAGCCATAATCCTTACAACCCCGCCTACAACAAAGGCTGCACTTCTAAGATTTTTACAACAACTATGACGGACAGTGGCCCCGCCATACCCCGAATGTACAAGAACCCATGCACTCGTGGTAACATACCAAAGATAAGCCTCCAAGGAACGGAGCTTCCCAATACGCTGAAAGGTGATCCTAAAAGCGGGATCGACACTGATGTACATCTACTCATGCAGATGAACGCACTCCAAGGAGGTCAAGATAACAGTACCAAGTATGTGAAATCAAAATATCAGAAATGAAATCATAATAGTCTATATAAAGCAGAGACATGTATGATGACCAAACTACAAGCATCTACATATAAACAAGAGATCAAGTCGTGACTCACGCCTCCAAATCATCACTGTGCCCGTGAATTCCTTCCTCACCGCCAGCCTATGATATAACAACACCAAGGAGTATACATGAACACTGTGTCCCACTCGTGTCATAAAACCGTGACGGCAAGTATAACTACCGATCCGACCAGAATAATAATATTGTACAACCATATCACGGTCGACACGTGCAAGTGCAATAGCCTCCACCGCCTCCTCCTCGCGCCACGAATGACGGGGCAAGTGAATCGGCCACGCACTGCATCACAACCGTAAGTCACGGCTCCATCCAAACACCGACTCGCGAAGTCGACACGCAAGTGCACTAGCCTCCACCAGCCTCCTCGCGCCACGAAATGACGGGGCAAGTGAATCGCTAAGCACCGCATCACAACCGTAAGTCACGATACTTCGCCATAAATAACCATAATGGTCACATGTTCACGTAATCCATCATCGTGTAGACATGCCCATGTAACAATAATAATGGAAGCATACCCGGAATCTTCCGTCACACGCCAGACGCCCAAGTAAGTTCTCAATAAGTCACCTACTCCATCGAGAGACGCGGTAGTATAGAAACACAATTCTTGCACAACAAAGACTATCACAATAAGCATAGGCAAGTTACACAACAACAAGCATAGGCAAGTTACACAACAACAAGCATAGGCAAGTTATACACAACTCAAGGTACTTTCATTTTATGTCAAAGTCCGGGTTTTAACCCTAAAGTACTACGTACGTTAAATTCTTTTTTAAAAGATCCATTTCTTTTATAAAGGTCACCCGATACCGTAGTATAAAAATAGAGTGACTCATATTTTTAGGTAAACCAAAACACTTTCCTTTTCAACAACATTCTTTTCCCTAAAGTTCCAGTTTGCCTAATTTCAATTACTCAAGTCTCTTTATTTTAGAAAAGTTTCATAGTTCATAGTCTTAATCACTTAAGAATATAATTCTCTTTTAAACAATTTGAGAAACATATGCCTTATATGTGAGTAGGTTATTCTTGTTCATAATCAATCTTATTAAGCAGCCATGATCTAGGAAATGTAATATCATTTTGTCTCATCTTAGCTTCTATGCAGATGGAGGTTTCTACTGGTTTTAATATCATTACTTATTTGTCAATACATTTTCCTTTATTAACGCTGCAGTGGTTTGTCGATACTCATTCTGATTTCCGAAATCAGTAAAACATTATTCCTTTTAAAAACCAAGTACTCATTACTCACGAATGAGGTTTCATACTTCTTAACAACTTTCATATCAATTCAATTAAGTTAAGTCTCTTATCTTATAAGATCAAGTCTCTTAACTTTTAAAAACAATAAACCATTCATTTTATTACTCTTACGTCGTTATACCTAACTTCCCATAAAGCTAGTATAACTTTTAAAACCAAGCATTACTCTTCTTTCAAAAAGTTTCTTAATTCTTTTGAAATACTTCAAGATTCTTTATTATTCAGGCTTAAGTCAAAAGACATTGTCGTACAACTACGTTCTGTTAACATACGTACGTCTACCGTACTATATATATATTCTTTTAAAATATCATGCTCAAGAGTATAGGAAGAATCACATACCTCGCGACGATTATCGACTATAAGCAAAATGCTCCACGGCTATAACCCGGCTAGCCTTGTCCACCTTCCAAGTAGTACATGCTACTCGCAGAACATTCAACCAATAAGGTTATAAGTTCATCAGAATACAAATTCTATGTAAGTACAATTTAATCTTCTACTTTAATATTCTTCTCGATGTGATTTCGCTCAAGTCTTTTCTCGTAATATCCTTCTATTACGCTTCAATTCTCTTCTATGAATCTTATATTCATTTCAATACAACTATGATGTAATTCCCGATTACAATAGAAGAACAGATTATTTACCTCGTGAGCCCAAAATTATCCAAGTTCAATGTCGATCCCGAGCAACGCTTAGCTCCTATCGGTGCTCCAACCCGCTCCAACAACCCTTAGAAGTTCTACGCAACTTCTACTTAACACTTCAACCGACTATGAAGGTTTTCCTTAGGTTTCGTTTAGTGGCTAAAGGAAGTATAATGGTATTTTCCCTTTTCCAGATAGAGGTAACCTTGGGAATACTACAAGGTATTTGGGCATTATAACAATACTTGGAGAAGTATTTCTATATCACAAAGGGGGGGGGGGTGTATTTCGACTAGCACAACTAGAGGTGGTTAGGCTCACCAGAACCACTAGGCAGGGGTACTCGCCAAGGGCCTCACAAGGAGGACTTTGGACGAGAACTCACCAAGAGGAGGGATTTTGCCTTAGAAATTATCAAGTGAGGATGAAGAAAGTCTTCAACTTAGAGGGGTATTTATAGGTCAAGCAAGGGCCAACCAATGGCCAAGATCAATCCAAGTGTTAGGCAAGTGTAAGGTGTAGATTAAGCCATGTGTACCTTATCCATCTACCATACCAACTATCACAAAATATCCTACCTAACCAAGACCTCCCATTTCGTCCAAGCCGCCCACAATCACGCCCAATGTGAGGGTGACACATGTCACCCTCCCGTTGGTCCAAAATGTTTCTCTCTAAAAATCCGCAAAAATATAAATGACATAGCCGAATTTTCCTTCGCAAGTCTTGTAAAATGTTTCATTCGAAACGATTCTTTTCGGTACTTGTGTACAATTTTCGAACCTTGCCAATCCTTAAGGCTTAAATTTTTATACGTACGCCCTCACGTACATACTCTGGAAATACGGGGTATAATAAATGTCATATAGTCTGCCCATAAAGGTATACTGCCCGGCCCATTTCTGGGACGATAATGTCATATAGTCTGCCCATAAAGGTATACTGCCCGGCCCATTTCTGGGACGATAATGTCATATAGTCTGCCCATAAAGGTATACTGCCCGGCCCATTTCTGGGATGATAATGTCATATAGTCTGCCCATAAAGGTATACTGCCTGGCCCATTTCTAGGACGATAATGTCATATAAAATCCGGGAATTTAACCCAACGTACTACGCACCTCTACTTCTTTAGAAGACTCTTTTTCAAATAAAACTTCCCAGATACTAACAACTATAGTATCAAGTCCTATCCACCTTTCAAGACAAGTCACAATACCTTTTTAGAAATACAATTACCGGCTTCTAAATCAAGTGACTTCTTTATTAAAAACCTTAAGCAATTGGTACCTTTAAAACAATTTGCCCTTCTTTATTTCAAATCATTTCCTTACTTACATTATTAGAGAAAACCATTCTCTTAACCTTCCATAAAGCCGTTATAACCAACTTCCCATAAAGCCGTTATAACCCTTTATGGTTTAGAACAACTCATTCCTTTTTTTATAACCAAGAGACTTCTACTTTTTGAACCCAAGTATTATATACTTTCAAATCAATTCTCTTAACTTTAAAAAAAAACAATTAGTCTCTTAACCTTTAGAACTCAAGTGACTCCTTTTATATAAAACCTTAGGCAATTAATGCCTTAAAATCAAGTTGCCTTTTTCCCTAAAATCAAGTCATTTATCTTTCCATAAAGCAAATATAACCAACTTCCCATAAAGTCGTTATATTCACTTTATACCTTAGCCAAAAATATAATTTCCTATCCAAGGGACTTATACGTTTAAAACGGAACAAGTATCACATACTTTAAAACTCTTCAAGTCCCTTAATCTTAATAAAACTTAAGACATCCTTTATTCTTTCAAAGAAGTGAGTTAATCTCCTAACTCACCCGACTTGGCTATTCATAAAACTAGTAAAGGATATCAAGGTGTTGTTCGTCTACCGTACTACATACGTGCAACTAGTCATGCTCAAAAGATAGGAAAAGTTCTACATAGAGTAAATCACACAACTACCTCTTAACTTCTAAGAGTAGAAGGAAACATGAAATGATACCACAGGTATATTCCATACATAGAATCATGCCAAAGGAAGGAAGAGGTTCACATACCTCGCGACGATTGTCGACAAGTAGCAAAATGCTCCAAAGTACTTCAACCTTGAGCTATTCCATTCTTCAAGTAGGATACGCTATACTTAGTACTTCAACCTATCATGGTCACAATACGTCCATTAACTTCTTACTTCAAACGTAGAATATTCTAAGTGCTATGTCGCCAAATTCTACGGAAAATCGGACAACACTTCCTTTGTTTCTACTTACTTTGCCACCTTTTTCAAGGCCGAATACAATAACCAAACACGCCACATTTAAGGTCCAAACAATGTAATCAACAATAGGGGATTAAACGCCTACTAGACGTGTAAAATTCCGCCCCACAATAGATAACAAACTAAAACAACTACTAGCCCATTTTCGGCCAACTTGAAGTACTACAACATCAATTCTTATCCAATTTCCATTTCAATCCAAGTTATTAGCCTAACATGATATCAAGTCGCAATTGATTATAACCACTATAATCCTCAAGTAAGCAACATGCGACGATTTCTAATAAACGACCAATTAGTAATCCAACTTCAAGTGGCTAATATAACATTTTGGATATAAGCTACAAGCAATCCATAATACTTATGAACTTCAACATATCAACTTCATGCTAGCAACACGTAAAGCTAACAACAACAATATATATATAATCTTGTAACACTAATAAGAGACAAGATTATACCTCAACGAATCTCAATCCAACTCCAAATCCGAAGTCGCTCCTTAGCAACTTAGAGACTCTTCAAGACACTTCAATCCGCTACTTGAGACCCTTAGAACCACACCAACAACTTTCCTTCAAACTTCCAATCCAAAACCTAGAAAGCAACTAGGTTTTCACTTTGCGACTAACCCGAAAACTATCTTTTTCCGAGATTTTTCTATTGAGATACACTTACAATACCCTCATGAACCTTGGTTTAAAGTGGGAAGATTATTGGACAAGAAACAAATGTTTTTCTTCTTCTTGAATGTTGAACCCGAGAGCACTCTTGCTCTTCCTTCAAGTTTTTGTGAAATTTTACTAAGTGTTAAGCTTGTCATACAACTACTAGTATTATATAGGAACATGGAGGGTCAAGATACAAACAAATGGGTGGTTTGGATGAGCTCTTATTTAAATATCAAGACTTTGTGGGTCCTTTGACTTAGTCAAATCTCTCAAGCTTCAAGTTGCAAGACTTGTCTTGCTAAAAAAGGTCCAATGACCCTTAAGCCCTTGCAAATTTCGTCCAAGGCATTTCTAAGGGGGGGTGACACGTGTCGCCCTCCCATTCGTCACAATAATTCGTTTTCCGATAATTCCATAATTCCGATAAATTTTTACAAGTCTCAAATCTTGACACTTATGAGTTCTTACGTACGTTCTTAAAACATGTCCTGCAAAAACGGGGTGTAACATTCTTCCCCCCTTAGAAACATTCGTCCCCGAATGTTCTTTCGGAGTCAAACTTATAATTAGCGACATAGTTCCCTTTCACAACCCCGACATACCAACAATGCCACACATGGCCCTAATACCTCGCACACGCATATCTGTCCATCATAAGCCCAAAAGAGAATATCTTTTCGTACTTCCAACTCCTTCTAACATATACATAGTCTCAATATAATCTGTTTATAAAACTTAAACATACCACAACTTTATCATGCATACAAGTTTCTAAAGGGGCCAAAGACATACCTGAAATCATATAGGCGGTTCAAAGGACCGCTAAAACTGGGAACTCCCACCACGACCTCTGCCACGGCCCGTCGGTGCCTGAACATCCTGCCTAGCTATTGAAGGCGAAGAACCCGCAACTGATCCAGTAGACGGTGTTGTCCCACCAGGACCCCCTCTATAAGGACACTCTCTTAACATATGGCCTAGACGACCACAAGAAAAACAAGCACCTGCACCGCGGCATACCCCTAATGTAACCTACCACATCGCGATTGAGGCACGTGGCCTCGATCGATCGGAACCCCATCTCCCCGAGGCTCAAGCTCTGTGAGACTGACCGCCCCCGCATTCCCGGGTTGTAAAACCTCCGCCGGAAAATCGGAGGAGCACTCGCCGGGCCGCAATGTAGACCTAGTTCGCCGCCGAGGCCGCCCGCCGAGAATCGCCCGAGACCGTTGTCTCGGCCTTGGCCGGGCTCGAGTCGATCTGATCCTCCCTCTCTCTATCCTCTATCCCCTGCGCATAGGCCTGCATCCGGGCGATGTCCATACCGGGCTGAAGAGCCACACCCAAGCATGCGGTAATCATATGACGGTCTAGCCCCATCACATAACGATGAACCCTATCTTCCATGTCAGCTACAATAGTACGCGCATATCTTGCCAAGGAGTCAAACTCCAAGCTATACTCCCTGATAGTCTTCCCGTTCTGCCTCAGGGTCAAGAATCTATCTACCCGGGATCTCTTCATCTCAGGAGGCAAAAAGTGATCCATGAAGGCCTCAGAAACTCCTCCCAAACAGCCGGAAGAGCATCATCACCTCTCGAAAGCAACCACGACTCAAACCATTCAACGCAATATCGCAGAATCCTGTAGGAGGTTAGCGTAATGCACTGCCTCGTGGCCCTAAGAACTCGCATGGTCCGTGTAGTCGCCGAATGAACTCCCGCGGATCCTCATCGCACTCAACCATAAAACTCGTGGATGACAACCCGTAAAATCCCTAATCCGCAAACCGGCTCCAGGGTGGTCGCCGCTCTGCTTGCCGCTCGACTACTATATCGGTCAATAACCGACCGCTTCCCGTAGTTCTATACTCGCACCGGCCGTGGAACCGAGGCTCGCACCGACCTCGAGCTACCGCCGCCTCGGCCTTCTATATCGGCGGGCGTGGCTGAACTCGCCGACCCGCCCACTACCTCAGGCATAGTCCGTGCCTGAGTCCGACTAACCCTCTGAGTACCGCTAGCAGCTCCCGCCGCTTACCCTTCGGGCCCCGGCCGCCTTCCGGGAGGCATAATCACATAAGAAGGGGGTCAGAGAGGATTCAACCTACTATGACAGCTCTACTGCACGATCTCGAAGAGAGAAGAATGGAAACCAATCCTAAATGTCTTGTAGCCTCCTGATTATAGATGTGGTGCACAACACACCGATAATCAAGACTCTACTAGATACGGTCTGTAGACACTTTCCGAGGACTAACTGCTTTGATACAACTTTTGTCACGACCCGATCCCGGGCCCGCGACTGGTGCCCTACCTGGGCACCCTTACAGGTACGTCAGAGATAATCAGCGGAACATACATGAAACTATAAAATAAAACAACAGAAGTAAAACAACAGGTTAGCCGATAGGGCTACCTCCCTGGACATAAATATATATAACCGAAGCAGTTGCCTCATTTCTTTACAAACTGACCCACAATATGTGACTACAGACCTCTAAGAGTTTTAACATAACAACTGTGGCGGGACAGGGCCCCGCCATACCCCTGAATATACTTGAATCTATTACCTCAGGGGAAACTGTACCAAGAGATATGTTATACCCCGTATTTCCAGAGTATGTACGTGAGGGCGTACGTATAAAAATTTAAGCCTTAAGATTTGGCAAGTTTCGAAATTTGTACACAAGTGCCGAAAAGAATCGTTTTTCGACGAAACGTTTTACAAGACTTGCGAAGGGAAAATTCCGGCTATGTCATTTATAATTTTTGCGGATTTTTCCGAGAGACGAAACATTTTGGACCAACGGGAGGGTGACATGCGTCACCCTCACATTGGAAGGAAGTATGCAATTGGACGAAAAAGAGGGCAATGGGTTAGGTAGGATATTTGTGCAAGTTGGTGTGGCAGATGGATAAGGTGCACTTGGCTTAATCCTAGCCCTACACTTGCCTAACACTTGGAAGAATCTTGGCCATTGGTTGGCAATTTCTTGACCTATAAATACCCCTCTAAGTTGATGAACTTCTTCATCCTAAAATCTTTTCCAAGTCTTGAAATCCCTCCCCCTTTTGTGAGTTGAGTTCGCCCAACCCCTCTTTTGAGAGCCTTGCCAGAGCCTCCCCTTGCCTAGTTGTCTCGTATAAATACCCCCCTTTTGTGGTATAGAAATACTCTCCAAGTATTGTTATAATGCCCAAATACTTTAGCCCATATACCTTGTAGTACTTTCCAAAGTTACCTCTATACGTAGAGTCCGGAATACTATTATACTTTCCTCACCACAAAAACGAAACCCTAAGGAAAACCTTCATAGTCGGTTGAAGTGTTAAGTAGAAGTTGCGTAGAACTTCTAAGGGTTGTTCGGAGCGGATTGGAGCACTCGGAGTAGGAGCTAAACGTTGCTCAGGAGCGACATTAAACTTGGATAATTTTTGGGCTCATCGAGGTAAATACTACTGTCCTTCTATTGTAATTGGGAATTACATACTGTAGTTGTATAGAAATGAATATAAGATTCATAGAAGAGAATTGAACTGTAATAGAAGGATATTACAGA
This sequence comes from Przewalskia tangutica, assembly GCA_029844215.1. NCBI lineage: Eukaryota > Viridiplantae > Streptophyta > Magnoliopsida > Solanales > Solanaceae > Przewalskia > Przewalskia tangutica. The sequence continues at coordinate 73,202,241 of CM056728.1, forward strand.
ATAGACTTGAACTGAATCACATCAGAAGAATAATTGAGTTAGAAGATAACTGTACTTACTTAGGACTGTATTTACAGTAGACTGATAACCTTTATTGGTTGAATGTTCTGCAAGTAGCATGTGCTACTTAGAAGGTGGACAAGGCTAGCCGGGTTATAGCCGTGGAGCGTTTTGCTTATAGTCGATAATCGTCGCGAGGTATGTGATTCTTCCTATACTCTTGAGCATGATATTTTAAAGAAATATATATAGTACGGTAGACGTACGTGTGTTAACAGAACGTAGTTGTACGGCAATGTCTTTTGACTTAAGCCTGAATAATAAGAACCTTGAATGTATTTCAAAGATATTAAAGAAACCCTTTTGAAAGAAGAGTACTTGGTTTTAAAAAGAGTTATACTAGCTTTATGGGGAGTTAGGTATAACGTCTTAAGAGAGGTAAAGAAAATGGTTTACTGATTTTTAGAAGTTAAGAGACTTGATCTTAAAAGATAAGAGACTTGACTTGAATGTATTAATATGAATTTTGTGTGAAACCTCATTCGTGAGTAATGAGTACTTGGTTTTTAAAAGGAATAATGTTTTACGGATTTCGGAAATCAGAATGAGTATCGAACAAACCATCAAGTCGCTAATAAAGGAAAATGTATTGAATAATGAAGTATTATTAAAACCAGTAGAAACCTCCATCTGCATAGAAGCTAAGATGAGACAAAATGATATTACATTTTCTAGATCATGGCTGCTTTAATAAATGGTTATAAACAAGAATAAACTGCTCACACCTATGGCATATGTTATTCAATTGTTTTAAAAGAGATTAAGACATTGAGCTATGAAACTTTTCTAAAATAAAAGAGACCTGAGTAATTGAAATTAGGCAAACTGGAACTCTAGGAAAAGAAGGCATTCTTTTGTCTTAAATTGGTTTAAAACATAAAGTGTTATAACAGCTTTATGGGAAGTTAGTTATAACGACTTTATGAAAACAAAAGAAGGGTTTCATCATTGGTTTTAATGTGGTAACTTGACTTTAAAAAGAGAAGTGTTTTGATCCAAAAAGAAGGCATGGTATTGCCTTAATTTGGTTTTAAAAAGGAAAGTATGGAAGTTGTTTTGGTTTATTTAAAAGATGTAAGTCACTCTATTTTATACTATGGGTATGGTGACTTTTATAAAAGGAATGGATCTCTTAAAAGGAATTTAACGTGACGTAGTACTTTAGGTTAAAACCGACTTTGTCATAAAATGAAAGTACTTTAAGTTGTGTGTAACTTGCCTATGTTTGCGTGTGATAGACTTGTTGTGCAAGGAATGTATTTCACTGACTATCGCGCTCATGGATGAACCGAAATGTATTTCACTGACTACCGCTCATGGGATGAACCGAATGTATTTTATCGACTACCGCGCTCACGGGATGAACCGAATGTATTTCACTCGACTACCGCGCTCATGGATGAACCGAATGTATTTCACTCGACTACCGCGTCACGGATGAACCGAATGTATTTCACTGACTATCGCGTTCACGGGATGAACCGAATGTATTCCATCCGACTACCGAGTTCATGAGACGAACCGAATGTATTCCACACGCTTTCTATACCGGGTCCATGAGATGGGCCGAGACATGTTAGACGATCACATGAATTGTACCTAGATCACGGCAGTGAGGAAGGAGTTCCACGCATGAGGATGACTTTGAGGCGTGAGTCCTCGACTTGACATGATCGCTTACGTTATGAATCGTAGTTTGGTTATCATACATGTCTCCCGCTTTATATAGATCGTTATGATTTCATTTACGATTTTACGCTTTCACATACTTGGTACTGTTGACCGACCTCCTTCGGCCGCTCGTGCCGCAGTAGAGGTACATCTACCGTCGATCCCCGCGCTAGGATCACACTTCAGCGTATTGGAAGCTCCGTTCCTTCGAGGCTTATCTTTTGGTATGTTACCGAGTCCAGAGGTTCTTGTACATTCTGTGGTATGGCGGGCCTCCCGCCATAGTTATTGTAAAAATCTTAGAGGTCCAGAGTAATCGTGGGCAAGGTTATAAGGATTGTAACTGTTCAAATGTCTATGTATATATATATGCTGAAAGGCAACCATTTTGGTTGGCCTGTTTTATTTCATCTTGATCCTTATCTATTTATATGTTTAAAGTTTTTATTTCCGCTGGTTTTCTCTGATGTTGTATCACTAGGGTGCCCGGTAGGCACTACCACGCCCGGTTCGGTCGTGACAAAAGTGGTATCGTGAGCGCTTAGTCCTCTGGAAAGTGTCTACGCATCGTGTCTAGTAGTCTTGATTATCGGTGTGTTGTGCACCACATCTATAATCGTGAGGCTATAGGACATTTAGGATTGGTTTCCATTCTTCTCATTCCGAGATCGTGCCTGTAGCCGTGTGATAAGTTGGACCCTCCGACGTATTCCTTCGCTTTTACCGCTATGCCTCGCGAAGGCAACCCCGCCCAGAGGGGCAAGGCAGCCGAGGAGTCGCTAGTGGGATACAGAGGAGTACGAGGCGCAGCCCGGCCAAGACTGAGACAAGCTTCCGACGGCGAAGTTTCGCGACGCCAAAGACCAAAGAGTTTAGAGTCGCAGCAGTGGGCCGAGACTACAAGACTGAGCCTCCACCCCACACCGGAGCAGATGAGATGGGGTACAAGGAGATGGCCCGCCATCGCCGGTCGTGGCGATATGAGATAGTGACGCAGCAGCCTCCCCAAAGAGTACCCATAGTTCACCCCGAGCGCATGCTTGAGACTACGGGATTTTCTGAGATGTAACCCGCCAGAGTTTTATGGGTCGAGGCCTGAGGATGATCCGCAGGAGTTCATCCGGCAGTTACAGCGGGTCATGAGAGTGATCAAGGCATCGGAGACCGAGTCAGTGGTCCTAGGTTCGCATCGGCTGCGTGATACCGCAGTCGACTGGTTTGATTCGTGGGAACTGTCCCGGGGAGAGAATGCACTTCCAGCTTTATGGGACGAGTTCTCAAAGGCATTTCTTGCACACTTCTTGCCTCCACAGATGAGGAGGGCTCGGGCCGACAGATTTTTGACGTTGAGGCAGGACGGGCGGACGGTTAGAGAGTACAATGTGGAGTTCGACTCATTATCTCGGTATGTCCCAGAGTAGCCGATATGGAGGACAGAGTACACCGCCACGCCACCGGCTAGATGATTACTTGGCGAGGCTTGTACGGTGTAGCTCTTCACCGCATGGACATTGCCCGCATGCAAGCTCATGCACTAGGATGTGAGGCACGAGAGGTCGACTAATGACCGAGATCGCAGAAGAGGGCCAGGCAGTGGTCCTTTGGTAACTTTCGAGGCGGACCGCCTCGCAGAAGTTAGTTATGTACCTCCGCCAAGATGCAGTGGTCCTCCACGCCTTCGTGACGCTCGGTATTCGAGCCGGTCGAGCTCCGTGGCTTCGTTCACAGTATACGTGAGTTCTAGCCAGGATTCATGTCCCCTCGTGCACGATGTGCGCACGCCATCCCGGGAATGTCGCTTTTTTCGCGGTGCTTGTTTCACTGCGGCCGTCGGGCCATGTGGACGAGATCAGGCTTATAGAGGGGTACCGGCAGCGCGCAGCCACCGGATCGATGGCGTGTTCATCGCTTTCTCTATGCACTGCAGGCGTGCCTATGATTAGAGTGAAGCGGTAGATACAGGTATATCCTTAACCCTCTAGAGTTTTGCATACGTTATGCAATGATTATATGTTGTGTACTATGTACAAGATTTTGCAAGTGATCTTTGTCAGAATGTATAAGTATACGTGGAGTGATGGTGGGAAAAATTCCTTGGGTAGTGTAAAATGGAAGTGGTAGCTTTCATGACCTGTATAGGTAAGATTGTTCCGGATCGGGAAACAAGAGCTTGATGCGTTAAGTGGGTCGGGTTGGGGCCATGTTGCGGGACAACCCGCGGCCTGTTTCGAGGTGGGGTCAGCTCTGGGTGGTCCCGCATGGTGGTAGGGTCACGAGGGTGCTAGGCCCAAGTTTAGATGACCATCGTATGAGTTCGTGGGTATGTTCGACCAGAAGTAGATCGTGAAGGCCGGGAATGGCCTTAAGGGAGATTGAGGCTAGTAAGATGACCAAGTTTGGAGGTGGTGACTCCAAAGTTTTGGGAAACTGAAGTGATGACTGAAGTGTGGTACGTATACTAGAAGAGTTCAAGTGTTCGAGAAGGGCACGACGAGTGAGGAAGGAAGAGAATGTGTGTTATTTCATGGCCAGGTGTGGCGTGGGCAACTTGTTAGAAGAACTTCATCGTTATCCGTCTTGAGAAGGAACATTCGGGATGAATGTTTCTAAGGAGGGGAGAATGTTATACCCCGTATTTCCAGAGTATGTACGTGAGGGCGTACGTATAAAAATTTAAGCCTTAAGATTTGGCAAGTTTCGAAATTTGTACACAAGTGCCGAAAAGAATCGTTTTTCGACGAAACGTTTTACAAGACTTGCGAAGGGAAAATTCCGGCTATGTCATTTATAATTTTTGCGTATTTTTCCGAGAGACGAAACATTTTGGACCAACGGGAGGGTGACATGTGTCACCCTCACATTGGAAGGAAGTGGGCGGCAATTGGACGAAAATGAGGGCATTGGGTTAGGTAGGATATTTGTGCAAGTTGGTGTGGTAGATGGATAAGGTGCACTTGGCTTAATCCTATCCCTACACTTGCCTAACACTTGGAAGAATCTTGGCCATTGGTTGGCCATTTCTTGACCTATAAATACCCCTCTAAGTTGATGAACTTCTTCATCCTAAAATCTTTTCCAAGTCTTGAAATCCCTCCCCTTTTGTGAGTTGAGTTCGCCCAACCCCCTCTTTTGAGAGCCTTGGCCGAGAGCCTCCCTCGCCTAGTTGTCTCGTATAAATACCCCCTTTTGTGGTATAGAAATACTCTTCAAGTATTGTTATAATGCCCAAATACTTTAGCCCATATACCTTGTAGTACTTTCCAAAGTTACTCTATAATGAGTCCGAAATACTATTATACTTTCCTCACTACAAAAACGAAACCCCAAGGAAAACCTTCATAGTCGGTTGAAGTGTTAAGTAGAAGTTGCGTAGAACTTCTAAGGGTTGTTCTGAGCGGATTGGAGCACTCTGAGTAGAGCTAAACGTTGCTCGTGAGCGACATTAAACTTGGATAATTTTGGGCTCATCGAGGTAAATACTATCGCCCTTCTATTGTAATTGGGAATTACATACGTAGTTGTATAGAAATGAATATAAGATTCATAGAAGAGAATTGAACTGTAATAGAAGGATATTACGTAATAGACTTGAACCAATCACATCGTAAGAATAATTGAGTTAGAAGATAATCAGATTTACTTAGATCAGATTTACAAAGAGATCGATAACCTTTATTGGTTGAATGTTCTGCAAGTAGCATGTGCTACTTAGAAGGTGGACAAGGCTAGCCGGGTTATAGACGTGGAGCGTTTTGCTTATAGTCGATAATCGTCGCGAGGTATGTGATTCTTCCTATATTCTTGAGCATGATATTTTAAAGAAATATATATAGTACGGTAGACGTACGTGTGTTAACAGAACGTAGTTGTACGGCAATGTCTTTTGACTTAAGCCTGAATAATAAGAACCTTGAATGTATTTCAAAGATATTAAAGAAACCCTTTTGAAAGAAGAGTACTTGGTTTTAAAAAGAGTTATACTAGCTTTATGGGGAGTTAGGTATAACGTCTTAAGAGAGGTAAAGAAAATGGTTTACTGATTTTTAGAAGTTAAGAGACTTGATCTTAAAAGATAAGAGACTTGACTTGAATGTATTAATATGAATTTTGTGTGAAACCTCATTCGTGAGTAATGAGTACTTGGTTTTTAAAAGGAATAATGTTTTACTGATTTCGGAAATCAGAATGAGTATCGAACAAACCACTGCAGCGCTAATAAAGGAAAATGTATTGAATAATGAAGTATTATTAAAACCAGTAGAAACCTCCATCTGCATAGAAGCTAAGATGAGACAAAATGATATTACATTTTCTAGATCATGGCTGCTTTAATAAATGGTTATAAACAAGAATAAACTGCTCACACCTATGGCATATGTTATTCAATTGTTTTAAAAGAGATTAAGACATTGAGCTATGAAACTTTTCTAAAATAAAGGAGACCTGAGTAATTGAAATTAGGCAAACTGGAACTCTAGGGAAAAGAAGGCATTCTTTTGTCTTAAATTGGTTTAAAACATAAAGTGTTATAACAGCTTTATGGGAAGTTAGTTATAACGACTTTATGAAAACAAAAGAAGGGTTTCATCATTGGTTTTAATGTGGTAACTTGACTTTAAAAAGAGAAGTGTTTTGATCCAAAAAGAAGGCATGGTATTGCCTTAATTTGGTTTTAAAAAGGAAAGTATGGAAGTTGTTTTGGTTTACTTAAAAGATGTAAGTCACTCTATTTTATACTATGGGTATTGGGTGACTTTTATAAAAGGAATGGATCTCTTAAAAGGAATTTAATGTACGTAGTACTTTAGGGTTAAAACCCGGACTTTGTCATAAAATGAAAGTACTTTAAGTTGTGTGTAACTTGCCTATGTTTGCGTGTGATAGACTTGTTGTGCAAGGAATGTATTTCACTCGACTACCGCGCGTTCATGGGATGAACCGAATGTATTTCACTGACTACCGCTCATGGATGAACCGAATGTATTTCACTCGACTACCGCGTTCATGGATGAACCGGAATGTATTTCACTCGACTACCGCGTTCATGGATGAACCGAATGTATTTCACTCATTACCGCGTTCACGGATGAACCGAATGTATTTCACTCATCATCGTGATTCATGGATGAACCGAATGTATTTCACTCGACTACCGCGTTCATTGGATGAACCGAATGTATTTCACTCGATCACCGCGTCATGGATGAACCGAATGTATTTCACTCGACTACGCGTTCACGGGATGAACCGAATGTATTTCACTGACTACCGCGTCATGGATGAACCGAATGTATTTCACTGACTACCGCGTTCATGGATGAACCGAATGTATTTCACTCGACTACCGCGTTCACGGATGAACCGGGAATGTATTTCACTCACCATCGCGTTCACGGGATGAACCGAATGTATTCCATCCGACTACCGAAGTTCATGAGATGAACCGAATGTATTCCACACGCTTTCTATCGGGTCCATGAGATGGGCCGAAACATGTTAGACGTATCACATGAATTGTACCTAGACTGCCGGCAGTGAGGAAGGAGTTCCACGGGCATGAGGGATGACTTTGAGGGCGTGAGTCCCCGACGGATCGCTTACGTTATGAATCGTAGTTTGGTTATCATACATGTCTCTCGCTTTATATAGATCGTTATGATTTCATTTACTGATATTTTACGATTTCACATACTTGGTACTGTTGCATCGACCTCCTTCGGGGCTGCGTCATGCCGCAGTAGAGGTACATCTACCGCCGATCCCCGCGTTTAGGATCACACTTCACAGTATTGGAAGCTCCGTTCCTTCTGAGGCTTATCTTTTGGTATGTTACCCGAGTCCAGAGGTTCTTGTACATTCTGTGGTATGGCGGGCCCTGTCCCGTCATAGTTGTTGTAAAAATCTTAGAGGTCTGAGTAATCAGGCGGTGGTTGTAAGGATTGTAACTGTTCAAATGTCTATGTATATATATATGCTGAAAGGCAACCGTTTTGGTTGGCCTGTTTTCGTTCATCTTGATCCATATCTATTTATATGTTTAAAGTTTTTATTTCCGCTGGTTTTCTCTGATGTTGTATCACTAGGGTGCCCGGGGTAAGGCACGACCACGGCCCGGTTCGGTCGTGACAAGATAAGCCTCCGGAGCAAATGGAGCTTTTTCCCAAAAACTGAACCGAGATCCTAAGAGCAAGGATCACCAACCTGTGCACCTAATACCTGTGGGCATGAACGCAGCCCCCCGAAGGGGGTCAGTACAACAGGTACCGAATATGGAACGGAAGTAAGGTACAACAATTAAAACATATCTGTATAAAAGCATGACAGAGGTAAGTGTAAAAGAAGTAAATACCTGAACCTACCATGTCATTACCATCTCGTGAACTTAGTCGTACCTTATTATCTTTTCCCAATTCTCAATAAAGTTATAGTCACTTTCTTACATACTTACTTTGGAAAATCATCACGTTCACTACCATATAACTTACTTACCTTACATAACCTACTTCGGCCCTTTACGGAGGGACGCCTATACTGTCCGACCCAATCTGGGACGCGATAAGGTCACATAGTCTGCCCTTACATGTATACTGCCCGGCCCATTTATGGGACGATAATGTCATATAGTCCGCCTGCAAGGTATCGCCTGCCCATTTCTCGACGATAATGTCATATAGTCCGCCCATAAAGGTATACCGCCTGCCCATTTCTCGACGATAATGTCATATAGTCCGCCCATAAAGGTATATTGCCCGCCCATTTCTCGGACGATAATGTCATATAGTTCGCCCATAAAGGTATACCGCCCGCCCATTTTCGTACGATAATGTCATATAGTCCGCCCATAAAGGTATATCGCCTGCCCATTTCGGGACGATAATGTCATATAGTTCGCCCATAAAGGTATATCGCCGCTCATTTCTGGGACGATAATGTCATATAGTCTGCCCATAAAGGTATACTGCCCGGCCCATTTCTGGGACGATAATGTCATATAGTCTGCCCGTAAAGGTATACTGCCCGGCCCATCTCTGGGACGATAATGTCATATAGTCTGCCCGTAAAGGTATACTGCCCGGCCCATTTCTGGGACGATAATGTCATATAGTCTGCCCGTAAAGGTATACTGCCCGGCCCATTTCTGGGACGATAATGTCATATAGTCTGCCCGTAAAGGTATACTGCCCGGCCCATTTCTGGGACGATAATGTCATATAAAATCCGGGAATTTAACCCAACGTACTACGCACCTCTACTTCTTTAGAAAGACTCTTTTTCAAATAAAACTTCCCAGATACTAACAACTATAGTATCAAGTCCTATCCACCTTTCAAGACAAGTCACAATACCTTTTTAGAAATACAATTACCGGCTTCTAAATCAAGTGACTTCTTTATTAAAAACCTTAAGCAATTGGTACCTTTAAAACAATTTGCCCTTCTTTATTTCAAATCATTTCTTTGCTTACATTATTAGAGAAAACCATTCTCTTAACCTTCCATAAAGCCGTTATAACCAACTTCCCATAAAGCCGTTATAACCCTTTATGGTTTAGAACAACTCATTCCTTTTTTTATAACCAAGAGACTTCTACTTTTTGAACCCAAGTATTATATACTTTCAAATCAATTCTCTTAACTTTCAAAAAAAAACAATTAGTCTCTTAACCTTTAGAACTCAAGTGACTCCTTTTATATAAAACCTTAGGCAATTAATGCCTTAAAATCAAGTTGCCTTTTCCTCTAAAATCAAGTCATTTATCTTTCCATAAAGCAAATATAACCAACTTCCCATAAAGTCGTTATATTCACTTTATACCTTAGCCAAAAATATAATTTCCTATCCAAGGGACTTATACGTTTAAAACGGAACAAGTATCACATACTTTAAAACTCTTCAAGTCCCTTAATCTTAATAAAACTTAAGACATCCTTTATTCTTTCAAAGAAGTGAGTTAATCTCCTAACTCACCCGACTTGGCTATTCATAAAACTAGTAAAGGATATCAAGGTGTTGTTCGTCTACCGTACTACATACGTGCAACTAGTCATGCTCAAAAGATAGGAAAAGTTCTACATAGAGTAAATCACACAACTACCTCTTAACTTCTAAGAGTAGAAGGAAACATGAAATGATACCACAGGTATATTCCATACATAGAATCATGCCAAAGGAAGGAAGAGGTTCACATACCTCGCGACGATTGTCGACAAGTAGCAAAATGCTCCAAAGTACTTCAACCTTGAGCTATTCCATTCTTCAAGTAGGATACGCTATACTTAGTACTTCAACCTATCATGGTCACAATACGTCCATTAACTTCTTACTTCAAACGTAGAATATTCTAAGTGCTATGTCGCCAAATTCTACGGAAAATCGGACAGCACTTCCTTTGTTTCTACTTACTTTGCCACTTTTTTCAAGGACGAATACAATAACCAAACACGCCACATTTAAGGCCCAAACAATGTAATCAACAATAGGGGATTACACGCCTACTAGACGTGTAAAATTCCGCCCCACAATAGATAACAAACTAAAACAACTACTAGCCCATTTTCGGCCAACTTGAAGTACTACAACATCAATTCTTATCCAATTTCCATTTCAATCCAAGTTATTAGCCTAACATGATATCAAGTCGCAATTGATTATAACCAATTAGTAATCCAACTTCAAGTGGCTAATATAACATTTCGGATATAAGCTACATGCAATCCATAATACTTATGAACTTCAACATATCAACTTCATGCTAGCAACACGTAAAGCTAACAACAACAATATATATATAATCTTGTAACACTAATAAGAGACAAGATTATACCTCAACGAATCTCAATCCAACTCCAAATCCGAAGTCGCTCCTTAGCAACTTAGAGACTCTTCAAGACACTTCAATCCTCTACTTGAGACCCTTAGAACCACACCAACAACTTTCCTTCAAACTTCCAATCCAAAACCTAGAAAGCAACTAGGTTTTCACTTTGCGACTAACCCGAAAACTATCTTTTTCCGAGATTTTTCTATTGAGATACACTTATAATACCCTCATGAACCTTGGTTTAAAGTGGGAAGATTATTGGACAAGAAACAAATTTTTTTCTTCTTCTTGAATGTTGAACCCGAGAGCGCTCTTGCTCTTCCTTCAAGTTTTTGTGAAATTTTACTAAGTGTTAAGCTTGTCATACAACTACTAGTATTATATAGGAACATGGAGGGTCAAGATACAAACAAATGGGTGGTTTGGATGAGCTCTTATTTAAATATCAAGACTTTGTGGGTCCTTTGACTTAGTCAAATCTCTCAAGCTTCAAGTTGCAAGACTTGTCTTGCTAACAAAGGTCCAATGACCCTTAAGCCCTTGCAAATTTCGTCCAAGGCATTTCTAAGGGGGGTGACACGTGTCTCCCTCCCATTCGTCACAATAATTCGTTTTCCGATAATTCCATAATTCCGATAAATTTTTACAAGTCTCAAATCTTGACACTTATGAGTTCTTACGTACGTTCTTAAAACATGTCCTGCAAAAACGGGGTGTAACATTACCCCCTTAATGCTAGACTTATTCTTCATCCACACTTAAGCTTTCCAAGGCAAAATATCCCCTCCCTTTGTAGTTGATTTCGTCCACCTCCCCCACTTGTGTAGAAAATACTTCAAGTATTGTAGTATAATTCCAAATACCTTAGCCTAGTATCTCTAGTTGTATTCCAAAGTTATTTCAATACTAGGAGCCCGGAAATACCACTTTATTCCAATAGTCGTAAAATGAAACCCTAGAAAAATCTTCATAGCTTGGTTGAAGTATTTAGAGAAGTTGTTTAGAAACTTCTAAGGGTCGCTTGGAGCGGGTTGAAGCGTAAGGAATTGGAGCTAAACGTTGCTCAGGATCGACTTATAATCTTGGATAATTTTGGGCTTATCGAGGTAATGATCTATGTCCCCCTATTGTAATTGGATATTACATATTGTAGTAGTTTATAATTGAGTATAAGATATATTGGAAGGATGATTATAAAGGATTGAACTATATTTACATTGGACTGTATTTACAGTAGACTTGTGTAGTATTACTGTGAAGGTAATTGAACACGCCCTTAGACGTGTAATCCTCGAGTTGTTGGCTTGGTAGCAGCCTGTTAGGGAGGTTATTTATGTGATTGCGGGGAGGTCTGCCAATTTTCCGTAGAATAAGGAATTGTTTACTTAGAATATGCTACGAAGAGAACTAGAAGTTGATAGATGTATTGTGGATATTATAGGTGGATCTTCTGCGCACGACATACTCGACTTGGCTTGTGGATTAAGCCGAAGAGGTATGTGATTCTTCCTATACTCTTGAGCATGATTGTTGTGAACTATATAGTACGATAGACGTACGTGTGTGAAATGAATTTTGTTTGTTTAAAACATAAAGTGTTATAATGGCTTTATGGGAAGTTAGTTATAACGACTTTATGAAGATAAAAGAAAGATTTGATTTTGAAAACTAAACGACTTGATTTCGGAAAGGAGAAGTAACTTGATTTAAGTATAGGTTACTTGTTTTGAAAAGAGTTAGTTATTTGGGTTTTAAAGAGTATACTTGATGTTGTTTTAAAAGAAAAGCACTTGGTTTAAAAAGTATAGAGTACTTAATTTTAAAAGTCTTGTAAAGATTTTTACAAAGGTGAAGTAATTTGGTTTGAAAAGAAAACGTGTTTTTGATACTACGAGTATTAACATCGTGTGGCTTTTTCATAAAAAGAGGTCTTTCTGAAAGAATGAAAGTATGTAGTATTTTGGGGTTGAAACCCGGATCATTGATATAAAATGAAAGTACATTGAACTTGCCTATGCTTGTTGTGTTAACCTTTGTTGTGCAAATGTTTTGATTTTGTGCTAAGGTGTCTCTCGGGGAGGGTCGGCTATCTGATTGATTGCTTGGACATACTGACACGTTGGATGGTCCACGAGTATGCGTTCACTTTGAGTATTATTTGGTTATTTCTTTTGGACATACTGACACGTTGGATGGTCCACGAGTATGCGTCCACTTTGAGTATTATCTTGTTATTTCCTTTGGACATACTGACACGATGGGTGGCCCACGGGTATGCATCCAGTAGGATGGTTTCATGGCCATGCTTATACCGAGGTAAGATGCCGGGGCATGCGGTCATTGTGAGGTTTATGCTATTAGTCCATGGACCGCTAATCCATGAAGCTTGCCGCGGTGACGAGCGATCACGGGCTTGATTTGTACATGTGGTTACAGGCACACTTGAGATACTTGTCCTGGTCATTTCTCGTGTATCGGGCGTTCGTAGATAGCTTAAGATATTTGCCTCGGTCATATCTCGTGAGACGGTAGGCTAGGTACGTTAGCTTAAGATACTTGCCTCGCCAGTGCGCGTGGCTAGCTGGATCGTAGCTTCCGTAGCTGCCCGTGAAGCGGATATGACTAGCTTTTGACCGTAGTTGGCTATTCTACTTGCCCGATCGGTTTGATGACGACGCAGCAGATCTAGTGTTCAGTTTACATACGGGTGTTGTTTTACATCATGTACCGCCAGCGATGAGAATGAGTTCCACGCATGATTGATATTATGGGCGAGACCCATAGTTATGCGCTGGTGATTATTCGGGATATGCGCCCCTTACTTGACATAATCAAGCATTTATCGCAAAATGGTTTTATAAAATGATGAAATGTGATTTCATTACGATTTTCGCCACATACTTGGTACTGTTGATCGACTTCTTCGGGACCGCGCTCACGCCGCAGTGCAGGTACACCAGCTTGTTGATCCTCGCCATAGATCGCAGTCATTGGGAAGCTCCGCTTCTCCGAGGCTTATCTTTTGGTATAGTCCCCGTCATTGTAGATACTTGTACATCTGGTAGATGCGGGCCCCGTCCCGCCATAGTTGTTGTTACATTCTTAGAGGTCCGTAGTATCGCTGGCGTGGTTTGTAAAGGATTTTAACTGTTCGGTTTTATGTATATATATGAAGGCGACCGTTTTGGTTGGCCTGTTTTCTTATGTTGTCTCTGGTTTCCTGTTTTAATTTTATTCCCGCTGATTTTCTCTGATGTCGTTATCACTAGGGTGCCCGTAAGTCAATACCGCGGCCCGAGATCGGTCGTGACAAAAGTGGTATCGTGAGCGCTTAATCCTGAAAGTGTCTACTGCACCGTATCTAGTAGTGTCTTGATTATCGGCGTGTTGTGCACCACACCTATAATCAGGAGTCTATGGGATATCTAGGATTGGTTTCTATTTCTTCTCACTCTGAGATCATGCCTTAGAGCTGTGTTGTAAGTTGGACTCCTTCTGACGTATTCTTTTTACCAGTTATGCCTCCACGCAAGGAAACCAGGGCCCAGAAGGGCAAGGCGGCAGAGGAGTCATGAGTAGAAAGCGAGCCGGCCAGAGACCACTTGTACTGAGCCTCCACCCCACACCGAGCAGAGGAGATGGGTTACAAGGAGATGACCCGCCATTAGCCAGATCGTGGCTGACATGAGATAGGCGACGCAGCAGCCTAGTTCCTGTAGCACCCATAGTTCATCCCAGATCGGATAGTTTGAGACTACGGGACTTTTTGAGCTGCAGCCCACCTGAGTTCTACGGGTCGAGGCCTGAGGATGATCCGCAGGAGTTCATCCGAAGCCATTCGGATCGCGAGAGTGATCAAGGCTTCGAGACCGAGTCGGTGGTCTTAGGTTCGACGGCCGCATGATACCGCAATGATCGGTTTGATTCGTGGGAGCTGTCCCGGGGGGATCATGCGCCTCCAGCTGTGTGGGACGAGTTCTCGGAGGCATTTCTCAGCCATTTCTTGCCTCCGCAGATGAGGAGAGCATGGGCCGACATATTTCTGATGCTGAGACAGAGAGGGTGTACGGTTCGGGAGTACAACGTGAAGTTCGACTCGTTGGCTCGATATGTCCCTGCGTTTGTGGCAGATATGGAGGACAGAGTGCACCGCTACGTCACGGGGCTCGATGACTACTTGGAAGAGGCTTTCTCGGGTGTAGCTCTTCAGCCGGGCATGGACATTGCCCGCATGCAGGCTTATGCACTTGGGTGTGAGGAACGGAGAGGCCGACGGATTGACCAATACCAGCAGAAGAAGGCCAGGACGGCAGGGTCCTTTGGTAACTTTCGAGGCGGACCGCCTCAGCAGCAGACTAGTTATGCGCCTCCGCCAGTACAGAGTGGTCCTCTACAGTCTTCAGGAGCAGGTCAGGGCTCCAAGGGTTCAGGTTTTCAGGGGAGTGGGAGTGTTGGCCGGATGAAGCCACCCCAACCTCGGTGTGGCCAGTGTGGTAAACCCCATGCGGGGGAGTGTCACGGTATTCAGAAGACTTGTTTTACATGCGGCCAGCAGGGCCATTTTGCGAGAAATTGTCCGACCAGAAGTAGCGCGGATGTAGAGACTCGGCCTTCGGGATCTGTTGCGGGTTCTTCGCCTTCGATAGTTAGGCAGGGTGTTCATACACCGGCAGGCCTTGGCAGGGGTCGTGATGGAAGTTCCCAGTTCTAGCGGTCCTTGGAACCGCCTATTTGATTTCAGGTATATCCTTAACCCTCTAGAGATTTGTATGTGTGATAAGATGAGTATATGTTAAGTGTTATGTTCAGATAGCATTGTGTTAATTGTGATTTAGAGAGCATGATTAGTTGAAGAGGTAAGTTTGGGGGCTGGGGAATTGTGAGCCTTAGAATATTATACGTGGAGACTTTAGATGCGAGGCCGTCGTGAGTAAAAGATTTTTGTTTACGATTAACCTTTGTCAGAGTGCATAATATACGTGGGGTATAATTGTGTGATAAGTCCCTGAGTGGTGTGATTTTTTAAGAGGGTAGTTGAGCTAAGAAGACCACTAGGTTTTCGTGACTTGATTAGTGAGATTGTTCCGGATCGGGGAACAAGAGCTTGGCGCGAAATGGGTCGGGTTGAGGCGAGGTCGCGGGTCAACCCGCAGCCCGGTTTGGGGTGGGGTCAATTTGTGGTGGTCCCGCTTTATGATAGGGTCACGAGGGTGCTAGGCCCAAGTCTAGGTAGACATCTTACGGGTTCGTGGATGCGTTCTACCAGAATCGGATCGTGAAGGCCGGGGATGGCCTTAAAGTAAATTGAAGCTAGTGGGAGCTTTTGTGAGATTAGAAATGATTCCTCGTTGGCTTGGATTTGAGTTTTGCGCACCTGTTATATTCTGGCCATTGGTGGCATGATCGGTTTTGTATGTATAGTAGTGGAGACTGTACCGGCGCAAGTACGTTTGGAGACTTAGAAGGAACATTCGGGACGAATGTTTCTAAGGGGGGAAGAATGTTATACCCCGTAGTTCCAGGGTATGTATGTGAGGACGTACGTACGAGAATACGACAGTAATTTTGGAAAGAAAGAAATATGTGATTTTTCGACGGAAAAGTTTCCGGGTTTTGTGAAGGAAAAAGGTTCGTTAATGGGAATTGGATTCCCAGATTTGGTATTTGGACTTCTTGGATTATATTAGAATTTTGGGATTTTATTTTCGGAAATGGTCACATGGGGCCCACGGGAGAAATTTACGGTTTTGTGGGGCCCACTTTGTTTTTGAGATTTTCGGTATTTTGGATATTTTAGGAAGACGAAATATTTTGGACGAGTAAGGGGGAGACACGTGTCACCCCCCCTTGAGTGGCCATGTGGGCCGAATTGGAGGGACAAGTGTCTAGCCACTTGTCCCTTGGCCGAAATGGCCATGACACTTGGAGCTAAATTTGGTTGGCCATGTGGTGTGGTGGGACCCACACACACATGACCCAATCTTGACCACACACTTGCATAGATCTTGACCCTTAATTCCTCTATAAATACCCCCTTAATGCTAGACTTATTCTTCATCCACACTTAAGCTTTCCAAGGCAAAATATCCCCTCCCTTTGTAGTTGATTTCGTCCACCTCCCCCACTTGTGTAGAAAATACTTCAAGTATTGTAGTATAATCCCAAATACCTTAGCCTAGTATCTCTAGTTGTATTCCAAAGTTATTTCAATACTAGGAGCCCGGAAATACCACTTTATTCCAATAGTCGCAAAATGAAACCCTAGAAAAATCTTCATAGCTTAGTTGAAGTATTTAGAGAAGTTGTTTAGAAACTTCTAAGGGTCGCTTGGAGCGGGTTGGAGCGTAAGGAATTGGAGCTAAACGTTGCTCAGGATCGACTTATAATCTTGGATAATTTTGGGCTTATCGAGGTAATGATGTCACAACCCGAACCCGGGCCCGTGACTGGTGCCTTACCCCGGGCACCCTAGTGATACATACATCAGAGTAATCAGCGGAATATAAAACATAACATGAAACAATATAAAAGAGACACTGTTTATCTGAAGAAAAGTTGCCTTTCGGCATATATATATAAAAACTTTAAATCCGAACAGTTACATCCCATTTACAACTCTGCCCACAACAAAGATTACTGCACTTAAGAATGATAATAATAATGGCGGGACAGGGTTCGCCATACCCCTGAATGTAAGTACCTACAACGACAGGGGACTTTACCACTGATAAGCCTCCGGAGAAACGGAGCTTCCCAAACGCTGAACTGTGACCCTATGAGCGAGGATCAACACTGGTGTACCTCTACCTGCGGCATGAACGCAGCCCCCCGAAGGAGGTCAGTACAACAGGTACCAAGTATGTGAAACTGAAAATACTGTAAATGAAATCATAGTAGTCTATATAAAGCAGGAGACATGTATGATAACCAAACTACGCTCACAATAAATAAGCAAATATGTCAAGTCGTGACTCACGCCTCAAAGTCATCACTCAAATACAACTATGGGTCTCACGCCCACAACATCAATCATGCCCGTGGAATACCTTCCTCATCACCGCCATCATGATATAAAAGCACCAAGGAATACACATGAACACCAGGTCCCACATGTGTCATAATAAAACCGTACGGGGTAAGTACGAAGGCATAGCCGACTACTAAAACCTACGCATCAACAAGGTCATAAATCAGATCATGAGATCTGCCTAGACCGCCACATGATCGGCCGCCACTCGCGCAGATCTAATGCGCGTCTAGTCCTCGAACTTCCCGCACCGCGCATAGGCCACTCCAATGGCCCGCATGAGGTATTCCCGCATCGAGGGTAGCTACTCCCGGCAACGCCCCGACTCGCACCGCATGGCCACATAGACCGCATGACCATAAAGGCCGCACACTAACTCGGAACTCGTAGCTCCGCATAGGTCACACGCACCGCATGAGGTATTCTCGAATCATAGGTCACACAGACTACCGAGTCTACCTCAGACGGAGGCGCTTAACCGGAATCATGTCAAGAGGTGAGTGATATAATACTAACATAACGGCCACTGCTAGACCACATAAGCACAACAAGGAAACCCTTTTACACAAACATCACAAGACACTAACACACGTAGCATCCTAACATGTTTAATTATCAATCAACAAGGAAGTATTACAAGGCTATCACAAACCAACACAATCAAGTTATTCACACGAGGTACTTTCTACTATATGACAACAGGCTCGGGTTTTTATCCCCAAAGTACTTCATACATTAACTCTTTAAAAGATCTGCTTTTTCACAAAAGTCACTCAATACCGTAGTATAAAAATAGAGTGACTATCTTTTTAAGTAAACCAAAACACTTCCCTTTGTAAAATCAAGTAACAACATTACTTTCCAAACGTTCAAGTTTGCCTAATTTCAAATGCTTCAAGTTTCTCATTTTCGAAAGGTTTCGTAGTTCATAGTTTTAATCCTTTAAAACAATTTGAGAAACATATGCCTTATGTGTGAGTAGGTTATTCTTGTTCATAACAATCTTATTAAAGCAGCCATGATCTAGGAAATGTAATATCATTTTGTCTCATCTTAGCTTCTATGCAGATGGAGGTTTCTACTGGTTTTAATAATACTTTATTAGTCAATACATTTCCCTTTATTAGCGCTGCTGTGGTTTGTTCGATACTTATTCTGATTTCCGAAATCAGTAAAATATCATTCCTTTTAAAAACCAAAATACTCATTACTCACGAATGAGGTTTCACACTTTTTAACAAAATTCATATTAATTTAATTAAGTCAAGTCTCTTATCTTTTAAGATCGAGTCTCTTAACTTCTAAAATCAAGAAACCATTCTTTTATCTCTCTTAAGTCGTTATACCTAACTTCCCATAAAGCTAGTATAACTCTTAAGCTTTTAAAACCAAGTATTTCTCTTCTTTCAAAAGGTTTCTTAATTCTTTTGAAATACTTCAAGATTCTTATTAGTCGCTTAAGTCAAAAGACATTGCCGAAACTACGCTCATTAACACACGACGCTCACCGCACTATATATATAATCTTTTAAAATATCATGCTCAAGAGGATAGGAAGAATCACATACCTCGCGACGATTATCGACTATTAGCAAAACGCTTCCACGGCTTATAACCCGCTAGCCTTGTCCACCCTTCAAGTAGAACATGCTACTCAGTAACTTCAACCTATAAAGGTTATACAAGTTCATCAGAAATACACCCTATGTAAGTACGCTTTAATCCTCTTCTTTAATATTCTTCACGATGTGATTTCGCCAAGTCTTTTCAGTAATATCCTTCTATTACGCTCAATTCTCTTCCGTAATATCCTTCTATGAATCTTATATTCATTTCTATACAACTACGGTAATTTCCAATTACAATAGAAGGTCAAGAGTATTTACCTCTAAGCCCAAAATTATCCAAGTTTAATGTCGATCCCGAGCAACGCTTAGCTCCTACTCCGGTGCTCCAACCCGCTCCAAACAACCCTTAGAAGTTCTACGCAACTTCTTCTTAATACTTCAACCAACCGTGAAGATTTTCCTTAGGTTTCGCTTTTGTGATCAAGTGAAGTATAATAGTATTTATGAGCTTTTAGTATAGGTGTAACCTTGGAATACTACAAGGTATTTTGGCCAAGGTATTTTGGAATTGTAACAATACTTGGAGAGTATTTTCTACCAAGAGGGGGGTATTTACGAGAACAACACCACTAGGAGGGGGGGTAGGTTTCGGCTAGCACCCCTAGGAAGGGGGGAGAGGTTTCGGCCAAAGGCCTTCTCAAGGGGGAGGGGGACTCTTGGACGAGAGCCTCAACTAAAGGGGAGAGGGATTTTCAAGACTTAGAAGTCATTTGAGGGATGAAGAAAACCTTCAAGTTAGGGGGGTATTTATAGGGAAATCAATGGCCAAGATCAAGCCAAGTGGTAGGCAAGTGTAAGGTCAAGATTTGGACAAGTGTTTGTGGGTCCCACTTGCTCATCAACTACACAAAATATCTACAAAATATCCTACCTACTCCAAGGCAACAAAAACGTGCCAAGAATGGCCCTTTGCCGTCCACTTTGAGGGTGACACATGTCACCCTCCCGTTGGTCCAAAATATTTCATCTCTCGGAAAAATCCGCAAAAAATATAAATGACATAGCCGTAATTTTCCCTTCGCAAGTTTTGTAAAACGTTTCGTCGGAAAACGATTCTTTTCGGTAGTTGTGAACAAAATTTCGTCCTTGCCTAATATTTAAGGCTCAAACTTTTCTACGTACGTCCTCACGTACATACTCTGAAAATACGGGGTATAACATTCTCCCCTCCTTAGAAACATTCGTCCCGAATGTTCCTTCTCAAGACGGATAACGATGAAGTTCCTCTTAACTTAAACAAGTTGCCAATGCCACACATGGCCACAAAATAACACACGCTCCAATACTTAATCCAAGTCTACGAGGAATCACCTCTAACATCACAAAAGCTTCCACCCAAATTCTAAGCGATACTCCCTTAAGAAACGATCACTTTTATCCTCTTAACACATGTTCACTTCTTCCCTTACTCGTCGTACCCTTCTCGTACACTCGAACTCTTTCTCATAACTTACCACATTTCATATCGCTTCGCTTTCCAAATCTGGGTTACTATCTCCAACTTGGTCATCATTACATCGAACAACTGACGGATCTCCGATACTTTTTCGAACCTAGCAACACGAACGACCGAACGCACTGCCTCCCACGTCGGACGACAATTCTAACCATAGGCAACCTGGCCTATTCTTCACATACCCTGAAAAGGCCCAAAGTAACTCGGGCTAAGTTTCCTCTGTTTTCCAAAACTCGTCACACCCTTTCCGGGGTGGTACCTTCAAGAAGACCCACCGCTCACTGACCTGCCGCCGCCGATTATCCGCACGACTTCTGTTGACTCTGAGCTGCCAATGACCTCTCCTGGATAAGCTTCACCCTATCCACATCCTGCCGAAACAAGTATGAACCAACTATTTGAACCTTGTCAACCTCGAACCAATCGACCGGCAACTTACACTTCCGCCCCTACAAGGCGTCATAAAGCGACATCCGAATCAAATGGTAGCTATTAAAACACTCCTCAACAGAGGCAACCATCCTCACAATGCCTACCCTCAAATCCAAACACCGCCCGAGGCGAATGCGACATCGAGACTCACCGAAGTTCCTAACCTCGCTCGTAGAACTTCCGTAAAAGAAATAGCCATAACTCGGGCTTCACTGTCACATAAGGTGAAAGTAGGCACCTCGCACTTTACAACCTTTCTCGATATAACATCTCGCATAACCTCTCACGAGTAAACGGTCTTGACTAAAAGACAAGATGGGCTGACCTCATCGGCCCGACCATCGGTCGAACGCATCCACGAACTCAGACAATGTTAACTAAACTTGGGCCTAACACCTCGTGACCCTATCACAAAGCTGACCACTCCCAAACCGACCCACCACCATACAGCCGCTGGTTGACCCGCACCGGTCTCAACCCGCCCGCTATCGTACAAACTCTTGTTCCCCGATCCGGAACAATCTCACAGTCAAGTCATGAAAACCTAGCGGTCTTCTTAGCTCAACTACTCTCTTTCGTTTCACACTACTCAGGGTCAAACATAAAAAAAAATATAAATCTCTAACTCGAGCTGTGCTTGCCTCTAAGGTCTCCACGTATAAAACTCTAAGGCTCACACTTTCCTTATCCCCAATCTTACCCGGTTAACTAACCATGATTTCTAATCACAATGCTACCTGAACATAACACTTAAGGTATACCCATCTTATCACACATACAAACCTCTAGAGGGTTAAGGATATACCTGCATCTACTGCTTCACTTCCCTTCGTCATTCTAATCAATCTCGCCTCTGGGCGATAGCTAGGGAAGATGATGAATTAGCCACCGATCCCGGCGTCGAAGTCTCTACATCCGCGCCACCTGGCCTGACAATTTCTCGAAATGGCCCGCCGCCGCAAGCATAACAAGTTGTCGGGAAGCACGACACTCCCCACAATGACATCTACCACAACAGCCACACCGAGCGGGGTGGCCTCCTCGCTAACACCCTTCCTCTCCGAACCACCAATCCGCTAGCCGAACCGACGTAGGTCCGTGGAATCAAGCCCGAGCTCACCAACTCTCGCATACCCCGAACGCCCCAACCCCGCGAGGACCATTCGCATTGGCGAGGCGCATATCTAATCTCACGAGGCGGTTCGCCTCGAAAGTTACCAAAGGACCTCGCTGTTCCGCCTCTTCTCACGATCTTGGTTAATCCGCCGATCTCTACGCTCCTCTCGCGTTGTGCATAAGCTCAGACGCGCAATATCCATGCCCGATCAAGAGCTACTTTTGCACAACCTTTCTTTAGATAGTCATCAAGACCCGTGATATATCTGCACTCTATATTCTCCGCCGCTAAAATCCTAGCTAGTAACAGGTCCATTCCTTTGTAATCCATATTCTTTGTTCCCGGTGGTGGAACTGAAGGCTCATATATCATGGCCGCAGAGGAATCGGCCGCCGCTAAACTCACGGGCCGCGACGAGCGTAATCCCCGAACGAAGCACCACCCCAGTGATGATTGGGCCTGTGCCTCAGAACCCTCTCATGTTTCACTCGTAGCTCTCACGCCTTGCACTTCTGGGCCCGGGTTGCCTTACGCGGAGGCATAACGGTAAGGGAAAGAGATACGTTAGAGGGGTCCAACTTATAACACAGCTCTAAGGCACGATCTCAGAGTGAGAAGAATGGAAACCAATCCTAAATATCCTATAGCCTCTCGATTATTGGTGGTGCACAACACACCGATAATCAAGACTCCACTAGATACGGCTCAGACACTTTCCGAGGATTAATCGCTCGATACTCACTTTTGTCACGACCAACCTGCCCGTGGATCGTGCCTACCTCGCACCCTAGTGATACATACATCGAGTAATCACTTAATATAAAACATAACATGAAACAATATAAAAGAGACATCGCTTATCTCAAAAGTTGCCTTTCGCATATATATATAAAAACTTTAAATCCGAACGCTATATCCCATTTACAACTCGCCACAACAAGCATTACTGCACTTCTAAGAATGATAATAACAATGGCGACAGTGGTTCTACCATACCCTCGAATGTAAGTACTACAACGACAGGACTTTACCATCGATAAGCCTCCGAGAAACGGAGCTTCCCAAACGCCGAATCGTGACTCCTATGAGCGAGGATCAACATCGTGTACCTCTACCGCGGCATGAACGCACTTCCGGGCGAGGTCGATAACAGTACCAAGTATGTGGAATCAAAATATCAGAAATGAAATCATAGTAGTCTATATAAAGCAGAGACATGTATGATAACAAAACTACAATACAATAAATAAGCAAATATGTCAAGTCCGGGACTCACGCCTCAAAGTCATCACTCAAATACAACTATGGGTCTCACGCCCACAACATCAATCATGCCCGTGGAATACCTTCCTCACCGCTTCAGCCTATGATATAAAAGCACCAAGGAATACACATGAACACTGTGTCCCACCTGTCATAATAAAACCGCACGGTAAGTACGAAGGCATAGCCGACTACTAAAACCCACGCATCATCAAGGTCATAAATCGTATCATGAGATCTGCCTAGACCGCCACATGATCGGCCGCCACTCGCCACAAGATCTAATGCGCGATCTAGTCCCGAACTTCCCGCAGTCCGCATAGGCCACCTAGGCCCGCATGAGGTATTCCCCGCATCGAGGGTAGCTACTCCCCGGCAACGTCCTGGACTCGCAGTCCGCATGGCCACATAGACCGCATGACCATAAAGGCCGCACACTAACCTGGAACTCTCGTAGCTCCGCATAGGTCACATGCACTGCATGAGGTATTCTCGAATCATAGGTCACACTGCACTACCGAAGTCTACCCTCAGACGGAGGCTTAACCCCTAATCATGTCAAGAGGTGAGTGATATAATACTAACATAACGGCCACTGCTAGACCACATAAGCACAACAAGGGAAACCCCTTTACACAAACATCACAAGACACTAACACACGTAGTATCCTAACATGTTTAATTATCAATCAACAAGGAAGTATTACAAGGCTATCACAAACCAACACAATCAAGTTATTCACACGAGGTACTTTCTACTATATGACAACAAAGTTCTGCTTTATCCCCAAAGTACTTCATACATTAACTCTTTAAAAGATCTGCTTTTTCACAAAAGTCACTCAATACCCGTAGTATAAAAATAGAGTGACTATCTTTTTAAGTAAACCAAAACACTTCCCTTTGTAAAATCAAGTAACAACATTACTTTCCAAACGTTCAAGTTTGCCTAATTTCAAATGCTTCAAGTTTCTCATTTTCGAAAGGTTTCGTAGTTCATAGTTTTAACTTTAAAACAATTTGAGAAACATATGCCTTATGTGTAGTAGGTTATTCTTGTTCATAACAATCTTATTAAAGCAACATGATCTAGAAATGTAATATCATTTTGTCTCATCTTAGCTTCTATGCAGATGGAGGTTTCTAATGGTTTTAATAATACTTTATTAGTCAATACATTTCTTTATTAGCGCCTTGTGGTTTGTTCGATACTTATTCGATTCAAATCAAGAAATATCATTCCTTTTAAAAACCAAAATACTCATTACTCACGAATGAGGTTTCACACTTTTAACAAAATTCATATTAATTTAATTAAGTCAAGTCTCTTATCTTTAAGATCGAGTCTCTTAACTTCTAAAATCAAGAAACCATTCTTTTTATCTTCTTAAGTCGTTATACCTAACTTCCCATAAAGCTAGTATAACTCTTAAGCTTTTAAAACCAAGTATTTCTCTTCTTTCAAAAAGGTTTCTTAATTCTTTGAAATACTTCAAGATTCTTATTATTCAGGCTTAAGTCAAAAGACATTGCCGTAAAACTACGTTCAGTTAACACACGTACGTCTACCGTACTATATATATAATCTTTTAAAATATCATGCTCAAGAGGATAGGAAGAATCACATACCTCGCGACGATTATCGACTATTAGCAAAACGCTCCACGGCTATAACCCGGCTAGCCTTGTCCACCCTTCAAGTAGAACATGCTACTCGCAGAACTTCAACCTATAAAGGTTATACAAGTTCATCAGAAATACACCATGTAAGTACGCTTAATCTTCTTCTTTAATATTCTTCTGATGTGATTTCAGTTCAAGTCTTTTCTGTAATATCCTTCTATTACAGTTCAATTCTCTTCCGTAATATCCTTCTATGAATCTTATATTCATTTCTATACAACTACAGTGTAATTTCCAATTACAATAGAAGGTCAAGAGTATTTACCTCGGTAAGCCCAAAATTATCCAAGTTTAATGTCGATCCTGAGCAACGTTTAGCTCCTACTCCGGGTGCTCCAACCCGCTCCAAACAACCCTTAGAAGTTCTACGCAACTTCTTATTAATACTTCAACCAACTGTGAAGATTTTCCTTAGGGTTTCGTTTTGTGACTGAAGGGAAGTATAATAGTATTTCTGGGCTTTTAGTATAGGTGTAACCTTGGAATACTACAAGGTATTTGGGCCAAGGTATTTTGGAATTGTAACAATACTTGGAGAGTATTTTCTACCAAGAGGGGGGGGGTATTTACGAGAACAACACCACTAGGAGGGGGGGTAGGTTTCGGCTAGCACCCCTAGGAAGGGGGGAGAGGTTTCGGCCAAAGGCCTTCTCAAGGGGGAGGGGGACTCTTGGACGAGAGCCTCAACTAAAGGGGAGAGGGATTTTCAAGACTTAGAAGTCATTTGAGGGATGAAGAAAACCTTCAAGTTAGGGGGGTATTTATAGGGAAATCAATGGCCAAGATCAAGCCAAGTGGTAGGCAAGTGTAAGGTCAAGATTTGGACAAGTGTTTGTGGGTCCCACTTGCTCATCAACTACACAAAATATCTACAAAATATCCTACCTACTCCAAGGCAACAAAAACGTGCCAAGAATGGCCCTTTGCCGTCCACTTTGAGGGTGACACATGTCACCCTCCCGTTGGTCCAAAATATTTCATCTCTCGAAAAATCCGCAAAAATATAAATGACATAGCCGTAATTTTCCCTTCGCAGTTTTGTAAAACGCTTCGGAAAACGATTCTTTTCGTAGTTGTGAACAAAATTTCGCCCTGCCTAATATTTAAGGCTCAAACTTTTCTACGCACGCCCTCACGCATATACTCAAAATACGGTATAACATTCTCCCCTCCTTAGAAACATTCGTCCCGAATGTTCCTTCTCAAGACGGATAACGATGAAGTTCCTCTTAACTTAAACAAGTTGCCAATGCCACACATGGCCACAAAATAACACACGCTCCAATACTTAATCCAAGTCTACGAGGAATCACCTCTAACATCACAAAAGCTTCCACCCAAATTCTAAGCGATACTCCCTTAAGAAACGATCACTTTTATCCTCTTAACACATGTTCACTTCTTCCCTTACTGTCGTGCACTTTCTTCTCGCACACTCGAACTCTTTCTCATAACTTACCACATTTCATATCGCTCAGCTTTCCAAATCTGGTTACTATCTCCAACTTGGTCATCACATCGGGAACAACTGATGGATCTCCGATACTTTTTCGAACCTAGCAACACGAACGACCAACGCATCGCTTCCCACGCCGGACGACAATTCTAACCATAGCAACCCGCCTATTCTTCACATACCGAAAAGGCCCAAAGTAACTCGCTAAGTTTCTCTGCTTTCCAAAACTCGCCACACCTTTCCGGTGGTACCTTCAAGAAGACCCACCGCTCACTCAACCTGCCGCCGCCGATTATCCGCACGACTTCTGTTGACTCTGAGCTGCCAATGACCTCTCCTGGATAAGCTTCACCCTATCCACATCCTGCCGAAACAAGTATGAACCAACTATTTGAACCTTGTCAACCTCGAACCAATCGACCGGCAACTTACACTTCCGCCCCTACAAGGCGTCATAAAGCGACATCCGAATACTGAAATGGTAGCTATTAAAACACTCCCTCAACAGGAGGCAACCATCCTCACAGCTACCCCTGAAATCCAAACACCGCCCGAGGGCGAATGCGACATCGAGACTCACCCGAAGTTCCTAACCTCGCTCGTAGAACTTCCAGAAAAAGAAATAGCCATAACCTGGGCTTCACTGTCTGTCATAAGGTGAAAGTAGGCACCTCGTGCAGCCTTACAACCTTTCTGATATAACATCTCGCATAACCCTCTGCCGAGTAAACGGTCCTGACTGAAAGACAAGATGGGCTGACCTCATCGGCCCGACTACTGGTCGAACGCATCCACGAACTCGCACTGTTAACTAAACTTGGGCCTAACACCTCGTGACCCTATCACAAAGCCGACTACCCCAAACCGACCCCACCACCATACAGCCGCGGTTGACCCGCAATCGGTCCTCAACCCGCCCGCTATCGTACAAACTCTTGTTCCCGATCCTAACAATCTCACATAAGTCATGAAAACCTAGCGGTCTTCTTAGCTCAACTACTCTCTTTCGCTTCACACTACTCGTGGTCAAACATAAAAAAATATAAATCTCTAACTCGAAATGCTTGCCTCTAAGGTCTCCACGTATAAAACTCTAAGGCTCACACTTTCCTTATCCCCAATCTTACCCGGTTAACTAACCATGATTTCTAATCACAATGCTACCTGAACATAACACTTAAGGTATACCCATCTTATCACACATACAAACCTCTAGAGGGTTAAGGATATACCTGCATCTACTGCTTCACTTCCCTTCGTCATTCTAATCAATCCTGCCCTGTTGGGCGCATAGCTAGGGAAGATGATGAATTAGCCACTGATCCCGAAGGCTGAGTCTCTACATCCGCGCCACCTCTGGTCGGACAATTTCTCGAAAAATGGCCCTGCTGGCCGCAAGCATAACAAGTTGTCGAAGAAGCACGACACTCCCCACAATGACATCTACCACAACAGCCACACCGAGGTGGGGGTGGCCTCCTCTGGATAACACCCCTTCCTCTCCGAACCACTGAATCCGGCTAGCTGGAACCGACGTGTATCTGTGAATCGGCCTCGAGCTCACCAACTCCTCGCATACCCCGAACGCCCCGAACCCCGGAGGACAATTCAGACGGGCGGAGGCGCATATCTAATCGCCACGAGGCGGTTCGCCGAAAGTTACCAAAGGACCGCTGTTCTCGCCTCTTCGCTGATCTTGGTTAATCCGCCGATCTCACGCTCTCGCGTACGCATAAGCCTGTACGCGGGCAATATCCATGCCTGACTGAAGAGCTACTTTTGCACAACCTTTCTTTAGATAGTCATCAAGACCCGTGATATATCGGTGTACTCTATATTCTCTGGCTGCTAAAATCCTAGCTAGTAACAGGTCCATTCCTTTGTAATCCATATTCTTTGTTCCCGCCGTGGAATCAAGGCTCATATATCATGGCCGCAGAGGAATCGCCGCCGCCGTTAAACTCACGGGCCGCGACGAGCGTAACTCCCCGAACGAAGCACCACCTCGTGATGATTGGGCCTGTGCCTCGTAATCTCTGCGGTTTCTACTCGTAGCTCCTCGCCGCCTTGCACTTCGGGTCTGGTTGCCTTACGCGAGGCATAACGGTGGGGAAAGAGATACGTTAGAGGGGTCCAACTTATAACACAAATTCTAAGGCACGATCTCGGAGTGAGAAGAATGGAAACCAATCCTAAATATCCTATAGCCTCCGACATTGTGGTGCATAACACACCGATAATCAAGACTCCACTAGATACGGTCTCAGAGACACTTTCCGAGGATTAATCGCTCGATACCACTTTTGTCACGACCAACCTCGCCCGTGGATCGTGCCTTACTCCTGCACCCTAGTGATACATACATCGAGTAATCGGAATATAAAACATAACATTAAACAATATAAAAGAGACACTGTTTATCTGAAGAAAAGTTGACTTTCGGCATATATATATAAAAAATTTAAATCCGAAAAGTTATATCCCATTTACAACTCGCCACAACAAGATTACAGCACTTAAGAATGATAATAACAATGGCGGACAGTGGTCTACCATACCCCGAATGTAAGTACTACAACGAGGGGACTTTACCATCGATAAGCCTCCGAGAAACGGAGCTTCCCAAACGCCGAATCGTGACCCTATGAGCGAGGATCAACACCGGTGTACTTCTACCGCGCATGAACGCAGCTTCGGGCGAGGTCGCATAACAGGTACCAAGTATGTGGAACTGAAAATACTGTAAATGAAATCATAGTAGTCTATATAAAGCAGGAGACATGTATGATAACAAAACTACAGTTCACAATAAATAAGCAGTCATGTCAAGTCAGGGACTCACGCCCTCAAAGTCATCACTCAAATACAACTATGGGTCTCACGCCCACAACATCAATCATGCCCGTGGAATACCTTCCTCACTGCCGGCAGTCTATGATATAAAAGCACCAAGGAATACACATGAACACCAGGTCCCACCTGTGTCATAATAAAACCGTACGGGGTAAGTACGAAGGCATAGCCGACTACTAAAACCCACAGTACCATCAAGGTCATAAATCAGATCATGAGATCTGCCTAGACCGCCACATGATCGGCCGCCACTCGCCACGATCTAATGTGCGCATCTAGTCCTGGAACTTCCCGCACTCCGCATAGGCCACTCCAATGGCCCGCATGAGGTATTCCCCGCATCGAGGGTAGCTACTCCCAACGTCCTGGACTCGCAGTCCGCATGGCCACATAGACCGCATGACCATAAAGGCCGCACACTAACCCGAACTCTCGTGAGCTCCGCATAGGTCACACGCACTGCATGAGGTATTCTCGAATCATAGGTCACACAGACACTACCGAAGTCTACCCTCGCACGGAGGCGTACTTAACCCCTAATCATGTCAAGAGGTGAGTGATATAATACTAACATAACGGCTTACCGTTAGACCACATAAGCACAACAAGGGAAACCCCTTTACACAAACATCACAAGACACTAACACACGTAGCATCCTAACATGTTTAATTATCAATCAACAAGGAAGTATTACAAGGCTATCACAAACCAACACAATCAAGTTATTCACACGAGGTACTTTCTACTATATGACAACAGGCTCGGGTTTTTATCCCCAAAGTACTTCATACATTAACTCTTTAAAAGATCTGTTTCTTTCACAAAAGTCACTCAATACCCGTAGTATAAAAATAGAGTGACTATCTTTTTAAGTAAACCAAAACACTTCCCTTTGTAAAATCAAGTAACAACATTACTTTCCAAACGTTCAAGTTTGCCTAATTTCAAATGCTTCAAGTTTCTCATTTTCGAAAGGTTTCGTAGTTCATAGTTTTAATCCTTTAAAACAATTTGAGAAACATATGCCTTATGTGTGAGTAGGTTATTCTTGTTCATAACAATCTTATTAAAGCAGCCATGATCTAGGAAATGTAATATCATTTTGTCTCATCTTAGCTTCTATGCAGATGGAGGTTTCTACTGGTTTTAATAATACTTTATTAGTCAATACATTTCCCTTTATTAGCGCTGCTGTGGTTTGTTCGATACTTATTCTGATTTCCGAAATCAGTAAAATATCATTCCTTTTAAAAACCAAAATACTCATTACTCACGAATGAGGTTTCACACTTTTTAACAAAATTCATATTAATTTAATTAAGTCAAGTCTCTTATCTTTTAAGATCGAGTCTCTTAACTTCTAAAATCAGTAAACCATTCTTTTTATCTCTCTTAAGTCGTTATACCTAACTTCCCATAAAGCTAGTATAACTCTTAAGCTTTTAAAACCAAGTATTTCTCTTCTTTCAAAAAGGTTTCTTAATTCTTTTGAAATACTTCAAGATTCTTATTATTCAGGCTTAAGTCAAAAGACATTGCCGTGAAACTACGCTCGCTTAACACACGACGCTCACCGTACTATATATATAATCTTTTAAAATATCATGCTCAAGAGGATAGGAAGAATCACATACCTCGCGACGATTATCGACTATTAGCAAAACGCTCCACGGCTATAACCCGGCTAGCCTTGTCCACCCTTCAAGTAGAACATGCTACTCGCAGAACTTCAACCTATAAAGGTTATAAAAGTTCATCAGAATACAAATTCTATGTAAGTACAGTTTAATCTTCTTCTTTAATATTCTTCTGATGTGATTTCAGTTCAAGTCTTTTCTGTAATATCCTTCTATTACAGTTCAATTCTCTTCCGTAATATCCTTCTATGAATCTTATATTCATTTCTATACAACTACAGTGTAATTTCCAATTACAATAGAAGGTCAAGAGTATTTACCTCGTAGCCAAAATTATCCAAGTTTAATGTCGATCCCGAGCAACGCTTAGCTCCTACTCCGGTGCTCCAACCCGCCTAAACAACCCTTAGAAGTTCTACGCAACTTCTTATTAATACTTCAACCAACCGTGAAGATTTTCCTTAGGGTTTCGCTTTGTGATCAAGGAAGTATAATAGTATTTCTGAGCTTTTAGTATAGGTGTAACCTTGGAATACTACAAGGTATTTGGGCCAAGGTATTTTGGAATTGTAACAATACTTGGAGAGTATTTTCTACCAAGAGGGGGGGTATTTACGAGAACAACACCACTAGGAGGGGGGTAGGTTTCGGCTAGCACCCCTGGAAGTGGGAGAGGTTTCGCCAAAGGCCTTCTCTGTGGGGAGGGGACTCTGGACGAGAGCCTCAACTAAAGGAGAGGGATTTTCAAGACTTAGAAGTCATTTGAGGGATGAAGAAAACCTTCTGCTAGGGGTATTTATAGGAAATCAATGGCCAAGATCAAGCCAAGTGGTAGGCAAGTGTAAGGTCAAGATTTGGACAAGTGTTTGTGGGTCCCAATTGCTCATCAACTACACAAAATATCTACAAAATATCCTACCTACTCCAAGGCAACAAAAACGTGCCAAGAATGGCCCTTTGCCGTCCACTTTGAGGGTGACACATGTCACCCTCCCGTTGGTCCAAAATATTTCATCTCTCGAAAAATCCGCAAAAATATAAATGACATAGCCGTAATTTTCCTTCGCAGTTTTGTAAAACGCTTCGGAAAACGATTCTTTCGTAGTTGTGAACAAAATTTCGTCCTTGCCTAATCTTTAAGGCTCAAAATTTTCTACGTACGTCCTCACGTACATACTCTGAAAATACGGGGTATAACAAATGATCTATGTCCCCCTATTGTAATTGGATATTACATATTGTAGTAGTTTAGAATTGAGTATAAGATATATTGGAAGGATGATTATAAAGGATTGAACTATATTTACATCGACTATTTACAGACTTGTGTAGTACATCGTGAAGTAATTGAACACGTCCGGTTAGACGGTAATCCTCGAGTTGTTGGCTTGGTAGCAGCCTTGTTAGGGAGGTTATTTATGTGATTGCGGGGAGGTCGCGAATTTTTCCGTAGAATAAGGAATCGCTTACTTAGAATATGCTACAAGAGAACTAGAAGTTGATAGATGTATTGTGGATATTATAGTGGATCTTCGCACGCGCATACTCGACTTGGCTTGTGGATTGTCAAGAGGTATGTGATTCTTCTTATACTCTTGAGCATGATTGTTGTGAACTATATAGTACGGTAGACGTACGTGTGTGAAATGAATTTTGTTTGTTTAAAACATAAAGTGTTATAATGGCTTTATGGGAAGTTAGTTATAACGACTTTATGAAGATAAAAGAAAGATTTGATTTTGAAAACTAAACGACTTGATTTCGGAAAGGAGAAGTAACTTGATTTAAGTATAGGTTACTTGTTTTGAAAAGAGTAAGTTATTTGGGTTTTAAAGAGTATACTTGATGTTGTTTTAAAAGAAAAGCACTTGGTTTAAAAAGTATAGAGTACTTAATTTTAAAAGTCTTGTAAATATTTTTACAAAGGTTAAGTAATTTGGTTTGAAAAGAAAACATGTTTTTGATACTACAAGTATTAGCATCGTGTGGCTTTTTCATAAAAAGAGGTCTTTCTGAAAGAATGAAAGTATGTAGTATTTTGGGGTTGAAACCCGGATCATTGATATAAAATGAAAGTACATTGAACTTGCCTATGCTTGTTGTGTTAACCTTTGTTGTGCAAGTGTTTTGATTTTGTGCTACCGTGTCTCTCGGGGAGGGCCGGCTATCTGATTGATTGCTTGGACATACTGACACGTTGGATGGTCCACGAGTATGCGTCCACTTTGAGTATTATCTGGTTATTTCTTTTGGACATATCGAACGCTGATGGTCCACGAGTACGCGCCCACTTTGAGTATTATCTTGTTATTTTCGACATACCGACACGACGGGTGGCCCACGATACGCTGGCCCAAAGAGGATGGTTTCATGGCTACGCTTATACCGGTAAGATGCCGGCATGCGGTCATTGTGAGGTTTATGTTATTAGTCCATGGACCGCTAATCCATGAAGCTTGCCGCGGTGACGAGCGATCACGGGCTTGATTTGTACATGTGGTTACAGGCACACTTGAGATACTTGTCCTGGTCATTTCTGTATCGCAGTGCTCGCAGATTGCTTAAGATACTTGCCTCGGCCATATCTCGTGAGACGGTAGGCTAGGTACGTTAGCTTAAGATACTTGCCTCGGCCAGCGTGGCTAGCTTTGATCGGTAGTTGGCTTCCGCATCTTGCCCGTGAAGCGGATATGACTAGCTTGACCGTAGTTGGCTATTCTACTCGCCCGATCGGTTTGACGACGCAGTGTGATCTAGTGTTCGTGTTCACATACGGTGTTGTTTTACATCATGTATCGCGGCAGTGAGGAAATGAGTTCCACGCATGATTGATATTACATGGCGCGAGACCCATAGTTATGTGTGGTGATTATTCTGGGATACGCGCCTCACTTGACATAATCAAGCTTACTTATCGCAAATGGTTTTATAAAATGATGAAATGTGATTTCATTACGATTTTCGTTCACATACTTGGTACTGTAATCGACTCTCCTGGGCCGCGTCATGCCGCAGTAGAGGTACACCGCTTGTTGATCTCGCCATAGGATCGCAGCTTCAGTCATTGGAAGCACCGCTTTCTCGAGGCTTATCTTTGGTATAGTCCGTCATTGTAGATACTTGTACATTCGTGGTATGGCGGGCCCCGTCCGCCATAGTTGTTGTTACATTCTTAGAGGTCCTGAGTATCACAAGTGCGTGGTTTGTAAAGGATTTTAACTGTTCGGTTTTATGTATATATATGAAGGCGACCGTTTTGGTTGGCCTGTTTTCTTATGTTGTCTCTGGTTTCCTGTTTTAATTTTATTTCCGCTGATTTTCTCTGATGTCGTTATCACTAGGGTGCCCGGGGTAAGGCACCAGTCGCGGGCCCGAGATCGGGTCGTGACATAAATCATGTCAAAAGAAGAAAGGATAGTTCGCATACCTTATCAGCTATACCAACACGATAAGTAGAATACGTCTCAAGTAGGCACTTCAGCCTATAATCACATTAATACGTCTATCAACTCCATGATACTAGTATACACAATACTACATAAGGACTCTCCTTTCATATGAAAATTCGGGCAGCACTTCCCTTATTTATACGTACTTTTCCACCTTACAAATAAGGCCAATAACATCAATAATCAAACACCAATTAATGGCACAACTAAACAGTTAACAAAGGTGATTCACACACCTATTTCTCACGTAAAACATCCCCTTAATCCTTACTAAAACAGTCCATATTCCAACAGTTTTATACAATCTCGGCCAACAAGACCTAATACCATTTCCCTTTTCATAATTCCTTATAATCCAATTCAAGTCTCAACACTTTACTATAATCATTTCAACTTTCCATAACAAGATTTCCTTTATTTTAACAGGAAGCTAGCGACGATAATAACAACAATAACCAACGATTTTGTTACACCCCGTATTTACAGGACATGTTTTAAGAACGTACGTAAGAACTCACAAGTGTTAAGATTTGAGACTTGTAAAAATTTATCGGAATTATGAAATTGTCGGAAAACGTAATATTGTGATTTAATGGGAGGCGACACGTGTCACCCCTTATGGTGACTTGGACGAAAATAGGCAAGGACTAAAGGGTCATTTGACCTTTGTAGGATGACTAAGTCTTGCAACTTGAAGAGCTTGACAATGTTGACTTGGTCAATGAGACCACTAGTCTTGATATTTAATAAGACATCATCCAAACCACCCATTTGTACACATCTTGACCCTCCACGTTACTATATAATACTACTAGTAGCAAGACTAAGTTAAACACTTAGAAAAAAATTCAAGAATATCAAGAACACTCTTTAGAGGCTCTCGGGTTTGGCTAGTCCCAACACAAAAAAAATTTGTTTGTTGTCCATTTAGCTCCACACTTTAAACCAAGGTTCATGAGTGTATTGTAAGTGTATCTCAATAGAAAAATCTCGGAAAAAGATAGTTTTCGTATTAGTCGCAAGGTGAAAACCTAGTTGCTTTTCTAGGTTTTGTTTGGAAGATTGAAGGAAATTTGTTGGTGTTGTTCTAAGGGTCTCAAGTAGCAGATTGAAGTGTCTTGAAGAGACTCTAAGTTGCTAAGGAGCGACTTCGGATTTGGAGTTGGATTAAGATTCGTTGAGGTAATAATCTTGTCTCTTAAAAGTGTTACAAGATTATATATATTGTTGTTAGCTTTACATGTTGCTAGCATGAAGTTTATGTGTTGAAGTTTTATAAGTATTATGGATTGATTGTAGCCTTAAATCCGAAATGTCATTTAAGCCATGTGAAGTTGGATTACAATTTGGTCGTTTATTAGAATCGTCGCATGTTACTTACTTGAAGATTATAGTAGTTATAATCGATTGCGACTTGATATCATGTCATGCTAACAACTTGGATTGAAATGGAAATTGGATAAGAATTGGTGTTATTGTACTCAATGTGGCCGAATTGGATTAGTAGTTTGTATTAGTTTGATATCTTTTGTGGGGCGGAATTTTACACGCCTAGTAGCGGTAATCCCTATTGTTAATTGCATTGATTGTGCCATAAATGTGGCATGTTTGGTTATTGAATTCGGCCTTGAAAAAGGTGGCAAAGTAAGTAGAAACAAATGAGGTGTAGTCCGATTTTCCATAGAATTTAGCGACTTTACACTTATAATATTCTACGCTGAAGTAAGGCGTTAATAGACGATTGTGGATATTATAGGTTGACATACTACAGCGTGGATTTTGTACTTGGCAAGTGGTTTGACCCGAAGAGGTATGTAGAACTTTCCTATCTTTTGAGCATGACTAGTTGCACGTATATAGTACGGTAGACGTACAAGACCTTGATATCCTTTACTAGTTTTATGAATAGTCAAGTCGGGTGAGTTAGGAGATTAACTCACTTCTTTGAAAGTATTAAGGATGTCTTAAGTTTTATCAAAGTTAAGGGACTTGAAGAGTTTTAACGTATGTGATACTTGTTTCGTTTTAAACATATAAGTCCCTTGGATAGGAAATTGTATTTGGCTAAGGTATAAAGTGAATATAACGACTTTATGGGAAGTTGGTTATATTAGCTTTATGGAAAGATAAATGACTTGATTTAATGAAAGGCAATTTGATTTAAGGCATCAATTGCCTAAGGTTTTATAAGAAAAGGAGTCACTTGATTTAGAAACCTAACTTTATTTCTAAAGGTAGTGTGACTTGTCTTGAAAATTAATTTTGACTTGATACTACGGTTAATAGTATCTTGGAAGTTTTATATGAAAAAGAGTCATTTCTAAAAGAGTGGAAGTATGTAGTACTTTGGGTTAAATTCCCGGATTTTTATAAAAGACATGCTAGTGCCTTGAGTAAACTAAAATGAGAGTGTATATGAATAAAGCTAATAAGAAGTTAGGGGGATTTCTTAACTTGCTTATTTATCAGATAATGTTTCAGAGTGCTTATGTTATGTATGATGGCCGGTTGAGATAGGGTAAGAGTATAAATGAGGGGTAAACCCCCAAGATCGTTATACCTGTCACGACCCGAACCCGGGCCCGTGACTGGTGCCTTACCCCGGGCACCCTAGCGATACAACATCAGAGAAAATCAGCGGAAATAAAACATAAATATGAAACAAGAGATATGATAAATAAACAGGTCAACCAAAACAGTTGCCTTCTGTGAATATATTACATAAAAACCCGAACAGTTATCCTTTTTACAACTCGCCTACAACAAGAGTACGCACTTAAGAGCTTTATAACAACAACTATGACGGACAGGCCCCGCCATACCCAATGTACAAGAACCTCTGCACTCATGGTAACATACTAAAGATAAGCCTCAAGAAACGGCTTCCTAACACGCTGAATCGTGATCCTATGAGCGAGGATCCACAACTGATGTACCTCATGCGGCAGATGAACGCAGCCCCAAGGAGGTCAAGATAACAGTACTAAGTATGTGAAATCAAAATATTGTAAATGAAATCATAATAAATTTATATAAAACAGGAGGCATGTATGATAACAAAGCTACAGTTCACAATATAAAAGTAGTCATGTCAAGTCAGGGACTCACGCCCTCAAGGTCATCCCTCATGCCCGTGGAACTCCTTCCTCACTGCCATACCGATATAAACCGTATTATACGCATAACATATTCTCGGCTCATCCCACGGGGATAGAGGTGGAATCGCAGCGTACATGTCCCGCCCATCTCGTGACTCGGTGAAGTATGGAATACATGTCCCAGCCCATCCCATGGGACTCGGTAAAGAATCGGATGAAATACGTGTCCCGGCCCATCTCATGAGACTCGGTAAAGAATCAGATGAAATACGTGTCCCGGCCCATCTCATGGGACTCGGTGAAGAATCAGATGAAATACGTGTCCCGGCCCATCTCATGGGACTCGGTGAAGAATCAGATGGAATACGTGTCCCGGCCCATCTCACGGACTCGGTGAAGAATCGATGGAATACGCGTCCCGCCCATCTCATGGACTCTGAAGAATCGTTCATAACAAATCAGCCGGCCCTCCATCGAGAGACGCGGTGGTATAGAGATACAGTACTTGCACAACAAGGCTATCAAACGCAAACATAGGCAAGTTACACACAACTCAAGGTTATTTTATGCCAAAGTCCAGGTTCTGACCCCAAAGTATTACGTACGTTAAATTCTTTTTAAAAGATTCGTTTCTTTTATAAAGGTCACCCGATACCCGTAGTATTAAAATAGAGTGACTCACATTTTTAGGTAAACCAAAACACTTTCCTTTTCAACATCAAGTAACAACATTCTTTTCCATAAGTTCAAGTTTGCCTAATTTCAAGTACTTAAGTCTCTTATTTTAGAAAGGTTTCGTAGTTCATAGTCTTAATCACTTAAGAATATAATTATCTTTTAAACAATTTGAGAAACATATGCCTTATATGTGAGTAGGTTATTCTTGTTCATAATCAATCTTATTATAGCAGCCATGATCTAGGAAATGTAATATCATTTTATCTCATCTTAGTTTCTATGCAGATGGAGGTTTCTACTGGTTTTAATAATACTTAATTAGTCAATACATTTCCCTTTATTAACGCTGCAGGGTCTGCTCGATACTTATTCTCGATTTCAAATCAAGAAACATGATTCCTTTTAAAAACCAAGTACTCATTACTCACGAATGAGGTTTCACCCTTTTTAACAAAATTCATGTTAATTCAAAATAAGTCAAGTCTCTTATCTTTTAAGATCAAGTCTCTTAACTTCTAAAATCAATAAACCATTCTTTTTATCTCTCTTAAGTCGTTATACCTAACTTCCCATAAAGCTAGTATAACTCTTAAGCTTTTTAAAACTTTTAAAACCAAGTGTTACTCTTCTTTCAAAAAGGTTTCTTAACTCTTTTGAAATACTTCAAGATTTTTATTATTCAGGCTTAAGTCAAAAGACATTGCCGTAAAACTATGTTCAGTTAACACACGACGCTTCACCGCACTATATATATTCTTTTAAAATATCATGCTCAAGAGGATAGGAAGAATCACATACCTCGCGACGATTTATCGACTATTAGCAAATAGCTCCAAAGTACTGTAATCCTGCTAGCCTTTTCCACCCTTCGAGTAGAATACGCTACTCGCAAAGATTTCCAACCTATAACGGTCATATAAGTCTATCAACGTCTAGACTATTCTGTAAAACATTTCTAGATACAGATTCCTTATTCTACGGGAAATTGAGCAGCACTTCCCTACCCGCCAAACTACACAATTCTATCAGAATACAAATTCTATGTAAATCTTTAGCCTTCTTCTTTCAAATTCTTCTGATGTGATTTCAATTCAATTTTCTTCTTATATACCATCCTTATATGTCTTATACTCATTTCTATACTACTACAGTATGTAATTTCGAATTACAATAGAAGGACAATAGTATTTACCTCGATAAGCCCAAAATTATCCAAGTTATATGTCGATCCTGAGCAACGTTTAGCTCCTACTCCGTGCGCTCCAACCCGCTCCAAAAAACCCTTAGAAGTTCTATGCAACTTCTACTTAACACTTCAACCGACTACGAAGATTTCCTTAGGTTTCGCTTTTTGATCAAGGGAAGTATAATAGTATTTCTGGGCTTTTAGTATAGGTGTAACCTTGGAATACTACAAGGTATTTGGGCCAAGGTATTTGGGATTTATACAACAATACTTGGAGAAGTATTTTTCTACCAAGGGAGGGGTATTTCACGAAAACAACAAGGCAAGGGAGGGGTGTACTGCCGAGGCCTCTCAAAGGGGGAGGGTGTGGCGGACGAAAACACTAGAAGGGAGGGAAGGGTTTTTTGCCTTGGAATTTATCAAGTGAGGATGAAGAATAAGTCTTCAACTAAGGGGGTATTTATAGGACAACCAAGGGCCAAGATCAAGACAAGTGGTAGGCAAGTGTAAGGTCAAGATTTGGGCAAGTGTACCTTATCCATCTACCACCAAAATATCCTACCAACCCCTTGACCAAAAACAAGGCCAAAAACGCCCAATGTTTCGTCCACTTTGAGGGTGACACATGTCACCCTCCCGTTGGTCCAAAATATTTTATCTCTCGGAAAAATCCGCAAAAATAATAAAAGACATAGCCGGAATTTTCCCTTCGCAAGTTCTGGAAAACGTTTCGTCGGAAAACGATTCTTTTCGTGTGATGTGCACAAAATTTTCGGTCCTTGCCTAATCTTAAGGCTTAAACTTTTATATGTACGCCCTCACGTACATACTCTGGAAATACGGGGTATAACATTCTCCCCTCCTTAGAAACATTCGTCCCGAATGTTCCTTCTTAAGACAGATAACGATAAAGCTTCTCATAACAAGTTGCCAATGCCACACCTGGCCACAAAATAACACACGCGCAAATACTTAACCCAAGTCCATGAGAAATCACTCCTACATCATAAGCTTCCACCCTGGTCTAAAGGATACTCCCTTCGCATCTTCACTTTATAACAAAATGATCTCTTTTATTCTGCTAACACACGTTCACTCCTTTCCTTACTCGTCGTACTCTTCTCGAACACTTGAACTCTTTCTAGTATACGTACCATACTTCAGTCATTACTTCGGTTTCCAAAAACTCTGGAGTCACTACCTCCAAACTTGGTCATCTTACTAGCCTCAATCTCTTTTAAGGCCATTCCCGGCCTTCACGATCTAATTCTGGTCGAACATATCCACGAACTCATACGATGGTTACCTAAATTTGGACCTAGCACCCTCGTGACCCTACCACCTGGCGGGACCACCTCGAACTGACCCCACCACAAAACAGGCCGCGGGTTGACCCGCGAATGGTCCTCAACCCGACCCGCTATCGTGCCAAGCACTTGTTCCCCGATCCGGAACAATCTTACCTATTCAAGTCATGAAAGCCTAGTGGTCATTCTTAGCTCAACTACCCTCTTTCATTTCACACCGCTCAGGGACTTATCACACAAGTATACCCCACGTATACTATGCACTCCGACAAAGGTTAATTGTAAACAAAATCTTTTACTCAGGACGGCCTTGTATCTAAGGTCTCCACGTATAATATTCTAAGGCCCACAATTTCTAGGTACCCAACCTTACCCTTTACTAACCAGGCCTTTAAATCACAATTTTAACATAATGCTATCTGAACATAATACTTAGCACATCATCATATCATCAACGCATACTAGTCTCTAGAGGGGTAAGAATATACCAGATCAACCGCCATTTTCCTTCGCCGCTCTAACTATAATCCCCGCAGGCGATAACTATAGAAGGCGATGAACTCGCCATCGACCGGTAGGGTCGAGTCATTCGCCGCATCCTTCCTATTAGGACAGCCATCACATGGCCCCGACGGCCGCAGAAAAACAAGCACCGAAAAAGACGACATTCCCGATGACGCTCGCCACATCGTACACCGAGGGAAACATGAATCCGGGCTAGAACCTATGTATACCGTGGAACTAAGCTCGGAGCCCCGACTCAGCCTCCGAATACCCCGAACGCCCCAAGATCGCGGAGGACCACTCAGACCGGGCGGAGGTACATAACTAGTTCGGCCGAGGCGCCCGCCGAAAGTTACCAAAGGACCCACTGCTCGCCCTCTTCTCGCCGATCCCGGCCATTCACCGACCTCTCCGTGCCTCACATCCTAGTGCATGAGCTTGCACGCGGCAATGTCCATGCCCACCAAGAGCTACACCGAACAAGCCTCGCTAAGTAATCATCTAGCCCGTGACGTAGCGGTGTACTCGCCCTCCATGTCGGCTACCAATGCGGGACGCATCGAGCTAATGAGTCAAACTCCACATTGTACTCCCGAACCGCACACGGTATGCCTCAACGCTAAAAATCTGGCCCGAGCCCTTCTCATCCGCGAGGCAAGAAATGTGCAAGAAATGCCTTGAGAACTCGTCCCAAATCGCTGGAAGTGCATGCTCTCCCGACAGCTCACGAATCAAACCACCGATCGCAGATTACGCACCGATGCGAACTCAATACCACCGACTCGCCTCGAGGCTCGATCACTTCATGATCCGCAGAGTGCTTGATAAACTCCCGAGGTCATCTCGCCTCTCGATCCATGAACATCGCGGGCTACAACTCGTAAAGTCCCGTAGTCTCAAATCGCTCGCCGGGGTAAACTACGGTGCTACTGGATCGAACCGCCGTGATCCACCTATCTCATATCGCCACGACCGCCGCGAATCGCGCCATCTCCTTGTACTTATCTCATCCGCTTCCAGCCGCGGGACCGAGGCTCGTATCAGAGTCTCAGCAGCCCATCGCCGCGCTCTAAACTCGTTGGCCGGGCGGCGCGCAAAACTCGCCGTCAAGCACTATCTCGTAACGACTAGGCCTCTTCCTCGTAACCTCCGTGTTTACTTCGCAGCTCCTCACGCTTTGCCTTCTGGGCCCGGGTTTTACGCGAGGCATAATTGGTAAAGGAAAGGAATACGCCGAGGTGTCCAACTTATCACACGCCTCTAAGGCACGATCTCGTAATGAGAAGAATGGAAACCAATCCTAAATATCTTATAGCCTCTCGATTATCGCGTGGTTCACAACACACCGATAATCAAGACTACTAGATACGGTCTATAGACACTTTCCGAGATTAATCGCTCGATACCACTTTTGTCACGACCAACCTGCCCGTGGATCGTGCCTTACCCCTATACCCTAGCGATACAACATCGTAGAAAATCAATAAATAAAACATAAACATGAAACAAGAGATATGATAAATAAACAGTCAACCAAAATAGTTGCCTTCGTGAATATATTACATAAAAACCCGAACGCTTATCCTTTTACAAACTCGCCACAACAATACTACTGCACTTCTAAGAGTTTTATAACAACAACTATGACGGGACAGGCCCCGCCATACCCTCAATGCAAGAACCCTGCACTGTGGTAACATACCAAAGATAAGCCTCAAGAAACGGGGCTTCCTAACACGCCGAATCTGGATCCTATGAGCGAGGATCCACAACCGATGTACTCTCTACCCGCGCATGAACGCAGCCCCGAAGGAGGTCGATAACAGTACCAAGTATGTGAATCAAAAATCAGAATGAAATCATAATACATATAAAATAGGAGGCATGTATGATAACAAAGCTACGCTCACAATATAAAAGTAGTCATGTCAAGTCGTGACTCACGCCTCAAGGTCATCCTCATGCCCGTGGAACTCCTTCCTCACCGCCACCGATATAAACCGTATTATACGCATAACATGTCTCGGCCATCCTACGGGATGAGGTGGAATCGTGTGGTGTACATATCCCGGCCCATCCCGTGGGACTCGGTGAAGTATGGAATATATGTCCCGGCCCATCCCATGGGACTCGGTAAAGAATCGGATGAAATACGTTTCCCGGCCCATCTCATGGGACTCGGTAAAGAATCGATGAAATACGTGTCCCGCCCATCTCATGGGACTCGTGAAGAATCGATGAAATACGTGTTCCGCCCATCTCATGGGACTCGTGAAGAATCGATGGAATACGTGTCCCGACCCATCTCATGGGACTCTGAAGAATCGATGGAATACGGTCCCGCCCATCCTGGGACTCGTGAAGAATCGATGGAATACGTGTCCCGCCCATCTCATGGGACTCGGTGAAGAATCGCTCATAACAAATCAGCCGCCTCCATCGAGACGCGGTGGTATAGAGATACGATTTGCACAACAAGGCTATCAAACGCAAACATAGGCAAGTTACACACAACTCAAGGTTATTTTATGCCAAAGTCCGTGTTCGACCCCAAAGTATTACGTACGTTAAATTCTTTTTAAAAGATCCATTTCTTTTATAAAGGTCACCCGATACCCGTAGTATTAAAATAGAGTGACTCACATTTTTAGGTAAACCAAAACACTTTCCTTTTCAACATCAAGTAACAATATTCTTTTCCATAAGTTCAAGTTTGCCTAATTTCAAGTACTTAAGTCTCTTATTTTAGAAAGGTTTCGTAGTTCATAGTCTTAATCACTTAAGAATATAATTCTCTTTTAAACAATTTGAGAAACATATGCCTTATATGTGAATAGGTTATTCTTGTTCATAATCAATCTTATTATAGCAGCCATGATCTAGGAAATGTAATATCATTTTGTCTCATCTTAGCTTCTATGCAGATGGAGGTTTCTACTGGTTTTAATAATACTTAATTAGTCAATAAATTTCCCTTTATTAACGATGCAGTGGTTCGTTCGATACTTATTCTGATTTCCGAAATCAGTAAAACATGATTCCTTTTAAAAATCAAGTACTCATTACTCACGAATGAGGTTTCACCCTTTTTAACAAAATTCATGTTAATTCAAAATAAGTCAAG
The DNA here is from genome assembly GCA_029844215.1 of Przewalskia tangutica. Classification (NCBI taxonomy): domain Eukaryota; kingdom Viridiplantae; phylum Streptophyta; class Magnoliopsida; order Solanales; family Solanaceae; genus Przewalskia; species Przewalskia tangutica. The sequence continues at coordinate 73,246,692 of CM056728.1, forward strand.
TCTCTTATCTTTTAAGATCAAGTCTCTTAACTTCTAAAATCAATAAACCATTCTTTTTAACTCTCTTAAGTCGTTATACCTAACTTCCCATAAAGCTAGTATAACTCTTAGGCTCTTAAAACCAGGTATTACTCTTCTTTCAAAAGCGATTCTTAATTCTTTTGAAATACTTCAAGATTCTTATTATTTAAAACTCAAGTCAAACGACATTGAAATAACACACGTACGTCTACCGTACTATATATATTCTTTAAAATATCATGCTCAAGAGGATAGGAAGAATCACATACCTCGCGACGATTTATCGACTATTAGCAAATAGCTCCAAAGTACTGTAATCCTGCTAGCCTTTTCCACCCTTCGAGTAGAATACGCTACTCGCAGTACTTCAACCTATAACGGTCATATAAGTCTATCAACGTCTAGACTATTCTGTAAAACATTTCTAGATACAGATTCCTTATTCTACGGGAAATTGGGCAGCACTTCCCTACCCGCCAAACTACACAATTCTACTGTAAATACAGTCCTATGTAAGTACAGTTTAGCCTTCTTCTTTAAAATTCTTCTGATGTGATTTCAATTCAATTTTCTTCTTATATACCATCCTTATATGTCTTATACTCATTTCTATACTACTACAGTATGTAATTTCCAATTACAATAGAAGGACAGTAGTATTTACCTCGATAAGCCCAAAATTATCCAAGTTATATGTCGATCCTGAGCAACGTTTAGCTCCTACTCCGTGCGCTCCAACCCGCTCCAAACAACCCTTAGAAGTTCTACGGAACTTCTACTTAACACTTCAACCGACTACGAAGATTTCCTTAGGGTTTCGTTTTTGCGACTGAAGGGAAGTATAATAGTATTTATGGGCTTTTAGTATAGGTGTAACCTTGGAATACTACAAGGTATTTGGGCCAAGGTATTTGGGATTTATACAACAATACTTGGAGACGTATTTTTCTCGCTAAGGAGGGTATTTCACTAAAACAACAAGGCAAGTGGAGGGGGTGTACTTCCGAGGGCCTCTCAAAGGGGGAGGGTGTGGCGGACGAAAACACTAGAAGGGAGGGAATGGTTTTTTGCCTTGGAATTTATCAAGTGAGGATGAAGAATAAGTCTTCAACTAAGGGGGTATTTATAGGACAACCAAGGGCCAAGATCAAGACAAGTGGTAGGCAAGTGTAAGGTCAAGATTTGGGCAAGTGTACCTTATCCATCTACCACCAAAATATCCTACCAACCCCTTGACCAAAAACAAGGCCGAAAACGCCCAATGTTTCGTCCACTTTGAGGGTGACACATGTCACCCTCCCGTTGGTCCAAAATATTTTATCTCTCGGAAAAATCCGCAAAAATAATAAAAGACATAGCCGGAATTTTCCCTTCGCAAGTTCTGGAAAACGTTTCGTCGGAAAACGATTCTTTTCGTGTGATGTGCACAAAATTTTCGGTCCTTTCCTAATCTTAAGGCTTAAACTTTTATACGTACGCCCTCACGTACATACTCTGGAAATACGGGGTATAACAATACCACCTTCTCCAGGGTAAGAGTATGAATGAGGGGCAAGCCCCAAGATCGTCATACCACCTTCTTCAGGGTAAGAGTATAAATGAGGGGTAAATCCCCAAGATCGTTATACCACCTGTTCCGTGGATTTGCTACCCACGATGCGAGGAATACCTCATGCGAGTCCTTGTGGGCTTATGCGGGTGAAATAGTCCCATGCGTGCGGGTACAGCCTATGCGAGGAATACCTCATGCGGGTCCACACGACCTATGCGGGTGAAATAGTCCCAGGAGTAGGATTGCTTAATGATACTGTAGGCGGATGGTCCTGCTTTGATCGTGAGCTTCCTATTTTTATGTTGTACATATACTATTAGTTACTCTCATTGTTAGTAAGGCACTGTGTACTGTAATTTTGTTATCATACATGTCTTCGGCTTTGTTTTAAACTTATGATGTAATTACGATTTTCCGCTTTACATACTTAGTACATACTATGATCGACCCCTTCCTCTGCTCATGCCGCAGGTAGGGTAAGAAGGTGGTGGATCCTCATTCTTAGGATGACTTATCGACGTCGTGCTTCGTTATACCGTATTTCCGCAGTATGTACGTGAGGGCGACGTGATAAAAGTTTAAGCCTTAAGTAGGCATTAGGACGAATTTGTGCACAACTTGCAAAAGAATCGCTTTCCGACGAAACGCTTTTCGAACTTTGCGAAGGGAAAATTACGGCTATGTCATTTATAATTTTGCGGATTTTTCCGAGAGATGAAATATTTTGGATTAACGAGAGGGTGACAAGTGTCACCCTGCCGACGAATTTAAGGGCCATTCTTGGCGCTTTTTGTTGTCAAGGGTTGGTAGGATATTTGTGTGGTAGATTGATAAGGTGGGACCCACACACACATGTCCAACTCCTCACCCTCCACTTGCCCACCACTTGGCTTCATCCTAGCCCTTGACAGACCTTTAAATACCCCCTTAGTCAAGGAATTCTTCATCCACACTTGAGAAAATCCAAGGCAAAACCCTCTCTCCTCTTTGTAGCTCTCGCCCTACCTTCCTCCCCTTTGAGAAACCTTGCCGGCCAACCCCTTCCTTGAGTGTTTTCGTAAATACACACCCCTTTGGTAGAAAAGTATTTCTCCAAGTATTGTTACTATTTCAAAATACCTTGGCCCAAATACCTTGTAGTATTCCAAGGTTACACCTATACTAAAAGCCCAGAAATACTATTATACTTCCCTTCAGTCACAAAAACGAAACCCTAAGGAAATCTTCATAGCGAGTTGAAGTATTAAGAAGAAGTTGTGTAGAACTTGAAGGGTTGTTTGGAGCGGTTGGAGCGCCAGTAGTAGAGCTAAACGTTGCTCAGGATCGACATTTAACTTGGATAATTTTGGGCTTATCGAGGTAAATACTCTTGTCCTTCTATTGTAATTGGAAATTACATACTGTAGTAGTATAGAAATGAGTATAAGACGTATATAAGGATGGTATAAAAAGAGAATTGAATTGAAATCACATCGTAAGAATATTAAAGAAGACCGAATCAGATTTACATAGACTCAGATTTACAGTAGACTTGTGTAGTTTGGCGGGTAGGGAAGTGCTGCCCAATTTTCCGCAGAATAGTCTAGACGTTGATAGACTTGTATGACCGTTATAGGTTGAAGATCGCAAGTAGCGTATTCTACTCGGCGGTGGAAAGGGCTAGCCGGATTACTGATTTCTGGAGCTATTTGCTAATAGTCGATAATCGTCGCGAGGTATGTGATTCTTCCTATCCTCTTGAGCATGATATTTTAAAGAATATATATAGTACGGTAGACGTACGTGTGTTATTTCAATGTCGTTTGACTTGAGTTTTAAATAATAAGAATCTTGAAGTATTTCAAAAGAATTAAGAATCGCTTTTGAAAGAAGAGTAATACCTGGTTTTAAGAGCCTAAGAGTTATACTAGCTTTATGGGAAGTTAGGTATAACGACTTAAGAGTAATAAAAAGAATGGTTTATTGATTTTAGAAGATAAGAGACTTAATATTAAAAGATAAGAGACTTGACTTAATTGAACTGATGTGAAAGTTGTTAAGAAGTGTGAAACCTCATTCGTGAGTAATGAGTACTTGGTTTTAAAGAATAATGTTTCTTGATTTCGAAATGAGAATAAGTATCGAACTAACCATCGGCGTTAAGGAAAATGTATTGACAAATAAGTAATTATATTAAAACCAGTAGAAACCTCCATCTGCATAGAAGCTAAGATAAGACAAAATTGTATTACATTTCCTAGGTCATGGCTGCTTTAATGAGAATCGCATTGAACAAGCATTAATTTTCTTAAATTTTCAAAGTAAGGAACTTGATTTCTAAAAGAGACTTGAGGAACTTGAAGAGTTTTTGGTTTAAAAGAAAGGCATTGTTTTTTCTTAAATTGGTTTAAACATAAAGTGTTATAACAATTTTATGGGAAGTTAGTTATAACGACTTTATGAAAACAAAAGAATGGTTTTATCATTGGTTTTAAAGTGGTAACTTGACTTTAAAAGGAGAAGTGTTTTGGTCTAAAAAGAAGGCATGGTATTGCCTTAATTTGGTTTAAAAAGGAAAGTACGGAAGTTGTTTTGGTTTACTTAAAAATGTTAGTCACTCTATTCTAATACTACGGGTATCGGGTGACCTTTGTAAAAGAAATGGATCCTTTAAAATGAATTTAACGTACGTAGTACTTTGGGGTTAAAACCGACTTGGCATAAAATGAAAGTACTGAGTTGTGTGTAACTTTCCTATGTTTGCGTGATAGCCTTGTCGTGCTAGTATTGTATTTCTATACCACCGCCTCTCAATGGAGGTCACTGATTTGTTATGATATTACTGATGCACCTAGAAGGACGAGAATTCCACCGCACGCTCCGCTGATAGTGTTATTCCACGGACTAGCTCTCCATGAGGTTTTACCGATTCGCCTTGGTATCCGTGGTTGGCTTTCGTGACTTGCCTGCCTCGTGGCTGATTCGCCTGGTACTGGTAGTTAGCCTTCGTGACTTGCCCCGCTCGCTTTAGTGGCGAAGTCTCGTGATACTACTTTGTATCCGTAGTTAGCCCTCGTGATTTGCCTCCCGTGACACGTGACACGCTTGGTATCCGGTAGTTGGCTCGTACTTGCCGCCTTCGTGGCGAGTCTCGTGATACGCCTTGGTATCTAGTAGTTAGCCCTCAGATTGCCCCGGCCAGCACGTGACACGCCTTGTATCCGTAGTTGGCTTTCGTATTGCCCCGTGACGCTCCATGGTTTGATTGTATAGTATTAGTACGGCTTTGGTATCCGGTAGTTGGCTTTCGATTTGCCCCGGCCATTGATGACGCGCTTTGGTATCCGGTAGTTAGCCTTCGACTTGCCCCGCACGGTTTTATGACTCGTAGACTTGGTGTTCATGTGTACCTTGGTGTTATTATATCATAGATCGCCAGCTGAGGAAGGTATTCCACGCATGATTGATGTTGAGGCGTGAGACCCATAGTTATACCGAATGATGACTTTGAGCGTGAGTCCCCGACTTGACATGATCGCTTTTATGTTATGAATCGTAGTTTGGGTTATCATACATGTCTCATGCTTTATTTTAGACTGTTATGATTTCATTTACTGATTTTTCTGGCCACATACTGTACCAGATCGACTTCCTTCGGGGCCGCGTTTCATGCCGCAGTGAGGTACACCGTGGTTGATCCTCGCCATAGGATCACAAACAGATTGGGAAACTCCGCTTCTCCGAGGCTTATCTTTTGGTATAGTCCTCACACTGCAGTACTTGTACATTCAGGGTATGGCGGCCCCTCCGTCATGTTGTATAAAACTCTTGAGGTCCGTAGTAATCCGCTGTAAGGTGGTTTGTAAGGATGTAATCGCTCAAGTTTTTAATTATATATATACAAGAAGGTAAATCGCTTGGTTGGCCTGCTTTATTATCATATCTCTTGTTTCATGTTTAAGTTTTTATTCCCGCGATTTTCTCGATGTTAGATCACCAGGGTGCCCGGATAAGGCACCGATCCACGCCCGGTTCGGTCGTGACAAAGTGGTATCAGAGCGCTTAATCCTCGGAAAGTGTCTGCACTGCTTTCTAGTAGAGTCTTGATTATCGGTGTTGTACCACATCTATAATCGTGAGGTCAAAGACATTTAGGATTGGTTTCCATTCTTCTTATTCTCGAGATCATGCCTTAGAGTATTATAAGTTGGACCTCACGACGATTTCGTTTTACCGTTATGCCTCCGCGCATGCAACCTGGCTCAGATGGGCAAAGCAGCCGAGGAGCCGCTAGTAGGATACAGAGGAGTACGGGGCGCAGCCTCATTACCTCGAGATAATGCTTCAGACGGCGAAGCCATGACGCCACAAATTTCAAAGAGTTTAGAGCCGCAGCAGTTGGTCGCCGAGACCACGACTGAGCCTCACCCCACACCGGGCAGGAGTTGGGGTACAAAGAGATGGCCTAGTTATCGCCGTGATCGTGGCGACATGAGGATAAGCCGACGCAGTTCCGAGAGACCTACGGTTCACCCGAGATCGGATAGTTTGAGGTTACGGACTTTCTCGAGTCAGTCGCCAGAGTTCTACGGGTCGAGGCCTGAGGATGATCCACAGGAGTTCATTCGACAGTTACAGTGGATCATGAGAGTGATCAAGGCTTCGGAGACCGAGTCGGTGGTCTTAGGTTCGCATCGGCTGCGTGATCTGCGATCGGCGTTTGATTCGCGAGCTGTCGGGAGAGTATGCACTTCCACCGTATGGACGAGTTCTCGGAGGCATTTCTCCCATTTCTTGCCACAGATGAGGAGGGCGCGGCCGACAGATTTTGATATTGAGGCGGGCGCACGGCCGGGAGTACAATGTGAGTTTGACTCATTAGCTCGGTGACGCACTCGCAGAGCGACATGGGGACAGAGTGCACCGCCACGCCACCGGCTCGATGACTACTGGCGAGGCTTGTTCGTGTAGTGTCACACGACCGATTCCGCCCGCGGATCGTGCCTTACCCGCACCCTAGTGATACAACATCGAGTAATCAGTGAACATAAAACAATACAAGACATATTATTAAATATGAAACAATAATCTGAGAAAACATTGTCTTTCGGCATATATATAAATAACAACTTTTTTCCAACATGAACAGTTTTAATCCTTTTTACAAACCCCGCCACAACAAGATTACATGCACTCTAAGAAATGATACGACAACAATGGCGGGACAGTGGCCCCGCCATACCCTGAATGTAAACACCTACAACAACAGGACTATACCACTGATAAGCCTCCGAGAAACGGAGCTTTCCACACACGAATCGTGACCCTAAGAGCGAGGATCAATGATCGGTGTACTTTACTGCGCAGATGAACGCAGCTTCGAAGGAGGTCTGACAACAGCACTTAGTATGTGAAACAAACAAAATAAATAAATCGTAAATGAAATCATTGTAGTCTTTACAAAGCAGGAGTCATGTATGATAACCAAACTACAGCTTCACTATAAATAAGGCTCGTGTCAAGTCGTGACTCACGCCTCAAAGTCATCACTCCAATATAACTATGGGTCTCAAGCCCATAACATCAATCATGCCCGTGGAATACCTTCCTCACCGCCAGCCTATGATAGAAAAACACCAAGGAATACATGAACACTGTGTCCCACTGTGTCCAACTAAAACCGCATGGGGTAAGTACGAAGGCATAGCCGATTACTAACACCTACAGCATCAACAAGGTCATGAATCAGATCATAAGATCTGCCTGCACCGTCACATGATCAAAGCCGCCACTTGCCCGCAGATCTAATGCGCGTCTAGTCCTCGAACTTCCGCAGCCCGCGTAGGCCAATCTCATCGCCCGCATGAGGTATTCCCGCATCGAGGGTAGCTACTCCCGGCATCGCCCCGACTTTCGAGTCCGCAGCCACGGACCGCGTGCCCATAAAGGACGCACACTAACTCGGAACTCGTAGCCCGCATAGGCCCCCGGGACCCGCATTTAGGTATTCTCGAATCACGGTCCTGCATCACCGAGTCTACCCCGACGGAGGCAGCTTAACCCCGAATCACCTCAAGAGATGAATGCCACAATACTATCATAACGATCGATAGTTAATAAGCACAATCAAGGGAAACCCTTTACACAAACATCACAAGATACTAACACACGTAGCATCCTAACACGCTTACTTATCAAAGCAACAAGAAAGTATTACAAGGCTATCACAAACCAATACAATCAAGTTATTCACACAAGGTACTTTCTACTAACAAGTTCGTATCTATCCCCAAAGTACTTCACATTAAATCTTAAAAAAAGATCTGTTTCATTCACATAATACACACAATACCAGTAGTATAAAATAGAGTTACTGACCTTTTAAGAAAACCAAAACTAATACATTAGTAAAATCAATTAAAAAAATTATTTTCCAAACGTCCAAGTTTGCCTAATTTCAAATGTTCACGTTTCTTATTTTAGAAAGGTTTCGCAGTTCATAGTCTTATTCATTTAAGAATATAATTCTCTTTTAAACAATCTGAGAAACATAAGTCTTATGTGAGTAGGATATTCTTGTTTATAACAATCTTATTACAGCAGCCATGATCTAGGAAATATCATTTTGTCTCATCTTAGCTTCTATGCAGATGGAAGTTTCTACTGGTTTTAATAATACTTAATTATTCAAAACATTTCCTTTTATTAACGCTGCAGTGGTTTGTCGATACACATTCTGATTTCCGAAATCAGTAAAGCATTCTTAAGCCGTTATACCTAACTTCCCATAAAGCTAGTATAACTCTTAAGTTTTCAAACACCAAGTATTACTTCTCCTTTCAAAATGATTCAAAAATCTTTTGAAATACTTCAAGTTCTTTCTTATCATATAACAAGCCAGTTATAGTTCAAATCAGTTACCTTTTAAAAACCACATGTATTTTCTTACTAACATAAAGCTGTTATAACCAACTTCCCATAAAGCCGTTATAACACTTTATGTTTTAAACCACTCAAACACATTTAGCACATGTACGTCTACCGTACTACATAGTTCACACATATCATGCTAGAAGAGATAGGAAGAGGTTCACATACCTCGCGACGAGTATCGACTAATAGCAAAACGCTCCAAACAGTCGGCTACTCCTTAAGCCAAGTGGATCATTCCACACGTAGCACTTCAACCTCGATAAGCCCATAATTATCCGAGTTTAAAGTCGATCCTTAGCAATGTTTCGCTCCTACACCGGGTGCTCCGTCCCGCTCCAAACAACCCTTAGAAGTTCTAACCAACTTCTACAAAGCACTCCAACTAACCATGGAGATTTTCCTTAGGGTTTCGGTTTTGTGACTGACGGGAAGTATAATAGTATTTCCGGGCTTTTCGTATAGGTATAACCTTAGAATACCACAAGGTATAAGGCTAAGGTATTGGGCATTATAACAATACTTTTGAGAGTATTTCTCAACCAAGGGGGGGGGGTACCCCACGAGAACACCCCAAGGTAGGGGGGGTGCTCTCGGCCGAAGGGCCTACTAGGAAGGGGAGAGGGTGCTCGCCACAAGGCCACATGAAAGGGGGGAGGGCAGGCTCTTGGACGAGAGTCAACAAGAGGGAGGAGAGGGGTTCTCAAGACTTAGAGATTTGAGGGATGAAGAAGTCTTCAAAGGGAGGGGGGTATTTATAGGGTAAGCAAAGGCCAACCAAGGGCCAAGATCTAGCCAAGTGCTATGCAAGTGTAGGGCCAAGATGTGCCCAAGTGCCCCCCCTAGTCCCTACTCCACAAATCCCTCACAAAATATCTCACCAACTTGACCCTTCAAACGTCCAAGGGTGGCCGTCCAACTCCACCAACTTGAGGGTGACAAGTGTCGCCCTCTCGTTGGTCCAAAACATTTCATCTCTCGGAAAAATCCGCAAAAATAAGAAAAGACATAGCCGGAATTTTCCCCTCGCAAGTTATGTAAAACGTTTAGCGAAAAATGACTCTAACCGTGTTGTGCACAAATGCCATTCGCCAAGCCACTAGGCGGGGTGACACGTGTCACCCTCCTATTGGCCCAAAATAAAACATCTTCCAAAATATCCACAATGGCCAAAATCTCAAAACAAAGTGGCTCCATAAAACCAGAATTTCTCCCAGGCCCCACGTGACCATTTCCAAAATAAAATTCCATAATTCTCTAATATTCCAGAAGTCCGACACCAAATGGGAATCCAATTCCCATTAACGAACCTTTTTCCTTCACAAAACCGAAACTTTTCCGTGGAAAATCGCTCTTTCTTCCTTTCCAATCTTCTCGTCAGATTCTCGCACGCACGTCCTCGCCTTATATACCCGGAACTACGGGTATAACATTCTTCCTTAGAAACATTCGTCCGAATGTTCCTTCTAAGTCTCAAAACGAACGCGTGCCAGTATAGTCTTCACTACTATACTTACGAAACAATCCTGCCACAGCTGGCCACAGAAATACCCACGCAAAATACCTACATCCAAGTCCACGAGGAAACACCTCTAACATCACCACAAATAATACTACTTTTGTCACTTTGTCGCGAGCCTTGCTCCAACGACTCCAACAAATGGTACCGGCCGCACGCGATCACCGGTTGCCGTGACACTCAATTCTTACCATATTTCGAGCATCGCTTTAGTATCCAAAACTCGGTTACTATCTCTAACGAGGTCATCATTAATCGGGAACATTCTCGATGGATCTTCGATACTTTCCGAACATAACAATACGAAGACCGGACGCCCTTCCTCCTAAGTCGGACGGCAAATGCTAACATATAGCAACCCGCCTATTCTTCACATGAACTCACAAAGGCCCAAAGTAACTCGCTAAGTTCCTTCGCTTTCCAAAACTCGTCACACTCGTCCGGTGGTACTTTCAAGAAGACCGACCGCCAACTCGAACTCTGCCGCCGCCGATTATCCGCACGATTCTCCGAGCCGAACTTCTTCTAGACAAGCTTCACTATCCATGTCACTGGAACAAGACTGAACCAACTATCTGAACCCTGCCAACATCGAACCAATCGACCGACAACTTGCATTCCTTCCCCTACAAGGCTTCATAAGACGACATCCGATCACTGAAATGGTAGCTTAAACACTCTCAACCGAGACAACGATCTTCACGGCTACCATCGCCCACCACCGGTCGAACGCATCCACGAACTCGTGACGTTGGTTAACTAAACTTGGGCCTAGCACCCTCGTGACCCTACCACAAGGCGGACCACCACAACCGCACACCGCCATACATGCCGCGGGTTGACCCGCAACGTGGCCTCAACCCGACCGTGAACGCGCGACAATACTAGCTCCGATCGAACAATCTCACTAATCACGCATTTAAAACCTGGCGGTCTTCTTAGCTCAACCACCCTCTTCATTTCACACTACTTAGGACCTATCCCCAAACACGACTCACGTCACTATGCACTCCTATAATGGTCAAACATAAACATCGTCTACCCGAGATGGCCTTACCTCTAAGGTCTTTGCGTATAAAGCTCTAAGGCTCACACTTTCTATCCTCCAAAATCTTACTCGTTAACCCACCATGATTTCTAATCACAACTAACACATCGCTATCGAACATAGCACTTAAGGTATACTCACCTTGAAAGTCACCGGCGACTCGCTCCGCCCTCTTCTCGCCCTTGGTTAACCCGTCGATCTCTACGCTTTCGCTGCTGCGCATAAGCCCGCATACAGCCATGCTCAAGCCCAATCAAGAATTACTCTTGCACAACCCTTTCTTAGGTAGTCATCAAGACTCGTGGTACATCGGTATAATCTTCCGTAGCCAAATCCATGGCTAGTAACGGTCGCCTCGCATCTATATTCTCTGCTCCCAATCGTGGAATCAAGGTTCAAATATCATGGCCGCAGTAGGAACCGCCGTCGCCAGTGCTAAACTCACGGCTAGTGACGTCGCGAAATCCCCGAATGAAGCACTACCCTAGGTAATGATTGGGCTGTGCCTCGCAACCCTCTCAGATTCTACTCACGCCTCCCTGGCCGCCTTGCCTCCCGGGCGGGTTGCCTACGCGAGGCATAGCGGTAAGGAAAGAAATACGTTTAGAGGTCCAACTTAAAACACTCTCTAAGGCACGACCTCGAGTGAGAAGAATAGAAACCAATCCTAAATATCCTATAGCCTCACGATTATTGGCGTGGTGCACAACACACCGATAATCAAGACTCCCATCGGATACGGTCTGTAGACACTTTCCGAGGATTAAGCGCTCGATACCACTTTTGTCACGACCGATTAGGCGTGGATCGTGCCTTACCGGGCACCCTAGTGATACAACATCGTAGTAATCATGAACATAAAACAATACAAGACATATTATGAAATATGAAACAATAACTGAGAAAAACTTGTCTTTGGCATATATATAAATAACAACTTTTCCAACATGAGCAGTTTTAATCCTTTTACAAACCACGCCACAGCGATTTCATGCACTTAAGAAATGATATTTACAACAATGGCGGACAGGCCGCCATACCCCAATGTAAACACCTACAACAACAGGACTATACTATCGATAAGCCTCGAGAAACGGAGCTTTCCCACATGTTGAACTGTGACCCAAGAGCGAGGATCAATGATCGGTGTACCTTTACCATGCGGCATGAACGCAGCCCAGAAGGAGGTCGATACAACAGTGCAAGTATGTGAAACAAACAAAATAAATAAATATCAAATGAAATCATAGTAGTCTATACAAAGCGGGAGACATGTATGATAACCAAACTACGCTCACCATAAATAAGCGTGTCAAGTCGTGACTCACGCCTCAAAGTCATCACTCGATATAACTACGGGTCTCAAGCCCATAACATCAATCATGCCCGTGGAATACCTTCCTCACCGCCGGCGGCATGATAGAAAAACACCAAGGAATACACATGAACACCGGGTCCCACTGTGTCCAACTAAAACCGCGAGGGTAAATGCGAAGGCATAGCCGACTACTAACACCCATGCATCAACAAGGTCATGAATCAGATTATAAGATCTGTCTAGACCGTCACATGATCAAAGCCGCCACTTGCCCGCAGATCTAATGCGCGCGTCTAGTCACCGAACTTCCCGCGACTCCGCATAGGCCAATCTCATCGCCCGCATGAGGTATTCCCGCATCGAGGGTAGCTACTCCCGTCGTCACGGACTTTCGAGTCCGCCAACAAGGACCGCATGCCCATAAAGGGCGCACTAACACGAACTCTCGTAGCTCGCATAGGCCCCCAGGACCCGCATGAGGTATTCTCGAATCATGGTCCCAGACCGCCTGAGTCTACCCCGCATCGGAGGGCAGCTTAACCCCCGGAATCACCTCAAGAGATGAATGCCACAATACTATCATAACGACTGATAGTTAATAAGCACAATCAAGGAAACCCTTTACACAAACATCACAAGATACTAACACACGTAGCATCCTAACACGTTTACTTATCAAAGCAACAAGAAAGTATTACAAGGCTATCACAAACCAATACAATCAAGTTATTCACACAAGGTACTTTCTACTAACAAGTTCGGGTATCTATCCCCAAAGTACTTCACACATTAAATCTTAAAAAAAGATCTGTTTCTTTCACATAAGTCACACAATACGTAGTATAAAATAGAGTGGTATCCTTTTAAGAAAACTAAAACTCTTACCTTTGTAAAATCAAGTAACAACATTATTTTCCAAGCGTCAAGTTTGCCTAATTTCAAATGTTCACGTTTCTTATTTTAGAAAGGTTTCATGGCTTCATAGTCTTATTCATTTAAGAATATAATTCTCTTTTAAACAATCGAGAAACATAAGTCTTATGTGAGTAGGATATTCTTGTTTATAACAATCTTATTACAAACCATGATCTAGAAATATCATTTTGTCTCATCTTAGCTTCTATGCAGATGGAAGTTTCTCTTGTTTTAATAATACTTAATTATTCAAAACATTTCCTTTATTAACGCAATTGGTTTGTCGATACACATTCGATTTCAATCAGAAAGCATTCTTAAGCCGTTATACCTAACTTCCCATAAAGCTAGTATAACTCTTAAGTTTTCAAACACCAAGTATTACTCCTTTCAAAATGATTCAAAATCTTTTGAAATACTTCAAGTTCTTTCTTATCATATAACAAGCGATTATAGTTCAAATCGATTACCTTTTTAAAACCACATGTATTTTCTTACTAACATAAAGTGTTATAACCAACTTCCATAAAGCCGTTATAACACTTTATGTTTTAAACCACTCAAACACATTTAGCACATACGTCACCGTACTACATAGTTCACACATATCATGCTAGAAGAGATAGGAAGAGGTTCACATACCTCGCGACGAGTATCGACTAATAGCAAAACGCTCCAAACAGTCGGCTACTCCTTAAGCCAAGTGGATCATTCCACACGTAGCACTTCAACCTCGATAAGCCCATAATTATCCGAGTTTAAAGTCGATCCTTAGCAATGTTTCGCTCCTACTCCGGGTGCTCCATCCCGCTCCAAACAACCCTTAGAAGTTCTAACCAACTTCTACATAGCACTCCAAACTAACCATGGAGATTTTCCTTAGGGTTCCGGTTTTGTGACTGACGGGAAGTATAATAGTATTTCCGGGCTTTTCGTATAGGTATAACCTTAGAATACCACAAGGTATAAGGCTAAGGTATTGGGCATTATAACAATACTTTTGAGAGTATTTCTCCACCAAGGGGTACCACGAGAACACCCCATGGTGGGGTGCTCGGCCAAGGAGCTACTAGGAAGGGAGAGGGTGCTCTCGGCCACAAGGCCACATGAAAGGGGAGGAGGCTCTTGGACGAGAGTCAACAAGAGGAGGAGAGGGTTCTCAAGACTTAGAGATTTGAGGATGAAGAAGTCTTCAAAGGAGGGGTATTTATAGGGTAAGCAAAGGCCAACCAAGGGCCAAGATCTAGCCAAGTGCTATGCAAGTGTAGGGCCCAGATGTGCCCAAGTGCCCCCTAGTCCCTACTCCTGACATCGCTCACAAAATATCTCACCAACTTGACCGCTTCAAACGCCCGAGGGTGGTAGTCAACTCCACCAACTTGAGGTGACAAGTGTCGCCTCTCGTTGGTCCAAACATTTCATCTCTCGGAAAAATCCGCAAAAATAAGAAAAGACATAGCCGAATTTTCCTCGCAAGTTATGTAAAACGCTTCATTTAAAAACGACTCTAACTGTCAGGTGCAAATGCCATTCGGCCAAGCCAGCTATGCGGTGGTGACAAGTTTCACCCTCCTATTGGCCCAAATTAAAACCTCTTCCGAAAAATATCCACAATGGCCAAAATCTCGAAAACAAAGTGGGCCGCACAAAACCGTAAATTTCTCCCGTGTGCCCCACGTGACCAGTTCCGAAAATAAAAGTCCATAATTCTCTAATATTCCAGAAGTCCGAATACCAAATGGGAATCCATTCCATTAACGAACCTTTTTCCTTCACAAAAGCGGAAACTTTTCCGTGGAAAAATCGCCTCTTTCTTCCTTTCCAATCTTTTACGTGCATTAAATGCGTGCGTCCTCATACATACCGGAACTACGGGGTATAACAAAGAGCTCTTCAAAGGCATGGACATTGCCCGCATGCGACTTATGCATGGATGCGGAGATGTGAGGACGGAATGGCCGAGATCGAGAAGAGGCTGCGAGCAGGTCCTTTGGTAACTTTCGGCGAACCACCTCGAAGAGTTAGTTATGTACCTCCGCCAGTCTGAGTGGTCCGCGATCTTTAGGGCGTTCGGGTATTCGGGTGGTCGAGCTCGGGCTTCGCCACGGTATCGTAGGTTCCGGCCCGATCGGGTTCATGCTTTCCCGGTGCACGATGCGACAAACGTCATCCCGGGAGTGTCGTCTTCTGCGGTGCTTGTTTCACTCGCGCCGTCAGGGCCATGTGATGAGGACTGTCTAGAAGGAGGATACGGTAGAATAGCGCAGCACACTGGTAGTTCATCGCCTTTATGGCTATGCGCTACAGTGTGATTATGATTAGAGCGACGAAGGAAAATGAAGCGGATGATACGTATATTCTTACCTCTAGAGACTAGTATGCGTTGATGATATGATGAAATGCTAAGTATTATGTTCGGATAGCATTATGTTAAAAATTGTGTTTAGAAAACATGGTTAGTTAGAAGGGTAAGTTTGGGAGCGAGGAAAGTGTGAGCCTTAGAGTTTTATACGTAGAGACCACTAGATGCGAGGCCATCTTGAGTAAAAGATTTATGTTTGTGTTGACCTTTATCGAGTGCATAGTATACGTGGGATATATTTTTGTGATAAGTCCAGGTGGTATGAAATGAAAGAGGTAGTTGAGCTAAGAAGACCGTTAGGTTTTCGTGACTTGTTTTGTGAGATTGTTAGGATCGGAACAGTGTTTAGCGCGATAGAGTCGGGTTGAGGGCAATCGCGGGTCAACCCGCGGCCTGAAATGTGGTGGGTCGATTCGGTGGTCCCGCCAGGTAGGGTCACGAGGTGCTAGGCGAGTTTAGGTAACCATCGATGAGTTCGTGGATATGTTCGATCGAGAATCGGATCGTGAAGGCGAGGATGGCCTTAAAGGAGATTGAGGCTAGTAAGATGACCAAGTTTGGAGGTAGTGACTCGCAGACTTTGGAAAGCCCAGGCGATCAAGTATGGTGCATTATACTAGAAAGAGTTCAAGTGTTTGGGAAAAGTACGACGAGTGAGGAAAGAAGAGAACGTGTGTTAGCAGAATAAAAGAGATCATTTTGTTGTGAAGTGAAGATGCGAATGGAGTATCCTTTAGACCAGGGTGGAAGCTTTTGTGATGTAGGAATGATTTCTCGTGGACTTGGGTTAAGTATTTTCGCGTATGTTATTTTGTGGCCAGGTGTGGCGTTGGCAACTTGTTAGAGGAACTTTATCGTTATCCGTCTTGAGAAGGAACATTCGGGACGAATGTTTCTAAGGAGGGGAGAATGTTATACCCCGTATTTCCAGAGTATGTACGTGAGGGCGTACGTACAAAAGTTTTTAGCCTTAAGTAGGCATTAGGGACGAAATTTGGGCACAACTAGCGAAAGGAATCGTTTTTCGACGAAACGTTTTCCGGACTTTGCGAAGGGAAAAATACGGTTGCAACATTTATAATTTTTGAGGATTTTTCCGAGAGATGAAATATTTTGGACCAACGGGAGGGTGACATGTGTCACCCTCAAAGTGGACGGCAAAGGGCTTGTGTTGGCACGTTTTTTGTGCTAAGACTTTGGTCAAGGAGTTGGTAGGATATTTGTGATATTTTGTGTGGTAGATGGATAAGGTACACTTGTCCAAATCTTGACCCTCCACTTGCCCACCACTTGTCTTAATCTTGGCCATTGATTGGCCTATAAATACCCCTCAAATGCAAGACTTATTCTTCATCCACAAATCATTTTCCAAGTCTCAAAACTCTCTCCCCCTTAAGTGTAGTTTTCGTCCAAGCTATCCATCCCCCTTTGTGAGGTCTTGGCCGAAACCCCCCCCCCTTTCCTAAGTTGTTTTCGTAAAATACACCCCCCCCTTGGTAGAAAAGTATTCTCCAAGTATTGTTACTATTCGAAAATACCTTGGCCCAAATACCTTGTAGTATTCCAAGGTTACACCTATACTAAAAGCCCAGAAATACTATTATACTTCCTTCATCCAAAACGAAATTATACCGTATTTCGAGTATGTACGTAAAGGAATACGTACAAAAGTTTTGGTCTTAAAGTTAGGCCTTGGACGATTTTTAGGCACAACTCACAGTTAACGGTTTTCCATGAAACGTTTCCACTTTTCATAGGATAAATTCCGCTATGTCATTTCTTATTTTTGCGGATTTTTCCAGAGACGTAACACTCTGGACCAATGAGAGGGCGACACTTTCCACCCTCTCATTGGTGGACTTGTCACGGCATTAGGGCCGATTGAATGCCAAAGCCTTGTCATAAAGTTGGCTAGATATTTTGTGTGCAAGTTGGCGAGAAGGACACTTGCCTAAATCCTCACCCTACACTGCCTTGCACTTGGCATAATCTTGGCCATTGGTTGGCCATGTCTTGACCTATAAATACCCCCTTGTTGAAGAGTTATTTCATCCTAAATTGAGCAATCTATCTAAGTCTCAAATCCTCCCTCTCCTCTTGTTGTTTCGTCCAAACACACCCCTCCCTTGAGAAGCTTGGCGAGCTACCCTACCCCCTAACTGGCCAAACCTACCCCCTCCCTTGGTAGAAAAGTTGCCTTCTTGTATTGTTATAATGCCCAAAATACCCTAGCCCATATACCTTAGCACTTGGTAGAAGTTGTGAAGAACTTCTAAGGTTTCCTTGGAGCATACAACTTAGAGCAAAACCTTGCTCAGCGACTTTTCTAGGATAATATTGGGCTTACCGAGGTAACTAATCCTAACCCTCTTTTGAAGTAGAATATATATCTGTTGTAGTATAAGAATAAGTATAAATACTTAGAAGGTTGTTAGGAATAGAATTGAACTGTAACACCTTAGAAGGGTATAAAAGAAGAATATCTGAATCAGACTTACATAGAACTGTTTTCTGATGAGACTTATATAGCTCACGGGTAGGGTTGTCTGCCTGACTTTCCGTAGAATTGAGGACCCTCTGTTTAGAATGACCTACAGAATAGTCTAGACTTTGATAGATATCTGTGACTATTATAATTTGATTCTCTCATGCGACATACTCGACTTGGCGGTGGATTTCGCGAGAAGGTATGTGATTCTTCCTAAAGCATGATATTTTTACAATATGTATATAGTGTGGTAGGCGATACATGTTAATGAATAATACTTACAATGCCTCACGCTTAAGCCCGAATAATAAAGGGTGAAAACATTTCAAAAGGGACTCTGAACCATTTATTAAAGCAAGAGAACTAATTGATTTTTGAAATGAAGCTTAAGAGTTATACTAGCTTTATGGGAAGTAAGTATAACCACTTAAGATTGATAAAAGAAACAAGTTTGCCTATATGTTATAACAGACTTATATTGTGAAAAGAATAATAAGATGGTTTGATAAGTAGACATGATATGATGCTATGTGTGTTAGTATCTTGTAACGTTTGTATAGGTGAGTATCCTTGTTGTGCTTATGTTACTTAAAGATAAGTTGTTATGTTAGTATACTATCACTCACCTCTTGAGATGATACAGGGTTAAGCCCTCCGATGCGGGTAGACTCGGCGGTGCAGGACCGTGATTCGAGAATACCTAAATGCGGGTCGGGGGCCTCGCGAGCTCACGAGTTCGGTGTTAGTATGCGGGTTATGCCTCATGCGTGCGTGGCCGTGCGGACAGCGAGTCCAGGACGATGCCGAGGAGTAGCTACCCTCGATGCGGGGTTACACCTCATGCGGGCCCATGTGAGTGGCCTATGCGGACTCCGGGAGTCCAGGATTAGGCTTGCAGAATGATGATATGGGCAAGTGGCCTGTTTGATCATTCGCGGCCTAGACAAGACCTATTCTGATTACTTATTGTTGATCTTGTTTATGATGTGACACTACGTGGTTTCTTTGGTTGTTTCATACATATTTGTAAAGCGGTTTTAACTAAAATGATATGTTTTCATTTAAGTACTTTACTGCCGCATACTTAGTACTGTTGTTATCGACTCCTTCGGCTGCGTTCATGCCGCAGTAAGGGCAGCAGTGCTAGATCCGCATCCTTAGGATCTCTACGTTGGTGTCGGGAGCTCCATCTCTTAGGAGGCTCTACTTTTAGTATGATCTCCTGTTGTAGATAGTTTTTCTGATCGAGGTATGGCGGCCTGTCGCCATAGTGGTATATTTCCTAGAGTGTAGTCATGTTATACAGCGTCGGATGTAATTGCTAAAACATGATTATATATATATATGCCGAAAGGCGTGTTTTCTCACAAAATCGTGTCTTGTTTTATAAATTATTTTATGTCTTGCTTTATGTTTAGATTTCTACGATGTATGGCTACTTGGGTGCCCGTAAGGCACGATCCACGGCCCCGGAATGGGTCGTGACAAAAGTGGTATCGAAGCGATTAATCCTCGGAAAGTGTCTGACCATGTATCAGTAAGTCTTGATTATCGGTGTGTTGTGCACCACACCAATGTCGAGGCTATAGGATATTTAGGATTGGTTTCCATTCTTCTCATCCACGAGATCGTGCTTTAGAGGCATGTTATAGGTTGGACCCTCTAACGTATTCCTTTCTGTGATTATGCCTCCTCGTAAGGCAACCCGCCCGGGCGAAGGCAGCGGCGGAGCTGCTAGCGAGACACCCGAGTCACGAGGCTCGGCCGGTCTATACCGAGGCAGCGAGTTCTATGACGCCGACCCAAAGAGACCACAGTACCACACATCTCCCGCCCCACAGGCGGAGGAGTTAGGGCTGAGATAACCCGACTTTTAGCTAAAGTTGTGGCCCGATGAGAGAGAGGCTGGATCGCGGCGATTCAGCCTGGCTCAGTCTGGTCGCACCTGTTCACCCGAGGCGCAGAGTTTGAGGCTACGAGACTTCTTGGTAGCCAGAGCCGGAGTTTATGGGTCGAGGCGGGAGGATGATCCGCAGGAGTTCATCCGTCGGCTTGAGGATTTTGAGAGTGATCGGGCGTGAGACCGAGTCCGTGATCTTTGGTTCCATAGGTTGCGTGATACGATCGATTGGTTTGATTCATGGGAGTTATCGGGAGAGCACGCGTCCCATTACTTAGGATGAGTTCTCGAGGCTTTCCTCACTCACTTCTTGCCTCACGGATGAGGGCGCGGGCTGATAGATTTTTACTACTGAGGCAGAGAGGACGCACTGTCAGGGAGTACAATGTCGAGTTTGATTCATTGGCTCGATATGTCCCAGCATTGGTAGCAGATATGGAGGATAGGTGCACCGCTATGTCGCCGGCTGAAACGACTATATGGCCGAAGTCATGTGCGGGGTTTCTCCACCGGTATGGACATTACCCGCACGAGCTCACGCCTGGATGCGAGGAACGCAGAGGTCGGCGAGTGGGCGAGCGGCGAGAAGAAGGCGGGGGGGGAGGTCTTACGGTGGTTATCGTGGTGGCGGCCTCGGCGGCCGATCTGGTCGCACCACGGCCGGCCACGAGCACTCCCGCACCGTCCTCGGCCCACGCTGAGGGCGGACAGGCCCCGGCTTGAGCGTCAGGTAGCAGAGTATCGCGCCTGACCACCACCCAGCTGGCCGTCGGTAGATCCATTACGGGAAGTGTGGTACTACTTTTGGATCTTATTACGATTGTGGCCAGTGGTCACTTTGCGGGGCTGTCCGACCGGGCGAAACGGTGGTAGGCTCGGCCTTCGAGTTCATTGCCGCCATCATCTCCTACGATTACTCGCCGAGGCGTGGTGCTCGGGTCAGCAGGTCGCGGCGGTCGTGGCTCGAGTCGATTCTAGCGGTCTCGAACCGCATTTATGCTTTGTCCACAGACAAGATCGGAGGCCTCACTTTGATGTCACCAGTACCTTATCGGTTCGGGTTTGATGTGTATGCTTTGATAGATCCGGTTCTACTGCCTATATATCTCCCTTGTTGCTAGTAGGATAGGGATAGAGCACGAGTCCATAGACACTTTCGAGTAGCTACGCCTGGGTGATTCGGTGGTAGCTCGGCGGTATATAGGGCTTGTCTGTGACCGTTCTGATCGTCGGACCCTGCCGACTTGATAGAGTTGGAGATGTTTGACTTTGATGTGATTATGGGGATGGATTGGCTAGCCTCTTGCTATGCCAATGTGGACTGCAGAGAGAGAGTAGTACGGTTCCAGTTTCCTGAGGAGCCGGTTGTTGAGTGGGAGGGGAGCACGGTATCGCGAGGGTAGGTTTATTTCCTACCTCGAGGCTAGGAAGATGGTGCGAAGGGTATATCTACCATCTCGTTTGGGTGTTTGATCTCTTGAAGGCTGCGGTGCCAGATTTTCCGTCGGTTCGATGGTCGTGAAGTTCCCAGGCGTGTTTCGGATGACCTTCGGTATCCCTCACGAGAGGAGATCGAGTTTGTATAGATGTGTTGCGGATACTCGGCTTTATTTCCATTCCGCCATACGTAATGGCACTGCCGAGTTGAGAGTGAAGGATCGGCTTAGGGATTTGCTAGAAGAGGCTTCATTAGGCGCCCATGTTTCTCCACGAAGCGCGTATTGTTCGTGAAGAAGAAGGGCGGGACGCCGCGCATGTGTGTTGATTCTGACGGTGAACAAGGTGACCATTAAACGAATACCCTCCCGAGATTGATGATTTGTTCGACCGGTTGCAGTGCGAGATGTTTCTCAGATTGATCTGCGATCGGGCTATCATCAGTGCGAAGTCGAGAGGTGGATGTCCCTAGGATCGCATTCGGACGATGCGGGCATTATGAGTTCGAGGTCATGTCTTTTGGGTTGACCGATGCTCGTGGTATTCATGGATTTGATGAACGAGTGTTCAAACCATTTTGGACACGTTTGTGATAGTGTTCATTGATGATATCTTGGTTTATTCTCGCCAGAGCGGAGCATGCGAGCATTTGAAGTATCTTGTGATTCTCCGGACCAGCGATTATGCGCCAAGTTTTCCAAATGTGAGTTTTGGTTGACTTGATGGCGTTTCTTAGGCATATTATCGGGTGATGGCATTCGAGTTAATCCGCCAAGATCGGCGATCGGGACTTAGCCTGACCTACTACTCAAGCGAGGTTCGCGATTTTACGGGCCTTGCGAGGTATTATCGGCGGTTCGTGGAGAAGTTTGCTTATCTACGCACCGTTGACTAGGTGACTCGAAAGCGTGAGTTTGATGGGTGATGCTTGTGGCGGGGTTTCGATTCTTGAAAGAGAATGGCACGCCCCGTTCTTACTCTTCCGGAGGGTCCGGATGGTTATGTCGTGTATTGTGATCGTCGCATCGGGTTGGGATGTGTGTTGATGCGGCATGGCGAGTTATAGCATATGCATCCCGGCGGTGAAGAAACACGAGAGGAACTACCCCACCCGTGATTTGAGTTGGCGGTGTGATTCACGCTTTGAAGATGGAGGCACTATTTATGCGGGTTCACGTGGATATTTTTACAGGACCACAAGAGCCTCAGGTATATCTTCCCGGAGGAGCTGAACTTACAGCGAGGCGGTGGTTAGAGTTGCTTAAGGATTACGATGTGGACATCACTGCACCACCGGGCAAGGCGAATGTGGCGAATGCCCTTAGTCGTAGGTCGATAGAGCCTATCGGATGTGCGGCTAGAGAGAAGGGACATGGTTCGTAATTTGCACGATTAGCGAGCCTTGGTGTCCGTTGATTGATTCGATAGCAATGGGGTTAGAGTTCGTGAGGTTGCGTCTTCCGTCGTTGAGAGGTGAAGAGGCAACGATTCGAGGATCGGCTTTGATTCGATATCGTGATCTGACTCTTCGTGAGGCAAGGGTCCTGAGGTAGCACGATGGGGTGCTAAGGTTTGAGGCGCGGTTGTGTGTTCGGATGTTTCAAGACTTGTGAGTTCTTGGGGAAGCACAGCGGCGCGCGTTACTATCCATCCGGGTGCGACCAAGATGTACCACGACCTTAGATCCGTGTATTGGTGGGATGGCGAAGAGGGGCGTTGCGAGTTCGTAGCTCGATGCGTGTTGTCGGCAGTGAAGGTAGAGCACGAGAGACACGGTGGTTTATTCTGACGATAGAGATCCCGACCTGGAAGTGGGAGGTAATCAACATGGACTTCATCACAGGATTACCTCGCACTCAGAGGAGACATGATTCTATATGGGTTATCGTCGACAGGCTGACGAAATCAGCCCACTTCCTTCCCGTCGGACGACTTTTGGTGAGGATTATGCGGACTTTACATCCGAGAGATCGTCGGTCGCATGGAGTCCCTACCGATCATATCGCAGGAGGAGCCCGCCAGCCAACTGAGGTCCTTCCAGAGGGGTTTAGGGACGCAGGTGAGCCTGAGTACTGCATTTCATCCACAGACGACAGGCAGAGCGCACTATCCAGACTCTTGAGGATATGCTGCGAGCCTGTGTTATTGACTTCAGGGGTAGCTGGGAGGATCATTTGCCTCTGGTTGAGTTCGCGTATAATAATAGCTACCACTCGGATTGAATGGCGCCATGAGGCCTTGTATGGAAGGAAGTGCGGTCGCCTATAGGTTGGTTCGAGGTGGGCGAGTGCGGCTAGTAGGACGGATTTGGTGCGGCGAGCGGTGGATAAGGTGAAGCTTATCAGGCGGCTATTGTGACGAGTCGGCCAGTCGTATGCAGATCATCGTCGTCGACATCCGAGTTTGCGATTGATGATTGGGTTTTCTGAAGGTGTCACCCATGAAGGTGTGATGAGATTCGGAAGAAGAAACTCGGCCAAGGTACATTGGGCGTTTGGTGTCCGCGAGGTAAGCGAGGTTGCCTATGAGTTGAATCTGCCGTCCGATCTGAGGCGATGCATCCGGTGTTTCACGTTTCTATCTTTGAGAGATGTATCGGGGATCCATCTAAGTACATCCGATTGGCGATGTCCGGTGGCCAGGGGTTATCGTGTGGAGATTCCCATGGCGATAATCGATCGTCGAGTTAGGCGTCTGCGGACGAAGGGCGTGGCTTCCACAAAGTCTTGTGGCGGAGCGAGCTCGGAGGAGATGGCGTGGGAAGCCGAGGAGGACATGAGGCGAAGTATCTCACTGTTCCCCACTCCGTAATTCACTTTCCTACTTGTAAATCTTCTTATCGTTTATGCCTAAGTGTTGTTTATGGCGTGTGGCTTTTGCAAATGTTTAAGTTTTGAAGAACCTTATCGTTATACGTCTTGGGAAGGAACATTCGGACGAATGTTTCTAGAAGGAAGAATATTATACTAGTATTTCGGTATGTGCGTAAAGGAATACGTCTAAAAGTTTTGGTCTTAAAGTTAGGCCTTGGGCGATTTTTAGGCACAACTCACAGCGAGCGGTTTTCCGACCAAGCGTTTCCACGACTTTCATAGGATAAATTCCGCTATGTCATTTCTTATTTTTGGATTTTTAGAGACGTAACACTGGACCAATGAGAGGCGACCTTTCCACCCTCTCATTGGTGGACTAATCGCGGCATTAGGGTAGATTGAATGCCAAAGCCTTGTCATAAAGTTGGCTAGATATTTTGTGTGCAAGTTGGCCAAGGACACTTGCCTAAATCCTCACCCTACACTTGCCTTGCACTTGGCATAATCTTGGCCATTGGTTGGCCATGTCTTGACCTATAAATACCCCTTTGTTGAAGAGTTATTTCATCCTAAATTGAGCAATCTATCTAAGTCTCAAATCCTCCCTCTCCCTCTTGTTGTTTCGTCCAAACACACCCTCCCCTTGAGAAGCTTGGCGGGGCTACCCTGCCCCTGCCTTGGAAACCTACCCCTCCCTTG
Organism: Przewalskia tangutica; assembly: GCA_029844215.1. Classification (NCBI taxonomy): domain Eukaryota; kingdom Viridiplantae; phylum Streptophyta; class Magnoliopsida; order Solanales; family Solanaceae; genus Przewalskia; species Przewalskia tangutica. The sequence goes on from CM056728.1 coordinate 73,271,673, forward strand.
GTAGAAAAGTTGCCTTCTTGTATTGTTATAATGCCCAAAATACCCTAGCCCGTATACCTTAGCACTTGGTAGAAGTTGTGAAGAACTTCTAAGGTTTCATGGAGCATACAACTTAGAGCAAAACCTTGCTCGGCGACTTTTCTAGGATAATATTAGACTTATAGAGTAACTAATCCTAACCTCTTTTGAAGTAGAATATATATCTGTTGTAGTATAAGAATAAGTATAAATACTTAGAAGGTTGTTAAGGAATAGAATTGAACTGTAACACCTTAGAAGGGTATAAAAGAAGAATATCTGACTGTACTTACATGGATTGTTTTCTGATGAACTTATATAGCTCATGGGTAGGGTTGTGCTGCCAGACTTCCGTAAATTGAGGACCCTCTGTTTAGAATGACCTCTGGAATAGTCTAGACTTTGATAGATATCTGTGACTATTATAGGCTGATTCTCTGCTTGTAGCGACATACTCGACTTGGCGGTGGATTTGTAGAAGGTATGTGATTCTTCCTAAAGCATGATATTTTTACAATATGTATATAGTGCGGTAGACGCATGTGTTAACTGAATAATACTTACGGCAATGCCTCACGGCTTAAGCTTTGAATAATAAAGGGTGAAAACATTTCAAAGGGACTCTTGAACCATTTATTAAGCAGAGAGAACTAATTGATTTTTGAAACGAAGCTTAAGAGTTATACTAGCTTTATGGGAAGTAAGTATAACCACTTAAGATTGATAAAAGAAACAAGTTTGCCTATATGTTATAACAGACTTATATTGTGAAAAGAATAATAAGATGGTTTGATAAGTAGACATGATATGATGCTATGTGTGTTAGTATCTTGTAACGTTTGTATAGGTGAGTATCCTTGTTGTGCTTATGTTACTTAAAGATAAGTTGTTATGTTAGTATACTATCGCTCGCCTCTTGAGATGATCACAGGGGTTAAGCCGCCTCCGTCGCGGGTAGACTTCGAGTGATGCAGGACCGTGATTCGAGAATACCTCATGCGGGTCGGGGGCCTATGCGGGCTACGAGTTCGAGGTTAGTATGCGGGTTATGCCTCATGCGATGCGTGGCCGTGCGACGTGAGTCGGGGCGATGCAGGAGTAGCTACCCTCGATGCGGGTTACACCTCATGCGGCCCGTGTAGTGGCCTACGGACTCAGAGTCGAGATTAGGCTGCGGGAATGATGATATGGGCAAGTGGCCTGTTTGATCATTCGCGGCTAGACAAGACTATTCTGATTACCTATTGTTGATCTTGTTTATGATGTGACACTACGTGCGGTTTCTTTGGTTGTTTCATACATATTTGTAAACTGGTTTTAACTAAAATGATATGTTTTCATTTAAGTACTTTACAGTTTCGCATACTTAGTACCTGTTGTACTGACCTCCTTCGGGGGGCTGCGTTCATGCCGCAGGTAAGGGCAAGCAGGTGCTAGATCCGCGTCCTTAGGATCTCTACGTTGGTGTCGGGAGCTCCATCTCTTGGAGGCTCTACTTTTGGTATGATCTCACTGTAGATAGTTTTGCGATCGGTATGGCGGGCCTGTCGCCATAGTGGTATATTTCTTGAAGTGCATGTAGTCATTTATGCGATTGTCGGATGTAGCTACTAAAACATGATTATATATATATCTTAAAAGCGATGTTTTCTCACAAAATCGTGTCTTGTTTTATAAATTATTTTATGTCTTGCTTTATGTTTCACGATTTCTACGATGTATAGCTCTTGGGTGCCGTAAGGCACGATCCACGGGCCGGAATGGGTCGTGTGAAACCCTACAGAAAATCTTCATAGTCGGTTGAAGTGTTAAGTAGAAGTTGTGTAGAACTTCTAGCGGTTTCTTGGAGCGAATTGGAGCATTGATTAGGAGCTAAGCGTTGCTCGGGATCGACATATAAACTTGGATAATTTTGGGCTTATCGAGGTAAATACTCTTGTCCTTCTATTGTAATTGAAATTACATCTTTGTAGTAGTATAGAAATAAGTATAAGATATATAGAAGGATGGTATAAGAGAAGAGAGTTGAATTGAAATCACATTGAAGAATATTAAAGAAGAAAGTATTTGTATTTACATAGGGTGTATTCTGATGACTTGTGTAGTTTGGCGGGTAGGGAAGTCTTGCCCAATTTTCCGTAGAATAAGGAATGCATCTAGAATTACTCTGAGTAGTCTAGGCGTTGATAGACTTATATGACCGTTATAGGTTGAAGTCTGCGAGTGGCGTATTCTACTCAAAGGTGGAAAAGGCTAGCGGGATTCTGATCTTTGGAGCTATTTGCTAATAGTCGATAATCGTCGCGGTATGTGATTCTTCCTATCCTCTAGAGCATGATATTTTAAAAGAATATATATAGTCTGAAGCGTGCGTGTGTTAAGCGAACGTGGTTTTACTTGATGTCTTTTGACTTGAGTTTTAAATAATAAGAATCTTGAAGTATTTCAAAAGAATTAAGAATCGTTTTGAAGAAGAGTAATACTTGGTTTTGAAAGTTTAAGAGTTATACTAGCTTTATGGGAAGTTAGGTATAACGACTTAAAATAATAAAAGAATGGTTTATTGATTTTAGAAGTTAAGAGACTTGATCTCAAAGATAAGAGGCGACTTAATTGAATTGATATGAATTTTGTTAAAAGTGTGAAACCTCATTCGTGAGTAATGAGTACTTGGTTTTAAAAGAATAATGTTTCTTGATTCGGAAATGAGAATAAGTATCGAGCGAACCAACTGCGAGCGTTAATAAAGGAAAATGTATTGACAAATAAGTAATTATATTAAAACGGTAGAAACCTCCATCTGCGTAGAAGCTAGATAAGACAAAATTGTTTACATTTCCTAGATCATGGTTGCTTTAATGAGATTGTATAAACAAGAATAACCTACTCATACATAAGGCATATATTACTCATTTGTTTTAAAGAGAATTATGTTATTAAATGATTAAGACTATGAACTATGAAATCTTTGAAAATAAGAGGCGTGAATATTTAAAATTAGGCAAACTTGAACTTTTGGAAAAGAATGTTGTTACTTGACTTTAAGAAGGAAAGTGTTTTGGTTTAAAAAGAAGGCATAATATTGCCTTAGTTGATTTAAAAGGAAAGCATGGTATTATCTTAATCGTCTTAAAAAGCGTTTAAATGTTATGGTCGATTCTATACGCGTTCATGGGATGAGCAGGAATGTATTCCTGCGACACCGCGTTAAATGGGATGAGCGGGAATGTATTTCACCACGATTCCTATCGAGTCCCGTGAGATGGGCGAGGGCATTATGCGATTCCTATCGAGTCCCGTGAGATGGGCGAGACATGCGATTCCTATCGAGTCCCACGTGAGATGGGCGAGACGTGTCTGATTCCTGTCGAGTCCCATGATATGGGCGAGACGTGTCTGATTCCTATCGAGTCCCGTGAGATGGGCGAGACATGTCACGATTCCTCTGAGTCCCGTGAGATGGGTGAGACATGTCTGATTCTATCGAGTCCCGTGAGATGGGCGAGACATGTGCGATTCCTATCGAGTCCCGTGAGATGGGCGAGGCGTGTCTGATTCTATCGAGTCCCGTGAGATGGGCGAGATATGTCTGATTCTGTCGAGTCCCGTGATATGGGCGGAGACATGTCTGATTCTATCGAGTCCCGTGAGATGGGCGAGACATGTATTCCATGCGATTCCACCTCGAGTCCCGTGAGATGGGCGAGGCATGTATTCCACGATTCCACCTCGAGTCCCGTGGGATGGGCGAGACATGTTATCGTATCCACGATTTATACCTAGGCCTAGCGGTGAGGAAGGAGTTCCACGGGCGTGAGGATGACTTTGAGGCGTGAGTCACGACTTGACATATTTGTTTTTATGTTATGCCTTAGTTTTGTTATCATACATGTCTCTGTTTTATTTTAGTATTATGATTTACGTTCTGATATTTTTGATTTCACATACTTGGTACTGTTATGCCGACCTCCTTGCTGCGTTCATCTTGCAGTAGAGAGTACTGCGGTGGTTGATCCTCGCTCATGAGATCACAGTTCAGCGTATTGGGAAGCTCCGTTTCTCCGGAGGCTTATCTTTTGGTATAGTCCTGTCACTTTGTAGGTACTTGTACATTCGGGGTATGATGGGGCCACACTGTCCGTCATGTTGTATAAAAACTCTTAAGTGCATGTAATGCTTTGTTGTGGCGGGGTTTGTAAGGATGTAGCGTTCAAGTTTTAATTATATATATCTGAAAATGTAGTTTGGTTGCTTTGTTTATTATCATATCTCTTGTTTCATGTTTAAGTTTTATTTCCATGATTTTCTCGATGTTGTATCACTAGAATTGCAGGGTAAGGCACGATCCGGGCCGGGTTGAGTCGTGACAAAGTGGTATCGAAGCGATTAATCCTCGGAAAGTGTCTACGAACCGTGTCTAGTAAGTCTTGATTATCGATGTGTTGTGCACCACGTCTATGTCGAGTGCGAGACATTTAGGATTAGTTTCCATTCTTCTCGTTACGAGATCGTTCCTTAGAAGTGTGTTATAAGTTGGACCCTGCGGCGCATTTCGTTTTACGATTATGCCTCGCGCAAAGCGGCGAGGCCGGATGGGCAAAGCGAGGAGGCGCTAGTAGAGATCTGAGAGATGCAGGCGCGAGCGATCATTACGAGATAGTGCTTGACGGCGAGTTTTGCGGCGCCGCGGCCCAGCGAGTTTAGCGCGGCGGTGCTGCTGAGACCTGATACGACCTCTAGTCCGCGGCACAGGCGAGATGAGTTAAGTACAAAGAGATGGCCCGATTCTTGGCGGGATCGTGGCGAACATGAGATAAGTGGGCGCGGCGGTTCGATAGTACCCATGGTTCACCGAGATCGGATAGTTTGAGGTTACGGGACTTTACGAGTTGTAGCCCGCGAGTTCTGGTGAGGCACGAGGATGATCCGCGGGAGTTCATTCATTCGGCGATTCTGACGGATCATGAGTGATCAAGCTTGAGACCGAGTCGGTGGTCTTAGGTTCGCGTCAGTGCGTGATCACTGCGATCGTGGTTTGATCGTGGGAGCTGTCGGAGAGTATGCACTTCCGGCCGTATGGGGCGAGTTCTCGGAGGCATTTCTCGGCCATTTCTTGCCTCGCGGATGAGGAGGCAGGCGACAAATTTTTGATATTGAGGCGGGGCGGGCGTGCGGTTGGGAAGTACAATGTGAGTTTGACTCGTTAGCTCGATGCGTCCGCGTTATTAGCGACATGGGGGCGAGTGCACCGCTACGTCACGGGCTCGATGACTACTTGGCGGAAGCTTGTTGGTGTATCTCTTGGTAGGGCATGGACGTGCCAGCATGCGAGCTTATGCGCATGGATGTGAGCGGAAGGTCGGAGAATGGCGGAATGGAGATCGGCGAAGAGGCGAGCAGAGTCCTTTGGTAACTTTCGGCGAACCGCCGTGGCGAGTAGTTATGTACCTCGCGATGCAGTGGTCCTCCATGGTCTTTAGGGCGTTCGAGGTATTCGGAGCTGGTGAGCTCGGGCTTAGTTCCGGTATACATGGGTTCGGCCGATCGGGTCATGCTTTCCTCGGTGTGCGATGCGGCAAAGCGTCATCGAGAGTGTCGTCTTCTGCGGTGCTTGTTTCACTGCGGTCGTCGAGGGCCATGTGACGAGCGGTATCTAGAAGGAGGATACGAGTAGAATGGCCCAGCGACCTAAGGTCGATGGCGGGTTCATCGCCTTACATAGCTATGCGCGGCGAGGATTATGATTAGAAGCGGCGAAGGAAAATGAAGCGGATGATCTGGTATATTCTTACCCCTCTAGAGACTAGTATGCGTTGATAATATGATGAAATGCTAAGTATTATGTTCAGATAGCATTATGTTAAAAATTGTGTTTAGAAAACATGGTTAGTTAGAAGGGTAAGTTTGGGAACAGGGAAAGTGTGAGCCTTAGAGTTTTATACGTAGAGACCCTAGATGCGAGGCCATCTTGAGTAAAAGATTTCTGTTTGTGTTGACCTTTATCAGAGTGCATAGTATACGTGGGATATATTTTTGTGATAAGTCCCTGGGTGGTATGAAATGAAAGAGGGTAGTTGAGCTAAGAAGACCACTAGGTTTTCGTGACTTGTTTTGTGAGATTGTTCCGGATCGGGGGAACAAGTGTTTAGCGCGATAGCGGGTCGGGTTGAGGACCAATCGCGGGTCAACCGCGGCTGAAATGGTGGGGTCGGTTCGAGGTGGTCAGCTAGGTGGTAAGTCACGAGGTGCTAGGCGAGTTTAGGTAACCATCGTATGAGTTCGTGGATATGTTCGATCAGAATCGGATCGTGAAGGCCGGGGATGGCCTTAAAGGAGATTTGTTATACCCCGTATTTCCAGAGTATGTACGTGAGCGCGTACGTATTATTATTTGAGCCTTAAAGTTGGCTAGTTTCGAAATTTGTACCTGACACCCGATTAGAGTCGTTTTTAAATGAAAGCGTTTCCCGACTTTCGTAGGAAAATTCGGCTATGGCATTTTTAATTTTGCGGTTTTTAGAGGCGAAACATTTTGGACCAACGAGAGCGACACTTGTCACCTCTAATTGGAAGAGTGGGCGGCAAAGCTAGCCCGTTTGCGTTTTGGTGTTGGATTTTTGGTCAAGGGTTAGGTAGGATATTTTGTGTAGATGGATAAGGTAGCACATGGCTAAATCTTGGCCTTACACTTGCTATGCACTTGTCTTCATCTTGGCCATTGGTTGGCCTTCACTTGACCTATAAATACCCTACAAGTTGAAGACTTTCTTCATCCAAAACTTGAGCAATCTATCTAAGTCTCAAATACTCCATCCCTCTTGTCTTGCTATCGTCCAAAGTCCCCCTCCCCCCCTTTGAGCAAGGCCCTTGGCCGAGAGCCTCCCCTTCCCCCTTTGTGGTGCCCAAGCCGAAGGTACCACTGCCTAGTTGTTTTCGTATAATACCATGTTGTGGTATAGAAATACTCTCTAGTGTTGTTGTAATGCCCAAATACCTTGGCCCAAATACCTTGTAGTATTCCCGAGTTACAACATACAAAAGCCAGAAAATACTATTATACTTCCTCGATCCAAAAGCGAAACCTAAGTAAATCTTCACCCGTAGTTGAAGTTATAAGTAGAAGTTGGTTAGAACTTGAAGGGTTGGTTGGAGCAGTTGGGCGCGGAGTAGGAGCTAAGCGTTGTTCGGGATCGACGTATAACTTGGATAATTTTGGGCTTACGAGGTAAACACTCTTGACCTTACATTGTAATTGGAAATTACATGTTGTAGAGTATGTAGTTAAGTATACTATATATAGAATGAACATAGTTGTGCGGCAATGTCTTTTGACTTAAGCTGAATAATACTTACGGCAATGTCTTGCGACTTAAGCTGAATTTAAAGTGGTAGCTGTAATTACATGGGATTGTATTACAGTAGACTTGTGTAACATTCTTGTGTAGTAGAATTGTACGTCAGATTAGGCGTGTTAACCCACTGGTTGGCTTGGTGGCGGCACCGATAGAGGAGGAGATTTCTGTTGTTGCGGGGAGGTCTGCCAATTTTACGTAGAATATTCTGCGTCGGGATCTAAAGATATTAATAGGCGCCTTGTGGCCTCACATGGGTTGAAATACTCGTGTGGCGCGCGATGCTCGGCTACTTGGGCGTTTTGCTATTAGTCGATAATCGTCGCGAGGTATGTGAACCTCTTCCTATCTCTTCTAGCATGATATGTGTGAACTATCTAGTGCGGTGAGCGTCGTGTGCTAAATGTATTTGATTGGTTTAAAACATAAAGTGTTATAACGGCTTTATGGGAAGTTGGTTATAACGACTTTATGTAGGTAAGAAAATACTTGTGGTTATTAAGAAGTGGCCAGTTTGAACTATAAGCTGGTGGCTATGTGATAATAAAGAACTTGAAGTATTTCAAAGATTTTTGAATCATTTTGAGAGAAGAAGTAATACTTGGTTTTTGAAACTTAAGAGTTATACTAGCTTTATGGGAAGTTAGGTATAACGGCAAAAATGTTTCTTGATTTGGAAATCGAATGTGTATCGACAAACCAACTGCGGCGTTAATAAAAATGTTTTGGACAGATTTAGTATTATTAAAACCGATGAAACTTCCATCTGCATAGAAGCTAAGATGAGACAAAATGACATTTCTAGATCATGGTGCTTAATAAGATTGATTATAAACAAGAATAACCTACTCACTTATAAGACATAGGTTTCTCAAAGCGTTTAAAGGAGAATTATGTTTTAAAGGATTTAAAACTATGAACTACGAAACCATATAAAATGAGAAACTTGAGCATTTGAAATTAGGCAAACTTGAGCGTTTGGAAAATAAGGTTGTTACTTGATTTTACAAAGGAAAGCATTTTGATTTACTTAACAATGTTAGTCACTCTAATTTTATACTACGGGTATCGGGTGACCTTTGTAAAAGAAATGGATCTTAAAAGGAATTTAACGGACGTAGTACTTTAAGGTTAAAATCGGACTTGGACATAAAATGAAAGTACCTTGAGTTGTGTCTAACTTGCTTATGCTTGTTGTTATGAAACTTGACCATGTTCGTGTGATAGCCTTGTTGTGCAAATGCGTGTTCTACTCGACTACGGTTAAATCAGGAATGTATTTCACTTGATTACTGGGTTCATCAGGAATGTATTTCACTTGATTCTTAGGTTAATCCGGGAATGTATTTCACTTGATTACGGTTCATCAGGAATGTATTTCACTTGATTCTGGTTCATCAGGAATGTATTCACTTGATTCTGGTTAAATCAGGAATGTATTCACTCGACTCTAAGATTCGTCAGAATGTATTTCAGCGACTCTGGTTCATCAGAATGTATTCCACGTTTCTATATTGGGTCCGTAAGATGGGCGAGACACATTATCGTATCACATGATTTGTACCTAGGCTGGCGGTGAGGAAGAAGTTCCACGAGCATGAGGATGACTTTGAGGCGTGAGTCACGACTTGACATGGCTTACATGTTGTGAAATGTAGTTCGGTTATCATCATGTCTCTGCTTTATATAGACTATTATGATTTCATTTCTGATATTTCTGATTTCACATACTTGGTACTGTTATGCGACCTCGCCCGAGGCTGCGCGTATAAAGGCGAGCCTGCGAAACAGACCGAAGTGGCTCTCCGTATGGCACATCACGAGAAGGGTAGTAGGGCATGCCTCGAGGATCATGGCGACCGGTACCATTTGTTGGGTAAAGTACATCAGTGTCGATCCCGCTTTTAGGATCACCTTTGGCGTATTGGGAAGCTCCGTTCCTTGGAGGCTTATCTTTTGGTATGTTACCACAGTGCATGATTCTTATACATTGAAGTATGGCGGGCCACTGTCGTCATAAACGTTGTAAAAATCTTAGAGTGCATGCTTTGTTGTGGCGGGGTTTGTAAAAGGATAAGCTGTTGGGTATTTATGTATATATGATGAAGGCAAGCTGTTTTGGTTGCTTTGTTTATTTATCTTTTCTCTTAATTCATGTTCATGTTTTTATTTATTGATTTTCTCGATGTTGTATCACTAGGGTGCCGGGGTAAGGCACGATCACGGGCAGGTTGGATCGTGACAAAAGTGGTATCGAAGCGATTAGTCCTCGGAAAGTGTCTGAGACCGTGTCTAGTAAGTCTTGATTATCGGTGTGTTGTGAACCACATCTATGTCGAGAGGCTGCGAGACATTTAGGATTAGTTTCCATTCTTCTCATTACGAGATCGTGCCTTAGGCGTGTGATAAATTGGACCCTCGATGTATTCCTTTCCTTTATCGATTATGCCTCGCGTAAGGCCCGAGCCCGAATGGGCAAAGCGATCGAGGAGTTGTTAGTGAATCTGAGAGAATGCGAGGCGCGAGCGGTCGATGCACGAGCAGTGCCTTAGCGGCGGGTTTCGCGGCGCCGCCACCAGCGATTTAGAAGCGCGGCGGTGGCTGCTGAGACTCTGATACTGAGCCTCGGTCCCGGCTGGAAGCGAGATGAGATAAGTACAAGAGATGGCGATTCGGCGAGTCGTGGCGAATATGAGATAAGTGGATCGGCGATTCCGGCCCAGTGCACCGTAGTTCACCGGCGAGCGGTTTGAGGCTCGTGACTTTACGAGTTGTAGCGCCTTGATGTTATGGATCGAGGCGAGGGCGACCCTCGGGAGTTTATCAAGCGGCTCTGACGGATCATGAGTGATCGAGCCTCGAGCGAAGTCGGTGGTATTGAGTTCGCATCAATTTGCGTAATCTGCGATTGGTAGTTTGATTCGTGAGGTACTGTCGGGAAGAGCATGCACTTCAGCGGATTTGGGGCGAGTTCTCGAGGCATTTCTTGCACATTTCTTGCCTCACGCGAGATGAGAGGGCTCGGTAAACAATTTTTGACATTAAAGCGGGGCGGGCGGGCGGTTAGAAAGTACAATGTGAGTTGACTCATTAGCTCGGTATGTTCCAGCGTAGTAGGCGATATGGAGGGCGAGTACACGCTACGTCAGGTGGATGATTACTTAGCGAGCTTATGCAGGTGTAGCTCTTTGGCGCATGGACATTCCGCGTCTGGCTCATGCACTAGGATGTGAGGCACGGAGAGGTCGGCGGAATGGCCAAGATCGTGAGAAGAGGGCGAGCAGCGAGTCCTTTGGTAACTTTGGCGGACCGCCTCGGCGATCTAGTTATGTACCTCCGCCCGATGCAGTGGTCCTCCTCGATCTTGGGGCGTTGGGGTATTCGAGCTGGTGAGCTCGGGGCTTAGTTCCGCGGTATCGTGAGTGCTAGCGGCGGATTCATGTCCCGCCGGTGTGCGCGATGTGGCAAACATCATCCGAGAATGTCGTCTTTCGCGGTGCTTGTTTCACTGCGGCCGTCGAGCCATGTGGCGAAGGCGTGCTTATAGGAGAATGCGGCGGCAGCGCGACTCTAGGATCGATGGCGAGTTAAGCCGCGCCTACGATTATGCGCCTGCGGTGACTTATGATTAGAATGGGCGGTAGCGGGTATATCATAACCCTACAGAGGCTTGTATGTTTGATGTTATGTTAATGTGTTAAGTGTTTTGTTGGATAGCTTTGTGCTAAAATGTGATTTAGGAACACAGTTGGGGAAAAAGGGTAAGCACAGGGTGAGAAATGATGAACCTTAGAATATTCAGTTGAGACCTTAGGCGTAAAGGCCGTCTTGAGTACAAGATTTTGCAGTGATCCTTGTCGAGTGCATTTTATGCAGAATGTATTGTGTGATAAGTCACAGGTTGGGTAAATAAAGTGGTATCTTTCATGATGTGATTTAGCAAGATTGTTCAGTGTCGGAGCGAGAGTTGGCGCGACGATGGGTGGGTTGGGGCCGTGTTGCGGGCCAACCGCGACTGTTCGAGGTGGGGTCAGCTGGGTGGTCACGCGGTGGTAGAGTCACGGTCTTTGGGCCCAGTTTAGTTGACCATCGTATGAGTTCGTGGGTGTGTTCGACGAGCGGTCGTGAAGGCCGGGAATGGCCTTAAGGAAGATTGAGGCTAGTAAGATAACCAAGTTGGAGGTGGTGACTCCAAGGTTTTGAAAACTTAGCGATGACTGAAGTGTGGTACGTATATGAGAAGAGTTCAAGTGTTCGGGAAGGGCCACGGCGAGTAAAGCGAGGAAATGCGTGTGTTACTTTGTTGCCATGTGGTATTGGAGATTTGTTTAAAGTTAAGAGGAACTTTATCGTTATCGTCTTGAGAAGGAACATTCGGGGCGAATGTTTCTAAGGAAGAGGAGAATGTTATACCGTATTTCAGTATATGCGTGGCGCGTCGTATTATTATTGAGCCTTAAAGTTGGCTAGTTTGAAATTTGTACACAACACGATTAAGTCGTTTTTTTAAGCGTTTCCACGACTTTCGTAGGAAAATTCCGGCTATGGCATTTTTAATTTTTCACGGATTTTTAGAGGCGAAACATTTTGGACCAGCGAGAGGCGACATGTCACCTACAATTGGAAGGAGTGGGCGGCAAAGCTAGCCCGTTTGCGTTTTGGTGTTGGATTTTTGGTCGAGGGTTAGGTAGGATATTTTGTGTAGATGGATAAGGTAGTACGTGGCTAAATCTTGGCCTTACACTTGCTATGCACTTGTCTTCATCTTGGCCATTGGTTGGCCTTCGCTTGACTATAAATACCCTCTAAGTTGAAGACTTTCTTCGTCAAAACTTGAGCAATCTATCTAAGTCTCAAATACTCCCTCCCTCTTGTCTTGCTATCGTCCAAAGTCCCCCTCCCCGGCTGAGCAAGGCCACTTGGCGAGAGCCTCCCCCTTTGTGGTGCCCAATGAAGTTTTTACTAACCTAGTTGTTTCGTATAATACCCACTTGTTGTGGTATAGAAATACTCTCTAGTGTTGTTGTAATGCCCAAATACCTTGGCCCAAATACCTTGTAGTATTCCCGAGTTACACATACAAAAGCCAGAAAATACTATTATACTTCCCTCGGTCCAAGCGAAACCCTAAGTAAATCTTCAGTAGTTGAAGTTATAAGTAGAAGTTGGTTAGAACTTGAAGGGTTGGTTGGAGCAGTTGGGCGCCGGAGTAGGAGCTAAGCGTTGTTGGGATCGACGTATAACTTGGATAATTTTGGGCTTAACGAGGTAAACACTCTTGACATACATTGTAATTGGAAATTACATGATGTAAGAGTATGTAGTTAAGTATACTATATATAGAACGGAACATAGTGGTGCGGCAATGTCTGTTGACTTAAGCCTGACTAATACTTACGGCAATGTCTTGCGACTTAAGCTTTGAATTTAAAGAAGTGGTAGCTGTAATTACATGGGGTGTATTACGGTAGACTTGTGTAACATTCTTGTGTAGTAGAATTGTACGTCAGATTAGGCGTGTTAACCCCACTGGTTGGCTTGGTGGCCGACCTCGATGAAGGAGGAGATTTCTGTTGTTGCGGGGAGAGTCTCTTGCGAATTTTACGTAGAATATTCTCGTCGGGATCTAAAGATATTAATAGTCGCCTTATGGCCTCTATAGGTTGAAATACTACGTGTGGCGCGATGCTGCTCGGCTTAGGAGTGCGGTAGCGGTTTGAAATTACTTGGGCGTTTTGCTATTAGTCGATAATCGTCGCGAGGTATGTGAACCTCTTCCTATCTCTTCTAGCATGATATGTGTGAACTATCTAGTATGGTGAGCGTCATGTGCTAAATGTATTTGATTGGTTTAAAACATAAAGTGTTATAACGACTTTATGGGAAGTTGGTTATAACGACTTTATGTAGGTAAGAAAATACTTGTGGTTATTAAGAGAGCGATTTGAACTATAAGCGGTGGCTATGTGATAATAAAGAACTTGAAGTATTTCAAAGATTTTGAATCATTTTGAGAGAAGAAGTAATACTTGGTTTTGAAACTTAAGAGTTATACTAGCTTTATGGGAAGTTAGGTATAACGGCTTAAAAATGTTTCTTGATTTGGAAATCGAATGTGTATCGACAAACCAACTGCGGCGTTAATAAAAATGTTTTGGGCCATTTAGTATTATTAAAACCGGTGAAACTTCCATCTGCATAGAAGCTAAGATGAGACAAAATGACATTTCTAGATCATGTGCTTAATAAGATTGATTATAAACAAGAATAACCTACTCACTTATAAGACATAGGTTTCTCAAAGCGTTTAAAGGAGAATTATGTTTTAAAGGATTTAAAACTATGAACTCTGAAACATATAAAATGAGAAACTTGAGCATTTGAAATTAGGCAAACTTGAGCGTTTGGAAAATAAGGTTGTTACTTGATTTTACAAAGGAAAGCATTTTGATTTACTTAACAATGTTAGTCACTCTAATTTTATACTACGGGTATCGGGTGACCTTTGTAAAAGAAATGGATCTTAAAAGGAATTTAACGGACGTAGTACTTTAAGGTTAAAATCCGGACTTGGACATAAAATGAAAGTACCTTGAGTTGTGTCTAACTTGCTTATGCTTGTTGTTATGAAACTTGACCGTATTCGTGTGATAGCCTTGTTGTGCAAATCTTGTGTTCTACTCGACTACGGTTCATCCAGAATGTATTCACTTGATTAGGTTCATCAGGAATGTATTTCACTTGATTCTGGGTTCGTCAGGAATGTATTTCACTTGATTAGGTTCATCCAGAATGTATTTCATGATTCTGGGTTCATCAGGAATGTATTTCACTTGATTAGGTTCATCAGGAATGTATTCATGATTCTGGTTCATCAGAATGTATTTCACTTGATTAGGTTCATCAGGAATGTATTCACTCGACTCTGGGTTTAAATCAGAATGTATTTCAGCGACTAGGTTCATCAGAATGTATTCCTGCGTTTCTATATTGGGTCCATAAGATGGGCGAGACACATTATCGTATCACATGATTTGTACCTAGGCTGGCGGTGAGGAAGAAGTTCCACGGGCGTGAGGATGACTTTGGCGTGAGTCACGACTTGACATATTTCTATGTTGTGAGCGTAGTTCGGTTATCATACATGTCTCTGCTTTATATAGACTATTATGATTTCATTTATAGTATTTCTGATTTTACATACTTGGTACTGTTATGCGACCTCGCTTGAAGTGCGGCGTATAAAGGCGAGCCTCTACGCGAAACGAACCGTGGCTCTCCGTATAGCACGTCTGAGAAGCGTGAGGGCATGCCTCGAGGATTGCAAGCGGCGGTACCATTTGTTGGGTAAAGGTACATCGTGTCGATCCCATTTTAGGATCACCTTTGCGTATTGGGAAGCTCCGTTCCTTGGAGCTTATCTTTTGGTATGTTACCACATGCATGGATTCTTATACATTGAGGTATGGCGGGACCACTGTCCGTCATGCTTTGTAAAAATCTTAAGTGCATGCTTTGTTGTGGCGGGGTTTGTAAAAAGGATAAGCGTTGGTATTTATGTATATATGATGAAAGCAATTTGTTTTGGTTGGCTTTGTTTATTTATCTTTTCTCTTAATTCATGTTCATGTTTTTATTTCCGTGATTTTCTACGATGTTGTATCACTAGGGTGCGGGTAAGGCACGATCCGCGGGCGGGTTGGTCGTGACAAGATTGAGGCTAGTAAGATGACCGATGTTATACCCGTATTTCGGAGTATATGCGTGAGGCGTCGTCTGGTTAGCCTTAAAGTTAGGCCAAGTTCGAAAATTGTACCTGACTCGCTAAAAGAATCGTTTTCAGAAAGCGTTTCCACGACTTTCGTAGGAAAATTCCGGCTATGTCATTTAGTATTTTTGCGGATTTTTAGAGGCGAAACATTTTGGACCAGCGGTAGGCGACACTTGGCACCCTCCGATTGGTGGACTTGAATCGATCCGTTGGGCCAATTGGAGAAAGCTTGGCACTTTTTGTGCCTTGTGCACAAGTCGAGAGTTGGTAGGATATTTGTGTATAGTAAATCTTCACCTACACTTGCCTTGCACTTGTCTTCATCTTGGCCGTTGGTTGGCAGGCTTGAGCTATAAATACCCCTAGATGAAGAGTTCTTCGTCCATGAGTTATCTTCCAAGTCTAAAAATCCTCTCTCTCTCAAGCCTTTTAGTCGACACTTTCCCTCCACTTTTGAAGTTTGGCAGGGCCTACCCACTAGCCTGGCAATCTACCCACTCCCTTGGTAGAAAAGTTGTCTTCTAGCATTGTTATAATGCCCAAATACCTAGCCCAAATCCTTAGTCCTTTGTAGAAGTTGTGAAGAACTTCTAAGGTTTCTTAGACTCTGGGAGCGTACAACAGGAGCTAAACCTTGCTCAGTGACTTTATCTAGGATATTATTGGGCTTACCAGGGTAAATAATCCTAACCCTCTTTTGTATTAGAGAATGCATCTTTGTAGAAGTATAAGAATAAGTATTAAATACTTAGAAGAATATTCTGAGAATAGAATTGAGCTGTCGTCACGGTAGAAGGGTTTAAGAAGAATAATTGAGCGTACTCACATGAATTTGTTTTCTGATGAACTTATATAGCTCATGGGTAGGGTTGTGCTGCCCGACTTTCAGTAGAATTGTGAACCCTCTGTTTAGAATGACCTTGAGTAGTCTAGACTTTGATAGATGTCTGCGACTATTATGGTGATTCTCTGCGTGACATATTGACTTGGGAGGAGGTTTTGCGAGAAGGTATGTGATTCTTCTAAGCATGATATTTTAACATATATATAGTGCGGTGAGCGTCGTGTGTTGGCGAATAATAACTACGGCAATGTCGTTTGACTTAAGCTGAATAATAACTACGACAATGTCTTTTGACTTAAGCACGAATAATAAGAATCGATGCATTTCAAAGAACTCTGAATCATTTTTATGAAGATAAATATTTGGTTTTAAAACAAAAGCTTAAGAGTTATACTAGCTTTATGGGAAGTTAGGTATATGACTTAAGAAAGATAAAAGGCATTTACTTGTTTGTTTATAAAAGCCTTGTATTGATTTACGTTAAGTGTAGTAAGATTTGTTTGATAAGTAGACATATTATGATGCTACGTGTTAGTGTCTTGAAATCTTTGTGTAAGGGTCATTCTTCTTTGTGCTTACGTTGCTAGCAGAGTAAGTCCAGTTATCTTGTTATTGTATCACCTACCCACATTTGTTATCTGAGGGCTTGCCCTTGATCTTGGTCTATCGGCTATGCGATCTGTGAGACTATGCGAACAGCGGTATGCTCGAGTTGATCATTCGGGTGTTTAGCGATCACGGGGATTCCTGTGCGGTCTGTTGAGACTATCACGGTCTTTTGAGGCTATGCGGTGCGGGAGCCTAGGCGGATCTGGGGTTAGCTGCCCGATCGAGAATACCTCATGCGAGTGCATGTGTGACTTTATGCGGTGCGGAAGTCGAGACTAGACAGCGAGAATGATACTATGGGCGATTAGCCTTGCCCGATCGTTCGCGGCCTAGAATAGACACATTACGATTTTCCTATTCTTGTTGTTGTTTGTGATGTGGCACTATGTGCAATTGAGCGGTGTATTTGTGAAAAGGTTTTAAATACTTTGATTTCATTTGATTCTTTATAGTTTCACATATTTGGTACTGTTGTCTTGACCTCGCCCGAGGCTGCGTTAAATCTGTGTGGTAAAGGCAAGCGGTGCTAGATCCGCGTCCTTAGGATCTTTTGCGTTGGTGTCGGGAGCTCCATCTTCTCGGAGGCTCTACTTTTAGGTATGATCTCACATGTTGTAGATAGTTTTTATGCGATCGAGGTATGGCGGGAATACTGTCGCCATAGTTATATATTTCCTTAAGTGCATAGTCGTATTTATGCAGTTTGGGATGTAGCTTCTTTGAACCATGTTTATTTATATATGCGAAAGCGGCGTTTTCTCATAAAGCGTGTCTTATTTTATAAAATGTTTCTGTCTTGTTTATATTCATTGGTTACTCGATGTATGACTACTTGGGTGCCGGTAAGGCACGATCACGGGCGAGGCAGTCGTGACAACAGTTTGGAAGGTAGTGACTCTAGAGACTTTGGAAGCTGGCGATGGTGAAGTATGAGTGCATTATACTAGAAAGAGTTCAAGTGTTTGGGAAAAGTATGAGGAGTGAGGAAAGAAGAGAACGTGTGTTAGCAGAATAAAAGAGATCATTTTGTTGTGAAGTGAAGATGCGAAGGGAGTATCCTTTAGACCAGGGTGAAAGCTTTTGTGATGTAGGAATGATTTCTCGTCGACTTGGGTTAAGTATTTTCGCGTATGTTATTTTGTGGCCAGGTGTGGCGTTGGCAACTTGTTAGAGGAACTTTATCGTTATCCGTCTTGAGAAGGAACATTCGGGACGAATGTTTCTAAGGAGGGGAGAATGTTATACCCCGTATTTCCAGAGTATGTACGTGAGGGTGTACGTACAAAAGTTTTTAGCCTTAAGTAGGCATTAGGGAACGTATCCAAAAATGGTTACTAGCGAGAATAAATCAAGATGTCATCAATGAATACTATGACGAACGTATCCAAAAATGGTTTGAACACTCGGTTCATCAAATCCATGAATCTGCCGGAGCATTGGTCAAGCCGAAAGACATGACCACTAAACTCATAGTGCGTCTGCGGTCGGAGCGCGATCCTAGGGATATCAGACTCTAACCCGTACACGATGGTAACGGTCGTAGGTCTATCTTGAAAACACCTCGCGCCACTGCTGAGTCGAACAAGTCATCGATTACGGGAAGGGTATATGTTCTTAATAGTCACCTTGTTCGGCTACATGTAATCAGCGCATCTGTGGCGTCCCATCATTTTCTTCACGAACAATACTGGCGCTCGCGAGAAACACTAGGCCTAATGAAGCCTTTCTCCGGAAATCGCTCGGTGGTCCTTGATTCTCTCAACTCGGCGAGTGCCGTTCGGTATGGCGGAATGGATATAGGCGCGTATCGAGCGAGAATATCAATGCAAAACTCTATCTCCTCTCGGAGGATGCGGGAGGTCGTCAGGAACACGTCGGAAACTCTATAACTCTGGGCCCGGTATTTGTAGGTGCGGTGTCACTGCCTCCGTATCAAATACCCGGACAAGATGGTAGATATACCCCTTCTGAACCATCTTCCTGGCCTTGAGGTAGGAAATAAACTTACCCCTCGGCGACAAAGTGTTCCCCTCCCACTCGATAACCGGCTCCCCCGGAAACTGGAACCGTACCAATCGTCTCTTGCAGTCTACATTGGCGTAGCAAGAAGCTAACGATCCGTACCCGTGATCACGTCAAAATCGGTCATATCGACTCTGTCAAGTCGGCTGGTCGACGTGCATATAGTCCGGGGCAAGCCACATATACGCTCGGCTACTACAAAATCCCCATGGCGTAGCTACCACAAAAGGTCTATGGACTCGGGCTCTATCCTATCCTACTAGCGATAAGGAGATATATAGGACAGGTAGAACACGGATCTATCAAAGGCGTATCACGTCGCAACACAGCCGATAAAGTACACAGTGATGACATCCCGGCGCCTCACAGTCTGGCGGTGGACATGGCATAAATGCGGTTACGAGGACCCTGGAACTAACACCTGCCACGACCTCTGCCGCGACCTGCTGGCCATGAGAACCACGCCTCGGGGCGAGTAAGCTATGGGGATGAGGCAGATAAAAGACCACTGTAGGTGAACTCTGCTATCTGCGCCGCCCTTGGTGGACAGGTCTCTCATAAAGTGACCTGCGGCCACAAGTGAAACAAACTCCGCAGCGATACCACATTTCCCGAAATGGGCTCTCCCATCGAACACTGAGAGGAAGGTGGTCTCGATTAGTTAGCACCTTTGCTACTGGAAGTCAGAAGTCTAGGGCCACGACACGCCCACTGAATATCTGTCGGTCCGAAGATGGTGTAGGAGTGCTCACGAGATGGTGAGGTGCAAACCTTACTTCTTGAGGTCGTCCACCTCGAGAACTACCAAAGGACCTGTCGTCTGGCCTTCTTCTGGCGATATCACGTCGACGCGTCGGCCTCTACGCTCGCCACCCAGTGCATGAGCTGCGTGCGAGCAATGTCCGTGCCGGTGAAGAGCTACACTGGCAAGACTCGCCAAGTAGTCGTCAAGCCATGTGGCGTAGTAGTGCACTCGGTCCTCCGTATCTTCCACTAACAGCGTGAACATGCTCGAGCCAGTGAACTCGCGTTGTACTCTGGAATTGTGCGCCTCTGCGTCTCGGCATCAAAAATCTGTCTCGTGCCCTCACTCATGCGAAGGCAAGAAGTGAGAGAAATGCCTCACGAGAACTCGTCCCAAGCAGTGGGCGCTGCTCCTCGGGACAACTCCCGAATCAAACGATCATTGCGGTATCACGCGACCCGATGTGACCAGACGGCGACTCGGTCTCGGCGCCTTGATCACTTTCATAATCGCTGTAGCGTCGATGAACTCATGTGGATCATCCTCGACCCGACCCATAAAACTACGGTGGGCATGACTTCGAGAAAGTCCGAAGTCTCGAACTATCCGACCTCGGGTGAACTACGGGTACTACTGGAACTGGAACCGCTGCATCCAGCCTATCCTCATGCCTCGCCATGACTCTGGCCAATAACTGGGCCATCTCTTTGTAACCCATGTCCTCTGCTCCAGGCTGTGGGGCTGGAGGCTCCGGTGCCGTGGCCTTAGCAGCCTCTGCTGCGGCCCTTAACTCTGTTGGGGCCGGCGACACCGTGGAACTCGCCGTCGGAGGTATCACCTCGGGTAAGGGTTGGGCCTGAGCCCTCGTGACTCTCTGTGTACTACTAGCAGCTCCCTCGGCTGCCGCCGGGCGGGTTGCCTTGCGTGGAGGCATGGCGGTAAGAAGAGAAATCCGTCGGAAGGGTCGACCTATAACATAGCTCTGAGGCGCGATCTCGAGTGAGAAGAATGGAAACGATCCTAAATGTCTGCGACCTCACGATTATAGATGTGGTGCGCGACACCGATAATCAAGACTCTGCTGAACAGCATGCGTAGATGCTTTAGAGGATTAAGCGCTCACGATACCACTTTTGTCACGACCGATCCGGGCGTGGTGGTGCCTACCGGACACCCAGTAGCGATCATCGAGTAACGGTGGAAATATAAACAAGGCGTAAACGATAAAAGTAAGAATAGTCTATCCAAGGAAAAGTTGCCTTATGGCATATATATATCATTACCCAATAGTGAACAGTTACAATCCCAAAATGCGACAGGACTACAGACCTCTAGGGAAAAGTAAACACTATGGCCAGACGGGGCCCGCCATACCCACAGATGTACAAACATCCTGGCCCGGGAGAACCGTACCAAAAGTCGAGCCTCGGAGAAATGGAGCTCACGACACGAATAGCGATCCTAAGAATGAGGATCTACCACTGTTCCCTTTACTGCGGCATGAGCGGCCCGAAGGAGGTCGATTATAACAAGTACAGTATGTGAAGCGTAAAAATGCGGATATATATACAAATATCAAACCAGTTTAAAACCAATTCACAAGTATGTATGAAAACAATTTAGTTAACTGCACATAGTGCCACATCATAAACAAAAGCAATAATAGGTATCTTATGCGAGTCTTTTCTAGGCGCGAATGATCGAAGCAAGGCGATCGCCCGTAGTATCATTATGCATGCCTAATCCTGGACCTCGCGATGCATGAGCCACCTGCAGGCGCGTGAGGTATTCCCGCATCGAGGTAGCTATTCCTCGGCATCGTCACGGACTCTCGCGATCCGCGTGCCACATAGGCCGTATGAGGTATTCCTCGCACACTAACACGGAAATCCGTAGCTCGCGCAGGTCCCTGGACCCGCGTAGGCATTCGCCGCGTCGAGGGGCGGCTTAGCCCGAATAACATGTCGAGAGGTGAGTGGTACAATACTAGCATAGCGACTTATCGTTAAACAACATAAGCACAATAACAACAACCTCTTTATCTGATCGTCACAAGAATCGAACACAGCGACTAATCGTTGAACAATATAAACACGTCAAGAATAACCTCCTTACGTGGCGTCGCAAGATACTAACGCGAGGTATCATAACATGTTTATCAAATCAACTTACCATACCTTCAGACAATATTTCAAGAATTTGATAAACAAATAATAAAAACCATTTTCTTATCTTTCTTAAGTCGTTATACCTAACTTCCCATAAAGTTAGTATAACCTTTAAGCTTTCGTAAAAACCCAGTATTACTTTACTTCCGAAAATGATTCATAACTCTTTTGAAATGTCAAGATTCTTATTATTTAGAACTCTAGTCCAAAGATATCAAAGTAAAACCAAGTTCAGTTTAACACACGTACGTCCACCGTACTATATATATATTTGGAAAATATCATGCTCGAAGGGATAGGAAGAATCACATACCTCGTCATTTAAACCCACTTGCCAAGTCGGATATGTCGCGTGCAAAGTGTCAACCTATAATAGTCAAAACACGACTATTAACCTCTAGTTTTTCGTGGAATTCTTCTAAGTGAGACTTCTCTTAGTCTACAGAAAATTGGGCAGCACTTCCCCCGTTTTTACTCAATTCTTCATTTTTAACAAAGCCGATAATAGTAACTAGCATTGGCGCAATAATTCCGATAAGTAAGGAAGGGGATAACACGCCCAAACAGAACGCGATTAACAATCTCTCCTTCATAAATATAATAAGTAAAGAAGGGGATTACATGCCCAAACGGTAACGCGGTTTACTATCTCGCCTTCATAATAAGAATAAGTAAAAGAAGGGGATTACGCTGACGGTAGCGGTTTACTATCTGCGCCATAATAACAATAAGAAAAAGAAGGGGATTACGCTGAAGCAGTAGCGGTTTACTATCTCGCCTTCATAATAACAATAAGAAAAAGAAGGGGATTCTGGCGCCCAGCTTGATGCGGTTTACTATCTCCCTTCATAATAACAACAAGAAAAGTCCAAAGTAAAAAGTCCAAAGTAGATACGGTCCTTAAGTTGGGGTCCTTGGCCAATCTTTACTTATCCAATACTTCATTAGTCCTTCAACTTATATTCCAATCTTTATATAAGTTATAGTCCATAATATACTTTCAATATATGTATAATATCCTTATATACATAATAATCAAATTCACAAAGAGTTTAAGGCTCATTACCTCAATACTAGCCCAACAATATCCAAGATTTAAAAGTCGTTCCAAAGCAAGTCTTAGCTCCAAACCTTTGTGTTTTAGCTCCAATTTCTTGTGCACCAACTCACCATAGTTTACCCTTAGAAGTTCCAACCAACTTCTATTCAAAAATTTGACTCCAAAAGGTGAAGAACACTTAGTCTTCAAAACTGTCCAGTTTCGGTTTTGGTGGTGTTTTAGAGGCTATGGGTGTGAAAATCTTATCTAACTCTTGGTTGGTGATCTTCCTAACATACTAAGGAAGAACACTTATAAGTTTAAGAGTTTTGGACAACTTTAGGTAGGGGAGGGCTGTTTAGACGAGAGCAAGCTAGAGAAGAGAGGAACATATTTTCCAAGACGTGTAATGTTTAAGTGTGGATGATTTCATCTACTTAGGGGGTGTATATAGCACAACCAAAGGATGGGATTAACACAAGTGTAAGGTAGAGATTAATTGTGTAAGAGCCTTCCCACACTTGTCTTACAAAAGTTAGGCAAGTCTTGACTAAGCAAGACTTGCCTACAACTTCAATTTGTCGTCCAACATCATGCCAACTAGGCAAGATTTGTTGGCCACTTGTCTTGCCAACTTGTCCAACCATTTTCGTCCACTTGGCCCAATCCATGGGTGACACATGTCGCCCTCCTATTGGTCCAAAATATTTTATCTTTCGGAAAAATTCCATAGTCGTAAAAATATCGAAAATGTAAATTTTCTTCACAAGGTTCGAAATAACTTTCGTCGGAAAACAATTCCATCATTCTTACCCTAATTAGGGCGTATACACTCGTACGTACATCCTTACGTATATACTCTGGAATTACGGGGCATAACAAGTTTTTGGTCCAAAATTGTGATCACTAAACTTGGAGAGTTAACTTGGCTTAGCACTTGGTTAAGAAACTTAATCTTGGAAAATAACTTACACTTGTTCTTCACTTTGGCCAAGGGTTTCTAAAACTTGAGGGTTAAGGGAGAGATAAGAGAGTTTTGGATGATGAAGATATTATTAACAAAGTCTTCCAAGACTTGTAGATAAGAGGTGTATATAGCACAAGTGCATGGGGACCCAAGTACCCCACTTGTCCACTTGTCACACAAATATCTCCCACTAATCTCTTACAAAATATTAATCAAACACTTAGCCAAATCTTACTATATTCGATGACCCCCCCCCCCCCCAACAGTGTGAAATTTTCAATTGGCTCATATTCTTAATCGCAAGATTTAATAATACAATCCTAAGTCCATAACTCCATTTGGAAAGAATTCAACCATTAATATTACTTTTATCGTCACGTTTTGTATCCACAATTTTTCCATATCAGAAAATGTAAATAAATTTTCCTTCCAACATTTGAATCTTATTCCCTTACTTACGTTCTCACTCTATGCCCTGGAACTACGGGGTGTAACATTTTTCCCCCCTTAGAAACATTCGTCCTCGAATGTTCATCAAAGGTCTCAAGCTATACAAATTTCGGCATAGTCATATACCTATCAACCTATACTCGGTAAACACAAGAATGCCTCGCGTGGCCGCGATATAACCACGTAGTCTCATTCTACTGATAGTCCTTGCACGTTGTACTTCCTTTGTAAACCAAGTCACGTTCATAAGGTCGATTGCGGTTTCTTAAAATCGATAATACCATTTCCAATCGGCTCGATCATTAACAACAATCACAAGTGGTTTATACTCAAACCAAGGAATCACAATCAACTATACAACAATTTTACTAACCTGTATACAAAGCCCATATATTCCCCTTCAGGGCCGCTGTCGCTTTTTCATAGCTGCAACCACAATAATACGTTATGAAGGGACTAACCTAACAAAATAGCTCTATCGCACGATCCTAGAGTAAGAATAATAGAAACCAATCCTAAATGTATTGTAGCCTCCTATTTATGGGTGTGGTGCACACACCAATAACCAAACTCTTGCCTGCGGTCTATAGACATTTCGAGGACTAACTGCTCTGATACCACTCTTATCACGCCCCGAACCGGCGGGCCCATGACTGGTGCACTACCTGGGCACCCTTATACCCACACATGACATATAACCAGCGGAAGCTTTAAGAAAACTCATAATCTCATAAAATAAAATAAAAACAGGCAAGCCGACAAGGTCGCCACTGTATATAGAAAATACCCATTGAACTATAAATGTACGTATCGACCACGCATGACTCTTGACCTCAGAGTATCACAACAACTATGGCGGGACAAGCCCGCGTACCCACGAATATACATAAGACATAATGGAAGACTGTACCAAAATGACTAGCCGAACAATGGAGTTATCCCAAAAAAAGCGAGCAAGGATCCTAGCTCGCGCGTCATCCAGCGAGTACCTATATCTGCGGGCATGAACACAGCCCCCCGAAGGGGGTCAGTACAACAAGGTACCAAGTATGTAAACATGAAGTACAATAAATAAGATCATAAATGTACAAAAGATGACAGGGACAAGTATGAAAATCAAATACCAGATCCAACCGTGCCATATAAATAAGAGCCAACTGTGCCTTTTTAAAAGAGAGTTATTTCAAAACCATGTATGTCTGTTCATATAATCATATACTCTCATGGGAATCTATACCCGCATCGTGGATACAAGTCCACGGACAATACACATCTCATGGGAATCTATACCCGTATCGTGAATACAAGTTCACGGACTATACACATCTCACGGGAATATATACCCGCATCGTGAATACAAGTTCACGGATAATACACATCTCATGGAAATCTATAACCGCATCGTGAATACAAGTTCACGGACAATACACATCTCATGGGAATCTATACCCGCATAGTGAATACAAGTTCACAGACAATACACATCTCATGGGAATCTATACCCGCATCGTGAATACAAGTTCACGGACAACATACTCACACGAATAGCTCTCATGAGCAACCATGTGCAATTTAAATCATCTTTTGACCCACAATAAAGTCACCTTTTAAAATAAACTTTCATTTTTGAAAAACCAAGGCACTATCACATCTTTCATTTTAGAAAACCCAAGGCACTACCATGCCTTCCTTTATAGAAAAACCAAGGCAATACCATGCATTCCTTTTTAGAAATACCAAGGCAATACCATTACTTCACTTCGACAGGGTACAAATATCTAAATTTGATATTTTTAATTTGGATTGTACAACCAAGAATGTGGCTTCCTTTTTAGAAATACCCAGGCAATACCATGCCTTCCTTTTTAGAATCCACCCTTTGGAAAGTCAATACACTATACATCATGTATCATTTTAAACCATCCTTTGGAAAATCAAGACACTTACACTTTTAAAATCAAGTCACTTACACTTATAACTAAAGTCACTTATATTTATAAAATCAAGTCACTTATACTTATAAAATCAAGTCATATATCATAAAGGACTTAATGGAATTACGTACGTCCGCCGTACTCCCATTTCATATAAATCATGCCAAAAGAAGAAAGGATAGTTCACATACCGCTTGTCGTCTGTATCAACTCGTTAATCTAAATTCGTCTCGCTCCTCTGGCTAACATTATGGAAAAATTTGCATGGTGATAACTGATTCGAATTGTCAAATTAATTCATTTTATGATCCGTTAGTAGGTTATATATTATAATGATCTTATCTAATCAGTTGTGAACTAAAAAATATAAAACGAACTGGTTATATCTTAGTTTCTATGTAGATAGAAGTCTAATCATTTCAATATAATTGATTGTCGATACCTTTTTTATTTAACGTTGCAATGACTTGTTTTAATATGTTGCAATGGCTTGTTTTAACACATTTACCAAAATTAGTCTCAACGCTTAATACTTATTAGTGTTGTAACTTAGCAGATCAACTCGACTCCAATGCTTACTAAAAACTCTTACCAACATCTCCCATAAGACTTGGTAATGACTTAGGAATAATTTAGACATGTCTTTAGCATATAATCAATAACATGAATACTCCTAAACTTCTAAGAGTAGAATAACTTTTGAAATAATACCACAGTTATGGTTCATACGTAGAACATGCCAAAGAAAGAAGGAAGAGGTTCACATACCTTATTGACGACTAACCAACATGATAAGTAGAATACGTCTCAATTAGTACTTCAACCTATAACAAAAATAACTCGTCTATCAACTTCATGATACTAGTATACACTTATACCACATAATGAATCTCCTTTCTTATAAAAATTTGGGCAGCACTTCCCCTATTTATAGATACTTTTCCACCTTATAAATAAGGCCAATAACATCAATAACAAAACACCAATTAAGGGCACAACCAAAATAACAACCAAGGTGATTAACACATCTACTTCTTATGTAAATCCGGCCTCTTAATCCATACAAAACAGTCCACTAAAAACAGTCCGTACTTCATCAATGATGAGGGTAGAATATGAAGCCTTTCTACACCCTTACTCTTTTAGGACATGCATTAGCAATTACCACATTTAAACATGCATAATGGTAACTAAATTTCCAGCATATAACACATATAAAACAACCCCTAAAACAGCACAACAACGTCTCACAGTTTCATGCAGTTTTTCGGCCAACTACTACAACCAAAGCCATTTCCATAACTTCTTATAATCCAATTTACCTTCCAACACTTATATATAAACCACATCCACTTGTAATAACAAGAATTCCTTAATTTTAACATGCAAGTAGTGACGATAACAACAACAATACCCACGAATCCAATCGACACCAAAGCTGTCCCGATTCGCTAACATGCCAAAAACTGTGACATGTATTTCTTATTCTACATTTTACTTAACACAAGTTCATCTATCAACTACCACATCATATAACTTCCAATTACTTCAAGAGGAAGGAGAAATATTACCTTAATCTTTGCACAAAACAACCATAAGTTTTGGCAACCTTCACTTTTTCACACCACTCTTGTTTCAATCACACATGTATCCTCTACAATCTTTTATCCATTTTACTTTCATGTTATTCTTTCATAAAGTTCATAACAAGCTTAGGGTTTCAAGATAGTTTTTGGTCCAAAACTGTGATCACTAAACTTGGAGAGTAAACTTGGTTTAGCACTTGGTTAAGGAACTTAATCTTGGAAAATAACTTACACTTGTTCTTCACTTTGGCCAAGGTTTTCGAAATCTTGAGGGTTAAGGGAGAGATAAGAGAGTTTTGGATGATGAATATATTATGAACAAAGTTGTTACGCCCCGTAATTTCAAGAGAATAATATGAGAACGTACGAAAGGAAATAAGATTTGAATTTGGAAAGATAAGTTGGCAAAAATGTTTTAAATGATTTTTGGTCAACTTTGGAGTCACGATATATCGGTTTATTAAGAGTTTTTAGGTGTTTAAATTAGGAAGATTTTCTTTCGGAAAAACAATTCTTTCTTTCGTACCAATTTTCAAGTCTTGTGTTCTCGCGTCTATTCTCATATTCATGTCCTGAAATTACGGGGTGTAACATTCTTCCCTCCTTAGTAACATTCGTCCCCGAATGTTCTTTCGGAGCTCAATCTAGCATTTCTCGGTATAGTCTCGTAAAACTACACTTAATGAAATCCAATTATGCCACGTATGGCCCTAATACATCGCATGCATATCCGTCCATCATAAGCCAAACGAGAAAACAAATCGAAAGTGTGCACCATCACTATCTACTCTCATTCATGGCCTAAAAGGATTATCTCTTCGTACCTCCAACTTATACTAGCATACGTACATAACCTCCATACCGATTCGGCCTCGATCATTTGAGTCACTCTGATAAACAATATAAGGCCATTTCCGGCTCGCGACACAGTTACGGTGGAACGCGTCCACGAACAGTAAAACAATTAACTAGATTTGGGCGCTTGCACCGCCGTGACCTGTCGCGTGGCGGAACTCTACCAGATCCCACTCCATTTCGGGCTATGGGGCGAACCGTAATAGGTCCTCACCCCAACCCGCGTCGCACTTAACTCTTACCGCTTAGTGCGAATTAAATCCTATTGCGAGAAGGCCTTATATACCTAAGGTCTCGGCGGTAATCTATATTCTTAGGTTCGCCATTTCCATGCTCAGCGTCGCTTATCAGTCCACCCGTAAACGGGTGCAATAACTTCTCATAATACCATAACCATGTTGTCTTGATCACAACAACCATTACTTACTCCATACGGATCTCATCCGTACAATTCTCTTAAGCCTACCACATAGATTAATCTATTAACATGGCATTCCATTAAGTTCCTTAACATGACTTCTTAAGGGTTCACTACCCTATCAGACATCTCATCATTTCCCAATTATCTCAAAATAAAACATAAGACCTTGGCGAGAATTCATTAACTGTTTCATACCTTCCCGGTGTCTATTTAGACCTTACCAAATCCTGGTAATCTAAATCATTCTAGGCAACCCATAGATGACCCTCATACATAACTCCGTATAGCTGTATGTCATAATACCAACTATACTACAATCATTACCAACCTGGATACGCAATCCACATAGCCGCTACGGGTCGCTGCTGCGCTTTCTCATGCGCAATCAGCATAACTCGTTAGGGAGGCGACCACAACAACACGGCTCTATCACACAATCTCAGAGTGAGAAGAATGGAAACCAATCCTAAATGTTCTGCAACCTCCTTATTATAGATGTGGTGCACAACACACCGATAATCAAGACTCTACTAGACACGGTCTATAGACACTTTCCGAGGACTAAGCGCTCGATACAACTTTTGTCACGACCGAGCCTCGGGCGCGGCCAGTGCCTACACGGGCACCGCAACTATACATCAGAGATAATAAAGGAACATACATAAACTTAATAGGATATAAATAACGAGGCTGGCGATAAGGTCACCTTCCAAAAATATACATGTAACCCAACATTTACCTTTTTTCTTTACACAACCCAATCCACAAGATATGACTCTGGACCTCTACAGAATTCTTGACATAACAACTGTGATGGGACAGGGCCCCGCCATACCCCTGAATGTACATAAATCTATAACCTTAGGGAACTATACCAAAATACAAAGCCTCAGAAATAATGGAGCTTTCCAACCAGCTGAACAATAATCCTAAAAATGAGGATCAGCAAGCTATGTACCTCAACCTACGACATGAACGCAACCCCCGAAGGAGGTCAGTACGAAATATGTACCAAGTATGTGGCGAAAATCGTAATGAAATCATAACAGTCTATAATAAAGCTGGAGATATGTATGATAACCAAAATAACAGTACATTGTGCCTTGCCGAAGTGAAAATAATGAAAGTCAATTTTACCTTGTACAGACTATTTCAACACATGAATAATAGTCACACTAGGTCTATGGACACAAGCCCTCAAATATCATCACACAATCCAGTAAGGGTCTCAAGCCCACAAATATCAAAGCGTGCCCGTGGAATCCCCCATCACTGCCAACAGCTGTAAGTGTAAAATATAACCATGTGACGCGTGGCGTCTACCTCACTGTCGGCGTACACATATGCAATATATATATATCTCATGCCCATGAAATCCCTCATCTTGGGTACATGACTTCATGGAGAGCTAATCCATGGGGTAATAATTGTATATAACATGCCCGTGGAATCCCTCATCTTGGGTACATGTCTTCATGGAGAGCTAATCCATGGAGAAATAATCGTATATAACATGCCCGTGGAATCCCTCATATCGGGTACATGTCTTCATGGAGAGCTAATCCATGGAGTAATAATACATAACATGGTCGCATGCCCCGGACTCCCTCATCGTATAAGCATGGCCATGGGGTAATAAAACAAATCACGAATCTAACGCCTCTTGGTCGCGTACCCTGAATCCTCATCGTATAAGCGTGTCCAGGAGTAATAAAAACAATCAGGAATCTAACGCGTCACTGGTCGTATGCCCCGGAATCCCACATCGTATAAGAATGTCCAAGGATCAATCACAATGGAAACATATCCGTGGAAGCCTCCGTCACTGTCGATACGTCCAAGTAAACTCACAACAAGACAGCCGGCCCTCCAAGGGAAGTTCATAAAATCTTTAGACTTTCATTATCATACAAAAATGAATTTCATTTTATAAACTCAAGACACTTTTCGTTTCACATAAAAATCCGGGAATTTAACCCAAAGTACTACGTACTTCCATTATTTTCAAAAGATTCCTTTTCATATAAAATCCCAATATACTAACAATTCGTAGTATCAAGGCATGTCTACATTTCAAACAAGTCACTACATTTTTACAAATACATTTCTAGGCTTCTAAATCAAGTGACCCTTACTTTAGAACTTTAAGCAATTGATACCGTTAAATCAAATTGCCCTTCTTTATTTCAAGTCATTTCTTTGTTTACATTACTAGAGAGAACCATTCCTTTAACTTTTCATAAAATTGTTATAACCAACTTCCCATAAAGCCGTTATACTAACTTTATGCTTTAGAATAATCCATTCTTTTTATAACCAAGAGACTTATACTTTCAAACCAAGTTACATATCTTTCAAAATACTTCAAGTCTCTTAACTTTAGAAATCTAGTTTCTTAACTTAGAATATCAAGTCTCTTAACTTAGAATATCAAGTCTCTTAATCTTAGAATATCAAGTCTCTTAACTTAGAATATCAAATGTCTTAACTTAGAATAATAAAGTCTCTTAACCTTTTAAGAATTCAAGGTTCATAGTCTTAAAACTTCATAACGTAAACTCTTTAAATTAAGTAACATATACGTTTATGCGTTGTGAATAGGTTATACTCGTTTATAACGATCTTATTAAAGCAGCCATGATCTAGAAAATGTAATACAATTTTGTCTTATCTTAGTTTCTATGCAGATGGAGAATTCTACTCATTTTAATATACTTGATTGCCGATACATTTTCTTTTATTAACGCTGCAATGGCTTGTTCGATACTTATTCTCATTCGTGCAGTAAATTAGTAAAGTCAACTCGACTTCAAATACTTCCTAACGACTCTTACCAACATCCCTCATAAGACTTGTTAAGAACTTAGGATAACTTAGACATAACTTTCACATAGAGTAAATCAACATACATACCTCTTAACTTTTAAGAGTAGAAGGAATCATGAAATAACACCACATGTATATTTCATACATAGAATCATGCCAAAAGGAGGAAGAGGTTCACATACCTTGTGATTATCGACAAGTAGCAAAATGCTCCAATGTACTTCAACCTTGATAGTTATTCCATCCTTTAAGTAGAATATGCTACTCGTAGTACTTCAACCTATATTAATGATAACATGTCTATAAACTCCTGACTTTTTAACGTAGAATCATACTAAGTGTAAGGTCTCTTATTCTACGAAAAATCGGGCAGCACTTCCTTTGTTTCTACGTGCTTTTCCACCTTTTCAAGGCCCAAAATCAATAACTAAGCGCCACATTTAAGGCCCAACAATTCAGCAATACAAAGGGATTACACGCTAATAGGGCGTGTAAAATTCTGCCCCACAATCAATATAAAATTATCCAATATTTCCAAGCCATAATCGGCTACCATTGTCACAACAATTATCAATTATTTTTTCAATCTAAGTTGTTATTCCAATATGTTATATACATAATAACAATTACAACAACTATAAATCCTTTCTTCCTTAACATGCGACGATTGTAACTATCGACCAAATTGATTACAACATTAATGGCTAACTTGTCCATTTTCGGTTTTAACATGTTGACATGATCCAAATATTTTCAAACTTCATTCTATATACCACATGCTCATTTCTTAACTACTATAACATGTAATCTTCAATTACATTAAGAAGATGAAGATTTTACCTCAATAAGCCCTAATAATGTCCAAGCGTAAAAGTCGATCCTTAGCAACTTTTAGCTCCTCTTCTTATGTTCCAATCCGCTCCAAGCACTCCTTAGAAGCTCATGAAGAACTCCTCTTCAAGTTCCATCTTCAAAGTTGAAGAACACCTTAGGTTTTAAACTGCGACTAACGTAAAAACGTCGTTTTTCCGGGATCTTTCTATTGAGATATCCTTACAATACCCCTAGGAACCTTGGGTTAAATTATTGTGAATTATGAACCACAAACTAATTTTTTGTGTGTGGGAATTAGCTCAATGCCGAGAGCTCAAGAAGTGTGCAAGAACATGTGAAATTTCTCTAAGTGTTGGGAGCTTGTCTTGCTACTAGTGTAGTATATATAAAACAATGTAGGGTCAAGATTATAACAACGTGAGGTTTGGATGAAGAGGATTAGATATCTAGTCAGTGGCCTTATTTGACTTAGTCAATTATCTCAAGCTAGACTTGTCAAGACTTGATCATCCACTGACTACTAACCTTGGTCACTTGACCACTTAACCATGGTCCAATTCGAGCAAGCCCGGTGGGGTGACACGTGTCGCCTCTCATTAAATCCATAAAATTTCGTAACCTGCGTGGCCCCACAAAATGTAAAATTTCGGATGGACCCTACGTAACCAAATCCGTAAAATACATTTCCACAATGATAATAAATTATATACTCCTCAAATAATGCATTTTGAGAATCTAATTCTCATCAACGGACATTTTTCCTTTCCGACGTTCGGAAGATTTTCCTTCGAAAAAATAATTCTTTCTTTCGTACCAATTTTCAAGTCTTTTGTTCTCGCGTCTATTCTCTTATTCATGTTCGGAAATTACGGGGTGTAACATCAGTGTTTTCTGCACCACTCCCATAAACAGGAGGCTGCAATACATTTAGGATTGGTTTTCATTCTTTCATCTCATAGATCGTTTGATAGAGCTGTGTTATGAGGAGAATTCCCCTCTCTGACGTATTATTGTGTTACAGCTATGCCTCCAAAGAGGGCAATAGTGGCCCAGAAGGGCAAATCAGTAGCAGGAGATGCTAGTCAGACACAGAGAGTTACCAGGGCATAGGTGTCACGACCCGAACCCCGAGCCCGTGACTGGTGCCCTACCTGGACACCCTTCTATTCATACAACATAAGTAAAACGCGGAAGATAAATACCACTCATTTTTTTTAGAAAACAAAGGCAAAGCCGATAAGGCTGCCACCATAACATATCACTGTATAACAACATACAACCCTTGAAGTCTAACCCACATATGAATACATACCTCTAAGAGTTTGAACAACAACTATGAAGGGACAAGGCCCCGTCATACCTCTGAATATATCTAGCCATAGTGACAAGCTCCGGAACATCGGAACTATCCCTAAATGCTGAACAGAGATCCTAAGAGCAAGGATCACCAACCTGTATAACTAATACCTGCGGACATAGGCACTTTGGCCCCGAAGAAGTCGATGCAACAATTGCAAGTATGTAAAAAAAGTAGCAAGATCATAAGCGTACACAAGAATGGCGAGGGCAAGTATGAAAAGCAAATACGAGATCCTACCGTGTCATAAAACAATCGTGAGCCAATCGTACCTTGTAGCCTTTGTACTCAGTAACAGTACCACTCTCATATGAAAGCCATGTCAAAAATACGGGACACCGCCTCGGCGTATAATATCACGAAGCATGCTCGTAGGGCAAGTATAATGTACCTACCCGATTACATTGTGCCTTTTAACAAAGAGAGTGAACAAGAATAAACTTTGCCGATTTTAAAACAGGAAGCTTATGATTAACCTAGGGCCATCCGCCCGTAGGATACTATGCAATCCTACTCTTGAGACTATTTCACCCGCATAGGCCGTTGGACCCGCATGAGGTTATCTCCTCGCATGAAGGTATCCGCCCGCATAGGTGTTATATCCCGTAGTTCTGGCGTGCGTATGAGAGCGTCTGAAAGGAGTAAGACTTAAAATTTTCGAAAGATAAGTTGACGGATCATTTCGGACGGGTTTTTGGTCAACTTTGAGGCGGGTTATGACCTGGTACATTGAGAGTTCCTAAGTGTTTCAAAGGCCTAGGGCGTAGTTCGTTGAGTCTAGATTCCAACGCAACCAACCGCTCGTCAATAGGACATCGGAGTAGGAAGTTATGGGAGTTACAAGTTCAGTGCGCAGACGGACATAAATATGTTTCGGACAAGAGCGACAGGGCCGCGGCGCCGGATATCCTGAGAGGCGGCAGAAGTTTCAGCGCCGCGGCGCCGAGGCGGGTTCTGCGAGAGTTAGTGGAAATTTCTGCACTGTTTTGTTTTAAAAGAGGCCATGGGTGGGTGACAAGTGTCCCACCCCATCTGATTTTGCATGCACTACATATTGACCAAGTCTTGAAGACTTGGTCATCTTCCAAACTCTTCTCTCTCTCTAAGCTAAAAAGCTCTCCCTTCTCTCTATAAAATCAAGAGAAACTCCAAGCTTAAGGAAAATCTGAAAAATGTGATAAGAAGGAAAGTTATTTGCAAGCTTGTGGAGATTATTTTAGTGGTGTTTTTGGAAAGGAGGCTAGGAAGGTTGTTGGAATAATTTTGGCTAAAGCTCTAAGGTAACAATTCCTCTCTTGTAGTTAGTTACTTGTGTTGCATGTGAAGAATAAGGAATTTGTAGTAGTAAATAATGCTCTTAGATTCATTGCATGTAAGAAATGTGGTTTGGATATGAAAGGATTGGTTAAAAGGGTTAAGTGAGCATGTTATAGCCTAAGAACTACCTTAAACTTGTTAAGATGATTGTTGTAACTTATGGGGCAGAATTTTACACACCTAAGTTTTCTTGTGTAATCCCCTTTGAAATGTTGGATTGTTGGGCCTTAAATGTGGCATTTGGATATTGAATTCGGCCTTGAAAAAGGTGGCAAAGTATGTAGAAACAAAGGAAATGCTGCCCAATTTTCCCTAGAAATTAGTAACTTACACTTGGGATAATTCTATGATTAAAACTAGAGGTTAATAAACGTATTATGGTCATTATAGGTTGACATATTACGTGCGGTATTTTGGGCTTAGCAAGTGGATTGACCGAAGATGTATGTGGAGCTTTCCTATCTCTTGAGCATGAGTAGTTGTACCTATGTAGTACGGTAGACGTACAAGATTTGATATCTTTCACTTGGTTTAAGTATATGATACTTGTTTTCATTTTAAAAGTATAAATCCCTTGGATTTAGGGAAAAATGTATTTGACTAATGTATAACGCGAATATAATGACTTTATGGGAAGTTGATTATATTAGCTTTATGGAAGGTTAACAAAGGAAGATTTACTCTAAGTAAAGTAAGCACGGACAAATGTTTTGAGTTGGAAAATGGTAACTGATTTTGAGGCATTGATTGCCTAAGGTTTTAAAGGAAATGAAGTCACTTGATTTAGAAGTCTATTATATTTCTAAAAGGAAATGTGACTTGTCTTGAAAAGAAATCGTAACTTGATACTATGGTTATTAGTATCTTGGGAATTTTATATAAAAAGTGTCATTTCTTAAAAGGTTAGAAGTACGTGGTACTTGGGTTGAATTCCCGGATTTTTCTCTTAAAAAGACATGTTAGTGCCTTAGGTAAACTAAAATGAGAGGATATATTAATAATGTTAATAAGAAGTTAGGGGATTTCTTAACTTACTTATGTTATGATAAGCCGGTAGCGCTTATGTTATGTTATGTTATGGTAAGCCGGTAGCGCTTATGATTATACATGATAACCGGTTGTGCTAGGTGGTATGTTCTTACGGGGTAGACCCCGGGTTATTCTTGTTATTTCCTTTTGACATACTGACACGATGGATGGTCCACGGGTATGCGTTCATTAGGATGGTTCACTGCTTATTCTTGTTAATTCCTGTTGGCATACTGACACGATGGATGGTCCACGGGTATGCGTATTCTTGTTATTTCCTTTGGACATACTGACACGATGGATGGTCCACGGGTATGCGTCCATTAGGATGGTTTACTACTTATTCCATAGATTTGCTACCCATGATGCGAGTGCGGCGCTTGTACTCATGCGGGTCCACATGATCCATGCGGGTGAAATAGTCTCATGCGGGTGAAATAGTCCCATGCGAGGCGGATGGCCTTATGCGGGTCCACAGGACCCATGCGGGTGAAATAGTCCCAGGAGTAGGATTGCTTAATGATACTACGGGCGAGAGACCCTGTTTTGATCATGAGCCTCCTATTTTTATGCAGTAAAGTTTATACATGTTACTCTCATTGTTAGTAAGGCACAGTGCAAGGTAAATTGATTTTCGTCTATAACGCCAGCTTATTTTGACTTATGATATTATTACAGTATTTTCCAGTTTTGCATACTTGGTACATATTGTGTACTGACCCCCTTCCTCGGGGGCTGCGTTAAATGCCACGGTAAGAGGTAGCGGTGGTGGATCCTCATTCTTAGGATCTTTGCTCGGTGTCGAGCTCCATTTCTCGGAGGCTTGATGTTATACCCGTATTTCCAGTATGCGTAAGGGCGTGCGTAGAAAATTTGAAACTTGAAAGTGGCTTGGCGAATTTTATTTGTGCACAACACGGTTAGAGTCGTTTTTTTGGCGAAAACGCTTTCCACGACTTTCGTAGGGAATTTCGGCTATGACATTTCTAATTTTTGCGGATTTTTCGAGAGGCGAAACATTTTGGACCAAGAGGCGACACTTGTCACCTCTAATTGGTGGGAGTGGGCGGTAGTGTAGTGGGCCGAATTGGCCTTGTTGGTCAAGGGAGTTGGTAGGATATTTTGTGTGTTAGTTGGTCAAGGACACTTGGGTGAATCTTGGCCTTACACTGTGTAGCACTTGGCTCAATCTTGGCCATTGGTTGGCCTTCACTGGCCTATAAATACCCATCCCTTTGAAGACTTATTCATCCATTCCTAAATAATCCTAAGTGTAAAATCCCTCCTCTCTCCTCTTGTTGACTCTCGTCCAAGAGCCCTCTCCCCCTTTGAAAGGCCCTTGGCGAGAGCCCTCTACCCCCTCCTAGTAGTGTGGCGTGGGGTACCCCCCTAGCCTAGTTGCTTTATTATAATACCCCTCTCTTGGTAGAAATACTCTCAAAAGTATTGATATAAAGCCCAAATTACCTTAGCCGTATACCTTGTTGTATTCTAAGGTTATACCTATCTGAAAAGCCGTAAATACTATTATACTTCCGTCTGTCAAAACCGAAACCCTAGGAAAATCTCCATAGTCCGTTGGAGTATTGTGTAGAAGTTGGTTAGAACTTCTAAGGGTGGTTTAGAGCGGGTTGGGCGCTTCGGAGTTCGAGCTAAGCGAT
The DNA here is from genome assembly GCA_029844215.1 of Przewalskia tangutica. Lineage (NCBI taxonomy): Eukaryota > Viridiplantae > Streptophyta > Magnoliopsida > Solanales > Solanaceae > Przewalskia > Przewalskia tangutica. The sequence goes on from CM056728.1 coordinate 73,309,478, forward strand.
TGCCAGGATCGACTTTATACTTGGATAATTATGGGCTTATCGAGGTAAATATCTTGTCCTCTATTGTATTTGGAAATTTCATATTGTTAGAATATATAGTTGAAGTATACTATATATAGTCTCGAGCGTAGTTATCGGCAATGTCTTTTGACTTAAGCTGAATAATACTTACGGCAATGTCTTGCGACTTAAGCTGAATTTAAAGAAGAATCTTGTTGTAATTACATGGGTGTATTCGATGAGACTTGTGTAGTAGTCTAGTGGAGTAGAATTGTACGTTAGGGTTAGACGTATAACCCCGGTTGGCTTGGTAGCCGGCCTCGATAGAGAGGAGATTTCTGTTGTTGCGGGGGAGTCTTTGAATTTTACGTAGAATGTACTACGAGGATCTAAATGATAATAAAGCGCCTTGTGGCCTTATAGGTTGAAGTACTACGTGTGGCGCGATCTACTTGGCTTAGGAGTAGCCGACGTTTGGAAGTACTTGGGCGTTTGCTATTAGTCGATACTCGTCGCGAGGTATGTGAACCTCTTCCTATATCTTCTAGCATGATATGTGTGAACTATGTAGTATGCGGTGACGTACATGTGCTAAATGTATTTGATTGGTATAAAACATAAAGTGTTATAACGGCTTTATGGGAAGTTGGTTATAACAACTTTATGTTGGTAAGAAAATACATGTGGTTTTTAAAAGGTAACTGATTAGAACTATAACTGGCTTGTTATGTGTTAATAAAGAACGTGAAGTATTTCAAAAGATTTTTGAATCATTTTGAAAGAAGAAGTAATATTTGGTTTTGAAAACTTAAGAGTTATACTAGCTTTATGGGAAGTTAGGTATAACGGCTTAAGAATGTTTTACTGATTTCGGAAATCAGAATGTGTATCGACAAACCACTGCAGCGTTAATAAAAAGGAAATGTTTTGAATAATTAAGTATTATTAAAACCAGTAGAAACTTCCATCTGCATAGAAGCTAAGATGAGACAAAATGATATTTCCTAGATCATGGCTGCGGTAATAAGATTGTTATAAACAAGAATATCCTACTCACATATAAGACTTATGTTTCTCAGATTGTTTAAAAGAGAATTATATTCTTAAATGAATAAGACTATGAACTACGGAACCTTTCTAAGATAAGAAACGTGAACATTTGAAATTAGGCAAACTTGAACGCTTGGAAAATAATGTGTTACTTGATTTTACAAAGGTAAGTATTTTGATTTACTTAAAAGGACAGTCACTCTATTTTTATACTACGGGTATTGTGTGACTTATGTGAAAGCAACGGATCTTTTAAAGGATTTAATGTGTGAAGTACTTTAGGGATAGATACCCGAACTTGTTAGCATAAAGTACCTTGTGTGAATAACTTGATTGTGTTGGTTTGAGATAGCCTTGTAAATACTTTCTTGTTGATGTGATAAGTAAACATGTTAGGATGCTACGTGTGTTAGAATCTTGTATGATCGTGATGCAAGGGGGTCATTCTTGTTGGGCTTACGTTGTTAAACGTTAAGCCATTGTACTATTATTGTATCACATACCCCTTTGACTTATTATACCGAGGGCTTGCCACGCGATGCGGTCTATACGGCTATGCGGTCCTTGTGACTATGCGAGTGCGGTAGCTCCGGGATTGATCATTCGGGTGTTTAGCCCGATCGGGGATTCCTACGCGGTCTGTTGAGACTATGCGGTCTTTTGAGACTATGCGGGTTGCGGGAGCCTAGGCGGATCTGGGGTTAAGCGCCCTCGATGCGGGGTATACCTCGAGCGATGCAGGACCATGATTCGAGGAATACCTCACGCGGGTCGTGTGGGACCTATGCGAGGCGCGAGTTCGAGGATAGACGTGCATTGATATTGCGGGCGAGTGGCGGCCGATCGTGTGGTGCGGTCTAGAAAGACCTCGGGATACGGTTTGTGGTATTTTTGATCGTGGGTCTTAGTAGTCGGCTATGCCTTCGTACTTGCCGTGCTGTTTTATTGTGATAACTTTGAGGCGTGAGTCCACGACTTGACATATTCGCTTATTTATTGTGATCGTAGTTTGGTTATCATACATGTCTCTGCTTTATATAGACTACTATGATTTCATTTACGATTTATTTTCGATTTCACATACTTGGTACTGTTGTCTTGACCTCGCCCGTGGCGTATAAAGAGGCGAGCCTCTCACTGAAACAGCCCAACCGTGGCTCTCCGTATGGCACATCCCGAGAAGGGCCGTTCGGCATGCCTCGTGGATCGCAGCCGGTACACTTTGTGGTCGCTGAGAAGGTTAATGCCTCGAGCGGCCACCTGATTACAAAGTGGTATCGTGAGCGCTTAATCCTCGGAAAGTGTCTACCAGTATCGATGAAGTCTTGATTATCGGTGTGTTGTGCACCACACCAATAATCAGGAGGCTATAGGATCTTTAGGTTTGGTTTCTATTCTTCTCACTCTGAGATCGTGCCTTAGAGCTGTGTTGTAAGTTGGACCCTCTAACGTATTTCTTTCCACTACGTTATGCCTCGCGTGGGCAGGCCGTGAGAGGACAAAGCGGTGAGGAGGCCGCGAGTAGAGTTCGAGGGTTACGTGGGCACAGCCCAATTATCACCTTGGGTGGTGCTTATTCGGGAGTTCTGCGACGCCACTAGCCCAAAGAGTTTAGCACGGCGGCAGCAGTTCCTACTGCGGCCATGATATTTGAACCTTCAGTTCCACGACCGGGAACAGAGAATATAGATTTCAAGGAGGCGACCCTGCTACTAGCTATAGATTTGGCTACCAGAGAGTATACCGATGTACCGCGAGTCTTGAGGACTATCTAAAAGAGGGTTGTGCAAGAGTAATTCTTCAGTTGGGCTTGAGCATGGCACGTATGCGGGCTTATGCGCAGCGGCCGGCGTAGAGATCGACGGGTTAACGAAGGGCGCGAGAGGAGGGCGAGCGAAGGTCCTTTGGTAACTTTCGAGGCGAGTCGCCTCACGGCCATTTGATATGCACCTCGCCCGATCGCAGTGGTCTTCCACGGATATCGGGATGTTCGAGTATCACGGAGTTGGTCGTAACTCGTGGCTTCGGTTCACAGTGTGACAGACGTCATCCCGGGGAATGCCGTCTTTTAGTTAGTACTTGTTGTACCTACGACCGTCAGGGTCTGATGTCGATAGAGTGTCCTTGTAGGAGGACTTAGCCTTCAGGATCGGTGGGTAGTTCGTCATCTTCCCTAGCTATCGCCTACGAAGCGAGTTTGATTAGAACGACTAAGGGGAGGGAAGCAGTAGATATAGATATATCTTTAACCCTCTAGAGATCAGTATGTGTGATAAGGTGAGTATACCTTAAGTGCTATGTTCTAATAGCGGTGTGTTAGTTGTGTTTAGAAATCATGGTGGGTTAACCGAGTAAGATTTTGGGGGATAGATCAGGTGTGAGCCTTAGAATGTTTTACGTAAAGACCTTAGGGGTAAGGCCATCTCGAGTAAAGGTGTAGTGTTATGTTTGATCCTTATAGGAGTACATAGTGCACATGAGCTATGTTTGTGGGATAAGTCCCTGAGTAGTGTGGAATGAAAGGGGGTAGTTGAGCTAAGAAGACCGCTAGGTTTTCGTAACGTGATTAGTGAGAGTTTTCCTTCGGGGAGCTAGTATTGTGCGCATTGCCGGGGTCGGGTTGAGGCCACGTTGCGGGTCAACCCGCGGTAGGTTTGGTGGTGGGGTCAGGTTGTGGTGGTCCCGCCTTGTGTTAAGTCACGAGGGTGTTAGGCCCGTGTTTAGATAGCGACGTCAGAATTCATGGATCGATTCGACCGATGAGTCGGTAGGAGGTCAGCCGTCTTGTTTTCTAGCACAGACCGTTTACTCGGCAGTGTTGTTTTATCAGAAAGGTTGTAAGGCTGCACGGGGTGCCTACCTTCACCTTATGGCAGACAGTGGAGCCGGTAGGCTGTTGTTGTTTTGGAAGTTTTGCCAAGCACGTGTTAAGAACTCGGTGAGTCTCGAGAATCACATTCGCCCTCGGGCGGTGTTTGGATTTCGAGGATAGTTGCGAGAAGTGTTGTCTTACATTGAAGGAGTGTTTGAGCTACCATTTCGGTTCGGATGTCGCCTTACGAAGCCTTGTTGGGGCGGATGTGTGAGAGCCTCGATTGGTTCGATGTTGGCAAGGTTCGTGGTTGGTTCGAGCTTGTTCCACAGATCGTGGATAGTGTGAAGCTTGTCTAGAAGAAGTTCGGCAGCTCGGAGAAATCGCGCGGATAATCGGCGACGGCGCTTAGAGATCGAGTTGGGTCGGTCTTCTTGAAAGTACCACCGGTTTGGGTGTGACGAGCTTTGAAAAAAGCGAGAAACTTAGCCCGAGTTGTTTTGGGCCTTTTAAGTTCATGTGAAGAATAGGCGGGTTGCCTATATGTTAGCATTTGCCGTCCGACTTGGGGCGGTGGTCGATCGTTAAATGTTATGTTCGAGATGGAAAGCAGATCCATCGAGTATTCCCGGTAATGATAACCAAGTTGAAAATGATAACCGAGTTTTGGAGATAGCGATGCTCAAATGTGGTAAGAGTTCGAGTGTCTGACCTCGGGGATCGCACGTAGTCGTCACCACGTGTTGGGTCGCCGGAGTGACACTAGAACCTCGCGGCAAAGTGACAAAAGTGGTATCGGGAAGAAGCAAGCATGTATGGCGAGCATAGATGTGACCATCTCTTTTGTTTGGAAAAAGTGTGGAGGAAGTATATTTTAGACCCCGGAGATAGGTGTTTGTGATGATGTTAGAGGTGATTCCTCGTGGACTTGGATGTAAGCGTTTTGCGCAGTTGTTGCTGTGGCCATTGTGGCAGGATTGTGTTTCGTAAGTATGGTAGTGAAGACTATACTGACGCACGTTTGTTTTGAGACTTAGAAGGAACATTCGGGACGAATGTTTCTAAGGAGGGGAGAATGTTATACCCCGTATTTCCAGAGTATGTACGTAAGGACGTACGTAGAAAATTTGAAACTTGAGAAAGTGGCTTGGCCGAATTTTATTTGTGCACAACACCCGGTTAGAGTCGTTTTTCGACGAAACGTTTTCACAGCTTTCGTAGGGGAATTTCCGGCTATGACATTTCTAATTTTTGCGAATTTTTCCGAGAGACGAAACATTTTGGACCAACAAGAGGGCGACACTTGTCACCCTCTAATTGGTGGGAGTGGGCGGTAGTGTAGTGGACGAATTGGCCTTGTTGGTCAAGGGGAGTTGGTAGGATATTTTGTGTGTTAGTTGGTCAAGGACACTTGGGTGAATCTTGGCCTTACACTTGTGTAGCACTTGGCTCAATCTTGGCCATTGGTTGGCCTTCACTTGGCCTATAAATACCCATCCCTTTGAAGACTTATTCATCCATTCCTAAATAATCCTAAGTGTAAAATCCCTCCTCTCCCTCTTGTTGACTCGCCCAAGAGCCCTCTCCCACTTTGAAAGGCCCCGGCGAGAGCCTCTACCCCACTCCTAGTAGTGTGGCGTGGGGTACCCCCAGCCTAGTTGCTTTCGTATAATACCCTCTCTTGGTAGAAATACTCTCAAAGTATTGTTATAAAGCCCAATTACCTTAGCCGTATACCTTGTTGTATTCTAAGGTTATACCTATCTGAAAAGCCGAAATACTATTATACTTCAGTCTGTCAAGCAAACCCTAGGAAAATCTCCATAGTCCGTTGGAGTATTGTGTAGAAGTTGGTTAGAACTTCAAGGGTGGTTTAGAGCGGGTTGAGCGCTTCGGAGTTCGAGCTAAACGATTGCCGGGATCGACTTTATACTTGGATAATTATGGGCTTATCGAGGTAAATATCTTGTCCTCTATTGTATTTGGAAATTTCATATTGTTAGAATATATAGTTGAAGTATACTATATATAGTCTTGAACGTAGTTATCGTGATGTCTTTTGACTTAAGCTGAATAATACTTACGTGATGTCTTGCGACTTAAGCTGAATTTAAAGAAGAATCTTGATCAGTAATTACATAGGGTGTATTACGAGACTTGTGTAGTAGTGCAGTGGAGTAGAATTGTACAGATTAGGGTTAGGCGTATAACCCCCGGTTGGCTTGGTAGGCCTCGATAGAGGAGGAGATTTACTTCTGTTGTTGGGGAGGTCTTTGCAATTTTACGTAGAATGTACTACGAGGATCTAAATGATAATAGCGCCTTGTGGCCTTATAGGTTGAAGTACTACGTGTGGCGCGATCTACTTGGCTTAAGGAGTAGAAGCGTTTGGAAGTACTTGGGCGTTTTGCTATTAGTCGATACTCGTCGCGAGGTATGTGAACCTCTTCCTATATCTTCTAGCATGATATGTGTGAACTATGTAGTACGGTGAGCGTCATGTGCTAAATGTATTTGATTGGTATAAAACATAAAGTGTTATAACGGCTTTATGGGAAGTTGGTTATATGACTTTATGTTGGTAAGAAAATACATGTGGTTTTTAAAAGGTAACTGATTAGAACTATAACTGGCTTGTTATGTGTTAATAAAGAACGTGAAGTATTTCAAAAGATTTTTGAATCATTTTGAAAGAAGAAGTAATATTTGGTTTTGAAAACTTAAGAGTTATACTAGCTTTATGGGAAGTTAGGTATAACGGCTTAAGAATGTTTTACTGATTTCGGAAATCAGAATGTGTATCGACAAACCACTGCAGCGTTAATAAAAGGAAATGTTTTGAATAATTAAGTATTATTAAAACCAGTAGAAACTTCCATCTGCATAGAAGCTAAGATGAGACAAAATGATATTTCCTAGATCATGGCTGCGGTAATAAGATTGTTATAAACAAGAATATCCTACTCACATATAAGACTTATGTTTCTCAGATTGTTTAAAAGAGAATTATATTCTTAAATGAATAAGACTATGAACTACGGAACCTTTCTAAGATAAGAAACGTGAACATTTGAAATTAGGCAAACTTGAACGCTTGGAAAATAATGTGTTACTTGATTTTACAAAGGTAAGTATTTTGATTTACTTAAAGGGCGATCACTCTATTTTTATACTACGGGTATTGTGTGACTTATGTGAAAGCAACGGATCTTTTAAAGGATTTAATGTGTGAAGTACTTTAGGGATAGATACCCGAACTTGTTAGCATAAAGTACCTTGTGTGAATAACTTGATTGTGTTGGTTTGAGATAGCCTTGTAAATACTTTCTTGTTGATGTGATAAGTAAACATGTTAGGATGCTACGTGTGTTAGTATATTGTATGATCGTGATGCAAGGGAGTCATTCTTGTTGGGCTTACGTTGTTAAACGTTAAGACATTGTACTATTATTGTATCACATACCCTTTGACTTATTATACCGGGCTTGCCACCGCGATGCGGTCTATACGGCTATCGCGGTCCTTGTGACTATGCGAGTCGCGGTAGCTCGGGATTGATCATTCGGTGTTTAGCCCGATGCGGGGATTCCCTATGCGGTCTGTTGAGACTATGCGGTCTTTTGAGACTATGCGGGTTGCGGGAGCCTGGCGGATACTGGGGTTAATTGCGCCTCGATCATGGTATACCTCGAGGTGATGCAGGACCATGATTCGAGGAATTACTCATGCTGGTCCGTGTGTTACCTATGCGGAGCTGCGATAGTTCCAGGGATAGACGTGCACATTGATATTGCGGGCGAGTGGCGACCGATCATGTGGTGCGGTCTAGAAAGACCTCGGGATACGGTTTGTGGTATTTTTGGTGCGTAGGTCTTAGTAGTCGGCTATGCCTTACGTACTTGCCGTGCGGTTTTATTGTGATAACTTTGAGGCGTGAGTCACGACTTGACATATCGCTTATTTATTGTGATCGTAGTTTGGTTATCATACATGTCTCCGCTTTATATAGACTACTATGATTTCATTTCTGATTTATTTTGATTTCACATACTTGGTACTGTTATCGACCTCCTTGGGTGCGTTCATGCCGCGGTAAGGTACACCGATCGTTGATCCTCGCTCTTGAGTCACGATTCAATGGTTGGGAAAGCTCCGTTTCTCGGAGGCTTATCTTAGTATAGTCCGTCGTTGTAGGTATTTACATTCGGGGTATGGCGGGCCTGTCCCGCCATTGTTGTCGATCTTTCTTAGAAGTGCATGTAATCTTGTTGTGGCGGGGTTTGTAAAAAGGATTAAAGCTCATGTTGAAAGTTGTTATTTATATATATCAGAAAGGCAAGTTTTCCTCAGATTTTTGTTTTATACTTCTATTATCTCATGTTGTTGTGTTTGTTCCGCTGATTACTCTGATGTATGTCTACTTGGGTGCCCGGGGTAAGGCACCAGTCACGGGCCCCGGTTCGGGTCGTGACACTTGACTTGACTTTTGGTACGGTTCTCCCTGACGTTGTAGGTTTTATGTACATTCAGGGGTATGACGGGGCCCTGTCCCGTCATGGTTTTTACAAACTCTTAGAGGCCTGTAGTCCGGTTATAAATTGGGTTATTAAGGATGTAACTGTTCAGTTCTGTTTTATTTATGTTACGGAAAGGTAGCCATTCTTGGGTTAACCTATTTTATCTTATATGGTTCTTGTTTGTGAGTTTATTTCCGCTGGTTTTCTCTGATGTTGTATCACAAGGGTGCCCGGGGTAAGGCACGATCCGGATCAGTGGTCGTGACAAAAGTGGTATCGAAGCGATTAATCCTCGGAAGGGTCTGAGCCGTATCTAGTAGAGTCTTGATTATCGGTGTGTTGTGCACCACATCTATAATCAGGAGGCTACAGGATATTTAGGATTGGTTTCCATTCTTTCACTCTAAGATCGTGAAATAGAGCTGTGTTATAGGTTGAACTCCCTCTGACATATTTTCCTATATCAGTTATGCCTCCACGCAAGGCAACTGCGGCCCAGAAGCGGCAAGCGCGAGAGGAACTACTAGTAGGACACCGAGGGTTCTGGGGCACAGCCCAATCTTTACCGAGATGATGTTTGGACGGCGAGTTCGCGACGCCGCCACCCCGGCAGTTTGGGGCGGCAGCGGCTCACGAGACCACGGTACACGAGCCTCGATTACGGCACAGAGCGGAGAGATGGGTTACGCGAGATGGCCCGCTTATCGCCGTGATCGTGGCGAGGAATGAGAATAGACGAGAGACCGAGGTTCCGGTTGTACCCATAGTTCACCATAGATCAGATGGCGTGAGACTTAGGGACTTTTTGAGTTGCAGCCCACCAGAGTTCTATGGGTCGGGGCGAGGATGATCTCGGGAGTTTATCAAGCGATTCTGCGGATCATGAGAGTGATCAAGGCCTCGGAGACAGAGTCGGTAGTTTTGAGTTCACATCGGCTGCGGGATACTGCAGTTGACTGGTTTGATTCTTGGGAACTGTCCCGGGGGGAGCATGCACCTCCAGCTGGTTGGGACGAGTTCTCAAAGGCATTTCTTGCACACTTCTTGCCTTCGCAGATGAGGAGAGCGCGGGCGGATAGATTTTTGACACTAAGGCAGAGTGGGCGGACAGTTCGGGAGTACAATGTAGAGTTTGACTCTTTGGCTCGGTATGTACCCGCTTTGGTAGCAGACATGGAGGACAGGGTGCACCGCTATGTCACCGGACTGGATGATTACTTGGCCGAGAGTTGCGAGTAGCTCTTCACCGCATGGACATTGCGTATGCGAGCTTATGCACTTGGGTGTGAGGCGTAAGTCGGCGGAATAACCAAGATCAGCAGAAGAGGGCCAAGACATCAGGGTCCTTTGGTGACTTTCGAGGCGGACAACCTCGCGATGAGCTAGTTATGCCCCTCCGCCGATTGAGTGGTTCTCCGCGATCTTGAGACGTTCGGATATTCGAGGCGGTCGTGGCTCCAGTTTGAGTTCTCGGGGAAGTGGGGGTGCTAGCCGGATGGGGCCACCCCTACCTCGTTTCGGCCGTTGTGGTAGGCTCCATGGTGGGGAGTGTCGTGCTGGGTTGGGAGTTTGTTTTACATGCGGCCAGCAGGGCCATTTTTTGCGAGGAATTGTCCGACCAGAGATAGCACGGATGAAGATATTCAGCCTTCGGGATCAGTGGCTGGTTCATCGCCTTCTTTTGCTATGCGCCATGCAGGGCAGGATCATGATTAGAACGACAAGGGTAAAGTGAAGCAATAGTTACAGGTATATCCTTAACTCTCTAAAGATTAGTAGGTGTGATAAGATGGTTACATGTTAAGTATTATGTGCGGGTAATTTTATGTAAATTGTGACATAGAGAGCCTGGCTTGTAGAAGGGGTAAGTTTGGGGACATGGAAGTTGTGAGCCTTAGAATTTTGATAACCGTGGGAACCTTAGCTACAGGGCCATCGTGAGTGGAAGATTTTATGGGTGGTCTTTTTCGAGGAACATAGTATACGTGGGGTATACGTGAGTAATAAGTCCATGAGTGGTGTGAAATGATAGTGGGTAGCTAAGCTAGGGAAACCATTAGGTTTTCGTGACTTGAATAGTGAGATTGTCTCGGATCGGGAACAAGAGTGTGGTACGTATGCTAGGAAGAGTCGAGTGTGTAAGGAGGATACGACAGGTGGAAGAAGAAGCGAACATGTGTTGAGAAGATGGAAGTGATCTTTTGTGAGGAGAATACCCTTAGACCGCGGATGGGGACTAATAAGTTGTTATATGTGTTAGAGGTAATTCCTCGTAGGCGGGGAGGTAATCTTTTGCATGGTTAGTATATTATGGCCATATGTGGAATAATTGGTTTTATAGGTATAGTAGTGAAGACTTCACCGACACATGCATTCTGGAGACGTAGAAGGAACATTCGGGACGAATGTTTCTAAGGGGGGGAGAATGTTATACCCCGTAGTTACGCCGTGCGTGAGAGCCGTCTGAAGAGTAAGACTTAAAATTTTGAAAGATAAGTTGACGGATCGTTTGGACGGGTTTTGGTCAACTTTGAGGCGGGTTATGACCCGCACATTGAGAGTTCCTAAGTGTTTCAAAGGCCTCGGGCGTATTTCGTTGAGTCTAGATTCCAACGCAACCAACCGCTCGTCAATAGGACATCGGAGTAGGAAGTTATGGGAGTTACAAGTTCAGTGCACAGACGGACAGAAATATGTTTCGGACAAAGCGCGGCAGGCCGCCGAAGCGAGGCAGCGCGCGGATATCCCGAGAGCGCGAAGTTTCAGCGCCGTGGCCAGGCTGCGAACGCAGCGCGGCGGGTTCTGCGAGAGTTAGTGGAAATTTCTGCACTGTTTTGTTTTAAAAGAGGCTATGGGTGGGTGACAAGTGTCCCACCCCATCTGATTTTGCATGCACTACATATTGACCAAGTCTTGAAGACTTTGTCATCTTCCAAACTCTTCTCTCTCTCTAAGCTAAAAAGCTCTCCATTCTCTCTAGAAAATCAAGAGAAACTCCAAGCTTAAGGAAAATCTGAAAAGTGTGATAAGAAGGAAAGTTATTTGCAAGCTTGTGGAGATTATTGTAGTGGTGTTTTTGGAAAGGAGGCTAGAAAGGTTGTTGGAATAATTTTGGCTAAAGCTCTAAGGTAACAATTCCTCTCTTGTAGTTAGTTACTTGTGTTGCATGTGAAGAATAAGGAATTTGTAGTAGTAAATAATGCTCTTAGATTCATTGCATGTAAGAAATGTGGTTTGGATATGAAAGGATTGGTTAAAAGGGTTAAGTGAGCATGTTGTAGCCTAAGAACTACCTTAAACTTGTTAAGATGATTGTTGTAACTTATGGGGCAGAATTTTACACACCTAAGTTTGGTTGTGTAATCCCCTTTGAAATGTTGGATTGTTGGGCCTTAAATGTGGCATTTGGATATTGAATTCGGCCTTGAAAAAGGTGGCAAAGTATGTAGAAACAAAGGAAATGCTGCCCAATTTTCCCTAGAAATTAGTAACTTACACTTGGGATAATTCTATGATTGAAACTAGAGGTTAATAAACGTATTATGGTCATTATAGGTTGACATATTACGTGCGGTATTTTGGGCTTAGCAAGTGGATTGACCAAAGAGGTATGTGGAGCTTTCCTATCTCTTGAGCATGAGTAGTTGTACCTATGTAGTACGGTAGACGTACAAGATTTGATATCTTTCACTTGGTTTAAGTATATGATACTTGTTTTCATTTTAAAAGTATAAATCCCTTGAATTTAGGGAAAAATGTATTTGACTAATGTATAACGCGAATATAATGACTTTATGGGAAGTTGATTATATTAGCTTTATGGAAGGTTAACAAAGGAAGATTTACTCTAAGTAAAGTAAGCACGGACAAATGTTTTGAGTTGGAAAATGGTAACTGATTTTGAGGCATTGATTTCCTAAGGTTTTAAAGGAAATGAAGTCATTTGATTTAGAAGCCTATTATATTTCTAAAAGGAAATGTGACTTTTCTTGAAAAGAAATCGTAACTTGATACTATGGTTATTAGTGTCTTGGAAATTTTATATAAAAAGTGTCATTTCTTAAAAGGTTAGAAGTACGTGGTACTTGGGTTGAATTCCCGGATTTTTCTCTTAAAAAGACATGTTAGTGCCTTAGGTAAACTAAAATGAGAGGATATATTAATAATGTTAATAAGAAGTTAGGGGATTTCTTAACTTGCTTATGTTATGATAAGCCGGTAGCGCTTATGTTATGTTATGTTATGGTAAGCCGGTAGCACTTATGATTATACATGATAACCGGTTGTGCTAGGTGGTATGTTCTTACGGGGTAGACCCCGGGTTATTCTTGTTATTTCCTTTTGACATACTGACACGATGGATGGTCTACGGGTATGCGTTCATTAGGATGGTTCACTGCTTATTCTTGTTAATTCCTGTTGGCATACTGACACGATGGATGGTCCACGGGTATGCGTATTCTTGTTATTTCCTTTGGACATACTGACACGATGGATGGTCCACGGGTATGCGTCCATTAGGATGGTTTACTACTTATTCCATAGATTTGCTACCCATGATGCGAGTGCGGCGCTTGTACTCATGTGGGTCCACAGGATCCATGCGGGTGAAATAGTCTCATGCGGGTGAAATAGTCTCATGCGAGACGGATGGCCTTATGCGGGTCCACAGGACCCATGCGGGTGAAATAGTCCCAGGAGTAGGATTGCTTAATGATACTACGGGCGAGAGACCCTGTTTTGATCATGAGCCTCCTATTTTTATGCAGTAAAGTTTATACATGTTACTCTCATTGTTAGTAAGGCACAGTGCAAGGTAAATTGATTTTTGTCTATGACGCCTGCTTATTTTGACTTATGATATTATTACAGTATTTTCGATTTTGCATACTTGGTACATATTGTCTTGACCCCCTTCCTGGGGCTGCGTTCATCTGCGGTAAGGGTAGCGGTGGTGGATCCTCATTCTTAGGATCTTTGCTCAGTGTCGAAGTTCCATTTCTCGGAGGCTTGACTTGACTTTTGATGCAGTTCTCCACGGCGTTGTAGGTTTTATGTACATTCGGGGTATGGCGGGGGCACTGTCCGTCATGGTTTTACAAACTCTTAGAGGCACATAGTCTGGTTATAAATTGGGTTATTAAGGATGTAGCTGTTGATTCTGTTTTATTTATGTTACGGAAGGTAGCCATTCTTGGGTTAGCCTATTTTATCTTATATGGTTCTTGTTTGTGAGTTTATTTCTGTGGTTTTCTCGATGTTGTATCACGAGGGTGCGGGGTAAGGCACGATCCACGGATCCGAGTCGGGTCGTGACAATAGGCGCGTGGACCCGCGTGAGGTAATCTCGCCGCATAGGGTGGTCAGCCGCGTGGGACTATTTCACCGCGTGAGCACTACGGACTCGCGTGAGGTATTCCTCGCGTCGTGGGAGCAAATCCACGAAATATGCAAATCTGACAAGCGGGAATGACCGTAATGAATAATATATCCCGAGCACAAGCTAACATAATCACGTAACATAAGTACAATCGGCTATCATAATCACATAACATAAGCCAATGACTAATATAATCTCATAACATAAGCACAACCTGCTATCATAATCTCATAACATAAGCACAACCGCTATCATAATCTCATAACATAAGCACAACCTTCTATCATAATCTCATAACATAACCCGACCTATGTGTAGGCTCAAGGTGTCTCATACATTTTAAACCGCTTTTCACTTTTCTTAAGTCGTTATAACAACTTCCCATAAAGCTATTATAACAACCTTTCATTTTTGAGAACTTAAGACACTTTTATTTCTTATCACATTGGGGAAACTAAACCTAAAAGTACTACGTACATACATACTTAAAAAGAATCATGCAACTCCTTTTCCTTAAATCAGCAAACGTATACTTTTAAAACTCAAGTTACATACTCTTTTGAAATCATTCTTCTTAACTCTTGAAATAAATCAAGAGGCCATACTTTTTAAATAAAGTCATTCCTTCCTTTAAAAATCAAGTCCCATAACTTGAAAAATAAAGTCTCATAACCTTTTAGGAAATCAAGGTTCATAGTCTTAAAACATCATAACATAAATTCTTTAAAATCAATTCACTTACTTCAATTAAATCAAGTCATTCCTTCCTTTAAAAATCAAGTCCCATAACTTGAAAAATAAAGTCTCATAACCTTTTAAGAAATCAAGGTTCATAATCTTAAAACTTCATAACATAAATTCTTAAAATCAATCCTCTTACTTCAATTAATTCAAGTCACTTCTACCTTTAAGAATCAAGTCCCATAACTTGAAAAATAAAGTCTCATAACCTTTAAGGTAATTCGAGTTACTTATACTTTCATAATCAAGACTTATATATTTTCAAAATCAATTCTCACGTACTTTCCAAATTAATATTTTTATGAGTCGTGAATAGGTTATACTCGTTTATAACGATCTTGTCCATTGAGCCATGATCTTAGTTTCTATGCAGATGGAAGATTCTACTCATTTCAATGTAATTGATTACCGATACATTTTCATTAACGATGCAATGGCTTGTTCGGTCCCTTTTTTTTCATTAGTGAAGTAATTTAGCAAGGTCAACTAGACTCCAATACTTCCTAACGACTCTTACCAACGTCCCCCATAAGACTTGGTAAGAACTTAGGAATATTCTAGACATGCCTTTAGCATAAAATCAATAATGAGGATACTTCATGACAAGGAAAGTATACTCGAGAACAAGTCATGTATACTCCTAACAACAAGGCAAGTATACTTCAAATATCAAGGAAAATATACTCCTAACAACAAGGCAAGTATACTTCAATATCAAGTCATGTATACTCCTAATAACAAGGCAAGTATACCATAAATATACTCATGTCTATAGAAAAAAGAAGTTCACATACCTCGTGACGACTAACCAATCGACAAGTAGCAAAATGCTCCGAAGAACTTCAACTTCATCGGCTATTCCTTAAGTCAAGTAGACTCTGCTGCGTAGTACTTCAACGTAAAATGGCCATAGTACTTCTATCAATATCATACTTACTATTGTAAGACTTATACCACATAATTGCCTATAATTCTACGGAAAATCGGCGACTTCCTTTGTTTCTACGTACTTTTCCACCTTTTCTAAGGCCCGTATTCATCAACCAATAAGCCACATTTAAGGCGTAACAAACCAGCAATTCAAAGGGGATTACACGTCTTAACAAGACGTATAAAATTCTGCCCACAATTAATGTAAAATTGTCCAACAATCTTAAGCCATTTTTCGCAACAACAACATAAACCTTCATTAAATCCATTATACTTCAAGTCATACCTCCACACTTATACATAATTCATACCAACCTTTAATGACATGACTCCTTGACATATAACATGTAATTAATGAAGGTAACAACAACATTACTCAGCGAAAGCTTAAGCGACAAAAGCGTCCAAAATTCTAGGCCATTTCGGCAATCACAAGGACAACAACAACATCTATTCTTTTCCACTTCCTTTTCAATACAAGTTGTTATTCTAACATGTTATATAGCGCAATCAATTATAACAACAAAATCCCTTTCTTATATACAACATGCGACGATTATAACTATCGACCAAATTGATTTCCAATTTTAATGGCTAACGCCAATCTCAGGTTAAGCTTCCAAATTCCACAACACTTATCAATCTTCATATATATCACATGATCATTTCTAACTTATCATAACATGGAATCTTGATTACAATAGTAAGACAAAGATTATTACCTCAATAAGCCCAAATTAAATCCAAGATTCAAAGTCGATCCTTAGCAACTTTAGTTCCTCTTCTTGATGTTCCAATCCACTCCAACCAACCCTTAGAAGTTCATAAACAACGCCTCTTCAATTTCCAACTTCAAAGTTGAAGAACACCTTAGGTTTTCATCTTGCGACTAATGTAAGCGTAGTTTTTCGGGATTTTATGTTGAGATATCCTTAGAATACCCTTAGGGATCTTGGGTTTGAATATTGGGATTTATGAAGCAAGATGGAAGAATTCTTTTTCTAAAATGAGAGCTTGGCCGAGAGCCCCTCTAAAAACACTAAAGTTTTCTTGAAAATTTTCTAAGTATGAAATGCTAGTCTTTCACTAGTAGTAGAAGATATATATAATGCATCCAAGGGCTAAGATTAATCCAAATGGAAGGCTAGGATGAGGTCAACTATCTCAAGCCATACTTTTCTAGTTGACTTGGTCCATTTTATTCATCCAATGAGCCCATGTGGAGGGTGACACG
This sequence comes from Przewalskia tangutica, assembly GCA_029844215.1. Lineage (NCBI taxonomy): Eukaryota > Viridiplantae > Streptophyta > Magnoliopsida > Solanales > Solanaceae > Przewalskia > Przewalskia tangutica. Next base: position 73,326,142 of record CM056728.1, read on the forward strand.
TGTCACCCTCCCATTGGTATAAAATATTTTGTTTCCCGAAATTTCCATAATTGATCAAAATACCGGAAACCTCGTGGGCCCCACAAAACGTAAAATCTCTCGGGTGGGCCCCACGTATCCAATTCTGACAATAAAATTTCCATAGTTTCGTTCAATTCCAATGATCTCAAATAAAAATTACGAGAACCCAATTCTCATTAATGTTACACCATAAGTCCGGGACATGTATAAGAGAGATATGCGTAAGAACAAGACTTGAAATTAGTACGAAAGGAAGAATTGTTTTTCAGAGCGGAAAAATCTTAGAAGCGTCGGAAAGGAAAAATGTTTGTTGATGAGAATTGGATTCCCAAAATGCATTATTTGAGGAATATAGAATGTATTATCATTATGGAAATTTATTTTTACGGATTTGGTCACGTGGGGCCCACCCGAGGAATTTTACATTTTGTGGGGCCCACGAGGGTTACAAAATTTTATGGATGAATGGGAGGGCGACACATGTCACCCCCACATGGTCTTGGATGAAAATAGGCAAGGGTTTATTGGTCATTGACCATTGTAGATGATCAAGTCTTCAAAGCTTGAGATTATTGACTAAGTCAACTTGTCCACTTGGCTAAATATTTAATGTTCTTCATCCTAGCCACACATATGTTATAATCTAAGCCCTCCATTGTATTATATATACACACTTTATGCAAGACCAAGTCTTCAACACTTAGAAAAATTTAGAGATCATTTGTGCAAGCTAAGTTGTTCTCGGCTTTTTGCTTCTTCTCACAAGAAAATTTTGCAATTTTGGTTCATAATTCACAAGACTTTAACCCAAGGTCCATAAGGGTATTGTAAGGATATCTCAATAGAAAGATCTCGGAAAAATGACATTTTCACGTTAGTCGCAAGGCGAAAACCTAAGTCGTTTTCATTGTTTTGGATTGGAAATGGAAGAGAAGTTGGTTGTGAACTTCTAAAGGCTTCAAATAGCAAATTGGAGTGTAAAGGAAAGGAGCTAAGAATTGCTAAGGAGCGACTTTGAATCTTGAAAATTATAAGGGCTTATAAAGGTAACAATCTTGTCTTTTTAGTAATTAAGATTACTTATTGTTGTAGCTATGGATATTAGCAAGTATGAGGTATATAGTATGAAGTTTGATAAGTGTATTGACTATTGGAACCCTAATCCGAAACTAGCATGTTTAGCCTTTGAGATTACAATTCAATTTGATTATTAGTTTAAGTCGTCACATGTTATATAAGAAGGAATTATAGTTGTTAAAGTTGTTTATGACTATATAACATGTTTGACCTAAGAACTTGGATTGGAAAAAAATTGGAAAAGACTTTGAGTTGTTGTAATGGCTTTGAATATGGAACTATTTGGTATGAATTGTGGGGCAGAATTTTACACGTATTGTAAGACGTGTAATCCCCTTTGATTGGTTGATGTATTGAGCCTTAAATGTGGCATGTTGGTTATTGATTATCGGGCCTTGAAAAGGTGAAAAAGTATGTAGAAACAAAGGAGGTGCTGCCCAATTTTCCGTAGAATAAGAGACTGTATACTTAGTATTATTCTACGTTGGAAACTAGAGGTTGATAGTCGTGTTGTGGCCATTATAGGTTGACACTTCTACGTGTGGCGCATTCGACTTAGCTTGTGGATTAAGCCGAAATGGTATGTGAACCATCTCCTCTTCTTCTAACATGATTCCTTATGGTAAAGTAAGTAAGTCCTACTCCTTAAATGATTCACTCCTTGATTGTACGTGGATTGCCTAATATATGTCACGACCCGTTCTCGGGCCCATGACTGGTGCCTTACTCGGGCACCCAAGTAGCCAAACATCAGAGTAACCAGCGGAATATAAAACCAAGACATGAAACATTAACAGTAAGAATAGTCTATCCAAGAAAAGTTGCCTTTCGGCATATATATATAATTACCCATCAGTGAACAGTTACAATCCCAAAATGCGACAGGACTACAGACCTCTAAGGAAATGTAAACACTATGACGGGACAGGGCCCCGTCATACCCCTGAATGTACAAACATCTACAACACCAGGGAGAACCATACCAAAAGTCGAGCCTCCGGAGAAATGGAGCTCCTGACACCTGAATAGAGATCCTAAGAATGAGGATCTACCACCTGCTTCCCTTTACCTACGGCATGAACGCAGCCCCCCGAAGGAGGTCAGTACAACAAGTACCAAGTATGTGAAACTGTAAAGTACATATATAAAACCATAACTTTTTAAAACCAATTCACAAGTATATATGAAAACAACCGAGTTAACTGCACATAGTGCCATATCACAAGTAAGAGCAATTAATAGGTATACTGTAACAGGTCTTTTCTAGGCTGCGAATGATCGAAGCAAGGCCAATCGCCCATAGTATCATTATGCATGCCTAATCCTGGACTCCGCGATCGCGTAGGCCTAGGCCGCGTGAGGTATTTCTCGTATCGAGGGTAGCTCTTTCGCCGGCGTCGTCTGTACTCTCGTAGTCGCGTAGCCCACATAGACCGTGAGGTATTCCTCGCGCTAACACTGGAACTCCGTAGCTCGCATAGGTCCCTGGACCCGCGTGAGGCATTCTCGCATCGGGGCGGCAATGTCACGACCCGACCGGGCGCGGTGCCTACACAGGCACCCTTCGGTATACATCGAGAGATATACGGAACATACATAAACTTAAACAATGAAATAAATTATAGGTCAGCCGATAAGGCTACCTCCCTGGATATAAACAAATCCAACAGCAGTTACCTCTAAAAAATTTTATTTTTTTAAAGTGACCCACAAGATATGACTACAGACCTCTAAGAGTTTACATAACAACTATGACGGGACGGGGCCGCCATACCCACGAATGTACAAAAGTCAGCGACTTGAGGAACCATGCAAAACAAAGCCTCGGAGAAATGGAGCTTTCGAGCGAACGGTGATCCTACGAGTGCGGATCGACCAAGCTATGTACCTCGACTGCGGCATGAGCGGCCCCGAGAAGTCGATTACAAAATATGTACCAAGTATGCAAAGCGAAATCACGTAATTTAAATCATAATAGTCAAAATGCGGTGAAGACATATATGATAACCAAATTAACGATGCGCGTGCCTCATTGAAGTGGAAGTAATGAAAGTCGGTTTTACGCTTATCTGACTGTCTCAACATATGAACCATAGTCACGCGGGGCTATGAACCAACCTCAAATATCCAAGCGCGCGGGGATTCCCATCACTGCCGAGCCAGGTGTGAATCTAACTACGTGGCGCGGTGGCATCGCTTCCTCGCTGTCGGCGTACACAAATCTAACCGTGTATATACCTATATCCTGCGCGTGGGATCCCGTCACTGCTGACCGTAAAAGTAAATACAACCGTGTGGCGCACCCGTGGCATCCTACCTCATTGTTGGCGTACATACACAATACATACATATATACATATATCATGCGTGGAATCCCTCATCTCGTGCATGACTTCATGAGGTGTTCCTCGCGTCGTGGGTAGCAAATCCACGGAAACCAGTGGTATAACGATCTTGGGGTTTACCGCCATTTATACTCTTACCACGAAGAAGGTGGTATAACGATCTTGGGGTGTACCGCCATTTATACTCTTACCCTCAAACTACATGCCTCGGAATCCTCATCGTGGCATGTCCGATGCATCTGTGGAATCCCACATCAGCGGTATGTCGGTAAACTCATACTAAGACCATGGAAACATACGTGGAATCCCATCATCATCGATGCATCAAGTAAACTCATACTATGGCCAGGGAGCATACGTGGAATCCCACATCACTGTAAGTGCGTCGGTAGACTCATAAGGAGGCAATGGAGGCATACGTGGAATCCTCCATCACCGGTATGTCCAAGTAAGCTCTAACTTCTTTAGACTTTCATTAACATACAAAATGGATCTCATTTACGACCTTAGGCACTTTCCATATCACTTAACAAGTCTGGGAAAAATCCAACCCAAAGTACTATGTATTTCTATTCTTTCCAAGATCCCTTTTCCACATAAGACCCCAAGATACTAACACGTAGTATCAAGGCTTACCTACATTTCAAACAAGTCACTATACTATTAGAAATATGCTTGACTTAACTCAGTGACCTCATTTTAAACTTTAAGCAATTGATGCCTTTAAATCGAATTGCCTTTCTTAGTATCCATTCTTTTATCTAGGCTTACCTTATTCGAGAAAAAAACCATTTCTTTAAGCTTCCATAAAGTTATTATAACCAACTTCCCATAAAGCCGTTATACTAACTTTATGCTTTAGAACCGAGACATCCTTATCCTCATAAAGTCATAACTAACTTCCCATAAAGCCGTTATAACTCTTTATGTCTTAGACCACTTTGCTCTCTCTATAACCAAGAGGCTTGTACTTCAATTCAAGTTACACTACCTTCAAAATACTTCAAAATTCTTAACTTAGAAAACAAGTTTCTTAACTTAGGAATCAGGTCTCTTATCTTTAGAATAGTTCAAGAATCAATACTTCCCGAATCTAGTATTCTATACTTGATCATGTCAAGAAATCCTTGTCTACCTTATTAGGATAAACCATTCTTATAACTCTTCCTTAAGGACACGTGAGTTAATTCTCTAACTCAACCAACTAGACATCCTTAAAACAAGTCAAATATGTCAAATGACTTCACTTCATTTAAAATCACGTACGTCTACCGTACCATACAGTTATACTACTCATGCTCAAGAGATAGGAAGAGTTCTACATACCTCTTTCGCTTAATCCACTTGCCAAGTCCAATATGCCGTCCGTAGATGTCAACCTATAATGACCATAATACGTATTAGCTTCTAGAACGGCGTAATATATTCTAATGAAAAGTCCGCGTTCTACGGGAAATTTGGACAAGACTTCCTTTGTTTCTACTTACTATGCCACCTTTTCAACGCCGAAATTCAATAACCAACGCCACATTTAAGGCTCAATTCATTCAGCAATTACAAGGGGATTACACGCCTACTAATACGTGTAAAATTCCGCCCCACAACAACACAAAATAAACCAATAATTTCCATGCCATTCTTGGCCAACCATATAACCAATACTCAACCCATTCAACTCTTGTCCAATCCAAGTTCTTAAGTCTAACATGATATCTAGCCTAGACATCTTCAACAATTACAATCTCCGCTTTACAACGTCGACGACCCAAATCTATTCAAATAAAACAGCCTCAGGCTCAACTCTATACTAATACAATAAAACATACTTAGGCTAAATTATAAATCACTAAACTATAACAGCCTCAGGCTCACATCTATACTACTAAAATATAACAGCCTTAGGCTCACATCTATAACACTAAAATATAACAGCCTTAGGCTCATAACGAAGAGAAAGGGGAAACTTTTGTTATGCGGTATTTCAGTATATGCGTGGGGCGTGCGTGAAAAGTTTGGACTTTAAAGTGGCTTGGGCGATTTATTTTTGTGCACAACACCCGATTAGAGTCGTTTTTAAATGAAGCGTTTCACAACTTGCGAAGGAAAATTCGGCTATGTCGTTTTAATTTTTGCGGATTTTTCCGAGAGACGAAACATTTTGGACCAACAAGAGGGCGACACTTGGCATCCTCTCATTGGTGGGCTTTGGGGCGGCAACATGGACGACTTCTTGGCTTTTTTTGTCAAGTAGTATGTAGGATATTTTGTGGTAGATGGATAAGGTGCACTTGGCATGATCTTGGCCCTACACTTGCCTTGCACTTGGCATGATCTTGGCCATTGGTTGGCCTTGGCTTGACCTATAAATACCCTCCCTTTGTGAAGACTTCTTCATCCAAATTTGTGCTAAGTCTTGAAAGCTCTTCTTCTCCCCTCCATAGTTCTCGTCCTCCCGCGTGAGGCCACTTGGCGAGAGCCCTCCCCCTCCGGCGAGAGTACCCACAGTGGGGTTGGCCGAGGGGTATACCCCCTTGTGGTGTTGTCTCGTATATATACCCCCCCTCTTGGTAGAAATACTCTCAAAAGTATTGTTGCTATACCCAAATTACCTTAGCCGTATACCTTGTAGTATTCCAAAGAAACCTCTATACGTAGAGCCCGGAAATACTCTGTATGTCCTTTTGTCTCAAACCAAAACCCTAAGGAAAATCTCCATAGTTGGTTGGAGTATTAAGTAGAGGTCGCATAGAACTTCTAAGGGTTGTTTGGAGCGGGTTGGAGCACCCGGAGTAGGAGCTAAGCGTTGCTAAGGATCGACATTTATACTTGGATAATTATGGGCTTATCGAGGTAAATATCTTGTCCCCCTATTGTAATTGGAAATTACATGTTGTAGGAATATATAGTTGAAGTATACTATATATAGAACTGAACTTAGTTTTGCGGCAATGTCTTTGGACTTAATACTGAATTTAAAAAAGAGAATTAGACTGTACTTACATAGGTGTATTCTGATAGACTTGTGTAGTTTGTGGATAGGGAAGTCTTTGCTCGATTTTCCGTAGGATCTTGTATCTAGATTTATTCTAAGAGTAGTCTATACTTTGATAGACTTGTATAACTGTATAGGTTGAATGTTCTGGCGAGTAGCATGTGCTACTTGAGAAGGTGGACCAGGCTAGCCGGGTTATAGCCGTGGAACGATTTGCTAATAGTCGATAATCGTCGCGAGGTATGTGATTCTTCCTATTCTCTTGAGCATGATATTTTAAAAGAATATATATATAGTACGGTGAGCGTCGCGTGCTAATTGAGCGTGGTTATGCAATGTCTTTTGACTTAAGCCGAATAATAAGAATCTTGAAGTAATTCAAGAGACTTAGAAGCTATTTTGAAAGAAGAGTAATTCTTGGTTTTAAAAGCTTAAGAGTTATACTAGCTTTATGGGAAGTTAGGTATAACAACTTAAGAAAGATAAAATGAATGATTTATTGATTTTAGAAGTTAAGAGACTTGATCTTAAAAGATAAGAGACTTGACTTAATTAAATTAATATGAATTTTGTGTGAAATCTCATTCGTGAGTAATGAGTACTTGGTTTTTTTTAAAAAAAAGGGAATAATGTTTCTTGATTTGGAAATCGGAATGAGTGCAAACAAACCAACTGCGGCGTTAATAAAGGAAATGTTTTGATTAATGAAGTATTATTAAAACCGATGAAACCTCCATCTGCATAGAAGCTAAGATGAGACAAAATGATACTACATTTCCTAGATCATGGCTGCTTAATAAGATTGTTATGAACAAGAATAACCTACTCACACATAAGGTATATGTTTCTCAAATTGTTTTAAAGGATTAAAACTATGAACTACGAAACCTTTCGAAAATGAAAAACTTGAGTAATTGAAATTAGGCAAACTTGAAACGTTTGGAAAAGAATGTGGTTACTTGATTTTACAAAGAGAAGTGTTTTGATTTACTTCAAAAGATAATCACTCTATTTTCATATACTACGGGTATTGTGTGACTTTTGTGAAAGTAACGTATCTTTTAAAAGAGTTAATGTATGAAGTACTTTGGGGATAAAAACCCGATCTTGTTAATCATATAGTAGAAAGTGCCTTGTGTGTATAACTTGATTGTGTTGGGTTGTGATAGCCTTGTAATACTTTCTTGTTGATTTGTTAAGTAAACATGCTAGGATGCTACGTGTGTTAGTATCTTGTGATGTTTGTGTAAAGGGTTTCCTGATTGCGCTTAAATTGTTTCACTATCAACCGATATGTTGGTATTGTACCACTCACCATGACTTGTTTAGGAGGTTGGCGCCTCCGTCGCGGGGTAGACTCGGTAGTCTGTGTGACCTATGATTCGAGAATACCTCATGCGGGTCGAGGGCCTATGCGAGCTCGAGTTCGAGGTTAGTGTGCGGCCTTTATGGTCATGCGATGCATGTGGCGTGCGGTGCGAGTCAGCGGATCGGGAGTAGCTACCCTCGATGCGGGGTTATACCTCATGCGGGCCTATGAGTTTGGCCTATGCGGGCTGCGGAGAGTTCGGGGCTGACGCGCGCATTAGATCTGCGGCGAGTGGCGGCTTTGATCATGTGGCGGTCAGGCAGATCTCGTAATCTGATTTATGACCTTGTTAGTGCGTGGTTTTAGTAGTCGGCTATGCCTTCGTACTTACCCATGCGGTTTTATTAGGACACGGTGGGACACGGTGTTCATGTGTATTCCTTGATGCTTTTATATCATAGGCTGGCGGTGAGGAAGGTATTCCACGGGCATGATTGATGTTGTGGGCGTGAGACCCATAGTTATATTTGAGTGATGACTTTGAGGCGTGAGTCCACGACTTGACATATTTGCTTATTTATTGTGAGCGTAGTTTGGTTATCATACATGTCTCTTGCTTTATATAGACTACTATGATTTCATTTCTGATGTTATTTTCATTTCACATACTCGGTACTGTTATGCGACCTCGCCCGGTGCGTTAAATCTGCGCGAGTAAAGGTACACCGATCATCGATCCTCGCTCTTAGGGTCACGATTGCGTTTGGGAAAGCTCAGTTTCTCGGAGGCTTATCGATGGTATAATCACATCGTTGTAGGTATTTACATTCGAGGTATGGCGGGCCATCCGCCATTATTGTCGTATCATTCTTAAGTGCATGTAATCTTGTTGTAGGCGAGTTGTAATAAGGATATAGCTATTGTTTTAAATTGATTTATATATATGCGAAAGGCAAGTTTTCCTGATTATTGTTTTATACTTCTTGTTATTTCATGTTATTGTTTATATTCATTGATTACTCGATGATTGTATCACTAGGGTGCTCGGTAAGGCACGATCCACGGGCAGGTTGGGTTGTGACAAAGTGGTATCGAGCGATTAATCCTCGGAAAGTGTCTACGATCGTATCAGTAAGTCTTGATTATCGGTGTGTTGTGCACCACACCAATAATCAGGAGGCTATAGGATATTTAGGATTGGTTTCTATTCTTCTCACTCTGAGATCGTGCATTAGAGTTGTGTTGTAAGTTGGACCCTAACGTATTTCTTTCCCTTAACGTTATGCCCGCGTAGAATCAGGCCGGGCCGGGAGGGCAAGCGGCCGATGAGCTGCGAGTAGAGTTGAGAGGGTTCACGAGGCCACAGCCCAACCATCACTGAGTTAGGTGCTTCGTTCGGGAGTTCTGCGGCGTCACTGCCCAAGAGTTTAGCACGGCGGCGATTCCTCTGCGGCCATGATATTTGAACCTTGGTTCCACGATCGAGCAGAGAATATAGATTGCAAAGGCGACCACTATTACTAGCTATGGATTTGGCTACGAGAGTATACCGATGTACGCGAGTCTTGATGAATATCAACGAGAGGTTGTGCAAGTAGTTCTTCGGGATTGAAGCTTGAGCGTAGCCTGCATGCGGGCTTATGCGCGGCGAGAAAACATAGAGATCGACGGGTTAGCGAAGGGCGAAGAAGAGGCGAGCGGCGAGGTCGCTGGTAATTTTAGGCGAATCGCCTCGCGGATTAGATTATGCACATCCACCGATCTGAGAGAGGTCCTCCACGGGGTTCAGGACGTTTGGGGTAGGCAGGAGTTGGTCGAACTCGAGTTTCGGTTCACAACTACCGTAGGCTCCGGCCAACGGATTGATTTTCCTCGGTATTCACGATGTAGTGACGTCGTCGGGAATGTCGTCTTGTTGTTGGTACTTGTTGTACCTGCGGCCGTCAGGGCCAGGTGTCGAAAGGTGTCTAGTAGGAGGGATGCAAGTAGGAGGACTCGGCCGGGATCGGTGGGTAGTTCGTCACCTTGCCCATTATCGCCTACAGGCGAGTTTGATTAGAACGACTAAGGGGAGTGAAGCAGTAGATATAGATATATCCTTAACTCTCTAGAGATCAGTATGTGTGATAAGATGGGTATATCATAAGTGCTATGTTCTGATAGCAGTGTGTTAGTTGTGATTAGAAATCATGGTTAGTAGCCGGGGAAAATTGGGGGATAGGAAAGTGTAAGCCTTAGAGCTTTTTACGTAGAGACCTTAGAGGCAAGGCAATCTTGAGAGAAAGATTACATTTGTGTTTAACCCTTATCAGAGTGCATAGTGCGCGTGAACTATGTTTGTGGGATAAGTCCCTGAGTAGTGTGGAATGAAAGAGGGTAGTTGAGCTAAGAAAACCGCTAGGTTTTCGTAACGTGGTTAGTGAGATTGTTCCAGATCGGGGAGCTAGTGTTTTGCGCGTTGCCGTGTCGGGTTGAGGCCGCGTTGCGGGTCAACCTGCGGCCTGTTTGGTGGTGGGGTCAGTTTGTGGTGGTCCCGCCTTGTGATAGGATCACGAGGGTGTTAGGCCCAAGTTTAGTTAACCAGCGTACGAGTTCGTGGATGCGTTCAACCAGTAGTCGGGCCGATGGGGGCAGCCCGTCGTGTTTTTCGGTTAGGACCATTTACTCGGCAGTGTTGATTTATCAGAAAGGTTGTAAGGCTGCACGGGGTGCCTACCTTCACCTTATGACAGACAGTGAAGCCCTGGTTGTGGCTATTTTTTCGTTTTCTAAAAAGTTTTACCAGGCAGGGTTAGGAACTCATTGTGAGACTCAGAATCGCATTCGCCCTCGGGCAGTGTTTGGATTTCAGGGGTAGTTGTGGGGATTGTTGTCTCCTGTGGAGGGAGTGTTTAAGCTACCATTTCAGTGTTCGGATGTCGCCTTATGAAGCCTTGTAGGGGCGGAAGTGTAAGTTGCCGGTCGATTGGTTCGATCTTTGGCAAGGTTGAATAGTTGGTTGAGCTTGTTCCGGTGATTTGTGGATAGGGTGTGACGAGTTTTGGAAAAACAGAGTGAACTTAGCCCGAGTTACTTTGGGCCTTTTTGAGTTCATGTGAAGAATAGGCCAGGTTGCCTATATGTTAGCAATTGCCGTCCGACTTAGGAGGCAGTACGTCCGGACTTTCGTATTGTTATGTTCGGGAAAGTATCGGAGATCCATCCAGAGTGTTCCCAGTTAATGATGACCACGTTAGAGATAGTAACCCCGAGTTTTGGAAAGCGATGCTCGAAATGTGGTAGAGTTGAAGTGCGAGAAAGTGCGACGAGTAAAGAGAGAAGCGAGCATGTATTACGAGCATAGATGTGATCATTACTTTTGTGATGTTAGAGGTGTTTCCTCGTGGGCTTGGATGTAAGAACTTGCGCAGGTGTCTCTGTGGCCAATTGTGGCAGGATTGTTTTCGTAAGTATAGCAGTGAAGACTATACTGGCGCATGTTTGTTTTGAGACTTAGAAGGAACATTCGGGACGAATGTTTCTAAGGAGGGGAGAATGTTATACCCCGTATTTCCAGAGTATGTACGTAAGGACGTACGTAGAAAAGTTTGGACTTTAAAGTGGCTTGGACGATTTATTTTTGTGCACAACACCCGATTAGAGTCGTTTTTAGACGAAACGTTTTAAACAAATTTCGAAGGGAAAAATACGGCTATTTAATTTTTAATTTTTGCGGATTTTTCCGAGAGACGAAACCTTTTGGACCAACAAGAGGGCGACACTTGGCACCCTCTCATTGGTGGGCTTTGGGGCGGCAACATGGACGACTTCTTGGCCTTTTTTGTCAAGTAGTAGGTAGGATATTTTGTGGTAGATGGATAAGGTGCACTTGGCATGATCTTGGCCCTACACTTGCCTTGCACTTGGCATGATCTTGGCCATTGGTTGGCCTTGGCTTGACCTATAAATACCCCTCCCTTTGTGAAGACTTCTTCATCCAAATTTGTGCTAAGTCTTGAAAGCTCTTCTTCTCCCGCCCCCCCCCCCCCCCATAGTTCTCGTCCTCCCCCTTGTGAGGCCACTTGGCCGAGAGCCCCTCCCCCCCTTGGCCAAGTACCCCACAGTGGGGTTGGCCGAGGGGTATACACCCCCCCCTTGTGGTGTTGTCTCGTATATATACCCCCCCTCTTGGTAGAAATACTCTCAAAAGTATTGGTGTTATACCCAAATTACCTTAGCCGTATACATCTCAGAGTCAACAGGAGTCGTGCGGATGATCTGCGTCGACACTTGGAGTTCAGGTTGACAGTGGGTCTTCTTGAAAATACCACCCGGAGATGTGTGGATTTAAGCGGGGAAGCTTAGCGGGATTACTTTGGGCCTTTTAGATTGTTTGTAGAATAGGCCAGGTTGCCTATGAGTTAGCATTGCCGTCCGACTTAGGAAGCAGTACGTCCGGTCTTTCATGTTGCTATGTTCGGAAGAGTATCGGAGATCTATCCAGAATGTTCCCATTATGATGACCAAGTTGGAGGTAGTAACCCAGAGATTTGGAAGCGGGGCGATGTGAAATGTGGTAAGTTATGAGAAAGAGTTCGAGTGTGCGAGAAGAGTGCGACAGTAAGGGAAGAAGTGAGCATGTGTTGAGAACATGGAAGTGATCATTTCGTTTGTAAAGAAAGGTCTGAAGGGAGTATCTTTTAGCCCTTGGGAGAGAGCTTTTATAGTGGAGGTGATTCCTCGTGGACTTGGATGTAAGTACTTGCGCGTGTTGTATTGTGGCCAGGTGTGGCATAATTGTTTTCGTAAGTATAGCAGTGAAGACTATACTGGCGCATGTTTGTTTGGAGACTTAGAAGGAACATTCGGGACGAATGTTTCTAAGGAGGGGAGAATGTTATACCCCGTATTTCCAGAGTATGTACGTAAGGGCGTACGTATAAAAGTTTTAAGCCTTAAAGTAGGCAAGGTAGAAAATTTTGTTCTGACTACCAAAAGAATCGTTTCAAGTGAAATGTTTTCCAAACTTTGCGAAGGGAAAATTAAACTATGTCATTTATTATTTTTGCGGATTTTTAGAGATGAAATATTTTGGACCAACGGGAGGGTGACACTTGTCACCCTCATTGGACGGCAACATGGGCAAAAGGTGGGACGATTTCTTGGCCTTGTTTAGTCAAGGTTAGGTAGGATATTTTTGTGTAGTAGATGGATAAGGACACTTGGGTAAATCCTCACTCTACACTTGCCTAGCACTTGGCTTCATCTTGGCCATTGGTTGGCCTATAAATACTCCCTTAACTTGAAGGTTTTCTTCATCCACAAAATGGTTTCTAAGTCTTGAAATCCCTTTCCCCCCCCCCCCCCCCTCTTGAGAGCTCTAGCCGAGAGCACCCTTCTCCCCCCCCTTCCTAGTTGTGCTAGCCGAAACCCCTCCCCCCTTGTGAAGGCCTTGGCCACCCCCTCTCTTGAGTGTTATTCTCGTTAAACACCCCCTTTGGTTGAGAAATACTTCTCAAGTATTGTTATAATGCCAAAATACTCTAGCCCAAAACCTTTGTAATATTTCCAAGTACCTCTATCTAAAGCTTGGAAAATACTACTATACTTTCCTTTAGCCAAAAAACGAAACCCTTTGGAAAAATCTTCATAAGTAGTTGAAGTATTAAGTAGAAGTTGGGTAGAACTTCTAAGGGTTCTTGGAGCGAATTGGAGCACTCGGAGTAGGAGCTAAACGTTGCTCAGGATCGACATTAACTTGGATAATTTTGGGCTTATCGAGGTAAATACTCTTGTCCTTCTATTGTAAATGGATATTACATGTAAGAATAGTTAAGACTTGAGTATAAGATACTTAGAAGGGTATTAAAGAATATAATTGAACTGTACTTACATAGGACTGTATTCTGATGAACTTGAGTAGCTTGGGTAGGGAAGTCTTGCTTGATTTTCCGTAGAATAGAACCCTCCGCTAGGAATTTACAGAATAGTCTGAGCGTTGATACGTATTTGACTATTATAGGTTGATTCTGCGCGACATATTCGACTTGGCGGTGGATTTCACGAGAAGGTATGTGATTCTTCCTATACTCTTGAGCATGATATTTTAAAAGAATATATATATAGTACGGTGAGCGTCGTGTGTTAAGCGAGCGTAGTTTTACGGCAATGTCTTTTGACTTAAGCTGAATAATAAGAATCTTGAAGTAGTTCAAGAGAATTAAGGAACCTTTTGAAAGAATGATAATACTTGGTTTTGAAAGCTTAAGAAGTTATACTAGCTTTATGGGAAGTTAGGTATAACGACTTAAGAGAAGATAAAAGGCAGTTTACTTAATTGTTTATAAAAGCCTTGTATTGATTTTGGAAATGAGAATAAGTATGCGAACAAACCAACTGCGGCGCTAATAAAGGAAATGTATTGACTATTTAAGTATTATTAAAACCATTAGAAACCTCCATCTGCATAGAAGCTAAGATGAGACAAAATGATATTACAATTCTAGATCATGTTTGCTTTAATAAGATTGTTATAAGCGAGAATAAACCTACTCACACCTAAGGCATATTGCTCAACTTGTTTTAAAAGAGATTACATTTTAAATGATCAAGTCTATGAGTTATGAAACCTTTCTAAAATAAAGACTTGAGAAATTGAAATTAGGCAAACTTGAGCGTTTAGAAAAGAATGTTGTTACTTGATTTTAAAAGGAAAGTGTTACGGTTTTACTTAAAAATGTTAGTCACTCTATTACTACGGTGTCGGGTGACCTTTATAAAAGAAATGGATCTCTTAAAGAATTAATGTATGTAGTACTTTGGAGTTAGAACTTGGTTTTGTTAAGCGTAAACATTAAAGTACCTTGTGTGGTTAGCTTGTCTATGTTTCTTTGGTAATAGCCTTGTGATACCTTCTATTTGGTTTGATAAGTACCCATGTTATGATACTACGTGTGTTAGTGTCTTGTGATGTTATTCTTGTTGTGCTTACGTTGTTAAGCGTTAGGATCATTATCTTATTATTATATCACATACCCACTTGACTTGTTATACCGGGCTTGCCACCCTCGATGCGGGTCTATCGGCCTATGCGGTCTGCGTGACTATGCGGGCTGCGGGAGTTCGGGGTTGATCATTCCGGTGTTTTATCCGTCACGGGGATGCCTATCGTTACGTGTGACTATGCGGTCTATTGAGACTATGCGGATGCGGGAGTCGAGGAGAGTACAGGGGTTAGCTACCCCGTCACGAGAATACCTCATGCGGGTCTATGTGTGACCTATGCGGACTGCGGAGTCGAGTTAGGCATGCATAATGATACTATGGGCGATTGGCCTTGCCCGATCATTCACGGCCTAGGAAAGACACATTACGATTTACCTATTATTGCTCTTGTTTGTGATATGGCACTATGTGCAAATTGAACTAATTGTATTTGCAAATGGTTTTAAATACTTTGATTTCATTTAAAGTACTTTCTGATTTCACATACTTGGTACTGTTGTTGTCACGACCGTTCGGGGCGTGGTAGTGCCTACCCGCACCCAAGTAGTCATACATCAGTAATCAGTGAACATAAGACAAGACAAGAAACATTATGAAAAGAAAGCGATTTATCGATGAAAAGCTTGCCTTTCGGCGTATATATATAACCCAAGTTTTTGCGATTACATCCCAGTGTACAATAGGACTACAGACCTCTGAGGAAGTAAACAACTATGGCGGGACGGGGCCGCCATACCTGAATGCACAAAACTATCTGATACAGGAGATCATACCCAAAAGTAGAGCCTCGGAGAAAATGGAGCTCGACACCAAAGCAAAGATCCTAAGGATGTGGATCTAGCACCTGATTGCCCTTACCTGCGGCATGAGCGCAGCCCCCCGAAGGAGGTCAGTACAACAGGTACCAAGTATGTGAAACTGTAAAGTACTTAAATGAAATCATGTCACTTTAAAAACCAATTTTTACAAATATGCACGAGACAACCAATGTAACCGCACATAGTGCCACATCATAAACAAGAGCAATAGGTAAAGCGTAAGGTCTTCTCTAGGCTGCGAATGATCGAAGCAGGGCCACTCGACCATATAATCATTATGAAAGCCTAATCCTGGACTCCCGTAGTCCGCATAGGCCACTCACATAGGCCGCGTGAGGCGTAACCCGCGTTGAGGGTAGCTACTCCGAAGCGTCCCGACTCGTAGTCGCATGGCCACATAGACCGCGTGAGGTATAACCCCGCACACTAACACGGAACTCCGTAGCTCCGCATAGGTCCCTGGACCCGCATAGGTATTCTCGAATCATGGTCCCGGACGCTCGAGTCTACCCGCGTCGGAGGCGACAACCCCGATATCATGTCAAGAGGTGAGTGATATAATACTAACATAACAACTTATCGTTAAACAACATAAGCACAACAAGAATACCCTCTTATACAAACGTTACAAGACACTAACACACATAGCATCATATCATGTCTACTTATCAAACCATTTTGTTATATTTTCCAGAAATCAATATAAGTCTTTTATAAACACATAAGTAAACTGTTCCTTTTATCATTCTTAAGTCGTTATACTTAACTTCCCCTAAAGCTAGTATAACTCTTAAGCTTCTTGTTTTAAAAACAAATATTCTTCTTCTTTCAAAACTGTTTAATAATTCTTTTGAAAGACTTTTTAAGATCTTTATTATTCAGGCTTAAGTCAATTGACATTGCCGTAATTATTATTCAGTTAACACACGTACGTCTACCGTACTATATATATATTTTAAAATATCATGCTCAAGAGTATAGGAAGAATCACATACCTTCTCGGCGAAAACCACCTGCCAAGTCGAATATGTCGCGCGCAGAGAATCAACCTATAATAGTCAGACACGTCTATCAACGTCTAGACTATTCTGTAAACAGTTCTAAGCAGAGGGTTCTCTATTCTACGGAAATTTGGGCAGCACTTCCCTACCCGGTGAGCTATATAAGTCTACTGTGAAAACGATCTATGTAAATGATTCAATTATTCTTCTTTATGCCCTTCTCTGTGATATGATTCAATTCTATACGTAATATCCTTCTAAGTATTTATACTTATTCATATACTTCTACAGTATGCATTCTCTAATTACAAAAGAAGGATAAGATTATTTACCTCGATAAGCCCAAAATTATCCAAGTAAAAACGTCGATCCTGAGCAAGGTTTAGCTCCTAATTTGTACGCTCCGATAGCTCCAAGAACCCTTAGAAGTTCTTCACAACTTCTACTAAGTACTAAGGGATTTGGGCTAGGGTATTTAGGAATAGTAACTATACTTGGAAGACAACATTTCTACCAAGGAGGGGGTAGGTTTGGCTAGGGCTACTATGCTAGAGGGGTGTTTGCCAAGGCCTTTTCAAGAGGGAAGGGGTGTTGGACGAAAAGGCTCACAAGGGAGAGGGGAGGATTTTCAAGACTTGGAGAGTAATTTGTGGATGAAGAACTCTTCATCTTAAGGGGGGTATTTATAGGTCAAGCAAAGGCCAACCAATGGCCAAGATGATGCCAAGTGCAAGGCAAGTGTAAGGTCAAGATT
The DNA here is from genome assembly GCA_029844215.1 of Przewalskia tangutica. NCBI lineage: Eukaryota > Viridiplantae > Streptophyta > Magnoliopsida > Solanales > Solanaceae > Przewalskia > Przewalskia tangutica. The sequence goes on from CM056728.1 coordinate 73,343,443, forward strand.
TGGGCAAGTGTCCTTATCCATCTACTACACAAATATCCTACCTACTCCATGCCCATCCATTCGGCCCTATTGCGCCCGTCCATCCATCAATGAGAGGGTGACAAGTGTCGCCTCTCGTTGGTCCAAAATGTTTCGCCTCTCGAAAAATCCATAAAAATTAGAAATGACATAGCCGAATTTACCTACGCGAGTCTTGTAAAGCGTTTCGTCGGAAACGATTCTTTGTGTGAGTTGTGCCCAAAAAACGTCCTAGGCCTAAACTTTAAGGCTAACTTTTGTACACGTCCTCACGCGTACATACTGGAAATACGGGTATAACATTCTCCTCCTTAGAAACATTCGTCCGAATGTTCCTTCCCAAGCGATTAACGATAAGGTTCTTCATAATTTAAACAGTTTGCAAATGCCACTTACGGCCACAAAACAGCACTTAGGCATATATGACAATGAAAATTTATAAGTAGGAAAGTGAATTACCTGGAGGTGTGGGAAATAGGTGAGGATACTCGCCTCATGTCCTCGCCTTCCCATGTCATCTCCTCCCTGAGCTCGTTCCGCCACAAGACCTTGACGGAAGCCACGTCCTTAGTCCGCAGACGCCTAACCTGACGATCGATTATCGCTATAGGAATCTCCTCATACGATAACCCCTCGGTCACCTGGACATCGTCAATCGGGTGTACCCTAGATGGATCCCCGATACATCTCCTCAGCATAGAAACATGAAAAACCGGATGCGCCGCCTCCGGATCGGACAGATCCAACTCCTAGGCAACTTGCCTACCTGCGGACAATCGATAGGGCCCGATGTACCTTGGTGAGTTTCCTTTCTTCCGAATCTCATCACACCCTTCATGGGTGACACCTTCAGGAAAACCCAATCATCAACCTCGAACTCCAGATGCCGACGACGATGATCTGCATATGACTTCTGTCGACTCTGAGCCGTCAGCAACCGCTCCTGGATAAGTTTCACCTTATCCATCGCTGCTGCACCAAATCGTCCCTCTAACTGCACCTCGCCTACATCAAACCATCCTATCGGCGATCTGCACTTCCTCCCATACAAGGCCTCATAAGGCGCCATCTGAATACTGGAGTGGTAGCTATTATTATATGCAAACTCACTCCCAGCTACCCCTGAAGTCGATAACACAGGCTCGCAGCATATCCTCAAGAGTCTGGATAGTGCGCTCTGCTGTCCGCTCGCTCGTGGATGGAATGCGACTCGAGCTCACTGCGTCCCTAGACCATCTCGAAAGACCTCCAAGTTAGCGAATCGGGCTCCTGCGATATGATCGAAATAGGGACTCCATGCACCGACGATCTCTCGGATGTAAAGTCGGCATAATCCTCAGAAAAAGTCGCCCCGACGGAAGAAAGTGGGCTGATTTGCCACTGGCCGACGATAACCCATAGAATCATGTCTCTCCGAGTGCGAGGTAATCCTCGTGATAAAGTCCATGTTGATCACCTCCCACTTCTGTCGGGATCTCAATCGTCGCAACAAACCACCGTGCCTCGTGCTCTATCTTCACCGCCGACAACACGCATCGAGCTACAAACTCGCAACGCCCCTCTTCAAGCCATCCCACCAATACACGGATCGAAGGTCGTGGTACATCTTAGTCGACCCGGATGGATGAGTAACGCCACGCAGGTGCTTCTCCTAGAACCTGCCAAGTCCTGAAACATCCGAACACACAACTCCCTCAAATCTTAGCACCCCATCGGTGCTACCTCAGGACCCTTCCTCACGAAGAGTCGTATCACGATAACGCGTGTCAAAACCGGATCCTCGAATCCGCCTCTTCACTTCCTCGACGATGGAAGACTGCAACCTCACGAACTCGAACCCCAATCGCTATCGTAATCAATCAAGCGGACACCAAGGCTCGCTAATCGATGCAAATCACGAACCATGTCCCTCCTTCTCTGTCGCACATCCGATAGGCTCCCATCGACTACGACTAAGAGATTCGCCACAACATCGCCTTCCCGTGGTACAGATATCGACGCCATAATCCTTAAGCAACTCTAACCACCGTCTCTCGCCGTGAAGTTCGGCTCCCTCTCGTCAAGATATACTCGAGGCTCTTGTCTGTATAAACATCCACGTGAACCCCATACAAATAGTGCCTGCATCTTCAAAGCGTGAATCACCGCCGCTAACTCCAAATCATGGGCGGGTAGTTCCTCTCGTGTTTCTTAAGCTGCCGACGCTGCACGCTATAACTCTACCTCCGCATCAACACATTATCCCGTGCCCGGCGCTCGACGATCACAATACACAACATAACCGTCTGGTCTCTTCCGGAAGAGTAAGAACGGGCGGCCGCCGGCCTTCAAGAATCGAAACCTCGCCACAAGCATCGTCCATCAAACTTAGCCGCTCGAGTCACCGAAGTCAATGGTGCGTAGATAAAGCAAACTTCTCCACGAACCGATAGTAATCGCGAGGCCCGTAAAATCGCAGACTCGCGGAGTAAGGTCTAGGCCAAGTCCGATCGCTTCGATTCGCCGTATCCACCAATACCATCACCGACAATATGCCCAAGAAAAGCCACCGGTTAACCAAAACTCACATTTGGAAAACTTGGCGTATAAGCTGCGGTCCCGAGAATCACAAGATATCCTCAATGCTCGACGCCCGTGACGCTGCTCGAAGCGAATAAAACCAAGATATCATCAATGAACACTATCACAACGTGTCCAAAAATGGTTTGAACACTCGGTTCATCAAATCCATGAATACCACGAGCATCGTCAACCCAAAAGACATGACCAACTCATAATGCCCGCACGTCCGAATGCTCTGTGGACATCCACCTCTCGACTGCACTGATGATAGCCCGTCGCAGATCAATCTTGGAGAAACATCTCGCCTGCAAGTGAGTCGAACAAATCATCAATCATCCCGGGAAGGGGGTATCTCTTAATGGTCACCTTGTTCACCGCTCAGATCAACACACATGCGTAGGCCCCGCCCTTCTTCTTCACGAACAATACGGCCTCGGAGAAACACTAGTTCCGTGGAAGCCGCTTCTCCAAAGAAATCTCTCACCTGGTCCTTCAACTCTCTCAACTCGGGCCATTCTGTATGGAATGGAAATAGGCCGAGTGTCAACACATCTATACAAACTCAATCTCCTCTCGTGAGGGATACCCGAGGTCGCCTGAAACACGCCTGGGAACTCTCTATCGAATCGACCGAAAATCTGGTACCGCAGCCTTGATCAAACACCCGAACGAGATGGTAGATATACCTTCGCACCATCTTCCTAGCCTTGAGGTAAGAAATAAGCCTACCCTCTGCTGATACAAATGTTCCTCCCACTCAACAACCGGCCTCAGAAATCGAACCGTACCACTTTCCTCGCAGCTACATTGGCGTAAGTGCTAGCCAATCCATACCCATGATCACATCGAAATCGTCATGTCCAACTCTATCAAGTCGGGCTTACGATCGTGACGATCATGATATGGGACAAGCCCTATATACCCGCCAAGTTACCACCGAATCACCAGCGTAGCTACCTCGAGCGTCTATGGACTCTATGTCACGACCTGCCTCGCCCGTGGATCGTGCCTTAGGGCACCAAGTAGTCATACATCGAGTAACCAGCGGAATATAAAACAAGACAGAAACAGCTTATAAAATAAGACACGCTTATCTCAAGAAAAGCTTGCCTTCGCATAATATAAATAACTCAAGTTTTGCGATATCCCAACTGCATAATAGTACTACTGCACTTAAGGAAGTAACAACTATGGCGGACAGGTCTCCGCCATACCTCGATCAGATAAAACTATCTACAATACAGGAGATCATACCCAAAAGTAGAGCCTCCTATAAGATGGAGCTCCGACACCAACGCAAAGATCCTAAGGACGTGGATCTAGCACCGCTGCCCTTACCGCGGCATGAACGCAGCCTCAAGGAGGTCAAGACAACAGTACTAAGTATGCGAAATCAGAAATACTTAAATGAAAACATATCATTTAAAAACCAGTTTACAAATATGTGTGAAACAACTAAGGAAACCGCACGTAGTGCCACATCACAAACAAGAGCAACAATAGGTAATCAGAATAGGTCTTGTCTAGGCCGCGAATGATCAAACAGGCCACTCGCCCCATCATCATTCTCGCAAGCCTAATCTGACTCCCGAGTCCGCATAGGCCACTCACACGGGCCCGCATGAGGTATAACCCCGCATCGAGGGTAGCTACTCCTCGGCATCGCCCCGACTCGCCGGTCCGCATGGCCACAGCATCGCATGAGGCATAACCCCGCATACTAACTCGAACTCCCGTAGCTCGCATAGGCCCTCGACCCGCATGAGGTATTCTCGAATCACGGTCCTGCATCACCGAAGTCTACCCCGCACGGAGGCGACTTAACCCCTAAGATCATCTCAAGAGGTGAGTGATAGTATACTAACATAACAACTTATCTTTAAACAACATAAGCACAACAAGGATACTCACCTATACAAACGTTACAAGATACTAACACACATAAAGATCATATCACGCCTATTTATCAAACCATCTTTATTATTCTTTTCACAATACAAGTCCGTTATAAACACATAGGCAAACTTGTTTCTTTTATAAATCTTAAGTGGTTATACTTACTTCCCATAAAGCTAGTATAACTCTTAAGCTTCGCTTTAAAACCAATTAGTTCTCTTCCGATAATATGATTCAAAGAGTCTTTTGAAATGTTTTCGCTTCTTTATTATTCAGTGCTTAAGCCAGGCATCGCTGTAAGTATTATTCAAAGCTTAAGTCAAAGACATTGCCGTAGTTATTATTCGCTTAATACACGTACGCTTCACCGCATTATATATATATTGTAAAATATCATGCTTTAGGAAGAATCACATACCTTCTCAAATAAAACCACCGCTAAGTTCAATATGTCGCGCAGCAGAGTCACTATAATAGTCACAGATATCTATCAAAGACTACTCAAGGTCATTCTAAAATGGGTTCATAATTCTACTAAGTCGGGCAGCACTTCCCTACCCTGAGCTATATAAGTTCATCAGAAACAAATTCTATGTAAGTACAGCTTTGATTATTCTTCTTTTAAACCTTTCTAAGTGATTAATACTTCAATTCTATTCTGTGATATACTTCTAAGTATTTATACTTATTCTTATACTACAACAGTATATATATATGATTCAAAAGAGGGTTAGGATTAGTTACCTGTGAAGCCCAATAATATCCTAGAAAAGTCATACTGAGCAAGGTTTTGCTCCTAAGTTGTATGCTCCAAGAACCCTAGAAGTTCTTCACAACTTCTACTAAGTACTAAGGTATTTGGGCTAGGGTATTTTGGGCATTATAACGATACAAGAAGGTAACTTTTCTACCATGGAGGGGTAGATTTCGCTAGGTTAGTGGCAGGCTCTACCATACAACACAAGTGGGAGGAAGAGGTGTTTGGACGAAAAGCTTAAGGAGAGGAGAGGATTTTTAGACTTGAAGATAACTTTGTGGATGAATAACTCTTCATCTCTGGGGTATTTATAGCTCAAGCTCACAACCATTGGCCAAGATGAAGACAAGTGCAAGGCAAGTGTAAGGCCAAGATCAAGCCAAGTGCACCCTAACTCCTACTCCACAAAACACTCCACAAAACACTCCACAAAACACTCCACAAAACAAGGCCTAAACAAGGACCCAATCGCCAAGGCCAACACCCTCTTTGACGCCCAATCGCCCAAAGCCACCCCACTTGCTTCAATGCGAGGTGACACATGTCACCCTCCCGCTGTCCAAAATGTTTCGCCTCTCTAAAAATCCGCAAAATAAGAAATGGCATAGCCGGAATTTACTCTACGAAAGTCAGGGAAACGCTTTCTGAAAACGATTCTTTTAGTGAGTTGTGTACAAAATAAAACGCCCAAGGCTTATCTTAAGGCAAGACTTTCAGACGTATTCCCACGCATACTGAAATACGGTATAACATTCTCCTCCTTAGAAACATTCGCCCCAATGTTCCTTCCTAAGACTAGCGAAGAAGCTTAAACAAGAGTAAATGCCACACACGCCACAGAGCAACACATAGGCGTAAACGATAACGAAATTTACAAGTAGGAAAGTGAATTACCCGGAGGTGGGAATAGGTGAGGATACTTCCGCCTCATGTCCTCCTCGGCTTCCATGTCATCTCTCCTCGAGCTCGCTCCGCCACAAGACTTTGACTGCCACGCCCTGGTCCGCAGACGCTTAACTCCGACGATCGACTATCGCTATGGAATCTCTCATACGATAACCCCACACCGGACATCGCTAATCGGGTGTACCCTAGATGGATCCCCGATACATCTCTCAAAGATAGATACGTGAAAAACCGGATGCATCGCCTCCGATCGGACGGCAGATCCAACTCATAGGCAACCTTGCCTACCTCGCGACAATCAAACGGCCCAATGTACTCTGTGGTCGAGCTTCCTTCTTCCCGACCTCATCACACCCTTCACGGGTGACACCTTTAGGAAAACCCAATCATGAACCTCGAACTCAAGATGCCGACGACGATGATCCGTGATACGACTTGCCGACTTCAGCCAATACCGCTCGGATAAGCTTCACCTTATCCATCGCCATTGTATCAAACCGTCCCATTAGCCGCCGCCCACATCGAACCAACCTATAGGCGATTCGCACTTCTCCCATACAAGGCCTCATAAGGCGCCATTCGACACCGGAGTGGTAGCTATTATTATATGCGAACTCAACTAGAGGCAAATGATCCTCCCAACTACCACTAAAGTCAATAACACAAAGCTCGCAAAGATATCCTCGCAGTCTCGGATAAGGCGCTCGCCGTCCGTCGCTCTCAGGATGAAATGCGACTGTGCTCACCAAGGCCCCTAAACCCTCGAAGGACCTCTGTTAGCCAGAACCGGCCCTCTGCTCGATATGATCGGCAGGACTCCATGCACCGACGATCTCTCTGATGTAAAGTTCGCATAATCCTCAAAAAAAAGTCGCCCCGACGGAAGAAAGTGGGCTGATTTCACCGCCGACGATAACCCATATAGAATCATGCCTCCTCGGAGTGCGAGGTAATCCCGCATTAAGTCCATGTTGATTACCTCCCACTTCCGTGCCTGATCTCAATCGTCAGTAATAAACCACCGTGCCTCCGTGCTCTACCTTACTCCGACAACACGCACCGAGCCACGAACTCGCAACGCCCCTCTTCAAGCCATCCCACCAATACACGCATCTAAGCGTCGTGGTACATCTTGGTCGACTTTGATGGATAGAGTAACGCCGCGCGCTGCTTCCCTAACTCGCCAAGTCCTCAAACATCTGGAACACACGTCGCCTCAAACCTTAGCACCCCATCAAAGTGCTACCAAAAGCGACCCTTGCCCTCACGTAGAGTCAGACACGATATCGAATCAAAGCCGATCCTCGAATCGCTGCCTCTTCACCTCCTCGACGATGGAAGACTCGCAACCTCACGAACTCTAACCCCATCGCTCGTAATCAATCAAACGGACACCAAGGCTCGCTAATCGATGCAAATCACGAACCATGTCCTCCTCTCTAGCTGCACATCCGATAGGCTCCCATCGACCTACGACTAAGAGCATCTGCCACAACATCGCCTTCCCGTGGTATAGATATCAACATCGTAATCCTTAAGCAACTCTAACCACCGCCTCGCCGAAGTTCACTCCTCCGTCAAGATATACCGAGGCTCTGTGGTCCGTATAAATATCCACGTGAACCCCATACAACAAGGCCTCCAGATCTTCAAAGCGTGAATCACTACCGCTAACTCCAAATCACGCGGGTAGTTCCTCGTGTTTCTTCACCGCCGACGCATATGCTATAACCCCGCCATGCTGCATCAATACACATCCCAACCCGATGCCCGACGCATCACAATACACGACATAACCATCCGACCTCCGGAAGAGTAAGAACGGGGCGGTCGCCATTCTTTTCAAAGAATCGAAACCTCGCCACAAGCATCACCATCAAACTTGGCCGCTTTCTCGAAGTCACTAGTCAATGGTGCAGATAGAAGCAAACTTCTCCACGAACCGAGCATAACTCGCAAGGCCCGTAAAATCGCGAACCTCTCGCTTGAGTAAGAGGTCTCGCCAAGTCCCGATCGCTGATCTCGCCAGATCAACTCGAATGCCATCACCCATTATGCCCAAGAAACGCCATCAAGTCAACCAAAACTCGTGATTTGGAAAACTTGGCGCATAACCGCTGGTCTCGAGAAGCCGCCACACAGCCTCAAATGCCCGCACGCCTCGCCTCGAGCGAATAAACTAAGATATCATCAACGAACACTATCACAAACGCGTGTTCAAAAATGGTTTGAACACTCGGTTCATCAAATCCATGAATACCACGAGCATTGGTCAACCCAAAAGACATGACCCTGAACTCATAATGCCCGCATCGGTCCGAATGCGCCCTAGGGACATCCACTCGACTCGCACTGATGATAGCGATCGCGTATCAATCCCGAGAAACATCTCGCACTCGCAACCGTCGAACAAATCATCAATCTCGGGAGGGGGTATTCGTTTCTAATGGTCACCTTGTTCACCGCTCAGATCAACACATGCGCAGCCTCCGCCCTTCTTCTTCACTTAACAATACCGCTTCTGGTGAGAAACACTGGGCCTAATGAAACCCTTTCTAGCAAATCCTGCCGATCCTTCAGCTCTCTCAATCCCTCGTGCCGTGCTACTCAGTATGGCGGAATGGAAATAGGGCCGAGTATCCGCAATATGTCAATACAAACTCAATCTCCTCTCATGAGGGATACCCGAAAGCTCATCTGGGAACACGCCTGGGAACTCACGACTACGGAATCGATCGAAATTCGTACCGGGCACTCGTGATCAAACACCCAACTAGATGGTAGATATACCCTTCTGCACCATCTTCCTAGCCTTGAGGTAGGAAATAAACCTACCCTGGGCGATACCGCGTGCTCTCCCACTCAACAACCCATTCCTCAGAAACTGGAACCGCATTACTCTCTCTTCTGGGCAGCTACATTGGCATAGCAAAGCTAGCCAATCCATCCCCATAATCACGCCGGTCAATCATCTCCAACTCTATCAAGTCGGCTAGGTCCGACGATCGTAAATGGTCACAGGACAAGCTCTATATACCCGCCGAGCTACCACCGAATCACCCATCGGGCGTAGCTACCTCGAAGTGGTTCATGGACTCGTGCTCATCCCTATCCTACTAGCAACAAGGAGATATATAGACAGAGAGTAACCCGGATCTATCAAAGCATACACATCAAACCCGAACCGAGCAAGGTACCCGTGGACATCGTGTAAGGCCTCCCGATCCCGTCGCCGGACAAAGCATATACGCGGTTCGAGGACCGCTAGAACTGGGACCCGAGCCACGACCTCACCGCGACCGCCGACCCACGAGCACCCCCGCCCCGGCGAGTAATCAGGAGATGATGAAGCGCCACGTAACCCGGCGCTGGGCCCTACCACCACGCCACGCCGGGCCGAGCTGGGCCCGCAGTTGACCGCCGCCGCCAACCGTAATAAGATCCATGCGAAGTACCACACTTCCCCGCATCGGATCTACCGACGGCCACACCGTGGGTGGTCCCGACGGCCAAGACTCGCGCACTCGACGTCGCCCTGCTCGCCGGTTCGCCTCAAAACTCGGGCCAGGCCGGAGACGCGCGCAGAGTGTTTCGAGCCGGGCCGCGGTGCGACCCAGATCGCCGCCGAGGCCGCCCACCACGATAACCACCGTAAAAACCTCCGCCCCGGCCTTCTTTCCTCGCTGACGTCCGGCCCACTCGCCGACCGCGCCTCGCATCCGGGCGGCGCGAGCTCGCACGCGCTGGTAATGTCCATACCCACCGGAGAGAAACCCCGCGACATGACTACCATAGTCGCTCAGCTCCTGACATACGGTGCACCCTATCCTCCATATTCGCTACCAATGCCGGGACATATCGAGCCAAAGAATCAAACTCGACATCAGACTTCGACAAGGCCCTCTCTCGGCCAGCAAAAATCTATCACCGCGCCTCCTTATCCGCGAGGCAAGTAGAGCGAAAGCCTTCCGAGAACTCGTCCCATGTAGCCGGGACTGCGGTTTCCCGATAACTCCCATGAATCAAACCAATCGATCGCGTATCACGCAGCCTATGTGAACCAAAGATCACTGACCGGTCTCCGACGCTGATCACTCTCAAAATCCTTCAAGCCGACGGATGAACTCCCGCGATCATCCTCCGCCCACCCATAAAACTCCGCGGCTACAACTCAAGAAATCTCAGAGCCTCAAACTATCTCGCCTCTGGGTGTACCACGCGTGCGACCGAGCTGAGCCTGAACCGCTGTGATCCAATCTCTCTCAGACGTGCCACAACTTTAGCCAAAAGTCGGGCCATCTCTTGTATTCCTAACTCTCCGCCCCTGTGCCGTGGGACAGAGGCGCGGTACTGTGGTCTCGCTGGCTGGCGGCGCCATAGAACTCGCTGCTCGTATAGATCACCGAGCCCTCGTGACTGTGGTGTCTCGCTAGCAGCCTCACGCTGCCTCGCTTCTTCTGGCCCGCCGTTTTACGCGAGGCATAATCGGCATAGAAAGGAATACGTTAGAGGGTCCAACCTATAACACAAATTCTAAAGCACGATCTCGTAACGAGTAAGAATGGAAACCAATCCTAAATATCCTATAGCCTCCCTCGGGACATCGCGTGGCCGCACAACACACCGATAATCAAGCACTTACTAGATACGGTCGTAGACACTTTCCGAGGATTAACAACTGATACTCACTTTTGTCACGACTCTGCCGGGTCCGTGGATCGTGCTCATCGGCACCCAAGTAGTCATACATCGAGTAACCAAATATAAAACAAGACAGAAACAGCTTTATAAAATAAGACACGCTTATCTCAAGAAAAGCTTGCCTTTCGCATAATATAAATAACTCAAGTTTCATAGCTATCCCAAATCGCATAATAGTACTACTGCACTTCTAAGGAAGTAACAACTACGTGGCGGACAGTGGTCTTCATACCCTCGATCGCACAAAACTATCTACAATACAGTGAGATCATACCTAAAAGTAGAGCTCCGAGAAGCACGAGCTCTCGACACCAACGCAAAGATCCTAAGGACGCGGATCTAGCACTGCCGCCTCTTACTCGCTGCATGAACGCAAATGGGCGAGGTCAAGACAACAGTACTAAGTATGCGAAATCAGAAATACTTAAATGAAAACATATCATTTAAAAACCGCTTACAAATACGTGTGAAACAATTGAAACCGCACGTAGTGCCACATCACAAACAAGAGCAACAATAGTAATCAGTAATAGGTCTTGTCTAGGCCGCGAATGATCAAACAGTGGCCACTCGCCTCATCATCATTCCGCAAGCTCAATCCCGACTCTGAGTCCGCATAGGCCACTCACGCCCGCATGGCGTATAACCCCGCATCGTAGCTACTCCCAAGATCGCCCCGACTCGCCGTCCGCATGGCCACACGCATCGCATGAGGCATAACCCCGCATACTAACCTCGAACTCCCGTAGCTCCGCATAGGCCCTCGACCCGCATGAGGTATTCTCGAATCACGTGGTCCTGCATCACTGAAGTCTACCCCGTGACGGAGGCGCCTTAACCCCTGGTGATCATCTCAAGAGTGAAGATAGTATACTAACATAACAACTTATCTTTAAACAACATAAGCACAACAAGGATACTCACCTATACAAACGCTACAAGATACTAACACACATAGCATCATATCACGCTCTATTTATCAAACCATCTTTATTATTCTTTTCACAATACAAGTCTCGTTATAAACACATAGCAAACTTGTTTCTTTTATAAATCTTAAGTGGTTATACTTACTTCCCATAAAGCTAGTATAACTCTTAAGCTTCGCTTTAAAACCAATTAGTTCTCTTCCGATAATATGATTCAAGTAGTCTTTTGAAATGTTTTCGCTTCTTATTATTCAAAGCTTTACAGGCATTGCAAGTATTATTCGAGCTTAAGTCAAAGACATTGCCGTAGTTATTATTCAGCCAACACATGTACGTCACCGCATCTATATATATATTGTAAAAATATCATGCTTTATAGAAGAATCACATACCTTCTCAAATAAAAACCACCGCCAAGTCAATATGTCGCACACAGCAGAGTCAATTTCATAATAGTCACGTATATCTATCAAAGACTACTCAAGGTCATTCTAAACAGTGGGTTCATAATTCTACTGCGTAAGTGCCCAAAAGACTTCCTACCCGGTGAGCTATATAAGTCTCATCAGAAAACAATTCATGTAAGTAAGCTTTGATTATTCTTCTTTAAACCTTTCTAAGTGATTAATACTTCAATTCTATTCTCGTGATATACTTCTAAGTATTTATACTTATTCTTATACTACAACAAAGATATATATATGATTCAAAAGAGGGTTAGGATTAGTTACCGGTAAGCCCAATAATATCCTAGAAAAGTCATACTGAGCAAGGTTTTGCTCCTAAGTCAGATGTCCAAGAACCCTAGAAGTTCTTCACAACTTCTACTAAGTACTAAGGTATTTGGGCTGTGGTATTTGGGCATTATAACGATACAAATAAGGTAACTTTTCTACCAATGGAGGGGGTAGATTTCCAAGCCAGTTGTGCAGTGCTCTCTACCATACAACACAAGCGGAGGGAAGAGGTGTTTGGACGAAAGCTTGGGAGGAGATGGAGAGGATTTTAGACTTGGAAGATAACTTTGGCGGATGAATAACTCTTCATCTCTGCGGGTATTTATAGCTCAAGCCTCGCCAACCAATGGCCAAGATTAAGACAAGTGCAAGGCAAGTGGTGCCAAGATCAAGCCAAGTGCACCCTAACTCCTACTCCACAAAACACTCCACAAAACACTCCACAAAACACTCCACAAAAACAAGGCCTAAACAAGGACCCAATCGGCCAAGTGCCAACACCCTCTC